>JAWNOC010000020.1:3616500-4822000 GCA_035046325.1 Drosophila niveifrons
CAATCTAGCTTGAAATGTTTTCTTTCATAGCTCAGATATTCAAGCTGTCGCAAATTATTCTCAATCGCAGTCAAAAAGAGGAGATCTTCGTATTCAAATGCTACGCAATGCGATAAGAACAAATTGAATGCTTTTAATTAAATATTGAAAAATTAAAATATTAAAGAAATGGCTAAAACAAATTTATAATGTAATAAGATTTTTAATCCTTTTAAGATAAGATTTGGTGCTCTCTAATAAGAACTTTGTTCTTGTTGCAAACAAAATGTGTTTTCTAACTTTAAGATTTTCAACACCAATATCTTGATTTTAAAACTATGTTTTTTTTTTGCAGTGCAGTGCAGTGCAGCTACTTCTTTAGCCTTAGCTTTTACTGTCTGGCAAATATTAACTTATGTAGGAATTTCAAATTCCCAGCACACAAAAATCGCTGAATCATTTGGCAAAATGAATCGTTCGTTGTGGCTATGACTATGCGAAAAACCAACAACAACAACAAAGTGGAAAAATGAAAACTGCAAATTTCCAGACAAACAATGACAAATTCCGAGTCAAGGTGCTACAATAGCTGCGAATTCCATGAACTTGCTGGGTGGTTGCAGCAGCCCCAAGGGGCAACAGCTTCACTGTGGGGCAGCTTCAAAAGAGCGGGGAGCAGAGAGAAGAGAGAGGAGAAGAGACCGGTTAGTGAAACGATTGCCATTTGCCTGCATTTATGCAGATGAGTCGGCCCAACTGATGACTGTGATTATCGTGTCGAAGATGCTGCTGATGCTGCTGCTGTTGCTGCCACAGCTGCCCCAAACAGCCGCGCAGCCTGACCCCCAAGGCGAGCTCTGCGTCCTTCAACTTTGCGCTGGCAGCTCTCAAGCTCAAGTCTGAGGCTGATGCTGATGCATTGCCAACTCTTTTGCCATTTTTTAATAAATTGATCACAACAAATTGCTGACAGCTGATGGGCCGCGCCTATGCTGCTGTTGCAGTTGCAACAAGTTTTCAATCAATGTTGCAACAACAGGTGCAGCAGCACTCAGACGAGATTCTCTGCTCTGTGCTTGCTTGTGGCTGCCAGGGACAGACTTCAGGGCAACAGCCACAGCAGCAGCAACAGCAGCAGCAATTTGATTGGAATTTATTGTGAACAGCAACAAAAGAGCGAGCCGCAGCAATTTGAGGCAATTGAGGCTGGAGGATGCCACAACAGCAACAACAACAAATTGCACTCATTGCTGACATTCAATGAGAGAGCTGGGCAAATGCAAATGATGCAAATGGGGATCGTATGAAGATCCATGAGAAGATCCATTTTGTGTGTGTGATCTTCTTTTTTTTTTGTTTTTGGAGGATCTTTTCGCCTTCGGCTGCAATCAGCGTCAGAGCGTCAACGTCATTTGCGAACGAAGCGTTGAAAATGCCAATGAAACGGAAGCTCTAGCAATTAGCTTCCATATAACCAGGGCTGCATTCGGTCTAGTGAGTGTAGCCCTGAGTGTTGCTGCTGCTTGCTGCAGCTGCAGTTGACGCAAAGCGTGGGCAGCCCACAAAACTCGACTGTCCAGCTTAGTTTTGTGGTCCGTTGACTACGATTTCGGGTTCTCGATCTCGATCTCTCGAGATCACCTCCTCCTCCTCACTTCATTGGGCACCGAAAACAAGTTCTTAAGAATGTGCGCAGAAAATATTCGTTCGATCCATTTGCCACATTTACAACATTTTGCCAAATTACATTTTGCAGTTTTGCGCAAAAACAATTTTAATAGCGCCAAAGCACTAAAAATACATCAGTCGATTAGCATGATCGACTGGCAACCACTGCGTACTAGAGTGCAAAGTAGTTAAAAGAAATATTTAGAGTCACAAAGTGTTAAATCAAAATCATAAATAGCTGGAGTCTGAAATATGCAAACTTCTATATACAACCAATTCGAAATCTTTGCAAAACTGTAGCTAAGAACTTGAGAAACGTTAAAGTAAGAAAAATACAGTCGAGTATGCACGATTGCGAGAGCTCGCTACCCATTTGTAATAGAAGACAAACCCGTGCGGTATTAATTTTAAAATATACCAAATATATACGCAAGAATACTAAAAACATACTAAAGTCTGTGTTTAGTATATTGATATAGTACTAGGTTCAAAATATACATTAGAGTGTGCTATACTAAAAATATACCAAAAACTATATTTGGTATATGGATATAGTATACTTAGTTCAAAATATACTAGATTGGGATCGGGATGAAAGAAATAGATAAAGTCCCAAATATGCAAACTATCCAACAAATAAGAATTTGCGTAGTTTTATTTAGGAAATAGCGAAACTTCGAACTTGAGTAGATGAGAATCCGAAATATGTTAATCCTAAACGATTTATCTTCAATTTTGTAGTTTAATTAGAATCAATTCTAATCAGTAAATAAATAAGTCCTTCACTATTCTACCTTAAACTTAAAACTTTATTTGCTCAACAATTAGAACTAATAGATGAAAAACCGAAATATCTTAAATTCTGTAATTTAATTAGAATCAATTCTAATAAATAAATAAATAAGTCCTTTTCACTATTCTACCTAAAACTTACAACTTAATTTCCTCAACAATTATAGATTAAAAACCGAAATATGTTCATCCTTCGATCTATTTTCATTTCCATAATATCATAAGAGATAACTTGTCAATTGTAATTAAAAAATAAATGAATACTTCTTGCAACACACAAATTGCTCAACAATTGTTTCCGCTTTGCTGCTGCTGCTGCTGCTGGTTACACCCCTTTTAGTTGGCAGCTTAACTATAGGGTATGCAAATGTGTGAGGAGGGGGACCACAAACATAAAAACAAAATATGAGGCATATGCGTAATTTTTATTTAGATTGCAAATGCATTTGAGCTGGCGGCTTATTAATTGCTAGCCAGCGGGTGAGCTAACTGAATGACTGCTTGCTTGGCTGACTCGACTATTGTGTGTGTGGGTGCAGTCAGTCAGTCAGTCAGTCAGCTATAGGGTGTAATTGGGTCGTGCCAAAGTGGTGGCTAAAAGGGGAGTTAACCCAACGACAGTAGCAGCAATAGATTATTGTCATTGGGCATGGTTGGTTGACGCCTCCCGCTGCTTGTTTTGCGCTAATTGTTGTTGGCAATCAATGGAGCTAACATGACAGGCAAATACTATATAAATGGATGAGGCAGCCACCAGGACTCGCCGCACGTTGGGCGCCATAAGACAGAGCAAATGTGAAGTGTCACAGCGACTGCAACTTTTTTTTTTATGACAGCTGTAGCACAATTTTGCATTTGCAACTAGTTTTTGTTTTTTTTGCACGCCAGTTTTTCGTGTCAGTTCAAAGCGACCGCTAGGCAGAAAAAAAATGTTTGCAATAAAATGAATGCACACAGCAATTTCAGCTTTTACAGTTAAAAAAGCGTCGTAACTCAGTCAAACAATTGCCCAGGGTCCTATTTGGCAGGAGATAGAGAGAGAGAGAGAAAGAGATCCACAGAACCAGTTCACTCTAAATTTCATTTTGACAATCACTTGAGGCATCTAAAATTGGGAAACGCCTTCTCTCGCTCTTTCGCTGGCGCTGTCATCATCTCATCGCATCATCAAAACGCGTTCGCAATTTACTTTGGCCAGTTCCACCAAAAAAAAACCTAATAAGAAAACTACAATCGAGTGTGCTCGACTATGGGATACCCGTTACCCATTTTTAATAATAACAAAATATACTTAATGAATATTCTGGAAAAAATACTAGAAATATACCAAAGACAATTTTTGGTATAATATAATACTACATTTAAAATATACCAAAGAGTGCACAATACTAAAAATATACCAAAAGCTGATTTTTGAATATTCTGGAAAAAATACAAAAAATATACCAAAGACAATTTTTGGTATAATACTACATTTAAAATATACCAAAGAGTGCACAATACTAAAAATATACCTAAAGGTATTTTTGGTATACAGACTTGGTAGTACATAGAAAATATACCATACCATTACAAAATACTAAAAATATACCAAAGCCTATTTAATATTGACATAGTATTACATTCAAAATATACCATAGATATATTTGGCATGTACTGTGCAAAATATACCAGATTGTCAGCCAAAGCAATTCAAAGGCAAATCTCTAATAACTTCTTCAATGTTGACTATATTGTCTCAACTATTGACACTAATCATGAATATATATACTTTATAGTACATTTCCTGCCAGCACATAGTTATAATACCCTTCTACCCCATTGGGTAGCGGGTATAAATACAAAATTATTTATGCCAAAAATGAGTTTAGCAAATTGGCAGCTGTATTTAAGTTGTTTTCTATTTTGATGGCTTTTGCCCAATTTCAAATTCGTCGTTGTCTAAATCATTTTAAGCAGCAAACAGTTGCGTTTATTGTCACATTTTCCGACCTCATTATACCCTGTATCCACACAACAATGCAACAAAGAAGCTTGCTCGACTTAACTATAGCTAATTAAATGATGAAAAGATTGCTGGATAATCATGAAAGCAAAACATTCAAATCGGCAAAAACTTGGTTGGTCTTATTTTAAGCGGTATCTGCTTGGCTTGGTAGATCCGTTATACCCCGGCTTTTGTGCTCAACGAAGCGTTGCCAATTAATTGAGCTCAACAAAAACTGAGAAAAGTTACTCGAAAAAGCGGCAATTCACATTACTGTGACTGCTATCAATATTGAATAGTCAGATGTGACATAATTCGCTGAATGATTTGATTTGGAGAGAGACATGGATCAATGCGTTTGCATGATCGTTGGAGAGAATTAATTAACTGTGATTTTTCACTGCAAACGGAAATCGAAATGAAAAATGTGTGAACAATGTTTGGAAACTGTTTGCGACTTCCACCCGAGATTCCCCTCTCATTGGGACTCGGTACTCGGCACTTTCACTGTCAATTCACAGAGTCGAAAAAAAAAAAATGGAAAAATGGAAAAATGAAACGAACCGAAACGAGACGAAAGCAGCGCTGCCTACGCAAAAAGAAAAACGTCATAAAAAGAAACGTGATTTGCTTTTTAATTACAAAAAAATGTAAAATAATGGAGACAGAAGAAAAGAAATGGAAACGCTATGATTAAAACGGAAAAATCGTCAACGTAGTAACATATTCTCAAGTCTGGCACATAAATTTCATAGAGCAGACACGACGACGACGACTCAAGATTTGACACCCACTCGAAACTCGGGGCACAACAGTAGCCGAGGCCCGAGCTTGACGCAATTATGCTAATTGAATAGTCAGTCGTATGCTTAGATATTCAGATACTCAAAGAGCACGCCGAATATTAATAACCGTTATTATGCTGACTCCTCTCTTAGCCTCGCCAACTGGTTCATAATGGTTCATTTGGCACACTTTACAACTGCTTTGAGTTTGAGCTTGCCGCCAGAACGTTTACGAATGAGCAGCGCAAAGAGAAGAGAAGAGAAGAGCCGATAGAAACGCAAGAAAAGAAAAGTGAGATAGAGAGAGCGAACTAGTTCGCTTTGGACAGTAAAAGTGACAAGCGTGTAACTAGATCATAAATTCATAATTCGTAACCAGTTAAAGTGCAAATGTAATAAAGCAATTAATAAACTTGTTGCCCGATCTTGTTTGCTTAGAAATTTAAGCCGAACTAATTACATTTGTCAGTTTGAAAATCAATTAAGAGTTTAAGTACAACTCTAGCCAAAAAAAAAACAAAGCGAACCAACTATCGAGTTCTAAACTGAAATAACGTTGTCGTCAAAACGTTTACGAATAAGCAGCGCAAAGAGAAGAAGCAAGCTTGAGCTTATGATAGAAATGAAAGAAAAGTAGAGTCAGAACGAGAGAGCGAACTATGCGAACTAGTTCGCTTTGGACAGTAAAAGTGACAAGCGTGTAACTAGATCATAAATTCATAATTCGTAACCAGTTAAAGTGCAAATGTAATAAAGCTACTAACAAACTAGTTCCCAGAACTTGTTCCATTTAAGCCGAACTAATTACAATTGCCAGTTCATTTGAACTAGTGCAACTTTAAACTATGGAAATCAATTAGACTTTCAGTGCAATTCTAAACAAAAATAAAGTTAAACAACGATCGAGTTCTGGACTAGAAATAACGTTACTTCGGTTGAACGCCCCCAAATTTGTGACGCCCTCAAATTAACGCCCCACAAAAAACGACAAAAAAAAAAATAGAAAAACATACTAAAGTTATCTGTAGATCCCATGGGGGCTAGGCAAACAAAGAGCACAACAACAACAATGACAAACACACTTGGTTGGTGTTGTCGCCATCAGTTTGGATCGGTTCTTCGTTGTTCAGTTGCAACTGTTGTCGACTTACCTGGAACGAAGAAAAACTAGCGACAACGAGAAGAACAAAGGCAAATAGAACGACGAGTGAACGAACCAAATATCATAGCTGGCACCTCTCCAAACCTTTTTCAGCTCTTCCTCCAGATAAAGCAATTAACTAGCATTCAACGAGCCGTAAATACTCTTATTGATTTCAATTAAAACTTTTGAGACTATAAAATACGGAAAGCGAAGAAAACTCTTAACGTAGCTACTCTAAAAAAAAAAGCTCAGTTTATGATCTACATATAAATCTGGTAACTAAACAGATTAAGATTTCTTTGTGCTGTAAGAGCGAAAAATACGAAGTAGATAATAGATCTTCAGTCGAAGATCAGTAAAAAAAAAGTAGTTTCGTTATTTCGCATTATAAATTGAATGTTATATATATAGGCAAATAATCGATGATAAGTCAACAAAATTGTAATTTCTTCATTTAGAATTCAAGTCTAAGAGGGAAAAATAATAAGTAGATAATAAAAGTTAAGGCGAAGATCAGTTAAAACAAAATTTTAGATTCTTCATTTTGACTGCTTACTTTTTATAGGCAAACAATAGATCTTGAGTCGAAGATCAGTAAAAAAATAGTATTTTCTTCATTTTGAATCAGAAAATGGATTGTAAAATATATAGGCAAATAATAGATCTTGAGACGAAAGATCAACAAAAAGAGTACAAAATATTCTAGCTTCTTGAACGTAAAACAAATAAGTCAATAAAAGTATTTTAGATCACCAGATTCACAGACTCGATGCAAATCATAACAAGTGAATTGCTTACAAACTTCAGATAAACAACAAATTAGTTCTTTGAAATAGCAGAACTATAAAAAGGTTTTTACATACAGTGGATATCAGCTTATCACAATTAAAAACGAAACTAAAAGAGGTACTAAATTTATGTAAACGCATTTTCATTCATTTTAATGATTGGTGGTGGAAATAAGCTGTATTTTCCTTGGTAGTTGAACTTTTCTTTTTTGTCAAATACTTGATTATATAAAAGACCAGTTCTATTATAAACAATTTTCAATCCTAACTCTACCTTTAACTACAAATTTTTGTATAATTTGCTTTCTTTCTTTGTCAATTACTTGATAATATTAAGTTTAAACAATTTCTCAATCCTTTCTCTACCTTTAACTACAGCTGATTACATAAAACGAATTTTTGTACAATTTGCTTTCTTTCTTTGTCAATTACTTAATAATGTAAAGCCTTATCAATTTCTTAATCTTTTCTCTACCTTTAACTGATCACATAAAACGAATTTTTGTACATATTCTTAATGATGTTAAATCTAAACAACTTCGCAATCCTTTCTCTGCCTTTAACTAACAGCTGGTCACATGCTTGTTAGCATAGCCAACATAGCCAGCAGCAAAGTAAGGGTATCGTCAACACACTGCTGCACAAAAGAAGGCGAGCAGTGAAGAGAAGACACGTCGAGCTGAGGTAAAAGATATGGCACAAAGTGCTGCAGGTCTGTGCGACTAATACAAGTCATAAACTGGAGCTCTCAAGTACGTAAAACAACGCGTCGACAACTCGTTTCGCCTGCCTCGCGTTGTTGTTGCTGTCGCTGTTGCTGTTGGTAAAAGCGCCATGCCACGCCACGCCGCGCCGTGCCGCAAGTTTGTCAACATCAATGTCGCCCCAACTCCGAACTCAATTCTTATCAAGAGTCGTGTCGCCATCGCCATCGCCAATCGCCCATCGCCTGTAGCTTGTAGTGAGGCAAGAGTTTTCGATTTTTCGTGGCGCCCACACGCAGTTGCAAGTTTGCACTCAAAATTCGTCATATATGCAACATGTTGCAAGCAGTCAGCCAGGCAGAATGTGAATGCGAATGTGGGGGGAACACCCACTTGCAACGGCTGCTTGCAACTGGGCGTGGTAGGTGTGGCATCAGCAAATTTCCGACAGGATTTTTGCATTGCCAACTCAAAAAACTTCACTCAAAGAGTGAGAGAGAGAGAGCAACAATTAAAGCGAGAGGACAAAAGGAAGTTGCCGCCAAGCTGGAAAGAAATGTTCATTTCGTTCATTTCGTTGCTTGCTTTTTTTTGTTCATCGTTTTCGTTCATATTTGTTTTTGTTGCCGTCGCTAGCAAAAGCAAACAAAATAAGCGGCAAAGGTCCAAAAGTGGGCGGCAGGCGTGGCAGCAGCAGCAGCAGCGTTTGTTGAACTTAGCTGGCAAACAAAATGGGAAAAGAAAAACGATGACGAAGTCGAAGACGAAGAAGAAGAACAACAACAAAGAAGTGTCGGCAGCAAAACTTGCAACGAAACTAATCAATCTGCGGGGCAAAAGACCAAACGTTGTGAACGCCGCTGCCTCAATGTGGCCATGTGGACACACACACAGCAGCAGCTGGCTGCAAACTCGATGCTGTTGCTGTTGCAACAACATCTGTGGCAACTAAGCAGCCAACTCAAGTAAAACAAAATAAATAATCATAATAAATAAACGAGCCACGAAAAATCTCGCAGTTGCATGTGAAGTTGCGCCTCCCACTACCACACACAACAAAAAAAAACTAAAACCATTCAACCTCCTTCCTTTCTCCCTTTCTCTCTCTTACTCTCTGTGTTTCTATGTTTCGTGTTGCAGCAACTATTGAGGAAAATTGCTCAGCAATTCACGAGTTGGAAAACACCTTGAGAAGCGCCAACGGATATGCCACAACAAATCTCTCTCTCTCTCTCTCTCTCTCTCTCTCTGTAGATCTCTGGCAATTTATAGTTTGTTGCAAGAACCAAAAGCCAAACCAAACAGAACCAAAAGAAAACGAGCAGAACTTTAACTTGATTCCAAACTCAAATTCTGCAATTACAAATCGAGTTAAAATTGTCAGCAAAGAGTTTGGAAATTCTCGAATTATCTGCCAAAGACAATTAATCAATAGTTGAGATAAGAAAATGGCTGACGAAAAAGGGAAAAGAATACTTCTTGGCAACAAAGAATCTCAATCAATTGAGATAAGAACGAGAAACTCTTCATTCTTCTTCATCAAAAACTATAAAGAACTCAGTTAAAAAAAAAAAAACAAGCAAGAAAGCTAGAGACGAGTGTGATAATCGCTACCCATTTAGTATAAGAGCAAAATAGTGTGGTATTATACTAAGTGCTAAATTTGGTATATTGATATAGTACTACATTCGAAATATACCGTAAGGTACAAAATTCTGCAAATATACCAAATGCTATATTTAGTATATTAACATAGTACTACTACATTCAAAAAATACCAAATGATATGGTATATTGGTATAGTACTACAAATATAGCCAAGACTATATTTGGTATATTAACATAGTACTACTATATGGTATATTTATATATTACTACATTCAAAAATATACCATAGAGTGCAGAATACAAAAAATATACCAAATACTACATTTGGTATATTAACATAGTACTACCACATTCAAAAAAATATACCAAATGGTATGATATATTCGTACATTCAAAATATACCATAGAGTGCAGAATACTAAAAATATACCAAACACTATATTTGGTATATTGATATAGACCTGCATTCAAAATATACCGTAAAGTACAAAATTCTGCAAATATACCAAAGGCTATATTTGGTATATTAACATAGTACTACATTACAAAAATATACCAAATTATATGATATATTAATATATAACTACATTCAAAATATACCATAGAGTGCAAAATACTTCAAATATACCAAAGGCTACATTTGGCATATTGATATATAACTACATTTAAAATATACCAGAAAAGCACTATCTTCCCATATACAAGTACTTCTTAAATAACTTCTACAATCTACCTGATCGCAACTATCATAAATTTGCAAGAATCATAAATACTGCAGTTGTACTTGTGTCTACCAAAAATCACGTCTCTAGCTTCAAAAACCACAGAAACAAGAAGAAAGCAATGCAAAAACAAGATTAATTATGCCAGAGAGAGAAGAGTGCTAAATATGTAAATGCAATAAAAATCAAGTTCAAATCAGTTTGCAGCAATTCGCAATTGAAATCGAGCTGCTAAATAGTTGAGATTGCTGCACAGAAAGCAGCAGAAAGTCGGAAAGTTGCTATTTCCTATGGCTTGAGAAATGTCTAAGGAAATTACTATGAAAAAAACATTGTCACTACATAGATAACCGCAAAATGGGAGCAATAGCATTGGCATTAACATTGCTAATAGCAAAGAGAGAGAGATCACAGCGAGATATATATTGAAACGATCTCACGCAAAATAGTTCGATTGAGGAGGCTGTAACAACGACAACGATAACAACAATAACAACAACAACTAGGAGGAGGTAGAAGAAAACCCCGCAACCGAAAAAACCGAAAAACAACTTAAATTACCAACACGGCGTCAATTTTCATTAGAAAACAAGCAACAACTACTACAAGCGACAACGACAAGCAACAAGAAGAAGAAGTAGTAGAAGAAGAAGAAGAAGACGGCAGCACGATTCAAAGAAGCGATTCGACCGGATTCAAGCAGACGGACAGAAAGACAGATCGTAGAGGAGAGGAGAGGAGAGGAGAGGCTTTGGCCATGGCAGAAGTTGAATGCTGAAAGTTGCTAGCTGGTTGCTTGGTGTTGGTAAACTGGGGGACTAAAGACATACAGCAACAGCCACAGCATCAACAACAACAAAAACAAATCCAAAGTTTCAGCTTTCGAGGAGACACAACACACAGAACTGAACAAACGAGGAATTGAGAACTGAAGTCAGGTATTGGATTATTGGCAAATGTGCTTCGATCTGTGGCAGCAGCAAATACAACAACTGTTTTTGGTTTTAGTTTCGGTTTTGGTTTTGGTTTTACTTTAACGAGTTTCATTCGCACAATTCGAACGCCTCGAGGCGTTCGAGAGATCTACCTCAAAACCTCAAGCTTTAAACTCAAACCCAAACTCGCTCCCCGCCGAAGCGATTTTGCTCCATAAATCTGCGCAATGCGAGGAGGCTTTAAAGCCCACAAAATACACAACTATCTGCGTGAGATGAAAGACCCCAGACCCGAGACCCGAGATCCGAGACTCCCAGAGCATCGAGACTCCAGACTTGTGGTTGCAACTGTCTTTTGCTTTCTCGCATCGGGTTGGGTGTGTCCCAAGCTCAGCGCTCATCGCTCAGCGATCATCGTTCACTTAATTATACCCTAACCCGAAGCGAGGCACAGCTAATGAAAATACGCATATGTATTTTCAAGACAATGCGAAACTTCCCTTACCTAAAACTCCTTCCCATGCAATTCAAATTCAGTTGCGATTCACCTTGAAGTTTTTTTTTGGGGGCAAACTTTTAATCAAATTTTAAAGCAATACATCACCGACTGTCATCGCTTCGAAAGATAATCGTAACTATTCCTAACACCTTATCGCCTCTACTGATGATTTTTCCTATGTCGGATATTAGAAAAAAAACGTTGTTAATGAAATAAAAGTTCACATTGAGAACTTTAGGAAAAAAAACTCTGTTAGTGAAATAAAAGTTCACATTGAGAACTTTTATTTCACTAACAAAGTTTTTTTTTCTAATATCCGATTACCTAAATAAAAACCCCGCTTTGAGGAAATCCCCTTTAGTTCTCCCATTCTGTCAGTGCATTTGCAGTTCGTTGCTTCCCTAATAAACTTTGTTATTCGCAATTTTCTTGACGTTCCTTTAGCCTGGCCCTGGGGGCAATTTGTCAGGCTCAAGATTAGAGGAAACGGCAGCCGCGGTTGCATTTTTGCTTATTGATTTATCGATAGACCGAAAGAGAAGAAGAAAAGAGAAACGATCACAGGCTCGACAATCGCTCGCTTCCTGACGACAATTTCATTTGAATTTTTCGACGTTTTTTGCCTTTTTTCTTTCTCGGTTTTAGTTTTGGTTTTGTAGCTTGTGAATTGATTGCGTGGGCCGTGACGGGCTTTGATTTGGAGTTGCGAGTCGTATTTTTTTGTGTTGGCCCTCGAATCTGGGAACTCGGATCTCGAGAGGCTTGTGTGTTGCCCACACGCGTTCAACAAAACGCTGATGAATGATCTTTCGCATATGTGTGGCATCGATGTGGCATCTCCACTCGCACTCACACTCACACACATGCCGCAATCTGTGGCTTCAACTTCAACTTCGGCTTGAAGCCCAGCTCGAGTTGCAACTCCAACAGAGCGAGCTCGGAGTGTGTGTGTTTGTGTCTAGCGATTGGCAATAAATCATAACACCCACACGTCGTTGCGCCTCTTGCTCCGCCTGCCGCCTGCCACATGCCACATGCAGCTTTGCCTCGTGATATTTTTGCGTGTGTGGATCACTAACTCTCTCTCTCTCTGTCTCTCTGTCTAGCTGGCGATGATTGCATTTGACTTGTGCAAGGAAAGCACTTCAGGCCGCAGTCTCATTAGTGCACACAACTGACCTAGCTCCTTGCCCCTTACTCCTTGCCCCACTCCCTGCTTCTCCCCCCCCTTCTCAGCGACTGCATTCGTGCATGGCGCACACAAAAATTATGCTGCACGTTGCGCTTTCAACTCCAAGAGTTCTCTCCTTTTGTATCTCGCTGATGCATTCAACACTCGACAGCTGCTGGGCAAGTTTGTAATCGCTTTGCACACGCTCAAATTGTTGCTATTGCTCTTGCTCTTGCTCTGTTGTTGTTGCTGTTGTTCTTCTAACTGAATCCACAAAACGTTTTCCCACACCACACACACACACACACACACAGATTCAACTCGCGTCAAGTCAAAAAAAGATGGGCAATTTTCCTAGCGCTATAAATACGCACGCCTCCTTTTCCAGTTGCCGCCACAACTCTCCGCCCCTCTGCTTTCTTCCCACCCCCCTTTTCCTCAGCACTCGCTCCGAAAATCAATTGAATTTTCACGCATGTTTATGTGCCCTGGCATTTGCCCACAGTGCAGCTTGCTTAAAAGCAACCAGAGACTGCGCAATTGAATGCTACTCAACACACATTAGCTAACTCTCTACAGCCTTTCAGCTTTACCGACCTGGTACTCCATAATTTTATAACCTTACTCTACGTCTATGCAAAGTTGTTGCACTCCCGTAGATTAGTAGCCTCACATTTCAAAACCTTACAACGAGACCTACATCTTTTCAACCTCTCAGCACTACCGTTTTACATAACTAGCAGCATTATTATTGTAAAGTTCTAGAAAGTTATTACCTTATTTCGAACTTCACTGCTTTGCAACGTTGCAGCAATGTGGAGTAATTTGGAGTAATGACTTTATATCTCTACAACCCAATAATCTTACAACAAACTCTATCCCTTTACAGCCTCGTCGCACTACCGACCTACATACAGTACTTGAAGTATTATTACTCCACAACCTTACAACCTTACTGCTATTCATTGCATTATAATTGACAACCTTGCTATGAACCTACTACATCTTTACAACCTCCCAGCCCTACCACCCCACAGACCTTTTAGTATTATGGCAGCACAATCTTAAGTCCTTACTCTACATACTACTCTTCGGTTCAGTGCAATAGTCGTAGCCTTACACGCTCACAATCTCACTCACAACCCTACATCTTTACAACCTTCTAGCAGTACCGGCCTTGTATTATTATGACAACTCCATAGTGCAACAACGCTTTTGGCTTATTTGAAACTTTACTTCTACTGCAGCGTTTTAGAATTCCAACTATGACTCTTTAACTCAACGACCTAACAAGTTGAAACCTTTACAACCTTCCAGCACTACCACCCCACAGACTTATGGCTCTATAGCATTGTAGTCGCACCTCTAACTTTATAGTCTTATTGAGTACTCCATACAACAACTCTACAATCTTGGCAAGCTTCTTAGCTTTACCACCTTCACAGCTTGCAATCGCTGTAGCACGCTTTAGGCAGCTTTCACTGTACTCGGGCAAAGCGTCTGCTCCTCGCACTATCTGCCAAGTGTCTGCATAGGCATTTCCTTGTTTCTAGTTATCTAGTTGTTGTTGGTGTTGCTTGTGGTCGTTTCCCTTCCCAACATTTGTGTCTCATATATCTCTCTATTTCGCCTGGTTGCTGGTTGCTGCCATTGCTGGCTTCATTTGTTTATGTCTTTCGGGTCTCGCACTATGAAATAGGCCCGCCAAAAAAAAAAAACGTATAATATGAAAATGGAAAGAGAACAAAACAAAAAAAAAACTATTTTGCATGTGTGCTGCCGACGAGAGACAAGACCTATGAATACGCACACAAGTAAGAAACGAATAGCGAATTGGAATACGAATACGAATACGAATAGAAATAGGCAAATGAATAATAAGAATACGAGTACATGTTCCATCATCCATGTACAAACCGCTCGCCCCAGTTGAATACAACAACAACAACAACAACGATAACAACAACAATAACCATTAACGGAACGGCCTAGCCTTTGCCCCTGCTCACCCCCCCCCCACACACACACACACACATCGTTATTGTGTGTTCCCCCCCTGCTCCTCTGACTCCCGACTGTTTGGCGTCTGTTGACCTCATTTCGTACGAAACATTTTGGCGCACTTTCCGAGCGTACAGCCAAAAGAACTTAAGAACTATTGTATATAACCCGAAAAGAACATGTGTCAGCCATTCCAACCCAGTCAGAAACAACAACAACTGAGAGCAGCGCACGCAAATAGATAAGTTTGATGCGAGAAAGTCATTTAAAACTGCCCCTATATCATATCATATTATGCTAATTACAAAAGCGCACAACGGGGCGAAACGATAAGAAACGCGAAACAATTTCTGCACGACTTTCCTACAACAGATCTTTAACTCACGCAGTTCTCATAGCCAAACTTCAAAAGTGTTCCAGAAAACGAAAACGAAAGCTCGTTTATATCAAAGATCTTTCCGACTTTCCGACTAATTGCATGACAATCTTCGGCTTCATCAAACTATTCAAAACATTGTAATACAAAAGTGTGTGAATCATGAATAGTTGTTTTTTTTTTTTGTTTTTTGCATTTTCTCCTTGATTTCGATTTGTTTACACCTGGAGGGAGCAGCTACAAATAATTATAACTTATAGCCCATTTGAATTCATACGGCGCGTTAACAGCTGCACGTGGAATCTGTTGATGATGATGATGATGATGATGTGTGTGTGTTTTGTTATTCAACAATATATTCTAGAATTGCAAAGCAAACACGAAATGCTCTATTTCATGCCCAGAGTTATTCTAGTTTTTGTATTGTTTGGATTCATAAATTGCTGACGAACGTTGTAAATGAAGTAAGTGCAGTAAATGATAAAATTTGATATAGTTGTTATAATCAGGTCAGGTTCTCAATAACTTTCAAACTTCTTGATAGTTTTGCAAAGCGGAAAATCAAAGCCAGGTTTTTGATAGTTCTCAAAAACTGCATTTCAATTTAGTAACAAACTACATATACTATTTAATAGCTACTTAATTTAAATGTACTTTTCAAACTATCAAAATGTGGGAAATGTATTTAAAACCTGCCTTTGATCTAACTTTTTTTTAATAGGGCATCAGCACCTGAACGCTATTTGCATTGCGATTTGCATTTGCTTAAGTAAATAAGCAAATGAAATGCACTAAATACTTTTTAATATGTAAATGCATATTTGTATTTATATAATAAGAGAGAACTGTGAAGGTTTCACCTTGCAGCTTATCTGCAAAGACAGACAGACAGTTCCGCATTGCTACAGTCAATGAAATAGCTTACTACAACAGCGTAAATAAATAGAAACTCGTAATCAATTGCAACCGTGACACGAGAGTGCAGTCGCAAAGCTCACGCGTGACTATCGGTTGCTTTGATCGCACACGATTGCAGCACGAACGAAGACCGAAAAGCGACAACCGAAGACCGACGACCGAAGACCGCACAGAACGAACGCGTGAAACGCACGTTCAAGTGACTGACTGAGTGAATGATTGAATGAATGACGAATTGACGGACAGTTGGACTCGAGAAAACATGACGAAACATGACATCCGTTTGTCAGCCAAATCAAAAGCAAACTGCACTTTGAAAACTGTGAAACTGGAAACTGGAATTGGAATTGAAATTGGAACTAAGAATGGGACTTACACACACACACACATACACAATGTGACCGGGACTTTTGGGACTTGCCTCTCACACGCGTAGTTCGAGGAAACTTTACTCTTGTTGTTGTTGCTGTTGTTGTTGTTGTGTGCCGAACGTGTGAATGGCTTTTTGATTGCCGGCGGCGGTGGCTTTAAAGCCGCCAGCAATTTGAGAGTCTCATTTTTTTGGTCGCTGCCTCGTTATTGTTTTTTTTTCTGTGTTTTTGTTTTGGGTTCTGTTTATTTATGTTTGTTGTTGTTGTTTTTTCTTTACGAGCTTAGCCTTGATCATGGCCAAAAGCTGTCACATTGCGGCTTTATGGCTGTTAAGCTTCACTTATTGTTGCTGCTGTGCTGTGCTGTGTTGTGCGCTGCATGACAAATGCAATCTGAAACTGAGATCCAGAGGGAAGCTAATCAGCGATGCACGGCCACATGGCTGACAGACAGTGGAAACACATGTCGAACCACGGTCAGAAGGACAAATATACATGTATGTACATGCACATGTACAGACATGACAATATTATATTGGTCACTAGGATTCGCAGTTACAAGTTGGCGACAGCGTTTAAAAGTGTGTCATGTGAAATGCGAAAACTTTTTTCTGAACTTTGACAGCGACCGGAATCAAGGGAGATAGAAATTTCATTAAGAAAATCTATAAAAAAATATACCAACTTTAAAAGGAAATTGCAAAATTGATAAATTTATAACCTTTAATCGAAGAAGTTATCAAAATGAATCATGGGAGCAAGAAATAGCTTAAAGAAAATCTATATAAAAATAACAAAAATAAAATCTATATAGTAAAATACTAAAATAAAATACTAACTTTGAATGAATATTGCAAAATTGAAAGATTAACAAAATTAACTTTTATCACAGAAGTGAGAAATCGTAATCTCAATAAAAAATACTAACTTTGAAAGGAAAGTAGAAAATTTAAAGATTAACAAGTTTAACTTTAATCATAAAAATACGAAATTGCATAAAGAAAATAAAAGTACAAAGTACCAAGTTAAAATGTAATATTAACATTGAAAGGAAATTTCAAAATTGAAAGATTAAAAAATTGCATAAAGAAAATCTACACAAAAAAACTACATAAAAAATAAAATACTAATTTTAAATAGAAAGCAATTTGAGAGATTTACCAAATTAATTATATGAAAATCTTTAATCTAAATCCAAATTCAATTATTCTCACTTTATGCGCCCAATCATGAAAGAAAATTGCAATATTAAAGAAATTTTAAAACATTAAATTTCAATAACGTTAGTAGCAGATTCTTAATTCGCTTTGCAATGGTATTAAGACACATTATTGGGGAGAAATGTCTCCGAGTGCTGCAGCAGTTGCAATTGCAGTTGCATCAACCTAATTGCTTTGACCCACTGCCTTCCAAAAGTGGACAAGTTACTTCCACGAAGCAAACTTCCAGAGACAAACAGACTGAATGGCGACAACAACAACAAGAACAAGAATAAGAAGCAGAAAAAGAAAAAGAAGAACATCAACAATGGCAACAAAACTTGAAGAAATACGTGTGGACACATTGCTCTTGTAATACATTGTTTTTATGGCTCCATAAGCTATAAGACGTCTCGACCAGCGTAATGGCGAATGCTTTAACTCAGCTTGTCTAGTCCTCTCTCTCTCTCTCCCTCTCTTTTCCTTGCTCTCTCTCTTCGCTTCCCGCTCTATACTTTTGCATTGATTTTCTATTTTAATACCCTATAAACGGAGTTAAGAATGAGCACATCAGTGCGCTTACGAAACTTAGTAAGTGAAGGTAAAGCACAAGAGAGAAAGAAGCAGCAAGAGAAAAATCATAAAAGGATTAATACAATATTTGTGATTACTTTATGAGCAAAGCTAATGAAGACATCAAAGTATGCAGCACACAATAAAAGCCATAAAAAAGATTTTGTACTTAAAGCAAACTTTTATGCTAATGATACAAGTATAATTTTATGAAGATGTTAAGAAGATGTCGGAATTGAATAGGCAACTATGCAAAGCGTATAAAAACAAAGCAAAACATTTCAAAGCACAAATTTTGTAGAATTTAACAAAAATGTTGTTGTGAAATTCTTTCGAGATGTGTTTCCCTCTTTTCATCTCACTCAACATTGAGCATTGAGGAAGCGTATTTGCAATTCGTTGCATGCCATTGATGGATTCGTGCCTGATGTTTGTCATTTTATTGGCATTGCGCTTGGCTCCGACATGTCTGCTGCCGACTATGGATGGAGCACTGAGCACTGAGCATGCGAGGGAGGGACAATTGTAGGGGAGGGAGGGAGGTAGGCCTGTTGTCACAGTTAGTTGGTAAGTTGGCGATATTATTGCTGTTATTGCTGTCGTAACCATTTTTAGTGCAGACGTCTGCAAAATTGGTTGGCCTAGCCCCCGAGACAGTGGCTCTTCTTCTTCTTCCTCTTCTCTACTCCTCTCAGTCTGTCTCATAATCATTATCATAATCATTAGTATCAAACTATATTGTTTATAGGTTTTTAAATGAGCACAACGAATGCAAATGAGTAAATTGATTAGTCGTTCAACTGTCTGCCAAATATAGTTACATGATTTACTACATATAGTAGCCATTGCCAAGTTTAAAGAACTGATAATACTTCGAGGTACTATTTTTTGTTTTTTTTTTTCACAATGCCAATGCATTCAAACCGTGTCAAGTCAAGTCGAGTCATTCCTTCCTGTGACCCTCGATGTATGCATTATCCATTATCTAAAGCATAATATTCAACATGCGAAACGAAAAAAAAAAACTCGGGCGAATGTTGTTGGAAAGGAAACCAGATAACTTTTTCAATATATAAATAAATATTTGAGAATGCGAAAAAAACAGAAATAAATAAATATGTAAGTCACTCGCCACACAAGGAAATATTATTGTGTGGATATCCGAAAGAGTAAATACAAATAAATGTTCAACCACAAAAAAAAAAGAAAAAAAAAAACGATCTTATCGTTTGCTCTCTAAACACACACAGATTACAATTTTTGGAATGTTGGCCAAATATTATATTTGCGATACGTTACAAAGATTTCCAAAGAATTTCGTGACGTTCGCGTATCAAATTCAAATTTCGAATGGGGTACTCAAGAAGAAAAAAACCAAACATTCATATGATAATAAACACAAATTTTGTTGAAAGCGATTCGCTAATTAAATGAGTGATTCCTTTCCAAAGAATCCATCAAACATGTTCGGGGAATAACATTAAAAGCTATTTGAAAACTTGGATTACTAATTTTTATCGCCCATATCAAATGTTAAATAATACAAAACAAATTATGTTCTGCAATAAATATAAACAATATTTAGATTGAAATAATCTTTTGATAATCAAATTATGCCATTTTGCATTCGCAGATGTTTTCAATTGGTTCTACCATCGTCAATATGCATATTTAGTTAAGATCGTATAACTAATTGAATCGAATACATCTGCAGAGAAATCTCTCAAGTTGCTCTTCAAATGCTAATGGAATCCACATGCTACTAGATCAAAAACGTTTCTCTCTCTCGATCTCTGTGTGTGTGTGTGTGTGTGTGTTTATAACATCATCTTTATAAATAATCAATATTCATTTTTATTATATGGTAATCGAAGTGTCTAGCAACAACAACAATGACAGCAACTAAATTCCAAACAAGTTTCGCACATTAACAAAAACAACAATTGCAACATGACAAAGAAGAAAAAAAACGTTGTCGATGTTGTTGTTGTTGTTGTTAAAATAGTTGTGGAGATGCTTGTTGTTTTTGGCTATAAAACGATTTTGTTGTATTTTGCAAAAGCAAAAATAACAAAAAAAAAAAATCAAAAGCAAAACGTATTAATAATAATCAATGTCAGTCAATTAAGACACAGACTGAAAAAAGCTCTACGACACCTGAATACTCTACTAAAATATTTTAATATTCGATGGGCTACTTGGAAAAAATAATAAAATGGAAACTAAAGTAACAAACAAAGGAAGACAAAAATAAATCCATCGATTTTAATTTCACTTTAAGTTTAAGTTTATGTTGAAGTTTAAGTTAAATTTTAACTTTAACTTTAGCTTTTACTTTAAGTTTAACTTTGAGTTTAAGTTTAAGTTTATGTTAAAGTTTATGTTGAAGTTTAACTTTAGCTTTTACTTTAAGTTTAACTTTAATTTTAACTTTAACTTTAACTTTTAACTTTAAGTTCAAGTTTAACTTTAACTTTAATTTGAACTTTTACTTTAAGATTCTGTCAAAATAAAAAAGAAGACTTTAAAACAAGCCAAATTAAAATTGAAACCTTTTTAGATTCCTTAACTTTAACTCGCCAAAAAATTCACTAAGGTTTACAAACTTTTTTATTTTTCAGTTTCTCTGGCATCTTTTTTGGGTCTATAGTAAAGATATTTTACTAAAAATTTTACAATTCTAAATTGTTGCCAACAATTGTGAATAAAAATGCGCTGTTCTATTCTTATTTTATTTCAAAGAAGTAGCTTGCTCATTACTAGAGAAACATATATATTAAGTTATTCCAGGGTATTTCCTATATTTTAGGGTATTCTCAAAACTATCAAAGGGGTCAAAGTCAAGTTCGAGTTGAAGCTAATAGTTATCATCGTTTAACCCTACAACAAAAGTGTCTTGTGCAAGTTCGAACTTGGTATCGTAAAATTAATACAGGGTATTACCGGATAACCGGTTGTGATGTGGAAAGAGTTAAAGAAAAAAGCCTCGCTTACCATTTTGTGTTATTGGCCCAATTGTTCTCGCCGATGGTGTGCGTGGCCAGTGAATAGCCGAAAAATGAATTCTCATGGCCGTACTTGACGATCGGTTGTCGCTGCTCCAGGTTAAAGCCAACGATGGGCACCAGAAGGTAGCACATGGCGCTCAGCATCCAAATGAGTCCGCGCCAGCGAATTGCATTGTTGATGGTGCCTCTGCTGTTAGACATTTTGCTGTCTGTTCTTTTTGCACTGATTATTAACATTTCGATGTGTGTGTGTGTGTTATTTTGAATTTGACGCTTCACGTGCAACCGGCACAACTATCAAAAAACAACAAACAACATGCAGCGGTGCAACAATTTCCAATCACTGCAGGTTGCAAAGCCGCTTAACCTTCAGCGACGCAGCAGGGGATTAGCGGCTGCGTCGACGTCAACGTCACAACGTCGACAACAACGGCGACTGCGACTGCGACTGCGGCGCTACGCTCAACAGGTAGTCAACGCTGTCTTCGGTGTTCGGTGTATTCAGGTGCGTTCTTCTTCTTCTTCTTCAGCCTCTTCTGCTGGCTGCTTTCAAAGTCGTTGTTGTTGTTGTTGTTGCTGTAGTTGCTGCACTTGTTATTTGCTGTTATTTTGTTTCTGCTTTAATTTGCTGCTTCACTTGACCTTTTTCACCGGCACACCAACCAACCAAAAAAAAAAAAAGCGCGCAAAACTTTTTGTTTGAAAACAACAAAACTCAAATTACAAATTACGCAAGGTTTACTACGTTTGCACTAATACTTTTTTCATTTTTTTGCATAACACACAAAGTCACACTGATAATACAAAAAAATATCGCTTATCACTTAACAAACCAAAAAAAAAAACAAAAACACGGTTAAGAATATAATTTTGGCTAGCCCGCTTTTCACTTTTCGTCGTTTCGTACACCGTTCGTTTCGTCGTTTGTGGTTCGGCACAGACACGCGCGCACACGTCCAAAGCAATCGGCAATTACGTGATAATAACATTCGCGGCACTTACGCACACAGGGTGACCGCAAACGCGTATTTTAAAAGCACCTATTTAAAGACAAACACTATACCGAATATACCACTTTCACAATTCGAAGCGCGCAACTTAATACACACATTTGGTCACACTACACTCACACCGCCACTGTTATCGTCAGCTCAAAGCTGCATTGCGTTGCCAACTGATGGCAACTGTTTTGCGTGAGTTGGCAACGCTACAAAGCGCCGTTGTAAAACTGCGCAGGATTCTAGAAACAAAAAAAAAACGAGAGAAAAGAAATCAATGAAATTTCCCATTCACTTGTGAAATTGTGTAGAGCTTAAACAACATCCAGCATCAGCAGTTGTATTATTTAGCGAACTAAAGGTGGTAGAAATGCAGCATAATCAAAAGTCAATTACTAGACACATTGAAGACAATAGTTATTGATGGCATTGCACTAAAAAACGCGTTCTACTGGGCAAATAGCAAACAAAAAGCAAATAACACAAATAAAAACACAAATCGATAAATCTGTGTGTCTGTCTGTGTGTGTGTGCGTGAGAGGAGGCTGTCAACACAACAAGGAAATTCTTTTACATTGAGAAGAGGAAGCAGAAGTCATCATGTCTTATGTGAGTATTTTGCTGCATATTTAATGGAGAATTATCGGTCATGTTGTGTATGTGTACGTTTGTGTCTTACTTTTTAAACTCTTGCAGCGCTTGAAGGCCACCAAATGTCCAACGGACGAACTTTCGCTTACGAATCGTGCAATTGTTAATGTTGGCGATTTTCCCGACGATGTCAAGTGAGAGACAGCTCAATATAGTTTTTATGAAATTTCCCCCTAAATAACATTTCAATCATTCTCAGGTATGCAGATATTTCGCCTGCACCGGGACAACACTTCATCTTTGCGCTAGAGAAGACCGTCGAGGTGCCCAGCGGCTATGTGGGCTTCTCTTTGGTGCAGCGCAAATGGGCGATGCTCTCAATCAATCAGGAGCTGGAGGTGCGACCTTATCGCTTTGATGCCAACTCCGATGTCATAACATCTGTCTTCTTCGAGACGGACTTTTTGCAAAAGAAGACGTAAGTTTTGCATGGGTATGTGTGTGTGTGTGTGTATGTAAAGTAAGGTTAGATAAGTTTTAAAGTGGGGTTAGGTTGAAGGACGACCTATTAAATGTAGTAAATATATATTCTAAAGTCTAATGCTAATATGCAATTTTTTAAAAGAAGTTAAAGTAAAAACTTCACAAAAGCAGCTTTGTATCGTAAATGTTTGCTAAGGGTTTCAAGACTTTACAAAGCTATGATAATTGAAAGGATTGACAATTAGGAACCATAGGATAGCTAAATAAGCAAAGATTTCTCTCTTAAGTTTGTGTTAAATAGTTCAAATGTTAAAAGGCTCTTTTAGAGCATCTTTGTGCCTACTCCCTGAATTTAAATGGGCAAATAATGAATAATAATTTGAAGACTGCACTTACCTCAACTGAAATGCTGCTCCCTTAATACTTTAGCGTCTCCCAGGAGCCCTACGACTCGGATCAGATGGCCAAGGAGTTCATTATGCAATTCGCTGGCATGGCACTGACCGTTGGCCAATCGCTTGTCTTCAACTTCAAGGATAAGAAGCTGCTGGGTCTGGCCGTCAAGTCGCTGGAAGCCATCGATCCCAAGAGCCTTGGCGAGGGCAAAGAACCCGCCATGCGCAATGTGCGCTTCGGTCGCATCCTTGGCAACACGGTGGTGCAATTCGAGAAGGCCGAGAACAGTTCGCTGAATCTGCAGGGTAAATCCAAGGGCAAGGTGGTGCGACAGTCCATCATCAATCCCGACTGGGACTTTGGCAAGATGGGCATCGGTGGCCTGGACAATGAGTTCAATGCCATCTTCCGGCGAGCATTCGCCTCGCGCGTCTTTCCGCCCGAGCTCGTCGAGCAGCTGGGCTGCAAGCATGTGAAGGGCATCCTGCTCTATGGACCACCGGGTACGGGTAAAACTTTGATGGCCCGACAGATTGGCACCATGTTGAATGCCCGCGAACCGAAGATCGTGAATGGTCCGCAGATTCTCGACAAATATGTGGGTGAATCCGAGGCGAATGTGCGACGTCTGTTCGCCGAGGCTGAGGAGGAAGAGAAGCGTCTGGGTCCGAATAGTGGATTGCATATCATAATCTTCGATGAGATCGATGCCATTTGCAAGCAGCGTGGCTCTGTGGCGGGCAACAGCGGTGTTCACGATACCGTCGTGAATCAGTTGCTCACCAAAATCGATGGCGTGGATCAGTTGAACAACATTCTGGTGATTGGCATGACCAATCGACGCGACATGATCGATGAGGCGCTCTTGCGTCCCGGACGTCTTGAGGTCCAAATGGAGATCAGTCTGCCCAATGAGGCGGGACGCGTTCAGATTCTGAATATACACACCAAACGTATGCGGGATTTCAACAAGATCAACGACGATGTGGACAACAAAGAGATTGCATCGCTCACCAAGAATTTCAGCGGTGCTGAGCTCGAGGGTTTGGTCCGTGCCGCCCAATCGAGTGCCATGAATCGTTTGATCAAGGCCGATGCCAAGGTAACCGTAGATCCCGAGGCCATGGAGAAATTGAAGGTGAATCGCGATGATTTCCTGCATTCGCTGGAGAACGATATTAAGCCAGCGTTTGGCACCGCCCAGGAGATACTCGACAATATGTTGGCGCGCAGCGTCATCAATTGGGGTCAACCGGTTAGCAATCTTCTCGAGGATGGCATGCTCTATGTGCAACAGGCCAAGGCCGCCGAATCGAGTGGTTTGGTCTCCGTTCTCATTGCCGGTGCACCGAATTCGGGCAAAACAGCGTTGGCCGCCAAGCTGGCCAAAATGTCCGACTTCCCATTCGTCAAGGTCTGTTCGCCGGAGGACATGGTCGGCTATACCGAGTCCGCCAAATGTTTGCACATTCGCAAGATCTTCGATGATGCGTATCGCAGTACGCTCAGTTGCATTGTGGTCGACAATGTGGAACGGCTGCTCGATTATGGTCCGATTGGACCACGCTACTCCAATTTGACGCTGCAGGCGTTGTTGGTGCTGCTGAAGAAGCAGCCGCCCAAGGGTCGCAAGTTGCTCATCCTTTGCACCTCCAGCAGACGGTAAGTTGAAGTCTCCCCCCACGGTTATCTTCTTTTCTTTTGCTCACAATCTTGCATCGCATTTGCAGTGAGGTGCTGGAGGAAATGGAGATGCTAACGGCATTCACCTCGGTGCTGCATGTGCCGAACCTTTCCAGTCCGGAGCATGTGCTCGCCGTACTCGAGCAGTCGGACATCTTTAGCAAGGGTGAAATCCAGGCCATTGGCAAGAAGATGGCAGGCAAGCGGTAAGTCTTTGCTTTACAACTGTAGCATACTTCATTTCCTTATTGCATTTATCGTCTTACAGCGTTTTCATTGGCATCAAAAAGCTGTTGGGGCTAATCGATATGGCACGACAGACGGAACCATCGCAGCGCGCCATCAAATTTCTGTCCAAAATGGAGGAGGAAGGTGGACTCGATATGGTGGCACGCTAGAATAAGAAGCAAGGGCAGAGTGTATTCCATATATTCCGTAAATAGAGCAAATTTGTATTGCGATCTCAATTATTAGCGACTAAGTGAACAACAAAACCCGAATATGAGCAATGTTTAACTCGTATATATCGATATATATATATATATATTCCGGTTTATCAATCAATATCAAAATAATCCGCATGAAAATCGACTATAGAAATGCGCCTACTACTGCTTGGTGGCATAATTATCAACTCAATTCCGCCGTTTAGTTTGCTACCGTGTTCCATTCCAATATGTTCCTAACCTCACAAAACCCAAATAAGAAGAAAAGACAACAAATTTGCGATCTGATCTCTGAACGAAATGAAATCGACAGAAATGTGAGACCTTGTGACCTGATTTGGCATTGCGGCTGGTGGTATATATAACAAAATATATCTATATATATAATAATACTTTATATTGTATTGTGTGCAGGTCGTGATTCTCGCTGCTTGAGTGAAACACGCCTGATTAGTACAAAACACAAGAAAAAAAAGGATATTAAATGATAAATAACTCGTACATGCAATCGATAATGTTAACAAACAAACATACATCATACACCTATAAATAATTATGCATTTGAAGCTGCATTCGATTTGTTGTTGTTGTTGTTTAGCGCGTACGTTTTGTTTTTTTTTCCAATATCTGTTTGTCGTGTCTTGTTAATAATACTCTACACTACTACTACTACATTTAAAATCAATTTCTTTCTTGTTAATCTTAAGATTTTTTCCTCAGAATAGAACACCAACAATTTTAGGAGACGTTAATCGATGATATCAAACAAAAATGAACGTTGTTTAGCTTGCGAAAAAAAAAACAAAAAACATAAAAAAGTAAATATTTAAATCGAATTATACATGATAATTATTACGCATATTGTTAATCGCCAATGTTAAAACTTAAATAAAGCAAAACGGATCTTAAAAACAAAATACGTTTGTGTGTGTTTAATAAACGACAATGCTGGGAAATGTTTGACTCTAAATTAATAAATTATTCCTAGTGAAATTTGTAGTAGAGATTATAAGATATCAGACATCCTTCCCACTTTTTAGCTGAAGCGAAAGATACTCCAACTAAACTATTAAATTCAGTAAATTACAATAAATGCTTAGCTTAATTTCGTGACTTACATTTGAAATACTTAACATTTTTTTATTGGTTACAAAAATACAAAAAAAAAGAGATGCTTAACAAATAGTTCAAAATCGAAACAAATTCATTTAGAGTTGCTTAACAAATAGCTCGAAAAGTCAAAACAAATTCATTTAGATATGCATAAAGATTGAGCCTACATTAGCATTCGAACAAATTATAGCTAAATTGTATCTGTGGCACACGCAATAGTTTGTGGCACGTAGATGGGGCAGTGTTAGATAACCGTGCGACTGTGATTCAGCGACAATTTTCCACTGCGCACTCGACGCTGCAAGCGCTGCAAATAGGCAAATCGAAATTAGTAAATTTTCAATCATCAATCAATCAATCATTGCGACTTACCCGATTGAAGACGTCGCGCATAATGCGATTGCTGCGACGTCGTCGCTCCTCGCGTTCCCTTTGCTGTGCGGCCAGCACCTCGGGCAGATTCTCGCAGCGTTTGTTCGTCATCGCCTTCATCTCCCGCGTCGAAAAGATGCGCACTTTGGCTGTGGAATGTGATGTGAGGTTTGGTGAATTCAAGACGATCACTTGATGATTATGTATAATATATATGTTGAAAAGATGATGTTAAGAGTTGGCGAGAATTGTGCGATGAGTTGGGATACTTTGCTCCAATCAGTATGTGACAGCTTAAGTGATGGAAGTAGGTATCCAAGGTTCCATTGTTGGGGGTCAATTCTACATTTTTAGTGGCGTTTTCTTCTGATTCAACAGCTTTACATATGCATAAAAGCGAAGGGATTTCCTCTGGATACGGGTCTTGGAAGTATTTAATTTAATCCCTATTCCTAACTTCAAACGTTATAAATAACATCCAATTAAGTATTTTATTTGATTATTATTTTTTACTAATTTAAACAGTTATATTACGATCCAATTAAGTATTCGATTCATCCTTTTTTTGGACTAACTTTAAACGTTATAATAAGATACAATTAACTATTCAATTTGTTCCTTTTTTTAGACGTTATATTAACATCCAATTATGTATTTGATTTGATCATTTTCTTGTTACTAATTTAAATAGTTATATTACGATCCAATTAACTATTCAATTTGTTCCTTTTCTTAAACGTTATATTAACATCCAATTATGTATTTGATTTGTTTCTTTTTTTACTAACTTTAAATAAATTCCAATTAAATAAGCTTATTTAGAATGGCATTCATATCTCTTGTACCGAAAGCAGCGCAATGAGCAAAGCAAAAAGTTCTTTTCTCAAAGGATTACTTGGTTTGCTTTTCCTTCATTTGGATTTATACAACATTCAAACAGCATCTCAGCAGCGTTTTACAGGTTTTTTAGTACTTAAAACTACCATAAAACTCTATGAGACATACACTTAAGCATAAACTATTTGACATTTTCTGATGATGCGAATAACTTAGTGGAACCTTTTGTGCAGGGTTTCAAAAATGGAACAAATTTAATGCTTATTACATAATTACTATGTAATGCATTTAAAATGCACGAGGAATATGGGAGTGAAGAGTGAAGGAAGACTAATCTCTTGCCTAGCCATAATAGCGAAAAGTAAGCTGCACTTCTAGTTGTCATGTTCTGAAGCTAAAGTTAAGCAATCAATAGAACAATTGTGTTTAATGGCCATTTCACTTAAGAGCCACACAGTATAACACAGCTCAGTGCATATTACGGCAATTTTACTTGTTTATTTGCTCCTCATACAGAAGCGAAAAGCAAGAGGAACCTAAAACTAAGTAAGCAATAGAAGAAATTCACTTTTGGGTCATTGCACTTAAGAGCCACATTGTAGTCCCTAGCCGAATGCACATTACAGCAATTTTATTAGCTTTATTTTTCCTTAAACAAAAGTGAAAGCCACGAAGAAGGTAGAGTTAGGCAAGCAATAGGACTATTTAGCTTAACGGCCATTTCACTTAAGAGCCACACTGTGTTTCAAAACTAAATGCACTTAACTACAACTTTGCAAGCTTAGTTTCTTTTCACAAAAGTGAAAACAAATGGCAAACCAAAGCTATCAATAGGACAATTTCGCTTAACGGCCATTTCACTTAAGAGCCACACTGTGTTTCAGAGCTAAATGCACTTAACGGCAACTTTGCAAGCTTAGTTTCTTTCAACAAAAGTGAAAACGAAAGGATCAGGATAAGTAATGAATAAAACAATTTCGCTTAACGGCCATTTTACTTAAGAGCCACACTGCATTTCACAACTCAATGCACATTGCGGCAACTTTGCTTTCTTAATTTCATCTCACACAAAAGCAAAATGCAAGAAGAATCTAAAACTAAGTACGTAATAGGACAATTTCGCTTAACGGCCATTTCACTTAAGAGCCTCACTGAACTTCTCAACTAAATGCACATTGAGGGAACTTAGCTCGCTTAATTTCTTCTCACACAAAACTAAATAATACTAATACTTTCACTTAACAGCCAATGCTTGCGGCCCTTAAGCGAGATTTGAGAGTTTGAGAAGTGATCTCACTTACCGGTAACTGGAGGCGGCAGCTGCTGCAGACGCCTGTCGATGGTCTCCACGCTGTGGCCCTCGATGAGTTCGTCGAGTTCGCGACGTCGCGCATTGCGCAGCAACTGCATCTCATTAAGAATGGCCTTTCGCTGCTTGGACTTGGCACAGAACTCGGGTCGCGCACGTTGCAAATAATCCTGCACCGTGAGCGTCTCTGTAAGTATTTGCCCCACTGCTGCATCATCGTCGTCATCGTTCGTGTTGCGGCTGTTGAACTGCAACACATAGGCGATGCCACGCGGACGAACTTGCAACAATTGTTGTTCGAGTTGTTTGACATTGTGATGGCGACGTTGTCGCTGCTGCAACTGCTGTTGCAACTGCAACTGCTGGCATGCCACATCGTCATATTGATGTGTTGTTGTTGTTGTGGTCGTTGTAGTCGTTGCTGCCTCGCAGGCCGTCGCCATCCCCATTGGTATCGACATCTCGGAGCTGAGACACAAGAGCGATGAGCTCGTGTTGCTGCTGCGTTCAACGGTGGCAGCAGCAGCCGTGGCAGCCACTGTTGCAACATTAGCAGCAGTTGGTTTTGTTGCTGTGGCTTTTTGGACTTCCTGTGAGTTGACTACCTGATAATAGATGGCGCCACTTTCATTGCTGGCTGTCGCCTGAACGTATTGCATTTGCACATATTGCGGCGCTTGATGTTGGTGCTGACAATGGCAATGTGTTGCTGCATGCAACTGCAAAAAGAAGAGTATTAAAAGTGCAGTCAGAAGATATAGAAGACACAACTTACATGACAGGAGGCATGCTGCTCATAGAACAATTGTTGCTGCTGCTGCTGGCGGCGTCGAAAGAGCTGCTGTTGCTGCTGCTCGCGTCGCTGTTGCTGCTGATTTTGATAGTGCGCCAGAAATTGACGCTGTCGCTGTTGCACAAACGAGCAGACGCTCTCGCTGCTGCCCGAGTGACTCAATTGCGGCGTTGCCATTTTGCTGCGCTGCTGCTGCTGCTGGCGAGCAATTGTTGTTCGGTTCTCAAACACAACAGCAACAGTTGGTGGTGCTACTGCAAGTTCAACATCAGCAGCTGCTTCAATTTGTACAACTTTTTCGATTGTTTCTGCACGTTTTCCAGGCCTTGCTTCTATGCGTATTAATTTATCAGCTGTTGATGTTGTTGGTGCTTTAGTTGTTGTTGTTGTTGCTTCGCCTGCAGCCACATTTGTTGTTGGCATCGAAACTGGCGTCACTGGCGGCGCGGGCGGTGCAGGCACAGGCAGTTGCTCCTGCTCCAGTTGCTTTGGCTCTCTTGATTGCTTCACTTGCTCCTCGCTTTCTCCTCCTCCTCCTCGACCGCTGTGATGCAACAACTCTTGCAACGCATACAAGCGTCGTATTTCACCCTCAATCCAATCGATTTGCGTGCGTCGCTCCAGCGACAGATTGTGTCGCTGCTGTCGCTGTCTTTGTCTTTGTTCGTACTCAATCTCGCTTTGGGTCATCGGATTGAGCCACTCTTGCATCGCTGCCTGTTCATCGTTCTCCTGATTCGTTGCTCGCTGCACATTGATCTTCTGGGTGAGCAGCTCGTTGGAGGCTGCGCTGCTCGTCGACGCGTAACTGCATGGCTCCAGTTGCTGTTCGTTTGTGGGCGTGGCAAGGCGTGTCCTGGGCGCTGGCACAGGCAGCGACAACAGTTGCTGTTGCTGCTTCGGTTGCTTTGGTTGCTGCTGCTGCTCTGGCTGTAAACTGCGACTGGTATTGGTGGCCACGTCCTGTCTTTGAGACTTATCTGAAAAGTGCAGTTTATGAGTTCACAGTTTTCATTTATGGGAATTGTTGGTTATATTTAACAGGGCATGTTTCCCTTTAGAAGCTATTTTATAAGCAACTTACTTGAAACTAATCATTATCGTTGGGGAAACACTTTAAATAAACATAATACAAACTTTTAACTTTAACAAATTCAACAAAATTGCCGAAAACGAAAATATTTCACAAGAATTAAACCAAAAATAAATACTAAAATAGATGAAAACAAAATTACATAAAATAAAAAAAGAAAAACAAATAAGAAATCTGCAGTCGCTGCTAAGTTAAAAAGAAAACAGTGCGGTATTATTCTTAAAATGTACCAAATAATATGCTGCAAATAATACTAAAACATACCGAAGGACATATTTGGTATATCGTTGTACAGTACTACATTCAAAATATATCGAGCTCAAAATATACTGAACTGTCAGGCAAAGCAGCTAAACTACAAAATAAAATATATCACAAAAATACTAAAAATATACCAAAGGACATATATGTATGCTGTATATTTGCGAAGTACTGCTTCTTGCGAAATATACCATAGAGATCAAAATATATCCGGTTGTCAGCCAAATCAACTCAACTAAAACATAATATACACATAAAAATACTTTTAAAATATACTAAAAGACCAGTTTGGTATATTGTCATTTGAAATATACCACAGAGATCAAAATATATCAGGTTATCAGACAAATCAGCTCAACTAAAACATAATATACACATAAAAATACTTAAAAAATATACTAAAAGGCATATTTGGTATATTGTCATTTGAAATATACCATAGAGATCGAAATATATCAAATTGTCATAACTAAAATATAATATACACATAAAAATACTTTAAAAATATACTAAATGTCATATTTGGTATATCGACAGTGTATTGCTATATTCGAAATATACCACAAAGATCAAAATAGACCAGACTATGAGCCATTCTACTAAAAGTAGAGATATAATACAGATGTCAATATATACCTGATTGTTAACCAAGTTATTTGCAAAACAAAAGTATTTCTTAAATAACATCTTTAATACTAGATATAATATAGTAAAATGATATTTTTATTTTACTATATTAAATGTAGTATTAAAGATGTTATTTAAGAAATACTTTTGTCGTAAACCCCAAACTTGAAATATTATACAGAACGGACAAAAGTCAAGTCATAAACACGATAACTAATCTTTCTAAGCATAAAACGAATCTATAAATGTGCTACACACCTTTGACTGGAGTTTCGTGCTGCTCCGTTTGCTGAGCCTGCTCCTTGCTCCTCTGCTGCTGCTGCTGCTGACTGCGAGCATGCGTGCTGCTTCTGCTACCGTTGCCCCCTCCTCCACCACCGCTGCTGCTGCTGCAGACGAAATCGTGACCAACGAGACGCTTGATGATATCGCGAGCCAGCTGCTTCTTTTGGCCACTGCTCAGGCTGCGCTTGTTGACCAGCGCACAGAGCAGATCGATGCCTAGATCGACATCGTTCTTGAAGCCAGAGCTGCTGCAGACAGAGGAGGCAGAGGCTGAGGTGGAGACGCCGGTGGGCTCTTGATTCTCCTTGTTGTGCTGCCTGCGTCGCTGGCTAAGCTTTTGCTCCAGCTGCGCTGCATATTCACGCTCCTGACGCTTCAACTCAGCGGCGTCGTACAACGATTGCGACTGCTGCTCCGGCTGCAGCTGTTGGTAGCTGCTGCTGCTTCGGCGGCTGCTCTGACTTTGACTCTGACTCCGACTGTGGCTGCGTCCTGTGCCCGCGGTGCTCGGCCTGGAGAGATTGGGCTGATAGTCAAAGCTGCTGGCCGCCGATGAAGTCACACAGCTGTCACGCCTGGAGCTGTAGACGGGCGTGGAGCGCGGTGCACGTTGCACAAACGTGCTGGAGGCCAGTGGCGGCTTCTCCACGCGTTCCTTCTCCAGCTGCAAGCGCTTCAGATCCGTTTCCGATTGATTCGCACGCTGTGCTGCCTGCAGCGGCTGCATTGCCGCCTCCAGCACCGAGCGTTCCAGTGTGCTTATGTTGCTGGTGGACATGGCACGCTCGCAACTATTGTTGCTGCCCATGCTGCGATGATAGCCCACATCGGCAGCGGGATCCCATTCCAAGCGTTTGTGCGATTTGAGCGCCGACTCTGGGGTTTGTGTCTTACGTGTGTGCATCTGGGGTTGTGTGTGCGTCTGTGTGTGTGTGTCCTTTGTGGGCGTGCGCAAATCCTCCACAGACACTGAGCAGCTGGATTTTAGTTTCGACGGCGGCGGCGGCAGCGGCTGCTGTTCCTTTTCTTCTTCCTCCTCCTCCTTCTCTTGTTGTTGTTGCTTGTTCACCATCACAATGGGAATATTCACAATTTGTACGGCAGCTGCTTCCCCCGCCTCCTGCAACACCATGCAGCTGTTGTTGTTGTTGCTGTTGGCGGTGGTGGTGGCGGTGTTGTTATGCGGACACGGCGCGCCGACGCTGACGCCGCTGCTCGCTGGCGATGCCGACGAGAGCATCATGAAGCGTTCCAATTCCGTTTCGCGCTCATTCGCTATCTCCGCCAGATATTCTCGTATTTTCGGTGTAAAGCGCGACGATCTCGCTTTCCGCTCATAACTATGCTTTTTATTATGATTATTATTCGACATTGTTTTTAGCACACAAAAATAATTGAAGCATTGCCGCCGCGACGCGTTTGAATTTTAAATGACACAATAAATACGGGGTGCGTAGTTAGTGCAAACAGTGTGACCACACATACACAGCGCGCAAATAACGCGAGGTGTGTACACATTGACATTCGATAGCACGCTAGCGATAAATGTTATTTACTTAATAAATACAACAAGATGTTTGCACACAACTAATATTGCCAGTTAAATATTTTTTATATTTTTTTAAGTGAAATGTAAACGTACACTTTGTGCAGTAAGCAGACAATGTTAAGTTTAGCATAGCTCTGTTAAAGCTAGCACACTCTACAGGCGGGCCACAAAAAGTGTGCACACTTCACTTTACATACAAATGTAAAGTGACTGCCTATTGGTATTTTGTTGCGCAGAATATGTTAAGCTTAACTGAGCGCTATACTTTACACAACATCTTAACAGCACAAATTTAAATTATTTAATTGCATGCAATTTAAAACTGGCATGTTGTTGGTAAAGATCTATTGAAACTTTATTACTCGTATTTAATAATAGCTCAATATTGTTTGGGGAAAACACTGCCGACATCGCCTATCGATAAATGCAGCTAATCGTTGACTAGCAATCGATATCGATCGAGCGGCAAAAAACAATCAAGTTTGGTCACGACTATATAAAAATACAATATGCGCACAATATGCCGAACAAACGCCAAAATGAAATAAATAGAAATAAATCAATAAACCATTAAATATATATCTATGTATATAATCTTATTATCGATTGTTGTTGCCGCAGGCAATTAATATGGAATCTATATTCCTAAATACAGAGACATCGATTAAAAAACAAAACAAAAAAAAAGCACATGACGAATTAGGATTGAAATTTTTGAATTTGAAATTCAATTTGAAAATTTTTAAATGCATTTGGATGTAACAAATTATGATGTATATATATATATATAGATAACTGCATATCTCTATGTATATAGTAATGTAGTGTGGGATTGAGTTGGTGTTGTTTTTTTTTTCTTTTTGTTTTTAGATGCGCGTGTTATTTCCTTTCATAACTAATTCATCATGCTAGCACACGCATTTGTTGTTCTTGTTGTCGTCTGTCTCTCTCTTTTTGGTGCTTGCTGAGATCCAAAATACGAATGAAATGCTCGACTTTTGCTTGAAGGAGGATGCTTTAAATATTGATGCAATTGTTGTTGCTGTTGCTTATGGCCACCGTTGCATAATTATGCTTTATACATCATAATCATTTGACTTGGTATTTTGTTTTGTTTTTTTTGTTTCGCAATCACAATCACGTTGTTCGTTCCATAAATGACTAGGCCGAAGAACTTCTCGCGCTTTCATCTTCTCTCTCTCTCTCTCTATCTCTTTTTCTCTCGTTTAACGCATTTGCATCTGCAGCTGTCGCTGTTGACCGCGATCGTAGAAGAGCAAATAAGCCGGCACACTCAACACCTCATCGATGGTCACTTCACGCACAATTGTATCCGAGGTATAGAACCAGCTAAAAGTACAAAGAGAAATATATTATAAGTAGTTTTAAACACAACATTTTCGAATACAGTACAAATAAACTATTCTATTTCTTAATTTAAAAAAAAAATGTGAAATTGTTATAAATTTGCAAATATTATTTTAAAGATTAAGCATAAATTGAATAGAAGCATATTTCAAATTTTGTTTTTTTTTTTTTTTTTAAGAAAAGATTTCTAAAATGTCGAATTTCAAGTCAAGTTATTAATTATCACATTCTTTTTTAATGTTTATGGTTGGAATAATCATTTATTTTATTTGTAAAATATACCAAATTAATACCACAAAAATATTGCGAATATACGGATGGCTGTATTTGGTATATTGATAAAGTACCCATTGCGCATAAAAGCAGAGTAGTGCGGTACTGATTTTAAAATATACCGAAATAATATACTGAAAATACTAAAATTATACTAAATGATACATTTGGTATATTAATATAGTACTGTATTTAAAATGCTGTATTATTTATAAAATATGTCAAAATATTATACCGCAAAAATACTATTAAAAATACCAATGGCTCTATTTGGTATACTGATATAGTACTACATTAAAATTAAGCCATAGAATACAAAATACTAAAATTATACCAATGGCTAATGACTATAAAGTACAACATTTTAAAATACTCAAAATATATCAAAGGCTATATTTGGTATATTGATAAAGTACAACATTCAAAATATACCAGATTGTCACTCAAAGCTACTAAAACCCTTACATTTACATTTCCTGCAGCCACTTAGTTATAATACCTTCCCCTCCCCTCCCCACCCCTATGGATAGCTGAGTTTTCCACTTACCGATGCGCATTGCGGAGCGAGCCGCGTCGATAGGTCACAAAGTGTCCGCTGTTCGCCTCGCCGGAGTGCACGACGACCGCTAGCAGGCGATACAGATTCTTGGGGAACATGGCGCCGAATCCTTCGCCGCCAGCGCCGCCGCCATTGTTCATGGGCAAACTGGAGGAATACAGCGACATTGTGGAGCCCCAAGGTGTGCCCGCCTGCCAGAAAGGAGAGAAAAAGAGGGAGATGCATTAACTTGCTTGGATTTGATTAGAAGGGAACTCGCTGAGCTCACCTGACTATTCAGATGCGGCTGGACAAAGCTGTACGGCGCCATGGACAAGCTCTCGGGGAAGTGCACGTAATCCTGACGCTTGCACACCTGCCCCGTGGGCAGCCAAACGGTGCGCGCAATGTGAATGCAGAGGCAAGCGGGCAGCTTGGCAAACGTCACCGATTTCGTGTGCATCGTTGTCTCATTGCAGCTGTCGCACTTGACATCACTCAGATCCTCCGACGTAATGTATTCGCTGAGCAAGTGACCCAAACTCAAACCCGAGCGACGTTGCGTTGGCAAATTGAGCGTAATGCTATCGAATTTATCGTAGCGCACCGCCGACTTGGAGCCGCAACCGTTGCACACAATTTGTGCGCCCATCGCACCCTGAAACGGATGCGCCACCTGGCTGGGCATCATGCTCGACCAGATGGACACACGTCCGGGACCGCGATTGAGACGCTCCAGGGAGCGACATGAGCTCGACACCCGTCGATTGAGTCCCTCGCCGTGATTGTGATTGTTGTGATGCTGCTGTTGCTGTTGCTGCTGATTGCGCGGACGCGACAAACGTTCGCCACCCAAGATGGGCGATGCATTGCCCGGCTGCAGCTGCTGGGTGGGGGGCTCAATAAAGTCCATGGCCGCCAGTGCCGATTGATAGCCAAATGGTGAGTTGCCCAAAAAGGGATTTGTGCCCACGCCCGGTGTCAAAGCATCAGCGGCCGAGTCGCGTTCACACACTGACGCTGGGGAATCGGGAGTGTGCGCCTCGGAGCGCACCAAACGCTGCAAGCTCGTCGACTCATCGTACTCCATGTTGAGGAAATCGGTGAGCATGGCGCTCGACGGTCGATTCGGTTGATCGCCAATGCGTTGATGTTGATGTTGAGCGCTGCCGCCGCCCAATCCCCGCTGATAGTCACCGTCCAATTCCAGGAGATCATGCGCCACCGGCGTCGGTGGCAACAGTGCATCCGATAGACAACCCATTTGCTGAGGCCGTGTTGCCTCCTCCTCCAGCGATGACAACAGCACATGGAACAACTCGTGGGCATCGTGCTCCTCCTGGGGTATTACCCAACCGAGTGTATTGAGTGCACGGAGCACAGCGCCTGGTGAATGGGGATCGCCGCGCAGCGTGGCATGTGTGCCATTGACCACCTCCAGTGTGCTCAACATCGAGCTAATGAGACTCTTGCGATCCGGTGTGGCGCCATTGTAAAGCTGCAGCCAGGCAATGAACTGTGGACAGGCAGCCAGCGCCTGTAGCAGCGTGTTGAGGAAGCAGGTGCGCCCAAAGTTGTGCAGTCCGGCGATTTGGCCGCGACGCTGACGCAAGCGTGAGCCTGCCAAAAAATGGAAAATGTGATCAATTTGAGAGCAAGTCTTTGCCAATTGGGACTCTCGCTTACCTGAGGGACCCCAGAAGACAAAAGCGCCCACAACGGCAGCCACTGTGACGCCGGCAGCCATCAATATCTTTTCGCTCTCCATGCTTCACTTTTAACAGTGTCGCTCGGTCGTGGGCTGCGGGAGGTGTTGCAGGGGAAACGGGGTTTGTTGCACACACACACACACAGTAATTGCGTCTACCACATTGGTTGGCATTCACGGACACCTACACACACACATTCATACACACGTCTGGAGACTATTTTAACGCGCTTTTGTTATTGTTTTTTTGGTTTTTTTTTTGTTTTTGGTTGCGAAATTTAAATAAGTTCCGAAAAAATTTCTTCTATACTATGGTGTGTCTGTCTGCTGTCTGATGTTCAGCTGGAAGGCGTTGCCATCTGTGTGGCGACCCACACAGTCATCTTTAACTAACGATCTGGTAGCGCTGGTAGCCGAGTATGCTGCAATCACATTAGAGCCAAAGAAAATTATTTTAGTTATAATTGCAATGCAATTAAATTGAAGAACTCATTTAAAATTACACACATTCTTAATATATTTAAAAGCATTTATGCAAGCCTCAAACAAGTTATAGAAAATATATGTGGCAACACTGTTTGCAAGCAGCTGTTGCGAGTTGTGAGCAGCGTACCATACCTATTCTCGAATGTTATGGAACAAAAGCGAACAACAAACGCACAACAACAATAACACAACAAACAAAGGTGGCCTGCGTTTGAAATTGAATTCGTACGTTCATTACAATATTACTCACTTTTTGGACGCGTTGTCTCGAGCTAACAACAAATAATGCTCTAAAAATTGTAAAATACATACAAAAAGAAAGTAAATTAAATTTAACGTGCAATTTCAAGTTTCGATAAAAAAATAAGGAAATTCACTATACAAATTTGACATCTTTTGTTCATCTAACGGGTGAGTAGTTAAATGGTGCTTCATATTAATTTGAAATGTATTGTAATAATTGTGCCAATCCCCCACCCAACCACCCAATCGCACCGTCCTTGTGTCCATTTCACAATATACACAGACTTGCACACACAGACAGAGACGCGCATGTAAATACTCATACACAGGCAGCACATTAGCTGCGCTGCTGCTGCGCAATATACAAAAATTTTCACCGTTTCTGTTTTCATAGGCTGCTTTATTATCGCCTCTTTGTTGATGTCGCCATTCGCTGTGCGTTGTGCAATATTCATCTCTTCCTCCCTCCCTCTCTCTTTCACTCTCTCATATGTGCTGTTCTAGTTTTGCGTTAATTTTGGAAACTGTGTCAGCCACAAATTCAAAATTGCAAAACTATTTCAAAAGAAATACATATATGTATATAGTAAAGATGCTGCCTCCCACTCCACTTACTAAACGTGAAGTACTATTCAGTCTGTGTTTGTGTGTGTGTGTAAGGTGGTTGCTTCTTTGTTGTCTCACTCATATACACACACACACACACTCGCACACTTGACTTGCATTTAACGGCGCATTTCATTGGCCTTAGACAAAGCTGACCCTGAGCTCAGCTGAGCTGAGCTTTTAAAGCTCTTCTTGCATTCCACTGCGAATGCTGCTGTTGCTGCTTAATTTCCTTGTGCATGCGGAAATGCGACGCAATTTAAAAGCCAATAAGGAAAAACACGTTTCCAAACCAGTTACAATTGCCCAAATACAGCAAACAAAGAACGAGCCAACAATTAAATGCTATGTACATTTTGTTGTTGTTTGCAGGTAAATTTGCAGTGAATACAAAAACAATTAATCAACATGGATGCCAAGCAGAACAATGAGCAGGAGCAGGACAACACTAATAAGCAGCAACAGCAAAGCAATGACGAGTCACGCCTGCGTACGGACAGCGAAAGCTCCACGGATAGCATGACACGCTTTGTGCTTCCCAGCCTCGATGGCAGCCCGCCCAAGGTCGTTACCATGGACGAGGTGGCGAGCATGCTCAAGAATCTCAAGAACATGGAGCTGGCCCATGAAATTGCTCTGAATCCGGAGTTTAAGCTGCAACGCTACGAGCCGCCAATGGATAGGTAAGTACAGTGAAGACTGCCTAAGATCTATACTATTTTTTTTACCATTGCGCACAAAACTTAAATTTAAATGAATTTAATGTACAAAGAAAAAAACATTGAAAAGGTACACGACATTTTTTGATAGTAAAGACATATAAATATTAAAAATTCTCTTAAAATTGAATATAAAAAACTTTGGAAAAGAAGCAGAACATTTTGTAGTATTGTAAAGGCATACAAATATTAAAAATTTCTTTATTCAAAAATTCAAAAATATAATTAAAATTAGCAAAACTAAAAAAACTTAGTAAAAACAACATTTTTGCTTTATTTGGTATTCTTAAAATAAAAAAAGAGAAAAATAATAAATAGCACAGACAGACTTATATTAAAAATGCCCTAATAATTGAAAATAATTAAAAACAAAATTAAAAAAGCTTTAGAAAAGGCCAGAAAATGGCTCTGGTAGTAAAGACAAACCTATATACAAAATGCCCATATATTAATATTGGAAATAATTCAAATACACAATTAAAATTGGCAAGACATAAAGAAAAACTTGGTAAATACAAAAACTATAATTTTTGCTCTTTTTGGTATTATGAATATAACATAAAAAGCCTTTTGCGGAAAGAGCAATAAACTTTTATTAAAAAAAAAACCGAAAAACTCGAGGTCTGAATCACAAAGCACTGTCAAAAATTGAAAAAAAGAAAGAAATAAAAAAAAATATTTAAAATTTGATTTTGATATGTATTTTAGAATAATAAAATCAGATTCTACAAAATAGATTTATGGAAATTTTCCTAGAACCTGCCCTTAATGAAATAGAAATAAATATTTAAAATTTAATTTATATATGTACTTATTTTATCAATCGAATTGCAAGCAGCAAATAATGAAAGAACTTCCACAAAATACTTCCCCTAATGAAATTTGCCATAATACTTTCCTCAATGATATAGAAATAAATATTTAAAATTTAATTTGTATAAGAAGAACCTCCTCAAAGTACTTCCCCTAATGAAAGAACCTGCCTATAAATATTTCCACCACAACTTTGCTTCGCTGTCCCACTCTAACTATACCTATCTCACTCTCTTGCATTGCAGTCTGGAGGGTCGCATCAAGACCATGGTGCACAAGGCGTTCTGGGATCTGTTGCGTCAACAGCTGGAGCGCCAGCCACCAGCCTACGATCAGGCAATACGATTGCTCGGCGAGATCAAGGAGGATTTTCCCCAGCTGCTGTCGACGAAGAACGCGAGTCTCTTGGGTCGCATCAATGCGGCGCTGGATGAGCAGTTGGTGCGTCAGCAGGCGGAGCGTGGAGTGCTCGACTTTCGTGCCTATGCCAATTTTGTGATCAATCTGCTGGCGAGCATGTGCTCACCGGCCAGGGATGAGACGGTGGCCAAGCTGCGCGATATTGAGGATGTTGTCGACACGTTTCGGGGCATCTTCGAGACGATGTCGCTGATGAAACTGGACATGGCCAACTTTATGCTCGCCGTCGCTCGGAGTGACATTGCCGCCAACTCGGTGCAGTATGAGAAGCAAAAGTTTAGCACCTATTTGCGCGAGTTTCATGGCAATGGTGAGTGGTGAGGGGATATTACGATTATTTCTATGCCTGATACCCTTAAGGTAGAGGGGTAGTATATATATTTGTGCCGAAAGGAAATGTGTCAGGAAAGGAAAGGAAATGTGTCAGAGGGGGAAGAAGGCATCTCCGGCCCTATTGAGTATATACTCTTGATCAGTCGAGACGATATAGTCATGTCCGTCTGTCTGTTAATCGGTATAAACATCTAAATCTCAAAGATATACAAATTTGATATATAGTATTTCACAGTTTAGCACACTCGACTGTAGGTTTTTAAATTTGCTTAAATGTAGTATTATATCAATATACTAAATATATGTGGTTAAGTATTCTTTTAGTATTTTGCGCTATATTAGTTAACAAATTTTAAGAATAATACTGCGCAGTTTTGATCTTATTTTATAGGAATATAGTCCAAAAATATTCATAGAAAATTTAGTACTTCAACCAGATATACCAAATATGTCCTTCGGTATATTTTTAGCATTTGAGCAGTATATTATTTGAGATAAGATAAAGTTTACTCTTCATCTCACAGTTAACCACTCTCGACTATAGCTTTCTTGTAAAAATCAAATTGGAAGTCGTTTTCAAGATTACAAATACAAAGCATACACATAATGATAAATTGAATCTTTGATTGCAGCTGGCTTTCCGGCCACCGAGGATTGGCTGCAGCGTCATCGTCCCGGCTGCAACAGCACCGACGACATCACGTACAACGCGTACATGCAGCTGCTCGACTATCCGGCGGACAAGGAGTTCCCCGAGCTGCTGCGCATCGACAAGGAACGCTTCGAGGGTCTCAGCTGGCGGGCGCAGCGTTTGATCCTCTGCGCCTCGCTCATCTCGGTGGCCCAGAGTGTGCCGGTGATATCGCAACGTCGCGAGAATCGTCAACAGTTGGCCCAACAACTCGAGATACTAATGCAACATGTGAAGCAAGAGGAGTGAGTAAATTTTACTTACTTTACTTAATTATACACGCTACTCTCATAGGGTAGAAGAGTATTATAACTTTGTATGCTGGCAGGAAATGTTTGTAACAGGTAGAAAGAGGCATCTCCGACCCTATAAAGTATATACATATGAATATTCTTGATCAGTGTCAACAGCCGAGACGCTCTAGCCAAGTCAGTCTGTCTGTCTGTCCGTCTGCACGTTTGAACATCTAGATCTCAGAGACTAAAAGAGATAGAGCTATAATTTTTTTTCGACAGCATTTGTTATGTTTGTACGCATTTCAAATTGGTCTCAAATTTTTGCCACGCCCACTTCCGCCCCCGCAAATCGACAAGAATCGAATAACAAGCGTAATTTTAAAGCTAGAGTCGCGAATTTTGGTATACAAAATACTAACTATAGTCTTTGTGAATCCTGAAAATATGTTTGCGATCAGATAAAAATTGTCGAAGTAATTAAAGAAATACTTTTGTATGGTCTTATTTGTTTTGGCTAACAATTTGGTATATTTTGCACTATGGTATAATATTTTAGTATATTTAGCTATTCTTCAAAATGTTTAGCGGGTATCTCACTGTAGCTTTCTTACTTTTTCCTATCTAAACTGTATCTTCTCCCCTTTGCAGTCAAATTGAGGCAGCCATTGAGAGCTGCCGGGAGCAGATTCGTGCATTTATTAGCACATCGCTGGCCAAGGAGCAACTGCCGCCATTGAGCGATGCACAGCAGACGCAGCTGATGAGTCAACTGCAGCAGCTGGCGAATAAAACTTCGCCTGTGCGCAATCTAATGAGTGAGTAGAAAATCGAAATATTCTTTCGAATCTATAATCTAATTTTTGTATACCTTCTAGCGAGCCGCTTGAATGGCTTTGTGCGCGTTGCGTTGCGTTCGAATGGCAACATTCCGCCACCGCCATCGGGTTTCGCTGACTTCGAGGAGGAGCTGGTTGCATTTATTGCCTCTTTCCGGCGACTCGTCTCCTACAATCATGCCGTCTTCGGGGAGTACTTCAATCAGCTGCTGGGCAACAATGGACAGCGCGAGAGCTCGGAGCCTGTGGCCGATGCTTCCTGCTTGGCTTCGTCGGTGGCCCAAGTGGCCAAGCCTTAAACCCAATTCCTTGATAGCTATTGTACTTGTATATCCACATAGTATGTATCTGATCTGCTGGATGATGATGCTGATGCGTTGGAAGCGCGCAACAAGAGTTGGAGAAAGAAAGAGAGAGAGAGAAAGATGTTCAATTTGTCTGTGACGGCTCTGGAGAGAATCTGGCCAAGTGATATAGTATTTTCTTCACCTCCATAAACTCCTCACACACTCACAAACAAAAATCTCGCTGGGCGTCTGTGATAAGAAAGAAAACACATACATCGATGAATAAAAATGGCAAAAAGTATACACGAAATGAATTGAAATATATAAGGGGGACGGCCACGCCCATGTCCAGATCAGACTACGCCCCCCACTCAACTCAACAAGAACAGGAACAGGAACAACATTAAATAAAAGGAGACGAGAGCAAACACTGGCAGCTTCACAAGTTGGTTTTCAACTAATACACACAAAACATTAAAATACAACTACTACTACTGATTATACTTAATTCGATTTTAAACAACAAACGAAACAACAAACTGTATTAACATTAACTATAAGTCCTTTGCCCCACCCCGCCCTCTATATACCCATTTCGTAGAATATATATAATATTATGAAAGTGAAAGTGCTAAGACACCGATGCTATAACCTATTATATGTATGTATGTGTATCTAGTTTATAACAACGTGCATAGATCGAATTATACTATGTACAAAAAAATATGTATATGGCGCTCGTTTTTTAACGTCGCATACAATAAATTTATTCAACATGCTAATTGTTGCAAAAATGAATCCTCAACATTATGTGATTTGATTGTCAAGCTGGCATTTCTTTGCTCTTATAAATTAGTTTTTTCTTAATTTGCTCTATCTCTAATTCTTGCATCATGTTCTGTGATTCATCTGTGTGAGTATGAGCATAATTTCTGGAGAATTGTCAATACTTTTCATTCAACTTTCTACTTTTGAAAAGAAACGTCTCGAAATTTCAGTAGCTTGTGAATCATAAAAAACTGATTGTTACCACCGCGCAAAGCTGACTGCTATATCACTGAAAGCATAATTCAACATTTCTTTGCTTGTTCTTCATTCAATAAGTTCGTTTTGACTGAATAAGCACTATCTTAAATGCTTACATCATGTGCTGTGATTCATCTGTGAGAGTTTAACCATCATTTCTAGAGAATTGTCAATACTTTTCATTCAACTTTCTACTTTTGAAAGAAACGTCTTGAATGCACTAGAAACTTCAGTTGCTTGTTGAGCATACAAAAGCTGATTGCCATCCCTGCGCCAAGCTGGCTGCCACAACACTGACAACTGTATTTAAGAAACTGACAGAGTTAAATAGATAATAACGCTTGTGTAAAGCAATTAAAAAATATTATCAAATATGTATACCACAGTTTACCGAGTGTAATGCAGTCGAGCAACTTGCAAGCAAGCAAACTGAGCGAGACGGAGCGATGGATGCGGCGTCGCCAAACAGCTGATAAGAATTAGCGTGCGCATGAACCAGAACGCACGACGTTTATGCGAATGGTTGTTGTCGCCGCTAAACGGCAAGCTGCGCATCACAATTTTGATTCTGATTGGAATGCGCTCTGTTGATCGTTGTTCTTATCGCTTTGTGTGTGTGTGTGTGTGTTGACAGCGCGGCGACAACAGTTGACGCAGCTGCCGAGATGTGAGTGCAACAATTACAAAACCAAAAAACCAGATCACACATGTGAGTGTGTGTGTGTGTGCAAACATCATAATAATAAAGAGAAGAATAATAATCACGCCACTTTCTGTACTTTGACACTTGAGAGAATTGTCGGGAAGCGCGACGACGGCGACGTCAACGTCAACAGCGGTTGCTGTTTGCCGCTGATTGCCATGCTGTGGCACGCCTCCTTCCGTTGAGCTCAACGCCCACATTTCAAGAACACACACACACACACACACACACTCGCTCGCTTGTTCTCTCTCTCTCCCTCTTTCTTGCTCGCAGCCTCATCCTGATGTCTTATCGCAGTCGCTGCACTGCCAATCCCTCTCTCTCTCTCTCACACACTCTTCCTCTTGCGTTCTCTCCCCCGTTTTCTGCACAAGCTACCATATTGTACTATATACATACATATGTGTGTGTATGAATTATACGAGCATTTTCGTAGTTGGGGCCTTTCATTATAATTGTGATAAGAAATCTGCCGTCTCGCGTCGCCCGTTGCCAACTGAAAGAACTGAAAGCGTCGACGCTGACGTCTCGCAAAAAACAAAGAAAAGGGGAAAGGAGAAGGCGAAGAAGTGCGTAAGACTGTACAAAGTCCAAAAAGCATCGCGTACACTCAGCATTATTATTACTATATGCTAATTCTCTGCTCCTCTCTCTCTCTCTCTCTCGCTCTTTCTCGCTCACATCTTTTGCGGTGTTGTTGTGCAAACAAGACAATTTCAAACCTCATCTTCACATCATTATGATTTTTTTTTTTTTTTTACCAGTCATATGAAGCGTGAAGAATGACGATAAAAAAAATGAGAAGAAAAGAAAACACAGAAGATTCGCTTGCCTACTGTTGTAGTCTATGAACAACTAAAAGACTGTAGCATGACGGAAAACTAAAGATTGTAGTCTAAAGTCTGAAGACTGTAGACTGACGATTCTAGACTGCAGACAGAAGAAGACTGTGAACTGTGTAGACTGTAGACTGAAGACTGAAGACTATAGATGGGAGACGGGAGAAGAAAGACGGAAGACTGTGGCTGGCAAACTCGCTTTACCAGTAGCCAAGAGACAAGAGTCTCGCCAAAAACAAAATAAATGAATAAGAAGCCACAAGTATTTATGCTATAGTCGAGGCGGCAAATACCTTATCAAAAACTAAACGAGTTTTATTAAAGTGATCAAGCTGAACTTTTCAGAATATCAAGATGAGTTGTAAATATGTTAGCTTAGCAAAAATCAAAGTATCTGATGAAACAAATAGTATTTGATATATCTTTGCAAAAGAAAAAAACCAATTTACAAAAAAAAAGAGTAAACTTCCAAATCATTAATATCAGTAGCAAAAATTAAAGTTGTATCTTATGAAACATAAAATATACAATATATTAAAAATGTTTTTTGATATCATTGCAAGAAAATTAACCATTTATTAAGTGTTCAAAAGAAAAATAAATTCAAAATCCTAAGAATAGAATAAAATTTTCGGAATATCAAGACAAGTTGTCGATATGTTAGTTAAATACAAAATTAAAGTTGCATCTTATGAAACAAAAAAAAAAACATTATCTTATGGAATTTTATATATCAAATATAAATTTGCAAGGTATCAGATACTATTTATATTAGAGGGATACTGATGGAATATCTAGAGGAATTGTCAATGATTTGAACAAAAATCGAAGTTATATCTTATAAAAGAAGAATCTTATAAAGTGTACAAAAACAATATCTTTAGAATGGAATTTAATACATATAATTTATATTTAGCCGTAGGAAAAGTATACTTTCAAATCAAATTTATATCAGCAGTATAATCCGGTAATTTTTAGGAATATCAAGACGACTTATCAATATATAAATTCGATATATCTTTATCAGATACACTTTATAAATTTGTTGCTTTCAAAGTTTGCTGTTCCAAAGATACTACTTTTATTCTATTTTCTTTTGGAACAGCAAACTTTGAAAGCAACAAATTTATAAAGTGTATCTGATAAAGATATATTTGATTTTTTCCCTTTAAATGGTATCAGACTATATTCTGCGGCATTAAAACTACACTATATAACTATCTAAAGGATAATGCTGAAATTTTTAAAATATCAAGATTCTAAATACAAAATTGTATCTTTAGGAATAGCAAACTTTAAAAACAACAAATTTAAAAAAAGTACAAAAGAAAAATAAACACAACATCTTAATAATGACATTTAATATATTTGTTGCTTACAGATACTATTTAGCCTGAACAAAAGTAAACTTAAACGATTTATATCAGACGGATAATGCTGAAATTTTCAGAATATCAAGAGAAATTAAAGCAAAATATATATACTTGAGAGTCGCAATAATCAAAATCACTTTACAGAGTATCAGATACTAAGACATCAAAAAAAAAGTGGTTGGGAGGGAGAAAAGAATGTGCAAGAGTTTGTCGTACATATGTATAGGAAGGAATCTGATCCGTTTTTGGGCAATAGCTTCGTTGCTTGTTCGGGAACTGAACATAAATATTTAACTACCATCGTGGTATTTCTTGTTCGCTTGCCCAAAAATTGCAATCGAACTATGCCAGACGGACTTTGGCTTCGGGTGCCGAATACGAAATGAGGCAAAAGCCCGAATCGAAAAAACTCCAAAAAGGATGGACTGTAATTGCCCTTTGTGGCTGTCATTAACGCCTCATCATCATTATCGATCAGAGAGAGAGAAAGAGAGAGTGAGAGAAAGAGAGAGAGAGAGCCAGAGAATACCTTTTAACTTACATACAAATATTGAATTCCTTAGATGCCGTCCCCTTTTTATTTGTTTGCTGTTGTCTCAGTTTCGTTTGGTGGGTCTACACTTTCTGCGTTATCTAAGGCCCCGCTCTATAAATAGGGCCAAAGCACAACTGTTGAACTTCACATGAATTGACACTCCGAGCACCAGGTGAGCGGTGAGTGCTGAGTTTTGATAAGAAAAAGCAAAGCAAAGCAAAGCAATCCATATACAGCCCCCGACACAAAGCCATGGTATGCCCATAAATACTATATGTACATATATATATATATAATCTATATAGTATATAGACCGTATCGTACCGTAACTGTGCAATTTAATCACGAGCAAACCCACAACAAAGTGCGCTCGCTCCTCATTAACACGAAATGTCGCACTTATGTCGCGTCATGTCCACCCAAAAAAAAAAACAAAAAAAAAAAAAAAACAGATCTGATCGAGAGTGATCGACTGCCCCGATTTAGCTAAGGCATTCATTATAAAGGGGAATTCTAAATTTATTGCTTACTTATTTAGTTGTACTCAACCAAATGCTAGCTTCATTAGAGGGGGTTTAAAAATTTTTCATATTTTTATTATAATGCAAATCTGATCGAAAGTGATCGACTGCCCCGATTTAGATAAGAGAGAGTTTTAAGTTTCTTGCTTACTTATTGATTTGTTTTCAGTAGGGTAAATAAACATGTAGAAATATTATTACCATAAGACAGATCTGATCGAGAGTGATCGAGGGGAAATACTTAATTTGAAAAAGTTAGTAATTGGTACAACTATTATTAATATAATAAATTTAGATTTTCTTCCAGATAATTGAGAACTGTGTAACAAATAACAAGTAAGAAAGTTAAAGTTAAAGATTTTGAATAAAACCAAACAGTTCAAAAATATACCAAATAATATACCGTAAAATACTAAAAATATACTGAAGTATTAAATCTGGCATACAGCTATAGTATTACATTCAAAATGTGTTATTATTCTAAAAATATTCCAAATATTATATAATCAAAATATTAAAAATATACCGAAGACCATATTTGGTATATCGATAAAGTACCACATTTGAAATATAAAGGTAAAAATATAAATATTTTGTATTTTGATATAGTACTACATTAAAAATGCGGTATTTCTCTTAAAATATGCCGAATAGGTACATCGCAAATATACTAAAAATATACCAAAGGTTATATTTGGTATATAGATTCAAAATATACTAAAAAGTACAAAATATACCAGTTGGCAACGAAGAACCGTTTGCATTTGGAGTGATTTGACAGACGAATACATTCTGAAATATATTTTAAAATGTTTATCCCATAAAATATTGAAAAATCATACTTACTATAGTTATTATTACCAAAATTCGTGATTCTAGCTTCAAAATTACGCTTGTTTCTCGATTTTTTTTAACACTTTTTTCTTTCAGTGCATATTAAACGCTTTTGCCCTTTGGGTAGCGGGCTATGAAAGTCTAGTAAATCATTTAGAATACCTTTTCGAACTAGAATATCTACAAAGTATTTATTACAAATGACTTAGAAGCAAGTTGATAGCTTAAGGCAGTAATATACAATCTTGAAATACAGGTGCTCAAGCATATATTTCATTCTTTATGGGATAGTTTACTTTGTAACAACTTTTTCTTCGACTGGCGAAACAAAAACATTTACTTACCTTAAAGTCAGCTTCGATTATTAAATGTATTTCACTTATCTGCAAGGAATAGAAAAAAAGTGAAACTGAAGATTTTTGCAGCCAATGCTTTAGTAATAGTGTTTGCTATAATCTTAATTAACCTTTTTAAATAAATAAATATAAATATAATTTAAATGTAATACAAAGTAAATTTCCAGTTCAAAAATCTCCGCATAAGTGAACAATTTTTCTCCACTTGAGAACGCCATTCATAATTCTCTGAAGTGTAGCTGAATCACATTTTTAACCCATTTAAGAAAAAGTAAGACCCACTAAAGAATTTGGGACTAAAGTGAAGTACTCTTAAGTTATATCACTTGAAATGCAGCTGAATTATTAAACAGAGAAGCGCACTCGAAATATTTCGCTGTTATCGCTAACGTGACGTAAGTGACAAACACAATATATATATATATCTATATATAAGCTATATATTGTTTGATTTATGGCCAGAAAGTGTAAAGGTTGCTCGCAATCCGAAATAGTCACAAAGACCTAGACAATCGCATATTATTCTAATGAGATAGTCTGCAGACCAAAATAAAAAATAAAGATAGATGGATCGTCGATAACTTTGGCGACTCGGTAATTCCAAAATGGGTATTACGATGAGGCAGAGCGCTAAGTAATATCAGTTGAGCCGGATCTACTTCAAAGATAACTGCACGAATATATCTCAACGAGTTTTTATATATAGTATATAGTAATTTATGGATGCTCATTGTCTTATCGGTCGAGAGGGAACTTTGGAATAGGAAATGTGGAACGGTCGAGTCATCATATAAATGGGCCACACTATATAAAGTGACTATATATATATATTGTACATTCCTATATACCAGATATAGTTCGGGGCTATATCTCTGGAGTGGTTTCCTGATACGACAAAAAAAAATGAATTTAATGCCGTTTGTCTGATGATTTTTTAAGCCTTGACATGCGACGTTATCTAAACGATGATAATAATAATTATAAACTGACAACTTCTTTTGGGTTTCTCATTAATTTTCTTGTTTCTTCATTTTTTTCGTTTTCACTCGTTTGGTTTTCTTTCCAAGTTTTTATTATTATTACATTTTCCATATATCGTATTTTAGCATTGTGTATTTATTTTATAATTAATTTATGTATGTATATATATATATAATATTATATATATGCAGTTATACATATATATTTTTATGTATATAGGTTTTGTTTTCATATAAAGCATAATTCATCATATTTATCATTAGCATTAGGTTAATTAGCATAATAATAATAATCATTTAACATAATGAGGATCAGCCATGCCTAAACAACAAAAAAAAATAAACGTTGATCACTCTCTCTCTCTGTTTCTATCTCGCTCTCGCTTGTTGTTCTTGTTATTGTTGCGTTTGCGATTTTGTATTTGCTTCATTTGCAAAAAAAAAATGGCCGCTGATTTCAGCATGGCCGCCAGATGGCGCTACTAGGACTTTTTAGCACAGCTAAAAACAACTAATTAGCATATTTAAAATCAAAATCAAAAAAAAAAAGAACATGTTTAAAAACCTTTCAAGAACTGAAGGCAACTACAACTACAACTTATATCGAGTATATAAATGTGTGTGTATGCATGGGTGTGTGTGTGTGTGGAAATTACTTCAAATAAATATTTACAAAGCATTTGGTGGGGGGCGTGGTGAAAAGTGGGTGGGTGGGTGGTTTGGTTGATGCGATTTTGTTGCTACATTTTTCTTCTTTTTTTCGCCACTTAACATTTTCTTATGCAACAAGAAAAAAAAAACAAAAAAAAATATTTATATATAAAGTACAGTTAAAAAAGAAAATGCGGGAGGGGGAGGGATGCGTCTTCTTCCTCGACTTCTTCTGCTTCTTTCTTTCTGCTTCTTCTTCTTCTACTTTTTTTTCAACTCTTACTGCCCAGTCGCAGTTGCAGTCGCTGCCGGCGTCGACGTCGGCGCAGCTGGTTTGTTGCTCTTGACGTTGTTGGAGTTGAAGTTCGAGTTGGAGTTGGAAGCTGGAAGAGTTGTGCTCGTTGTAGAGTTAGAGTTGGAGTTGTTGGAATTGTTGCCATATGGGGTACAGTTGTCATTGCTTAACGTCGACTGTTCGACATTTGTGCCCATCGATGAGTTGATGAAATTGATGTATTGATGCAGCTTAAGGGCGGCAATCAGCGAGCTCAGATAATCGTTGATGTTACCCTGTTGGACCTGCTTGATCTGTCTGGAGACATTTCGATAGACGCGACGCGAGATCTTGTTGGATAAACGTCCGACTGTCTGGACTGTATGTAGTACTGGGTCCTCGCTGGCGGGAACTGGCACTGCACACAAGAAAGAGAGAGAGAGAGAGAGAGAAAAATGGGGGAACAATTAGCATTGATTGATTGATTGAGCAAGTGTTAAGAAATATGCTTTGTTAGTAGTCATGCATTGGTTTTTTGTGTGTTGAGTGTTGTGTGTGTTGCTTACCATCAGCTTGTTGATTTCCCTATCGATAATGCCTACAATCTCGGGATTTCTTCTAACGTACTCGACAATTTCGGTTATGATTTTCAGGGACATGGACAGAAAGACCGTGGAGGCAGCTACTAAGAATCTAGCATCGATCTCATGATCATAGTCGGGTTCCCCAATAACAACAACTACACAACAAAGCAGACGAAAGGAAGAAAGAGAGAGAGAGAAGAGAGAGAGAGATAGTAGAATATTAGTCAACACTTTAGACAATTTGGAGGAAGGTTTTTAAGGGGGGAAACAGGGAATACCGACTTTTGTAGGAGAACCCGCTTTTAAACTGACACACTTTTTTTTTGTTTGCGATTAATTTTGTTGTTAGATTTGAGTGGATTAGTTACGCATGCAACAAACGAAAGATCAGACATACAAAAATGTAAGGTAGTAGGAATAAGCGGAAATATTTTGAAAATCAAAAACCAGACTTACTGTCACTCTCAGCACTTTTGCCATTTCGCACGACAGCATTCTGTTTATTATCTGAGAATTAAAATGGGGAACGATTGAAACATTTTTTTCGGATTGCACCAAGTAGTAAACCCCCCCACCCCCCGCATGACCTAAGAGAGATATGGCGGGAAATATGAAAAAAAAGATCGTTCGCAAAAACTCACCATTATCCTCCTCCACATCGGACTCGCACTTGGGGAAATAGTATTCAAGCAGACGCTCGGCCAGAGCTGTTGTGGTATCGACACCATTCACCGCCAGGCTGCCATATTGTGTGGCCAGCACCTCGTTGGCCTTCTGCCAGGCCAGATCCTTAAGGGAAGCGGCCTTCTGTTGACCGGCTGCCTTGAATTTAACGACACGCTCCAGATGCGGTTGCACCACATCGATCACCTTGTTCTTGGCCTGTGTGTAAATCTCCTGTGGCGTATCCTTGATGATCGGTGCCTTCACCTCCAGCTGTTCAATGCCCTTGACCAGTGTCTGATCCACATAGGCAATGGGGCGATCCAAACGATTGACTATCGGCGCTGCTGTGGTCACAGCACGTGCCACGCAATCCTCGGCAGCATTGAGGGCCCAATTGAAGACGCGATTCTTGCCTGAAGCGAAAGCGAATGAAAGAAATCCAGATTAGTTGTTGTTGTTGTTAGATAAGCTTGTCCCTGTTGTATCGTCGTCAGCCCTGGCATCTGGATGCGTTATCTGGCAATTTTGAGCGTTGCCAGATTGATAAGACTAACTGCGCAGTCAGTTTGAGACTTTGATAGTTGCTGCTGCTGCTGCTGCTATGGGCATTTAGTCATCGTTAGTGCTCATCATTCATCTTCGCAACGTTTGAGGTGGCAGTAGCAGCAGCAGCAGCAACAACAACAACAATAATAACAAACAACAAACCACACAAACAAGTCGAAAGTCCAATTCAATCACACGCACACATCGATTATACGCTGTATAAATACCATTCGTTGATTCACTCACACTCACACACACACACAGAGATACTCAGAAAGCAGCGGCTGCGTTGAGTTGTCGTCAAGTTTTAGCGCTACTGGCGCCCCCTATTGGTCACGCCACTGACTGCACTTTGCCAAGTTATTCATAGCTCAACACACACACATATGTATTTTTACCTGTATGAGTATATTTTATAAGTGTGTTCAGACTACGTGTTGTGTGTGTTTTTATTTTTTTTTTGTGTTGCTTGAGTTATGTAAATTTCTTTTTTAATTTTGCACTTTGTACGAACAGCGCGTCATAGGTGGGCGGAGAGCGAGGCGGAGCGGGGTGTAACATAAGTAAGAAATTCTTGCTTTCAACTTAACGTGCAGGTCATGGTTGTTATTGTTGTTGTTGTTATGATTGTCGATTGAACGCTGCCTCAATTGAGTTTAATTGACAGCAATTTGGCAATGGAGACAGTCAATTGCAATTTGCCGGTCGGCTCAATTAAAGTTTTGAGTTGAGTTTCGAGTTCTCCTCTTTTTTTTCTTCCACTCAATTTGCACTTAACAAAATGGCGAACTTTGGCACTCAAAACGAAAGCCGCAGTCGCAGCCGCCGTCGCAGCTGAGCCGACTAAAATGTGAGCTAAGCAACGGTTTTGGGTTTTTTTTTTCTTCTCTTACGTTTTCATTTTCATTTTCCAGTTGTCAGTCAGTCTGTCAGTATATTTTTTCTGTATTTGTTGCCTTTGGTTTCGAATTTCGCGCTGCCGTTAGATGATCAGCTCTTGAGTTCATTGCTCCCCCACATTGCGACTTGCTTACTTAGCAACTAAAAAGTAACTTACAAGAAACAAAAAAAAAAAAACGAAAAACCTAACCTCAGTCTCCTCTGCCTTTTGTACTTACCCTTCACTTTGCCATAGACATCTTGTGATTTATCCCATGCGGCATTCACCACAGGCAACTTAATGATGCGCTCCAACGATTCCAGATGCGGCAACAGATCCTTGGCATCCTTTGGCGGCTCTGTTGATTCTGTTATGGCGCTGTTGTTTTGCAGCTTGGCTGCGCTGCCATTGGCGGCGATTTTTTGCTCTGCACTTGCCATCTTTTTTAATATGTGTTTGTCTTTCTTTTCTTTTTACTGCTTTGCTTAGTTTTCACTTTTATGTTATGCTTTGCACCACACTTTTTGTAGGTATTTAGTTAAGATTTTTGTTTTTTTTTGTGTTTGGCACCAAAGAAAAATGTATTCTATGAGAGCGTTTCTTTTTTTTGTGGGTTACCACGAGCTAAAGAACTTTCAAGATCTCTTTTGTTTTCGTTACACTTGCTGTACGTCTGCTCGCTGTCGCACTCAACGCGTTTCTGACTGATTTGCAAGCTGCGCGGCTGGTTTATTATAAGGGCTCTCACTCACTCACTCAGCAGTGTGTGTCGGTGGCTCTCTCGCCTCCAGACGGCACAAAGCACGCGGCCTGTGAGCGCGTGAGAGCCAAAGAGAGCGCCAACTAACAATTCGTGTGCGTGTGTGTGTGTGCATGCAGTTGACGCTCTCTTTTGAGTTTTGGACTTTGCTGGCGTGCGCTGCATTGAACAGCACTGCACTTGATCGACAGTGTATCAGAAAAGTATGCTTACTTGTTGCTAGGCGGAGTCATAAACACACTACTTCGATTGTGTGAGCATTTACTGCTGCAAGGCAGTGTGTGTGTGTGAGTGTTTTTGAAGTGCCTCATGCAATCAGCGGTGTTGGTAAGTGTCGCATTGTGTTGTGTTACTTTGGACTTGAATTGAATTTCAACATGTGAATATGACGTTTCGAAATTGGTGTAATCAAATTAAACGTTTATTTGCATACTCAATGGGCGCCACTTACCGTGTGTGTGCGCGTGTAGGGGGCGTGGCACTATGTGGGATGCACTATTGTGTGCGTTATATGTACATACATATGTATGTGGGATGCAATTTCTAATTGGCATTTGCATAATTGGAATCACAGCGAACACGGGAAACGGGAATGTACAACATTTTGAACCACACACAGGCGGTCGGCAGATCAAAGAGAGCAAGAGAGTGCCTCTGTAAGAGAGCGACATAGAAAGTGGGGAAAGAGAGAGAGAGAGAGAGATCGAGAGAGCTACGCGCCATGCTTGACAACTAGATTAACACGCAGACCAAACGTATCCTCCTCGTTCCCTCCACATGCTTCATCGGCTGCAGAACTTTTGTTCGCCTGGAATTTATTATCAATTGTTTTGTTTGTATGCGTGCGAAACCTTTGACCCGCTCGAACATGTCCAACGATCTGTTCGGGTCCCCCCTCCCCAACCGTCCAACGATAAGGCAACACAGCACAGCAAGTTGTGTGAACAGTAGCACATATACTATATGTATGTAGTTAACATGTCACCACAGTTCTGTTGTCATCTCGCTCTCGCTAGGGATGGCGCCATGCCTACAATTTCTACATGTAAATACGTAATATTTGCTCAGCTCGATGTAATGACAGCGCAATGCCAAAGTCCACACAATGAATAAGGAGAAGAAGAAGAAGCAGCAGATGAAGCCACACAACGAGAAAAAAATAAGATTTTGCTCGAATCCGAGCTACCAGTTAACAATAGACAAGATTTAGCATCAGTTTGGTATCCGACTAATTTATGCTTCTTTATTCAATTATGATCGAGTTAAAATTGGTGTTCAGTTTTAGTAAGACTTTTACAGCTTGGAAAGAATTTGAATGACATATTTCTTTAAAGTAATATAAGAATTAAGATATCATAGTGAAATTGTGAAGTAGTTAAAAGTAGATCTTAACTGAAAATATGAATATTTGAACATATCATTTATTGATAGAATTCGATTGAACTAACTATATAACTATTCTTATAGTCAAAAATGAGCAATTTTGGAAGAGTTCAATTAATAAAATGCCTATATTAGCTAATTAGAAGGAATTTTAATAACATATTTCATAAGAATAATATAAGAATTAAGATATCAGTGAAATTGTAAAAGAGTTAATAATAATCGATAGAACTAAAAATTATAAAGTCAAGAAAAAGCAATTTTGGAAGAGTAATTAAAAGGCATTTTAATAACATATTTTTAAGAATAATATATGAATTAAGATATACTAAAATTGTGGAGTAGTTAAATATAGATCTTAACTCAAAATATCAGAACTTGAACAAATCATTCGTTAATAATAATCGATAAAACTAAGAAAGATCAATGTACAATTTTGAAAGATTTCCATTAGAAAATATAACACTCTTTTAAAATTGCACATTGATCTTCTTACTTCATACGAATAATAGTAATAATAATAGTGAAATTGTAAAGTAGTTAAAAGAAGAGCTTTAAAGAATTGATAAACCCCTTTCATACAATAAGTACTGAGTATTAAAGTACAACCCACAATATGTTGTTGCAATTCCCGTGCTTCTTCTTCGCACATTAGACGATCGTAATAGCGAAATAGCGAAAATCAATATGCAACTTATTTACTGAACTATGAAATAGCAGCTCGAAAATTGCGCTTGCAATTGTTTTTCCCCCACCGAACATAAATAGAACATGTATAAAGCTCTCTTAAGCATGATGTCAACCCATGTTGATAGCTATAGAGCACTTAAGATCTCAAAGAATTGACAGACGGACAGACAGACAGACTATGAACTTTCACCAAACCAACAATGTTTCACTCACTTGAGCCGCAATGATTAAACATGTACTTAATTTGTATATGACCAAAGCAGGTATATCATTTCAATTTTTTTTTGTGTTTGTTTCGAGGCCCAACCCCGTCTGGGTTCCATGTGATAAGACCGAGTGCCAGACGCTACCCGTCAATCGTCAGCCGTTCTCAACGTGGCCTAGTTGAGTTCAATTCGAAATTCGAATTAGTTTTAGTTTCCCAGCCGTCGGAAGTTTCTTTACGAGTCTAGAGCCATATCAAAGATTAATCCAAAGTTCAACATCGTCATAATACCACTTAGTGTACTATACAAGGTACTACCGCCATGATTATGTTATACTGATATTTTTGGGCATTTGAACAATGTTGTAACCGTTATCAAATGACTCAAATCGTCTAGTCACAAACGTTATTATTATTATGATATCATATAATGGGGCACTTGTTGTGTCAGTCGGGACTTCGACTTTGACACTCCGACGAACGTTGTAATCTCAGTTACACAAAAAATAGAAAAAAACTGTAATCAAAGCGATTAAATAATAATGCCATAAACATCATAAACTCATCAAATGAGCAATAAAACTTATGGCTAACTGTTTAGAAACGGCTTTAATTGCATAAACTAACCGTAAATCAAAATCTGATACTTTTCATATATATATATATATGGTACTTTGCTATTTTTAGGTTAAAAATATATATTTATAATCAATCTTGCCATTAGATTAGAACAATTCATTTGAAGCAAAGTCTATTCTCTGTACTTTTTTTTTCAATTAAGAACGATCAAAATCTTAATCAAGCAAAAAATTCGAGAGTTTGCTGTTTGTTTTCTTTTTAGGCATTATATCCAATTTGTTGATATGGTCAAAGTTTAGTCGAAAGCATTCAAGTCGTATTATCTCCGTGTGAGTTTGGGACCCCCAACAATAATATCCCAATAATATAGGAGAGTATGCTAACAATAAGCGTCACCTTGTCGGTTATTGACACTCACATTGTGCTTATCGTGTCTATACTAGACTATAATATATATACATATATATGCATAATAGAAAGCATTACTAAGTATGTAAAGTTCGGACTCTGAAGTTTAGTCGCATCCGACATGCATCGATGGGCAGTTGAGACAAAGAGAGAAGGAATCTATTTTGGCAAAGATGATATATATGTATTTATTGCATACGGACTTTGTACAACAGAATTGAATTCGCAATGGAATTTCATGCGTAATTTGGGTGAGTCGTCATTTACCCCGTTGCCCATTATCCATTGTTCTGTTTTTATTGACATTTTTTTTTATTGTTCATCGCTATCGGTATATTGTATGGTGTATATAGTATATATAGTGGATGTGCTGTACTTAGTTCGCAGTTCTGTAGATTTCCGATTGTTGTGCTGATAAGCAAGTTAAATATGTATGTAATCATTTTGTTCCATTTTGTGGTGCTATAACAATTATCGTAATGGTGAATGAGCATTTAAGCCCTCTCTCTCTCTTTTTTTCTGTGCTTAACGCATTTCTTCTTATCGCACACATCTGTAGATCTTTTGCGAAACATTCGCTTTGTCTAGCACTTGAGCCATGCATGTTAAAATTAAGTCTAGAATCTACATCGAAGGTATTACGCTCATCCATAGTCTTTGTTTATGAATAGGATTTTGAGTTGGTTTCGTAATTAATGTGCTACAGTTGCTGAAATGTGGATTATTTTCATAGAGATCCATTAAGAAGTGCTTATAAATCGATTTCATGTGTGTACTTTTAGTGAAACCCAAGTTACTTAAGGCTGTTGCTAATCTTTTATTAAAGATTATGCTTCACTTCTATAAAATGTAACTTATTCAAAGTGTAGCTAAGCTGCGTTGATAAATTCAAGTGTATAGCTTAAGTAGAGATCGAGTTACTTGGGTCTGTTATTAGGGTCTGACATTATTAAAAGTATTAAAAAAAAAAATAAGTAATTTTTAATTTAGTTCACATTTTAAATTGAAAGTTTAACAAATTTGATTTAGGCATATAAATATTAAATATATTCAAAAGGACTTTTAAAGAAATTTCTTTAAAAAATATAAATATTTTCAATAAAAAGATTAAAGAAATTTATTTAAAAACTATAAATATTTAAGAGCCTCAAGCAACAAGTATTTCATCAGCCTAAATTGTTGTGTGTGAAACGCTTCTTTCAACTCATATTTTTAAATCGTTTAAAAAAAAAAACGTTCAACTAGGAATTGCACCTGTTGCAGCTAGCAGATAATTCAAACTTAACGATCCTTCAAAGTAAATGCCCAGCAAGCTATCTCTTTCGCACTCGCATACTGTTGCCTCTTGCAAAGTTAAACGGAATTCGTCATAATGAAGCAGACCACAAGAGAAACAACAACAACAACGACAACAACAACAGCAAACAGAAACAAAAGCAAAAGTAAAACACAAAAAAAAAAAGAAAAAAAAACACGCCAGACACTTGGACTTTGAACGCTCTACGTGTCGCCGCCGGCGTCGACGACGTCTGCGTGGCTAATGACGACGACGACGACGTCGACGTCAGCGTCGACAACATTGTTGTTGTTCTTGTTGTGCGTTTTTTTTTTTCTGTTTTTGCTGCTGCGAAGCGTTGAGAAAATTCGATGAGCGGAGCGCAAGTTTCTGTTCTTTTTTGTTTTGTTTTTGTGTTTTTGGCTGGTGGGCAACAAAAACGAAGAACACAACGAAAAGAAACTCTTTTGCTCGTTGACTAAATTTAGACAAGTTGTTTAAAGGCGGCCAAAGACCAACTCTTGGCATACGTCATTTCACACACATGTAAATACATAGATGTGTGTGTATGTGTAGTTGCGGGTACAGTTTGATATGCCACACGCGTTCGCAGCGCACGCATTGAAGAGATGCCGCTGTCGCTGCTTTTGCCTCTGCCGCCAGTAAATCTTATACTGCGGATCAACTTGAGTGCACATGTACTTACACGCACACACACACACACACACACATTGAAACATGCAGCGACCGAGTCGCTTTGCTTTTTGCATTTCATTGTTGTCTGCAGCAGCGTGAGCTTTTGCTTTAATGACAAACTTAAGCTCTGATAGTTATAGAACTACACACATGCAAGCATACACACACACACACACACACACACACGCACACTTACACGCACGCATGCACGCCAAGAAGCGCTGGGAATTTGCCGATAAGTTTGAACTTTGAGCTTCCAGCCTGTTTGTTCTGTCTGTCTGTCAGTCTATCAGCATTGATCTCTCTCTATCTCGCTCTTTCTCTCATGTGTGCTTCCGCTGACTTTGGATGTGAATTCGTTTTGTATATTCTTCATCGTTTCTTATTTTTGTTTTTTTTTGTCTTCTATAATAATCTATTAGTTTTTTTTTGCTCGTTGTTTGCTGCTGTTGGTGTTCTGATAGATTTATTTATGTATTTATTTTTGGGACTGTTGTTTGCGAAAAAAACACAACCTTGATCTTTTTTTTTTTTGCTTTATATTTTTGGCTGCGTATTCGACAAATCTTCATCGTGCCGTCTCTTTTGTCCCCCCTGTGTACATACATATATAGAATGAATAATATTTATTCCACGCAGCACATGGCAGCAATATTTAATTGTTTATAATATGGTACAACCAACACAAGAAGCTCTACTCGAATTTCAGCAAACAAACAAATGAAAGCTGCTGATTGAAATATTATTTCATGGGAATTGAAGTAATTCGATTATGATTCTTGGTTTGAGCTTGACGACTATAAAAATTAAAGTTTTTGCTCAAGAAAACAAGAAAACAAGAGTAAATTTAATTATTTGTTTAATTTGAACTTGATGACTTTGAAAATTATAGTTCTTGTTCAACAAAAATTCGAAATAAGAGCAAATTTCATTTTGCAATTCCTGTTTGAAGCACACTTTTGAAAATCTTTAATAATTTAGCCCAAGTAGTCGATTGGAAGGCATCAATAATGCAGAGAAACAGTCGGTCAGTTATTAGACCAGGTCAGGGAACACTTAGTCCATTGTCTGGGAACACTTGCAGCTGCCCCTGTAATAATAATAATAATAATAGTGACACGTCGATGCCCGCAAACTGGCAAAAATGAATGCCACCGAGTATTCCAAGTGTTTTCCAGTAAGCAGTGAACAACGGGACAATGAACAACATGTCTGCGCCTGTCGCCGTGACGTCACCGCAAAGTGATCAGCCGATGGTGTTGCTGAGCAAATCGAATCCCGTATTCTGTTGCTATCTATTCTGGAGCAGTCTGCTCATCATCAAGATGCTACTGATGTCCTTGCTGACGGCAAGGCAACGCATCAAGACCAAAACATTTGCCAATCCCGAGGATCTGCGCATGGGACGAACACCCGAGGTGCGATTCAATGATGCCAACGTGGAGCGCATGCGACGGTGAGTATCGATTGATTGATTGATTGAATGAGTGATGACGTTAAACTTGATTTTGGGCGCCTTTTAATTTGATTATGTTTTTTTTTTTTTAATATATTATGCTGTTTAAAATTAAGTTACTTAACATAACACTACAAAATGTTAATTAACAGTGATAAAATATTAAAGTACTAAACATAACTCTACTAAATGTTAATTAACAATGCTAAAATAATAAACAGTTTAATAAAAGAGACTCAACATAAGTCTACTAAATGTTAATCAACAATGTTTAAATATTGTTTCTTAACATAACACCACTAAATGTTAATAAACCACTTTAAAATAGTAAACAGTTTAACAAAATGGATACTAAACGTAACTCGACTAAATGTTAATAAGCATTATTAATATATATTGAGCAATTTAAAAAAAAAAAAAAGAAACCAAACATATCTCTACTAAATATTAATCAACAATGTTCAAATATTTAGCAGTTAAAAAAAAAAACAGATTCTTAACATAACCCTACTAAGCACAACAATGTTGCCATTCCAATGTCAACGTCACTGCGGCTGCATGCATTTGTGACGTCACACGCATACATAACAAAGCTTTTGTACTCACATTTCAATTGCTCGTTTTCTTTCTCTCTCCCTCTCTCTCTCTCTCTTTTTCGCTTACAGTGCGCATCGCAATGATCTGGAGAACGTGCTGCCATTTCTGCTCATGTCTTTGGCGTATGTGGCGAGCAATCCACATCCGCTGACCGCCAAGATGCTCATCCGGATTGGCGCCAGCGCTCGACTTTTGCACACCATTGTTTATGCTTGCATTCCGCTGCCGCAGCCGACGCGAGCTTTAAGCTTCTTCATCACCTTTGGCATTGTGATCTTTGAGGCATTCTATGTGCTCATCTGTGCCATCAAGTACATTTGAAGCAGATAGCTGAAAGTTGTTTTATCTGTTTTATTACACTCCACACTCCATCCACAAAACGCACACACACACACACTGCGCACTTGATGCCCGGCCATGTGGAACCTGTTTGGCCAGTTTCGTAGATTTGTTTTCCAAGTCATGATTTTTGATTTTGTGTTTGATTTAAACCATACCTCATTCATCTGCCAATCTTTGTACACTGCACAACAATGTCTACGCCAAGTCCAATGTTGAAGGAACAGCTGCTTACGCTGGATAATCCCGTCTTTTGTTGTTATCTATTTTGGGCCACTGTGCTGGTTGTGAAAATGCTGCTAATGTCGCTGCTAACGGCGCTGCAGCGTTTTCGCTACAAGGTGAGTCCACCACAAGGCAGAACAAAACACTTTTTCAATGCCATCCACACATCATCCACAGCTGCTGGGCTTGCTGCCATTGGGGCTGCGGCGCAAGGTACAAAAAAATGCATTCCACATTTCATCGCACAACAAATAATCGACAAGTCGTTAAAATCGTTTCTGCTTGCAGATATTCCCCAACGAAGAGGATTTGTTTTTCAAGAACATCGAAGTGCAGTTTGACGATCCACATGTGGAACGCGTTCGCAGGTATGCTAAACACAATAAAATCCACACAAATGTTGCCTCTATTTTGTTTTTATTTCTATACTTAGAGCCCATCGCAATGACATGGAGAACATTCTGCCATATTTCATCATGGGCTTGATCTATCTGAGCACCGATCCCAATCCCATGGTGGCCTGCAATTTATTCCGCGTTGCAGCCGTAGCACGCATCCTTCATACGCTCGTCTATGCCGTGTATCCAGTGCCACAGCCATCGCGCATTTTGGCCTTTGCCACCATGCTGCTGATTACGTTCTACATGGCCGCCGTGGTGGCCTTGCGTACGCTTAGCTTTATTTAATTAGAGTAGTTTAATAGTAAAAACAACACACACACACACGCACACACTTTGGGTAGTTTAAGTAATGGCGCCAAGCAATGCGTTTAACGACGTCACAGTTTCACCGGTTTGATCAGGGCTGCACACACACACATGTATGTAAACTAGGGCTGTAGTACAAGTTACAATAAAATGCAATATACTAAAGTGCGTTGCTGACGTCACGGTTGCCACTGGCATTCAAGTGCAGTTGCTGTGCTGACGTCACAATAGCTAAGTTGATCGGCAGGCAGCAGTTAAGAGTTTGGCAAACGTCACAATTGCACAGCGCTGACGTCGCAATTGCCAATTACATGGCTGCAGTCAAATGCAAACCTTACGTCACAGTCTCAAAAGCATTGTATACCTTACATTGTAATCGCACCTTGACAAGATTGTTATACATTAATCAGTAAACAAATACAAATGCGCTTTTTTTGGTTCAACAATTTTGGTTTCTATATTTTCCTCTTCGTTTAAATTAACTAAAATTAGCTTGAGATAGCAAAACAAATAAAAAAAAAAACATCGCGAAGAGAGAGAAAGAGATATATTAATTATTTAGCCGCATCTTCTCCCCCCAGTTGCGACTGAAATATTCCTTCTAAGTACACCGCGCGACGCCTTTTCCCACTCAGTCGACCAACTAGATTTTAAATCCCTGGTCTCGCATACATTGTTTATGCGCCTCGATGAGTTTCGTGCAGTTTTCCTCGCCATTTTCCACAATGCTACGAAGAAAACAAGAGATGCATTCAATATGTATGTGTATGTAGTTGCGTCATGTGGCACGGTGTCAAAATTGCACACTCACCATTGGTCACGTGCACGTTTAGTTTCGGGACAGGCGCAGCAAGCCTTGCATTTGGGTTTATCGCCGGCGGCAGCGGCATCCGTAACTTTGGCTGCAGTCGCTGCGGCGGTTTCCACAACTCCGACTCCATGTGATGTGTTGCTGCCCATTGTGTTGTGTTGTTTTGCGAATTGAATTGATGAATGACTAGCACTAGAAATAACACTCTCACTGTTCAATGCTGATTAGATATGTGTTGTTTATGTAATAAAAAACACTTACCTGTTTCAAAATATGTGAGAAATATTTCACCACATTCTATTTATTTCAAGTTCACACAACAGTATGCCCGTACTGTATTACCACAAAAATGTCATTTTGCGCTGTGAAGAATACCAAAATACAACGTTGCAGCTACGCGGTTATCGGAAATTGCTATCGGAATGCACACAAAATATGGATTTGTTTATGTAAATTTTTATTTTTGTATATTTGTACATGTTAAGCGGTTTCCATTTGCTGTCCTGTTGCCTGCGGCTGTTTAAGCCTCTGCAGCATATTAAACGAAACCAAATCTAGCTTCAAATGTTGCACACTCAATGCGCTACCATCCCAATCGAAGAGCATCTTGAATTTCAACGGATCGCAGAGATTCAGCATTTCTGTTTGGAAGAAAACAAATGAATTAAGAATTAAAATACAATATATTTGTGCAGCTCACCCATGCCACCGCTTTGGTACTCGTTGCGTTCCCTTTCCAGCGTAATCTTGATGACATCCTGACGTGCAGCATGTTGATTTGCCCGATGCTTGCCAATGGATTGTTTCAGTGCAATTTGTTCGAGCTCCTCGTCGAAACGTTGCAAATACAACGCAATAAGGTCTTCGAATTCCTGTGGCGTTAGCGGCGTTGTGCGTCCTTCATCGATTTGGCCCAGAAACCAGCTCAGTTTCTCGCCCATAATGTTGCTCTTGATTGCATGCCCCATGCGTGTTTTGTGTTTGTTGTTTTGCCTGCGTGCCTTTTTGCCCAACGCCTTGGTTTTGCGGCTATTGGGATGCTTGCATTTCTCTAGCTCCTTGCGTAAGTTTGCCTATTGAGCATATAATAAATGCATTATTTATTTGTTTATTCTTTTTTAGCAAACAAACTTACCATCGTTGCGGCGACCACGTTTATATTGTTTGGTTTGTGCAACAGCTGTGCATACTTATCGATATCGTTCACGGCCAAACGATGTCTATCGTTATCACTTATACTTTTGCATTCATCCACTGGCTTGACAATAGATGGCGCCAAAAGCCGATACAACAAAAACAAAACGATCGCCTGCCCACAACAGCTGGCTAAATGCAAAACAAACTGAATTTGCTTAGAACGCGGCCGCAATTACACGCGATAAGGTCGATCGTTTGTTGCTGAGTTGCTGATTTTCGCACGCATTTAAGGCAGCCGCAAATTAACAGGTATTTCAATGCAATTTCTATTTGCTGATGTTAATCAATTTGCATTGACATTCATTTCATTCGGTTTTCTTTTGCAGAGCAAATTATGGCAATGGCAACACACTTGCTACGCAATGGCAGCACATTTTGGCTGCGTCGCACAAAACCCATCGCTGTGAGTAACATATGCTTTTAAAGTAATTGAAAAATGTGCTCAATGCATTTCACAAGTTTCGCACGCAAATTAGTAAATAGTTAAATTAAAAAAGAAACAAAGTTTGTAGCGTTGCGTTCCGTTATTATGTAACAGCATAGTTGCTGGGTGTGCGTGTGTGTGCGAGCGAGCGCGCAATATAGCAGCAACAGGTGTGACAGAGAGGCAGCGCGCCAAACGCGCGTTGTTGCCGCAAGATGGCGCTGGTTTGGCTCGCGAAATTTACATTTTTCAAAAATGTGTTTGTTCTGTTTTGTTTTTTTCAATGCTTTAAAATGTTTTGGGCATATTACGTGCTGGGGTTAAAGTCTATTACGACTATAGCGGATTTATGTAGCAAACTGTAGCAAGTAAAATATTATTATGTACCAATTTACCATAAATATAGAGCATATATATAAACATGTTAATCCGTCTGCCTGTCTGTCTGCATTTATAAACAGTTATATCTCAAGAGATTGTTAACTTAATTTGATATTTTTTAGCTGTCGCGTTGCTTGCATTTAACGAGCTGCCTGGACAAGAAGGTGGCCTTCAATCTCAGCGACATTGGCGAAGGCATACGCGAGGTGACGGTCAAGGAATGGTTCGTCAAGGTGGGCGACACCGTCGAACAGTTTGACAATCTCTGTGAGGTGCAATCGGACAAGGCATCGGTGACGATAACCAGTCGCTACGACGGCAAGATCACCAAGATCTTTCACAGCATCGATGAGCTGGCGCTGGTCGGTAAACCGTTGCTTGAATTCGAGGTAGCCGACGAAGAGGAGGACAACGATGATGCCTCCTCCTCCGATTCCAGTTCTAGTTCCAGCTCTGACAGTGATGCGGAAAAGCAGCAAGCAGCTGCCGTCGCTGGTGGACGGATTATAACACCAGCGACGCCCGCTGTGCGTCGCTTGGCCAAGGAGCATCAATTGGACTTGGCTAAGGTGACGCCCACTGGCAAAAATGGGCGTGTCCTGAAGGGTGATGTGTTGGAATTCTTGGGTCAAGTGCCGCCCGGCACAAATGTGCCACATCCCAGCAATGTGGCCAAGCAGACAGCTGCTCCAGCTGCTCCAGTTGCTGCTCCATCTTCAACTCCAACGAAAGCGGCGCCAGCGGATCGCGTTGAGGTGCTCAAGGGAGTGCGCAAGGCAATGCTCAAGTCCATGAGCGAGTCGCTGGTGAGTCAGTCACTTTTAATTCCCTTCCCCTTTCAAGTTCCTAAAGCACTCTAATGTGAATCTTGCAGAAAATTCCGCATTTCGCTTACAGCGATGAGATCGACATGTCCAAGCTGATGCAGTTCCGCACTCAACTCCAGGCCGCAGCCGCGGAGCAGGGCGTGCCCAAGCTCACCTTTATGCCCTTCTGCATTAAGGCCGCCAGCATTGCGTTGTCCAAGTATCCGATTGTGAACAGCTCGCTGGATTTGGCCAGCGAATCGATCGTCTACAAGGGATCGCACAACATTAGCGTCGCAATTGATACGCCGCAGGGTTTGGTGGTGCCCAACATTAAGAATTGCCAGGCGAAGAACATCATTGAGATCGCCAAGGATCTGAATGCGCTCGTCGAGCGCGGACGCACTGGCTCCTTGACCCCAACGGACTTTGCCGATGGCACCTTTTCGCTCTCCAACATTGGCATCGTAAGCGCACATAAATTGGTTATTTACCAAAGGGTTAGAGAAGCTTAGGATAGTCTTAAGTCTAGTAGAGTCATAATAGAATAGAGCGAGCTTAAAGCTCTGTCTGTCTGAATCTTAAAGAGTCTAGACCGCAGAGCAGAAAGTTCTGTCTGTCTGCTCCTTAAGTGTACTATCCTACGCCTCTATCCTTTTGGGAACTGAACAATAGAGTCATAATAGAACACAAAACTAAAAGCTCTGTCTGTCTGAATCTTAAACAGAGAGTAGAATCTTAAACAGTAGAGTTTAAACAGATTAGAAGTTTCTGTCTGTTTAGCTCAAGTGTAATAGATTCTTTATAGAACAGAGAGCATAAAGCTCTAGGTAATAGAGCTGAAATCTTTCTCTGTCCGCCTAAGCTTTATTCATTTAATTGCTTTATAAAACGTAGTTCAAATTCTGTAAATTTCAGAGCAATAGTTTGAAAGTTTTATTGGTTTTCTAGCTTCTATATCTCTGTACTCTTCTTTACCATTCACTCTTACTATATATATCGATCTCTTTCTCTTTCGTTGTTTATTTTTTTGTACAGGTGGGCGGCACTTATACGCATCCTTGCATAATGGCGCCTCAGGTGGCGATCGGGGCGATGGGACGCACGAAGGCGGTGCCGCGTTTCAATGATCGCGATGAGGTGATCAAGGCGCACATCATGAGCGTCAGCTGGTCGGCCGATCATCGTGTCATCGATGGCGTTACCATGGCCAGTTTCTCGAATGTGTGGAAACAACATCTGGAGCAGCCGGCGCTCTTTATGCTCCACTAAGTTTCCTCCCCGAGTTTTCGAGGCTCACCTCGATCAACTGATCAACGGTTAAGGCTGTTTTCTAATGCATTTATTTACAACAAGCTTTGCTTACTCTCCTTCCCCCACTTTGAAGTGTGTGTTTTGGCCATGTGACGCGCTCTTCCTACAACTTCCAGAACGTGCATTTATATAGCGGACATAGCTCGAGCTTTTGTCTACTTAGCTTTAAGCTTCAGCGCACATGGCTGGTCACACTGTCCCAAAACTTTATCACTTATTTTTTTTTATTGTTGATTTATTAGTTGCAATTTCAAATCACTTTGTTTATTCAAATGTTTAATGTGTGTAGTTTTTATCATACAGTGCAACTGTATTCTTTTTTGTCATAGATTTTAATGATATTGAATATGTATTTGATCTAATCTGTAATCTTGTTGTATACGGCTGTCCAATAAACATCCGATGGTTTAAACACAACTTTGTTTGCCTTTCTCTTTTTTAGTTGTTTGCTTATTTGGTATATTTTAAATGTTGAACCATGTTAATATACCAAATAATTAAATTTTCAGAATTTTAAAGTTATATTAATTCGCTATATTTTAAATAACAAAACCTTGTTTAAAGGTAGTAATGCATAAATATACCAAATATAGCCTTTAGTATATTCTTAGTATTTTATGGTATATTAATTTGGTATATTTAAAGACTAATGCCGCATTTTGAATGTATTACAATATTATTATACTAAATATAGCCTACGGTATATTGAAGTATTTTTGCGGTATATTAATTTGGTATATTCTAAGAATAATACCGTATTGTTTTTGCCTTTATTGGTAAAGGGTATCTCACAGTCGATCACACTCGACAGTAGCTTTCTTGCTTGTCTTAAATCTATATAAAATAATATAAAGACAAATATATTAGCTAAGAGAAAGAGGCTTAGCGCTAAATAGATTATACATTTTTGTAATAATGGATTTTAGAAAAATTTAGAACACATCCAACAAAAGAAAAAAGAAATGTAACTTTTGTCTTTTAATGGGAGTATACAAAATTGTTTTTCATTTTCCGTTCTCTGTTTTCCATATATAAATTGTACATATTTGTAATGTGCTGGCAAGCGTGTGAGATTGAAGGCCACACACACATTGTCAACAAGCGCACATTCCTTTATCAAATGCAATATCAAGTTTAATATAAATTTCTTGAGCATACTTTTCAGCGTTGCTGCTGTTCAATAATTGCGGGCTTAAGCTAACGGCAAAAGTTCTACATACACACACAAGTATATCAATGTGTGTGTGTGTGTATAACGCATTTATTAATATAAATACATTTCGGCTTTGCCTTTTTTCCCCGTTTCTTTTTTTTATGCTTAAACTCAATTTGACACACACACACACATACGCATACACACATACACAGAGATGAAACATTATTGGAACGCACGTGGCTGGCAGCTGGCAGCTGGCATGCGCCGTTTTCTGTGCTTTGTGCGTTGTGCGAATCCAACAAGTGCGGCATGGAAAGCGTTCTTCCACTCACCACCATTTCCCATTTCCCATTTGCATTCCAGTCTGGCAACGGCAGCGCGTATAGGAATTTACGTGCCCAACACACACACACACACACATACAGAGACATAGGAACGTAACTCAACACAGTGAAATTGACCATAGCAAAGCCCGCGCCGCACGTCCTGGATGTGAGTTGTGTTGATTAGTCACAAAGCATTTTGGGCAAAAATCAGTTACACCACGGCCAGCGCGCAGCACAGACGTTTGAAGCGCCAGCCAGCATTAGTTGCACAAAAGACGCCAGGTGGAGCCACCAGCTGCACTTTTTTTTTGTTTTTTGTTTTTCGCTGACCGTGGAAAGAAAACAATTAAAAAAAAAACAAAGAAACAGTAAAGTTACAATTACAACAAAACAAATTAAAAGCAAAGTTAAACAAAGATAAACAACAAGAAAAACAGTAAAACAAATGTAAAGCAATAAATACAAATTGCAAAACGCGTAGTTTTCGTGTGTGTGTGATAGTGTGTGTGTGTGTGGCGCGTGCTTTAAACAATTTTTTTGCGGCAATGCAGCGCAACAATTGTAAAGCGAAAATGTTGACGCATTGAGCCAGCAACAACAACAACTTAATAGCCAAAAGCAATAGAAGAAGAAGAAGGCGAAGCGCAGCTACAGCGACACAACTACAACTCAAAGCGACAAGTAAGTAAAAAAAAAAGACCAAAAACAAATTTACTATTAGCGCGTATGCTGGAATGCGAGTGTGTACGTGTGTATGTGCGTGTGTGTGCTTGTGTTGTGTGTATAACAGGCCAATCAAGCACGCATACGCAGGCAGGCAAATGCGAGTGTCTGTGTATGTGTGTGTGTGTGTGTACAACAACGGCATTCGCAGCTTTGGTATCGACATTCATTGCTGCTGCTTCTTCCTTAGCGCTGCTTTGGCGCTGCTAACTCCGCTGCCTTGGCGCTGCTTTTGCTATTGCTTTTGTTGCTGTTCGCTTCGCTGCTGCTGACTGCGCTGTCCTGGCGCTGTTTTTGTTGTTGCTTTCATTGCTGCTCTTCGCTGCTGCTAACTGCGCTGCCTTGGCGCTGTTGTTGTTGTTCCTTTTGTTATTCTATTTCACTGCTGCTGACTGCGCTGCCTTGGCGCTGTTTTTGTTGTTGCTCTTCGCTGCTGTTATTCTGATTCGTTGCTGCTGACTGCGCTGCTTTTGCTGCTTTTGCTTGTTGTTGTTGGTGTCTTTTTTTGCCATTGCTGCGGCGCTGCTTCTGCTCATGTTGTTGTTGTAGTATTGGCTGCGCTGCTTTTGTTCTTGTTCTTATTGTGCTTTGCGCTGCTTTTGACGCCACTCTGCTTGGGGTTGTTGTTGTTATTGTACTTTGCTGCTGCTGCTGCTTAACGATTTTTCCAGTGACCTTGTTGCGTACGCGGTCGTTTGCTGCGCGTATTTGTGTGAGTAAATCGTTCATTTGCCCGACTAACTCTCGCATACGCATTTGCCAGCGTGTGTGTGTGTATGTGTGTGTGTAGTTGCTGCTTAGCCTTGTCAAAAGCCACCTCAGCTCTATCCACCTCACCTGCTTTTGATATTTTTGGCCAGCTTGGAAGTCACACACAGTTCCCAATGCTATTTAGTTTTTTCTTTTTTTGTCTCCGTTGTCGTAGCATACTTTTAAATTGTAAATGTGTTTACTTGTGTGTGTGTGTGAGTATTTGTGTGTTTGCTTTGTGCTTTTGCGTTTGCTTTTGGCTGGTGTTTGCCTTTGTTATACGCATTTCCAATGAATATTGAATGCAGCAAAATTATGCTGCTATTTTTCTGTGCGCGTGTGTGTGTGTGTGTGTGTGTGTGTTGGCATTAATTGAAATTGCTCATCACATTTCAGCTGCTTCTTTCCGCTTCCCGCTTCCATCTCTCTCTCTCTCTCTCTCTCACTCTTTGTGTGTGTTTGTGTTTGATAAGCGTCGTCGTCATTTTGTGGCCTTGATGATGTTGCTTGATTTCCATTTTGTCGTTGCTCGCTGCTCGTTTTGCTTTTTTTGCTTCTTTTCGCATTTGAGTTTGTACATATTTACTATATATACATATATTTTTTTTTTCGTGTACTGTCTTTGACCAACATCATCATAGAAGGAAGCAAAACGCATTGCATTTGCCGCCGTGCCTTTTATTGATTTTATGCCTCAGCAGCCAACAACAAATGAGGCACGTGCAACAACAACAACAACAACAAGTCATTCACACCATTTCAAGGGTCGGGCACTCAGCACACACACAGACACACACACACACACACATATATGTGGAGACATGTGTAAAACGAGTCACACTACGTCAAATTAATTGAAAAACGCAATGCCCCCAAGGGAGCGAGTGAGACATGAGAGGTGGGAGAGGCAAGGGAGGGCGAGACATTGCCCCAGCACTCGAGTTCATAAGCAAGTGGCACACACACAGACACATGCGTAGTTGTGGCATTTACAACCACATGCCAACCTCATTCACATCTCACATCTTTAAACAGCTTGAGGTTGCAGCTGATTTAACGTTGCATACTTTTCAGCTGCACTTAAGCATCCAACAGACAGGAGAGAACAGGAGAAGAAAGGAGAAGTAATCGTGAAAGGCAGGCAGTAAAAAAAATAGCCAGAGGGGAAGGAGGGGGAGGGGCAACTATCCAGGCAGCTACTACTTGATAAGAATGCGCCGCACATTTTCTCAATCTTAAGCCATAAAGCTTATTTCACTAAAGCTTCTTATGCCGCAAGTAGCACAGAATGCGCTTTTCTTTTTGAGTTTTACAATATATATATATATATACAGTCTATGAATTGACGAGTGGAGCTACTTAGTGGGCATTTCAGTTTCCATTGACACAAATTTATAAGATGGAAATGGCATAAATTTTGTTTAAGCTATTTGGCTGACTATTTGGTATTTTATAGTACTCTATGCGATATTTTCAATTTAGTATTATATCAATATACCAATTCGAGTCTTTGGTATATTAATTTGGTGTATTTGGAAATCAATATTGCACAGTTTCTGCTAATCGTTTAGTATAAAAGCAAAACAGTTCAGTATTATTTTAAAATATACCAAATTTATATAGCGCAAAGGTTCGAAAAATATTGTAAGGAATATATTCGGTATTTTGACAGAGTCTACTTCAAATATACTTAATTAATATACCATAAAATATACTAAATTAGACCATAAGCTATAGTCGTTATATTAATATGGAACTTTATTAAAATGCGGTATTATTATTAAAATATATCAATGACAGTAAAATATACTAAATGCTTTATTCGGTATATTATATGCCATAGAGTAGAAATATATACCAAATTGTCAGCCACAGCAGCTAAAACACGATTGCAGTTTTTCATATTTCTACAAGTTCTTAGGAATTATAAAAAATACTGTAGTTATAAATGTCTGCACCGAAATTCGACTCTAGCTAACGCTTGTAATTCGATTTTCTGTTGATTTGCGGGTGCAATTTGAAATTATAGCTCTATCTCTCATAGTCTCTAAGATTATAATAGATAATAATAATAGTAAAATTTGTAATCTTTATAAAACAATTACAGCTCTATTTCTTATTATCATTAAGATCATAATGGATAATAATAATAGTCTTTAAATCGAGCAAGTCAAAGTTCAAAGTCTGCTGTGGTGCATAAATTTTCGCAAAAATTTCTTTTGTTTGCCATCGCCATTTTGTGCGCTGGGTAAAAGTTGAAAGACCCGAAAGGCTCAGCAGCGTATTCCCACGTCGTTTTTTTAACTGCAAGTCACGCTCTGCTTCGCTGTCGCATTGTCGCATTGTCGCATTTCTTTGGCTCCTCTTCGTCTTGTTCTTCTGCTTTGTTGTCGTTGTCGTTGTCTTCATATTCCCCACGCGCATTTTTTGCATTTCGTGCATTCGTTCTTTATTGTTATGCTTATTGTGACATATTTTCCATTTTCCTCTTTTATGGTTGCAGTTTTTGCTCTATTTTCTATTGCTTGTTCTTCTTCCATTTTGTTTGCTGCTGCTGCTGTTGTTTCCGCCTTCTTTTGCTGGCATTCTTCTATTTTCTGCTTTCTGCTTGGCTGCTATATGTGTCATCATTCATTCGATGCTTGACTATGACAACGACTTATGCAACAAGCGAACATTTTAAATGCACTGACTGAAGTGTTTTCATCAACTGATTGGATTGAGTGAGATTGTGAAGTGAATCAGTTAATGAAGATTAAAGATTGTGTTCACATTGCGAATGTGAAGAGAATCAGTTAACAAATTGATAAAAGGTTTAAAAAATTTTGCCACTTACTCCATTTTACTTGCATATTAATACTTTATTCCATCAATGACTAAATGTCGCAATCTTGCAAGATTTCAATTCAATATTAAATGAAATGTATACTTTACTTTCCACATTTCATTATTCAGTCTTCAATTGTTCATTTAATTTTATATACAGAAACATTTGCAAATACTTTTTACTTGCTTTCTTAACGAGAAACTTTTGCCATTCTTTAAATTCTTACAACATTTTGTACACTTTACGTATACTTAATATTCGAATTTGAATTGTATAAATCTTTTATACACTTATTAGTTACTCAATTTACTTGCTCATTAATATGCTGCAAATGACAAAATCTGGTAATCTTGTTACATTCCAAAAGCTTCGAAATTGCAATTTATATACAATTTTACGTATACTTAATATGTGTATTTTTGGTTGTAAAGGTTTGCAATTTGCAACTCTGTCTCATTTGAATATTCTGCACACGATAAATTTCGACAATCTCAATGGATAAGTTTTTAAAACAATTTTGTGCCATGCTTACGTATACTTAATATTTGTAAAGATTGTTGTTCTTGTTCTACAATCTCTCAATTTGCTTTTGCTGTTTTATATTTATATCTCATAATAAAGAAATTGTGGCAATCTAGCAAATGGCATAAGTTCTAAAATATGTTTATTTAGTTTTTGCGTATACTTAATATTTGTATACTCATTTTTCTAGGTGCTCATCTGCGCAATTTAGTTACTAGAGATCGTAATAATATGCAATTATATTTTACATACGATAAACTCTAACAATCTTTAAATTGGAATAGATTTGATAAAAATATTTTCCACTCTTACGTATACTTAATATTTGTAGAGATTGTTATTCTTGGTATTCAACTGCCAAATTTGCTTTTGCTGTCAGCATTTATAACGCAATTTACAATTTAGCAAGTGAAAAAGGTTCTTCAATGCATTTCTTAAGTTTTTGCGTATACTTAATATTTGTTTAATTGCATTTTTTTTAGTTTTCAGTTGTGTAGTTTAGTTTGTAGTTATTTGCTGCCTTAATAATATTGTACAATGAGCTTGGAAATAAAATAATTACTGGACAGAAGCTTAGCTTTAAATTTTGAAATAATTTTAGCTTTGTACTATGACGTATACTTAATATTGTTGTATAGTTTATATATGGCTTCATTTACTTAGCATAGCTTATCTTTATTAAATGGAAACTAAATAATTATAGTGAAGCTGGAAGTATAAATTTAAATTTGAAATAATTTAGGTTCTTTTATGCTGACGTATACTTAATATTTGTATAAGTTTTATATGGCTTAATTTACTTTAAAAAATAGGAAACACTTTTTTTTCTTATGTATACTTAATATTGACTTGACTCTGACTTGGAAATATGCTAGTTGCAGTCTGGCAAAGTTTTGACTTGCGTATACTTAATATGCCATTAAATTTTAGCTTTTATGCTCGACTGCCATTTAGCTGTTAAAATACTCAAGTGATGAAAGTGCTATTCTATATAATTATGGTTTACGTTGATGCTGTTGTGAAATTGGAAACTATATAAACTATATCAATCAAATGGCTTTAATTTATGACATCAATCGAGGCGGAAAACACTTGAAGTGCGGGGGTTGAATTTTCTCTTTTTTTTTTGTTCTATTCGCTCTTTTTATTGAATTCCCTTTGGCGTGCGGATGATTTCATAAGCAAACGCGTTCAGCATTTTATATCGTAGTTGTTGTTGTTGTTGTTGGTTAATGACAGTTTCAGCTTCAGCATCAGCTTGTTTGCTATTTTTAACGAGGCAAGACAATTGCCGGGCTGCTGCTGCTGTTGATGTCGCTTCGTCTGCGTCTCTGATGTCATAATGCCAAAGCACTTCAACTGCGTTGGCGTTTCAACTAAAACTAGAACTCAGAGAGAGAGAGAGAGAGAGAGAGAGAGAGTTAGAGAGAGACAGCTGATTAGATGAAATTGATGTTTGCAAAGTTCCTCTCGATGTTTCGACGCTGTGCGTTTGCCATTTTGGCATTTCAGTCTTGGTCTTGGTTCCCACATCGTCAGCCAGCTAATGCAGCTGCAAATGTGCCAAGGGGAAGGAAAGCGAAGCGGAAGGAATGCAGCCTTGACACGATTAGCCGTGACACATGTGCCACATGGTTTTTTTTTTGTGTGGCTGCTGCTTTAACTAAAACTGGACCACAGCGAACAAAATGAAGCGCACTTTCAGCCTTCAGTGCAAAAGAGAAAACTTTTGTTTTTTTCTTCGTTTCCTGCGCTAATGAAAATTGTCAGACTTGAAGGCTAAGCACGCAGCAATCCCCTTCCCTTTTTTTATTTTATACCAGCTATTCATAGTTTAGAAGGGCGTTTTAACTTTGAGGAGGCATCTTCAACTGATATAGCCATGCCCGTCTGTCTGTCTGTCCGTCTGTTCATATGAACACTTAGATCTCAGAGACTATTAAGGATAGAGCTTTCATTCTTTGACGACAGCAGTTCAAGTTTGTTTCCAATGTTTTTCTGCCTCCGCAAAGCGACAAAATCTAATAGCAAGCAACATTTTGGTACACACTTATAATAACTACAGTTGCTTTTCCTAAAAAATTTGGTTGCGATGGCATAAAAATTTGCACATGTTATTTAAGCGAGAAATACTTTTGTACTTACTGAAAATCTGGTATATTTTAGTGCTCATTTAAATGTCAATCTATCAAATATAGCTGACGGTATTTTCTAGTATTCGGTGCATAATAATAAGACCACATTTTGCATGTAGTAATATACCAATTATAGCTTTTGGTATTCTAGTATTTGTTGGTAGTATAACAATTTGGTATATTTTAGGTATAATACTTCATTTTGAATAGTGTTCTATATCAATAAATATACCAAATATATGCTCTAGTATATTTTAAGTTTTTTGTGGTATATTATTTGGTATATTTTTTGAATAGCGCTACATTGCGGATGAAGTACCCTATCAATATACCAAATATATACCACGGTATATTTTAGTATTTTCACGGTATATTGGTTGGTATATTATTGAATAATAGTACGATTATTTTTAGTATTTTGACGGTATTTTAGTATTTTGACGGTATTTTAGTATTTTGACGGTATTTTGGTATTTTGACGGTATATTATTTGGTATATATTTTTGAATAATACCATATAAATATGTACATTTTAAGAATAGCATCGCACTGTTTTACTTTCATTTACAAGGGATAGCGGGTATCTCACAGTCGAGCACACTCGACTTTCAGCTTCTCACTTGCTTGTTTTTTGTGCATCAATCCCCTAAGCTGCTCGCAAATGTTGTTGTTTGTGACTTTGTCGACGTAGCTGCTGCGATTTTGTTGTCCTTGAGACTCAACTCAAGTTGTCAAGGACTCATCTGCTGCGCTGCAGCAACTCCCCCTCCACCATCCTCCTCTCTTTTCTCACCCTTGCAAGCCCTTTTGCTTTGCCTGTCAATCGAGCGAAATGAACTTGCTGTCATCGCACCGCAAGGCACATTTGCATTTTCCCATTTTACTTTAATTTCCACTGCTCTCTCCTCTCCTCTCTCTTCGATTGATTTGGACGCGTGACGTCAATGCAATTGGCTTTTTTTTTGGTTGAAGCAAAACCTAACTTGCATCTTCAACATGTTCGCCATGCTCTCTGCAAGGTCATTAGCAGGCCACTGACTTGATTTGACGACTCCTTAGCGACTGATTTGCTTTCGCCAGTTCGTTGATTTATTGACTTTTCACTCGTTTCCATTCCATTCGATTCGATTCGCTTCGTTTTGAATCGCTGCATTTTTGATGACCTCGCGGTTTGATAACATGACCGTCGTCATGTGGCAACCGTTGAAATGATGTTTGACCTTTGCCATGCGATTAAAACCAACCATCAACGTCCATCAACGTCAATTTGTATGCTGCTGCTGCTAAATGACTTTTTCACATTGACTTGCGCAAATTGGCGCTTTGATTAATCCAAAGCGTAAAGAGTTGCTTATGAAATATGAATAACGATTTTTTTTGTATGTGTAAAGTATTTTTGATGATAAAGATAGACAGATTTCTTAGCTGATGTTGAATGACTGAGAAAGCCAGAGCCGAGTGTGCTCAACTGTGAGATATCCGCTACAAATTTTGAGCATACCCGACTGTAGTTTTCTCACTTCTTTATATTTGAAATGTGCAGAAATGTGCTATATATGAAAATAATAAAATAATGTTGAATTTTCACTTAAGAAAAAAGTGGTATATGTTTTTGAGAGAAAATTGTTGATTTTGTTACTTGAAAGACACTTTTGAAAGGAGAGAAATTTGTTCTTTTAGTGTATGAAACTTCTTTTTAAGTTATATACTAACAGATTTCTCGAAGTATGCCCTAAATTTTGAATTTTTGTTTCCTTTATCGCCTTTGTTAGTTGAAAGACATTTTTGAAGAGAATGAACTTAATACTTTTGCTTTTAGTGTATGAAAATTCTTTAACAGATTCCTGGAAGTATTATCGAAATGTTGAATTTTTCTTTCCTTTGTTGACTTTATTAGTTTAAAGACACTTTTATAAAGACAGAACTTTGTACTTTTGTTTTAAGTGTATGAAAATTCTTCAAATGTCGAATTTTTGTTTCTGAAAGATGCTAAACATTTGAAAGAAACTTGTTAACTTTGGTAGTAGAGAAGGTCAAATTCTAAGATACTATTTAAGCTATAATACAACATAATACATGTAGATGGTTAGTAACTTACCATAGTTGAAGACTTGCTGGAACTCCATCAACTTTTTGAACTGAAAAGAATAAGAAAAGCATGTTAGAGATATATTCGCAATAAACGTTAAATTCTTGAAAAAATTAAGTATACGTAAGACTAAGTATTAAGTATACTTCATTGCCAGACTGCATTCCAGTCTTAGTTAAGGCTGCAAAGCTTTTGATAAAGACTTTAAATGAAATATTTGGAAGAGAACGTTCTTATAGTAAATCAAAAAGGGACAAAACAAAGGTTGCGATTCGAAATAAGCTTGAAATTCTACAAAATATTAAGTATACGTAAGAGTCAAATCATGGCTAGACTGTATTCCAGTCTATGGCTGGAAGTCTTTAGATGAAGATGTTAACTGGAATATTTCGAGAATAATATTTTAATTGTAAAGCAAAAAGTAAACACAATAAACTTGAAATTCTACAAAATATTAAGTATACGTAAGAGTCAAATCATTGCAAGACTACACTCCAGCCTTAGTTGAGATAGTTGAGGATAGCATAAGAGATATAGATTTCAACTGGAATATTTGTAAGAGAAGAGCGCAAAGTGAGCACAAGCAGCGATTATTATTTAAACGGCATTCAATCGGGACAAATAAATCATTTCACTTATGCCACAATCCTGTTGCCTGTTGCCTGTTGCCTGGTTGCCCATTCAATAGAGATGAGCATCTTTTGGGTTGAATTATGCAAATGCATTGCGATTGAATAGTTGCGATTAGAGTGAGCACTAAACTAAGTGGAGGTTAAGAGTTTTAAAAGCATGCGCTCAGGGGCAACATTTGTTTTGTTGTCAGCTGTGTTTTGCCTGTGGCTGCCACACCCAACTCAATTCAATGTGTGTGGCAAGTGCACAAAGACAGAGAGAGAGAAAGAGAGAGAGTGTGAAAGAGAGAGAAAGATTGTGTGTGAGAGAGAGAGAGAGAGAGAGAGAGAGAGAGAGAGAGAGAGAGCTGCAGCCTGTTGAGGCTTAAATTCAATTTAGAGATGCAGCTTCGCATGAGTCTGTGTATGTGTCTGTGTGTGTGTGTGTGTGTGTGTGTGTGTGTGTGTGTGTGTGTGTGTGTGTTTGTGGAGCTTAACTCTATTGCCCGACAAGGCTAATGGAGCAATTCATTGTCTGCCTTTGGCAGCTCTCGCTTATGCCTTTGCTTACTACGCATTTAGTAAAGAAAGGTGTAAAAATAAAGAAACAAAGCTTAAAGCTGAGCACAGTAGATAAATGCTTGAAAGAAGTTTAAAATTGTATTTTTTTTTTTTAATTCAAGTTTAACGTTGTACAAAATATCTTAAATCGAGCACAAATATTTCTGTTTCCACCTTTTTTTAAACAAATTAATGCAACTATATCAGGTTTCATTATTTTGAATTATTATTTAAAGTACTTCACATATTATATTCAAGCCGAATAACTTTTACTTATTGAGCCAATACCAAAAACATATCAAACTTAGAGGAAAGCAATTAAAACATTCGCTTTGTTTCATGTGATGATGATCTTTGTTTCAAGATTTTTACTCTGTTATAATGAGCAAAGTCAACATTATTGATGCAGCTATTTATGAAATACTTTTGTATGGCAAATTGCGTCTAATGCTCCAGTGTCTTACTTTCTTTGGCTAACAATCTCGTATATTTTGTGCACTTTGGTATATTTTGTATATAGTACTGTATAAATATTGCTTTCGGTATATTTAAGTATTTTTTTAAAATACTTATATGATATATTTAAAAAATAATACCTTATTTTGAGTACAGTACTATATCAATATACCAAATACAGCTTTCGGTATATTGAAGTATTTTGTGGTCCGTTAATTTGGTATACTTTAGACATAATACCACTCTTTGGATGTAGTACTACAAAAATATATCAAATTAAGCATATTTCGGTATTTTTGCGGTATATGTTTAACAATAATAATATTAGTACTATAATATAGTTTTTGTTTTAGTGTTTTTGTGGTATATTTGTTTGGTGTGTGTTTTAAAAATGCCTCATTTTTAATGTATTACTATATATAGTATATTTATTCGGTATATTTTAGGATTTTATATCGCATTTGAAATGGTCGCATTTTAAATGGTGTACTTTATTAATATACCAAACACAGCATTTGGTATATTTTTAGTATATTGTTGTGGCATACTATTTATGGTATATTTTTATGAATAATACCACATTTGGAATGCAGTACTATATGCATATACCAAATATAACTTGCAGTATATTCTAATATATTTTTTTGTGGCTTATAAACTTTGTATATATTTTAAGAATAATACTACACCGATTTATGGGTAGCTTTCTTACTCCTTTCGATTTATTATTTCTCTCACTCTCTCTTCTTGATTGCTAACGCTTTGAAATCTCCTTCTCCATTTGCAGTCTAAGGATCGCGGATCAGGATCATGTCGGACCAGCAGCGTGCCTCGCTCTGTCCTCGCCTCGTCGACTACATGGCCATTGTGGGCGCCCACACAACGCCGCCAATGCCCAAGGGCAATCAGGGCAGCAAAGCGCCGCCGGTGCAGGTGAGTTAAGGCAGCTAAAAAAAACACTTCGTTTGCTCTTGCTCAGTTTAAAAATGTTAAATGTCTTCCTTGTAGGTGCCCGATCTGTTGCGACGCTATCCGCCATCGGATCATGCCGACTTTCCGCTGCCCCTCGATATGGTTTACTTTTGCCAGCCAGAGGGTTGCACCAGCGTTGGACCCCGACGCACTGGCTCCGCCATCCGCGATATGACCTCATTCGTGTTCGCGCTGACGGACAAGGATTCGGGCAAGACACGCTACGGCATCTGTGTGAATTTCTATCGTCCCATCGAACGCCCGAGTTCGGCGTCCGGTTGCGGTGTCGCTGCTGGTGCGGAACGTGCCGGAAACGGACACGGCGGCCATGGTGGACATGGCGGCGGCGGCGGGGGCGGCAGCGGTGCAAGGGGACGACGCTCGTCCGCCTTCAGACGCGAATCGTGGCGCAAGAGCATGGAACGCAGCTCGGACTCGGCATTCAGCAGGCAAGTTTTCGGTTTTCGTTTTCGCTTTTGGGTTGCAACTTTTTCATTTAATTGTTGTGCTATTTGTTTATTCGATCATTTTTACTCTCTTTTGTTTATGCTTATTTTAATTGATTAGTTTTTACTGCATTCTTTTTGATTTTACTACGTTTTCTGTCATTCCATTACAGTTTACTACATTTCATTTCTATAAATTTCATGTAATTTCATTACGCTTCATTTCATTTCCATATAATTTCATTCTATTTTATTACATTTCATTTGTTTTCTTTCCATTCCATTTCGCATAATTTCATTACTATTAAACTCTTTTAATTTCATTTCATTTTGTTCCATTCCATTCCAAATGAAAAAAAATAAATTTGTACTATATTAATTTATTTGCTTTTATTTAGAATGGAATGAAAGAAAACGAAATTTATTCCTTTCTTTCCATTCTACTACATTTCATTTCATTCTATTCGATTTCATTACGCTTCATTTTATTTCCATTAATTTCATTCTATTTTAATACATTTCATTTGTTGCCTTTCCATTCCATTTTGTATAATTTCATTGCTATTAATTTCCTTTAATTTCATTTTGTTTTATTCTACTCCATTTTAAGTGAACAAACAAGTTTGCAGTATTATTTAAATTAAGATTTTCTTAAATTTGAAATGGAATGGAAAATAACAAAATATATCCTCTTAATTTCATTGTATTACATTTCATTTATATTTATTGCGTTTCATTCCATTCCCTTGTATTAAGTTTTATTTCTAACAATTTCATTCAATTTTATTACATTTATTACATCTTTACTATTAATTTCACTCAATTTCATTTTATTTCGTCTCGTTTTCTTTCATGCAAGTTCGTGTTAGTTCAATTTATTTAATTTTATTCCGTTTTGTGTTATTTCATTTCATTCTATTCCAATCCATTCCATTTTATTTCATTTCATTTCATTCTATTCCATTCCATTCCATTCCATTTCATTTCATTCCTAATAGAAACAAATGAATTTGTGTTATTTAAATTTATTTATTTTTATTTGGAATGGAAAGGAAGAAAACTAAATTTATTCCATTCATTCCATTTTATTACATTTCATTTCTATTAAATTCCATTAATTTGATTTAATTTTATAACATTTCATTTCCTTCCATTCCATTCCGCTTCATTAAATTTTATTTCATTCCATTCCGTTTCATTTCACTTTATTTTATCTATCTTGTATAAACTGTACCACATTTTCTTATTTCAAATTATTCACTTGATTTAAAATCGTATGACTCAAAAATAATAAATTATGAATTTGCAATTTAAGAACTTAAGAATTCAAGATGCTTTGTTGGTCGCTTGTTGGTCTAATTGAACGTTTCCCAAACCACGTTTCCATAATAGTTACGGCCTCTTAACTACTTCTAGCGACTACAGAAGTAACGTCGCGCCCAGCGATTCGGATCGTGAACTGACCTCGCGTCGCGACTCCGATCAGCAGCGTCTCCACTCACATCACCAGCAACAGCAGCAACCACAATCAGTGCCCCGATTGGGTTTAATGGCACCATCGGCCGATTCAGAATCGGGTGGCAGCCATTCGCCATCGCCGCGAGCATCGAGGAAACGCACCAAGCTGCGCAATCAATCGCTGACATCGCTGTGCATCATCTCGCATCATCCGTTCTTTACCACGTTCCGCGAGTGCCTGTTCATCTTGAAGAAACTGATCGATGCCTGCAACGAGTCGTCGTCGCCGAAGCGAGTCGGGGCATCGCAGAAAATCAATCGGGATAACGTTTGGACCGTGCTGGCGGGTCATGCCAGCGAGGCGACGCCCTCCATCGTTTTGCACGATGTGCGCGAAATCGAGACCTGGATACTCCGTCTGCTCTCCACGCCGGTGCCGGTGCCGGGCTCCACGCGTGTCGAGGTAAGTTCATCGGAAAATTACCTGATTGAAGGTTCCCGAGTGCTTAAAGAGGAATACTTTAGAGACAAACAAGTTTTCGTTTGCCAGAACAAAGATGCATTTATGATTTGCCTTTCGGTTTCGTTACGATTACTGATTATTTTTTAAATATAGTGGTTAAAGAACTAGTTCATTGTTCAATTAACTAAAAAAGGTTGCCTGATTGAAGGTTCCCAAACCTCTTTAGAGAGGAATACCATAGAGACTTACAAATTTCCTTATGTCTGTCCCAAGTTGCATTTTTGATTTGCCTTTTGGTTTCGTTACGATTACTGAGTATTTTTTTCAAATATAGTGTATTGTTGAATTAACTGAATAAAGTTCCCTTATTGAAGGTTCCCAAATCCTTACAGAGGAATACCTTAGAGACAAACAAATCTCCGTTGCATTTATGATTTTCTTTTCGGCTTCGTAACGATTACTGATTATTTTTTTTAAATATAGTGCATATAGCGCAAGTCTATTGTTCAATTAACTGAAAAAGGTTGCCTGATTGAAGGTTCCCGAGCCTCTTTAGAGAGGAATACCTTAGAGGCAAACAAATATCCGTATGTCTGTTCCAAGTTGCATTTATGATTTTCTTTTCGGTTTCGTTACGATTACTGATTATTTTTCAAACATAGTGGATAAAGAACAAGTTCATTGTTGAATTAACTGAATAAAGTACCCTAATTGAGGGTTCCCGAGTTCTTAGAGAGGAATACTTTAGAGATTAGCAAGTTTCCTTATGTCTGTCTGGTGTTTGTCGGTATAAAATGAAGAGCTACATATACATACTTTTTGTTCAATAGAACTTGTAACTCTTATAATTTCAATTGCTTCGGCTGGTAATCTGGTATATGTACATAGTCTTCTTCTTAAAATATACAAAAATTCATCGAAGGCGACTTTTGATATATTGCATTCAAAACACCTTATAGACTACAATTTGGTATATCGATGTACTAAATAAAATCTTCGGTACATTACAGTATTTTTCGGTATATTTTAAGGATATACATTAAAAATACTTTATTAGTTATATACATGGTATATTTAATGCAATAGTGTATATAGTATTTTTTTTGTTATATTTTAGAGATGTTCAATCAAAATACTTTATTATATATATAGGCTTATTAAAAAATGTACTATTCTATATACCAAATATAGTATTCAGTATTTTTCGGTATATTTTTAGAATCTCCATTCAAAATACTTTTGATATTTGCAATGCAATAGTACATCGATAAACTAAATTTAGCCTTTGGTACATTGCAGTATTTTTTTCGGTATATTTTAAGTATGTATATTCAAAATACCCTATTTGTACTATATAAGACATTTTAATTGTAATAGTACATCGATACAGCGAATATAGCTTATGGTAATTTCAGTATTTTTTTTAAAGTATATTTTAAGAACAATACACCGTGAAGTGTATCTTTCAAATCCGTTGTTATACATTTTTCTTAGTGTGAATTTTCGCATTTTTGTTTTTGTTTTCTTTTAATTTGTGATATCAATTCAAATTTTGAAGAGTAAACCGCAATTGTATTCGGTTTTGTGAATATTAAGCATACGTATAGTAAGCCAAACTAATTCCTAATTTACTCAACTCATTTTTCGCATTGGTTTTAATTTCTTATCGTATTTCTTCCATTGCAAATTTCATTCTTTTTTTTAACACATTCCAAACGCTTCCATTTGTCAATCTCATGCTAAACTAACAGCTTGCGATGCAAAAAGAGATTGACAAATAGAAACCCATTTTAGTTGACCTCACGTTAAAGTTAATTATTGCTGTTCTTTCGCTCCTCTCTGATCCTCTCTAGGTGGAGGTGCTGTCGCCCACTGTGCATGAACCTTTGCTCTTCGCATTGCCGGATCATACGCGATTCTCGCTGGTTGATTTCCCATTGCATTTGCCGCTCGAACTTTTGGGCGTGGAGACCTGCCTGAAGGTCTGGACATTGATAATACTGGAGAACAAGGTGTTGTTTCAATCGCGCGACTACAATGCGCTCTCCATGTCCGTGATGGCATTCGTGACGATGCTGTATCCATTGGAGTACATGTTCCCCGTGATACCGTTGCTCCCCACATGCCTCAGTTGTGCCGAGCAGTTGCTCTTGGCACCCACGCCCTTTGTCATCGGTGTGCCCGCCTCCTTTCTCATCTACAAAAAGAACTTTCGGTAAGTTTCAAATGCAATTCATTTTATTTGATATATCAGTTTAAGCTTTTGCTTCTTTTTGTAGGCTACCCGATGACATTTGGGTGGTGGACTTGGATTCGACAAAGCTAACACCGCCCACGGGGGGTTACGATGAGATTCCGCCGCTGCCTGAACCCGAGGGCACCATACTAAAGAATCACTTGAAACAGGTAAGTGAATGTCTCCCAACGATTTTTTGTTTGTTTTCTTTTTTTTCTACGTATAATTGCACTTGCACTTACAAATACGAAATGGAGATGGGAAGTATCAAAATGGGGAAACCTTATCCATATGCTTGGGGGAATCGCAGATTGTCGCGATAGGTGTTCAACAATTGCCAGCCTCGATTGTAGAGCTCAGCATCGACATCCTTGATGGACACCTTACGCAGCAGAAAGCGTTTGAATTTATTTTACTCGTTGTACACAATATCCGGGAGCATGCTTTGCACTTTGCTGATTACTCGCACTTGCAACTTGATCCGATATTCCAATTGACGTTGACGCATCGGAAGCGCTCGAGTCTCCGTCTCATAGTGCAGCTTATGCTGCAACAGATGCTCCAGCACGGAGCTGTAGACTGATCAACTGATCGAGTCGGGGATCCAGCGAACAACGCACTTTGTCCAAGCCATCGACGTGCTTCAATGTGGCCGCCAATTTCCTGGATATTCTCGCGATTTCGGGCATAAACATTATGCAAAACTAGCAGAGTGTTTTTCTTTCTTTTTTTTGTGGTGGGAAATTGAACGAAATTTAAACGAAAGTGCCTAAAAACATTGACTACAAATTCTTAGCATGAGGTCATAAAGACGAGTCTGAGTTTGGCATAAAAAACGTGGAAATATTTTCGAGAATATGAAGTTTAGTCAATAAAGAGTTAAAAATGCAGATTCTGTGAGCAATTTCTAGCAATTTCAGATAATTTTGAAATTTTGTGATTAGCCAAAATAAACTAACTAGTAACTGACAAAGATTTTGTGGTGATTTTTAGAATAGCATAATAAGATTATTAAGAGTAGTCAATTAACTAACTACAAAAGAACAGAAAAAATTAGAACCTAAGCGCTTAAGTTGCAGATTTTTGGTGATTTTTAGAATAGCATATTAAGATTATTAAGAGTAGTCGATTAACTAACTAGAAGAGAAAAATTTAGAATTTTAGATTTGCAGATTTGTTGTCTTAGCATAGCATAACATTTTCAAATTGTTTTAAAATTTTGAGAATATTTAGAGTAACAAATTAACTAAAAAGTAGAGAAAAAGTTAGTACTTTAGCCCAAAATTTGCAGACAAGTGTGGATGATTTGAATTGTTTTGCGAATTTGGAGAAAATTAAAGAAATTGATTGTTCGATCTTTTTTTTAAATTTTGTGAATATTGAGAGTAGTAAGTAAACTAAATAGTAGAGCAAAAATTAGTAGATTTGGTTTGGATTTTTGGACAGGTGGCATAAAAGACTTTAATTATTTTGGAAATTTGGAGAAAATGAATATTTTTATATTACTTTGAAATTTGAGATTATTAAGAGTAGTCAATTAGCTAACTAGAAAAGAAAAGAAAATTATAACTTAAGCGTTAAAATTGCAAATTTGGTGGTGATAAAAGATTTGAATTATGTTGAGAATTTGGAAAACTTCCAAAGACTAACTTTTGGATTGTTTTTGGAACACACTTGACTATTTATTTTATAAACATTTACCAAGCATATGGATTGGTTGTTTTTTTTCCCCATTTATGTGTCGAAATTCAGCAGTCGAAATTACAATAATTTTGTTGTCAATGTACTACCCGAAAAATGCTTAAACTGCAACGAGTTCACATTTCATACGGCAAACTTGATTCTATATTTCTCCAACAAAAATAAAAACCTATACAAACTGTATTCTTAATTGACTATATATTCATTTGTATATCTCATATCATATATACTATACGCGATATGTAAGTGTATATTATGTTGATATGGTAAACGCTTTTCATTTTAACGTGTCAATCGTCGTGATCGTTCAAAATGCATATTTCATATATTTTTTTTTTAATGCGATATGCGATTTCTTCAATCGTCGATCGATTGAGAAGATCGCATTGCGTTGAAATCTCATTTCTGTTCGAATTTCTTTATGCGAATTTGTATGATTGTGATCTAATGTATAATGCTAAGTATAACACACAAGATTCCCCCCAAAAAGACACACACATATGTATATTATTTTTGCTTATGTTCTTCGTCTTCTACTTCTTTTTCTTCCACTTTTCACTATCTATCGATCTATCAATCTATTGCTCTCTATCTCTATCTCTGTCTGTGCCTAATGCTCTCTCTTTCTCTCTCGACAACTATTCTACGTTTAACATTCATGCATTATCTCTATATATTCAAACGATTTAATTAAACTTCATCATAACAACAACTACTACAACAACATCAACTACAACAACATCAACTACAACAACAACAACAACTACTACTACTGCAGGCTATGCTACTTATGGATGAAGCTGGACTTGGTGTAAATATCGTTCATAAATGTTCAAATACCAAAAACATTTTCCGTTTGTTTTCTTTTTTCGTTCGATGCGTTTTGTACATAGAAACCAAACTAAAACTAAAACTAAGACTAAGACTTATACTAACACTAGTGCGGCGTGCTGTGATTATAATACCCGATACATAACCATATATATATGTATATATATACGTTATCTATATACGCATGCGTACAGTCATACCCTCTCTCAATAAAAACTCGTCTATGTATTATAGTATCAAAAAACACACACATCGCTCAATGTGACCGCCAAAAATAGTAAATGTCTAGCCCTTAGCCCAACTTGTCATTAGATTTTAGTATATTCCCCCCTTTAGCTTCTTTTCTGCTTTTTCTTCGGGTTAACCTGCCGTTAAAGTCGGTGTTAATCTTCTTTTACCTTGTTTTTACCGTGTTATTCATTTTCAAATATTATTTATTAGCTTCAATTTTTATGACCGCTACTACAATTTGGTATATTTTAGAACTATACGGTATATTTTGAATACATTACTACATCAAATATAGCCATTGACATATTTTTAGTATTTTTGCGGTATATTCATTTGGTATGTTTAAAGAATAATGACGCATTTGAAACGGAATAGTATATGAATATACTATTTTCTATATTTTTAGTATTTTTGCGGTATATTCATTTGGATAATACCACGTTTTCAATGTAGTATATCAATATACCACATATACTCTTTGGTATATTTTTAATATTTTAAGAATACTACCGTATTTTGAATGTAGTATATCAATATACCACATATACCATTTGGTATACTTTTAGTATTTTTGCGATATATTAGTTTGATCTATTTTAGGAATAATACCGCACTATTTTGCTTTCATTCTAAGTGGGTAGCGGGTATGTCACAGTCGAGCACACTCGACTGTAGCTTTCTTATTTATTTTGGTTTTCTTGTTTTGCTTTATATTAAATCAAACTCTTCAGTTCTTATCTGCAGTCTTAAGTTTAGTTACCTTTTCGATTGATCTAAGTTTTTTTTGTCTGTTGAGTTGATTGATATAGTAACTCTCTTCCATTGTCTTATAATTAAGAGATTACGAGACCTCCCTTATCTACCTTTACTTCTTTTATCATTCCTGCGTCTCTGCTCTGAACTGCATCTCTTTCCCTCTCTATCTAACTGTAGTTCCCTAACTCCCTAGTTTTTCGCCTTGAGCTCTCTCGCTTTTGTGTGCATGCAACCGTCCTTTTGGTGTGTATTTTTAGAACCAATCAACTTGGGTTTTCCCCAATGGCAAATGGACCTCTCCGACTTTGTCTCTCTCTCTCTACCTCCCTCCCTGCCTTTCTATATACATATAGTTAGCATATGTTGAAGTTACAGCTTAGTTGTGCACTCCATTATCTGGCCAGCTATTAAAAACCTGCTCACTTTCTCACCTTCTTCCCCCGCCCCACGAACAGGCATTAACCTCGATGACGGCCACCAATCAGGCTGTGTCCTCGCAACAACTGCTGCCCTCGGTGCGCGACAGTCTCCAGGAACCGCCACTATTAGGGTAAGGAATTACACAAATATCCCATTGCTTAGCTAATGCATCTGCATCTCCGCCTCAAATTTAGGGTATCCCAAGTACGTTTGCCATTGCAAACGCCGCCGCATTCGGCGCAGGCGAGTCAAAGGAATTCGGTGTCCGCTCAGGGCGCTCTGATGTCCCGGCAGCCAAGTCCGATGAATTCGCCGGCCCTCAATCCCTTTGTGTATGGCACCGATGTCGATTCCGTGGATGTGGCCACACGGGTGGCCATGGTGCGTTTCTTCAATGCACAGAATACGTTGGCCAATTTCGCCGAGCATACACGGACGTTGCGTTTGTATCCGCGTCCTGTGGTCGCCTTTCAGATCAACAGCTTTCTGCGCTCTCGACCGCGTGCCTCGATGTTCCTCAATCAGTTTGCCCGCACCCAAGCGGTGGAGTTCCTCGCCGAGTGGTCACTCACACCGACGAATGTGGCGTTTTTGCGCGTCCAGACGGGCGTCATGGATCCGATGCAGGTGGGCGATAAGCCCAAATGGTTTGCTCACAGCCTGACGCCCATTCGGTTTTCGGTGTGGGACGATGGCAGCTCGTTGAATGGCGCCTTGCGTTCCCTCAAGCAGCTCGAGTGCCAGCCCACCGATGAGAGCGGCTCCGATTCGGAGGGTGCCGACAGCAGCAGCTCCTCGTACAGTTCGCTCAGTGATTTTGTCTCCGAGATGGCATCGTCGGATCTATCGCCCAGTTTGCATGACGTTTTCGGCTCGTACAATCGGCCGCATGTGGTACCGCAAACATTATCCTCGAATCTGGATCCCGCCTTGGTCTATCATCCGCCCAGTAAACTGCAATATCCCGAGGGTCTGGCAGGGGCGGCAAGTCAAAAAGAAGACGAGGAGCGTGCCGATTCACCGGTATCATCGTCGTCCAGTCGCTCCGACTTGAGTTCGCCCAGCTTCAATCGGGATTCGGAATTTGATTTTCAGCCCAAGGGCGGACAGCAAGCGACAGCGGCGCCATTTGAGCTGGCGACACCGTTGGCCATGCGACTGGAGGCGACCATCAAGATGGCCAGCATCGAGGCGGAATCGGACACCACATCGACGGTCACCGGGAAGAGCATTGCGAGCAACAAATTGCAGCGCAACACCAGCGATTTGGAGCGCACCGAGAAGAAGATACCAGTAAGGAAATGCAACAGATACTTTCTTTTTGAACTAAACTAAACTAAACCCTTTTTCTCTATGCAGCCGCCTTTAACGCCGCCCGTCAAGCAGCCGGGTGTGAGCAACATTTTGGCGCGCACCGGAAGCTCGGGTTCCAGCTCAAGCAGTCCGGGACGTCAGAGTTCGCAGAGCTCGCTCTTTGAGAACTTTGCTTCGCATGCGAAGGAGCTGGTGCGTGAAACGACGCGACAGAGCAGTCAGGAGGGTTTGCTCGCCCACGTTGACAAGGTGAGTGAACGCTGGAGAATGGAAAGTGGAGCTCCCAAATATTACAATACGATACGATATGCTGTGCATTAAATATGTGTATATGTTGTTGTGCTACTGTTTGTTGTTACCTATTTGTATCCTTGCAGAGTGAGAGATAATAGACAACCTAATTATTGGTGCAAAATAACAAAGGCATGTTTATTTTGCCGGTTAACAGCACGTTCCGAAGTGAACCCATTTGTCTGTGATAAAGGTTCAGAGAAGTGAACTTTAAGTGAACCCATTTGTCTGCCGAAAAGCTCTAGAATATGTGATAATGCTTCAGAGAAGTCAATCAAACTTTTAATAGCATGACCTAGGTGAATCTATTTGATAGACAACAAGTAAATTAACAAATTGCTCAACCTCAAGTACAATATACCAGAAGGCGATTAAGGGTCAGAGGATCACTTAAAGATCACTTGTCTATACCTCAAATACGTTGTAGCATTTGTGACTTTGTAAAATATGTTTTGAATTCTCCAAGTGATCTCACCTTGCTGCTTATTAATGGTATTGTGTTCGCAATAAATAAATAAATTGGTTTACCCCAAATGAAATATTGAATTCTAAGCTGCAAACAAGATAAAATTGTTTAACTATCGCAGTGATCTCATCTTTCTGCGTATTAATGTTTCATTAACATAAGAAATCGATTAATGAGATCAGAAAATAAGCAATAACTGTCATCTGCTACTGCAAGGTTATTTTAAGTCTTCGGCCAGCCGACGAAGAAAACTGTTCTCTTTAATTGTATGTGTTCTATGGTAAACAAAACAGAAGCGACATTGAATTGATTTAAGAATTGAAAATGAAGCAAACGCACGTTCTAAGTGTCTATTACTTATATAAAACGATATACATATGTACTATATAACTAAGTATAGCATGCACTGGACGAAGATCTCGACGACAAAATGCGTCACACCTTTGAAAAGGTTGGTACTCAGCCACTCACACACAATCACACCGACATTCACACCCACTCACCACTCACCACTCACATTCACAATAGTAAACCATAAAAAAAAGAAAGGAGAAAGAAGAAAGGAAAATGTGCATTAGACATTTACACTTTTTTTGTTTTATATTTTAAGTTGCTCTTTTCAAAGTTTATGTTCGGACAACATCAATTGGCTTCTTCTTCAACATAGTTCGTAGACGTAGTCGTTATAACCCGCCCAGCAATCTGTTGTCTGCCGTAGTTTCATTGTTCATTCCCTTAAGTCAACACTCGTCTAATCTCTTTTTGTGTTTTCCCCTCACTCAGTTTACGCTACATGCTAAGAAGGCAGCCGGGGAGGCGTCCAAGCAGGCGCTCGAGGTGTCCAAACAGGCGGCAGGTGTTAGCAAGAACACTCTGGAGGATCTAACGTATGTGGGCAAATCAACTTTGGGTGATCTCACCAAGACCGCAAAGGAGGCGGCAACCAAAAAGGGCATCATCAAGATCGAGGAGCATGGCGTCGGAGCGCCAGGTGTCAGCGTCAGCAACAATCCTGTGAATCCGGCTGCCAATTCGCAGCTGGCCACACAGAAGCAGGTGCAACAAAGCGGCGGCAGCAGCGGCGGTGGCAATAATTTCTTTAGCTCCATTGGCAGCGACTTCAATGGATTGGCCTCCTCGACCACGACCATGTTCTCGGGCATGTTTGGCAAAAGTAAAATCAGTTCAGATCCGATACTTTGCAGTTTATTAATTACATTTTCTTGGGTACGCAGAGAACCAACAGAAGCAGGCGGCGGTGCAGCACAAACCGACGAATGTTGCGCCGGCCAAGAACAAGACGGGCATCAATTTTGATCCGTTTCCGGGTCGCAAGGGACTCGTGGAGCGTACACCGTTGATCAAGCACGCCGGACCCCGACAGACGCAGGAGGAGTTGACGCGCCAACAGAATCAGGAGCGTTCGCATAGCAACGCCGAGAATCAGGCCTTCCTCAAGGATGTGAGCAATCAGGTGCTCGCAGGCGAAGGTGTTGGCTGGCTGAAGCTCAATCGGTTCAAGAAACTCATGGAGGATGAATCGTATCGCACGCTGGTGCTGAGTAAGCTCAACAAGACGCTCGACAAGAAGATCGCACCCGACGATCACATTGACGATGTGGTAAGTCTTTGTGAAAGTTTTGTTCCTATTTTGGAATGGGAATTCCTTTAAATAGGACTTTCCTCTCTTTTCCCTATCTCTTCTATTTTGGGATGGAAATTTCTTTAAAGCGGTCTTTTAACTCTTTTCCTCATCTCACCTATTTTGGGTTGGAAATTCCTTTTAAATCGGTCTTTCAACTCTTTTTCTCATCTCTCCTATTTTGGGATGGATATTCCTTTAAATCGGTCTCTCTCCTCTTTTCCTCATCTCTCCTATTTTGGGATGGAAATTCCTTTAAATCGGACTTTCCCCTCTTTTCCCCATCTCTTCTATTTTGGGTTGGAAATTCCTTTAAATCGGTTTTTCAACTCTTTTCCTCATCTCTTCTATTTTGGGATGGAAATTTCTTTAAATCGGTCTTTCTTCTCTTCTCCTAATCTTTCTAGTGCGTTACGAAGCCCGTGTGGAAGGGCATGCTCAAGTGTGTGCAGGCAATCGCCGCTGGCTTGGATGTGACGTTCAGCAACTTTGGTCTCGGTGGCATGGCATCGGTTTTCCAGCTGATGGAGGTGGCACATACGCATTACTGGAGCAAAGAGATCACCGATGGCAGCGATATGTCGTCCAGTCTGCTGTCGAGTCATGCGGCCAGTCCGATGGGCAGTCGGGAGAATTTGCGTTCCCCGAGCAGTCCGAACGGTTCGCATTCGGGTCTGGGCAGTGAGTGGGCATCGCCGCAAGAGTCTCGCAAGAGTTCGACGCACACAGCGTTGCCCGCATCGTCGACGGCGGCGTCGCGTCGCTTGTCATCGACGGACAGTCAGGATGGTCAGTCGACGACGGAGATGTTCAAGGATATGTTGTCGCAGAAGAGAAGTGCCTTGAAGAACATGCTCACCTCGTTCGATTCGGATGTAAGTAGCGAAGTGAATGAGAACGTCTTAGTCTTAGCCAAACATCACATTTAATCACAATTCGCAACACTGCTGCAATCACCACAAAAATGTCCCATGTCCCATGTCCCCATGAGCATTTCCATATCCATTCACAGTTAGTTAATGCCGTGCCCAGTGCTTATTAATATCGTGCATCGCTATATTGTTAATCGTTATCGCCCACTCGTAATCGTAATCGTTATCGTTGTGTATATATACTATATATCACTATAATCGTCTATATCGTAACTGTAGTAATATCGCTTATCAATAACCAACTTAGTCGCATACTTTTGTTTAACGGGCCACGCCGTGTCGTAACTATCGCAATCGTAATCGTTATCGCTTGAGCATATACCCAGTAAATATCCGATATGTATATCGTATTGTACATTCGTAGGCTGCTGGCTCTACGGGCGCGCTCTCCGTGGTCAGCGATCTGCTTCCCGTTGGCAGTCTAAGCGTTCGCATGCCCTCCAGCTGCCGTTCCACAGTCTCAGACACCGAATACGAAAATGTAAGTACAGCTGCATCGATACCGCCGTTTACCTGCTATCGATAACCACAACAAAAAACAGAAAACCCCACCCAAAGCAAAAAACAAAACATCCAACAACCGAAATACCGCTAACAAAATGATCTTGCTGTCTTCTTGTTGAGAAAAATGATTTGCACCGCTCATTATACGGAATTCCCCTGTCTCCAATGTCTACCCGCTTATTGTAAGGTTGAGGATCTGCTGCTTATCTATGCCGTATCATTTTAGACAACCACATCGAAAGATTCGAAACGGAGCAGCGGTAACCTTTGGTCCGGCAAATCAACGCTTAGCGCCGGCTTTCGCTATACGGGCGGACATTTGATCAACACTTCGTCTTCCCCATCGCCGGATAGTCCGCGGGTTTATCTATTCGAGGGACTGCTCGGCAAGGATCGCTTGAATCTGTGGAATCAAATGCAGTTTTGGGAGGATGCCTTCTTGGATGCGGTTAGCCAGGAGCGTGATATGATTGGCATGGATCAGGCAAGTCTCGGAGATACGAGGAAATACATTTGCTTGTTTACTAAACTTTCCCCCTCCCAAACTTCACCCAGGGTCCCATTGAGATGATGGAGCGTTACAAGTCGCTGAGCGAATCGGAGCGTAAGCGACTGGAGCATGACGAGGATCGACTGTTGAGCACAATGCTCTACAATCTGACAGCGATTTTGGTAATGCTGAATGTGACCAAGGATGAGATACGTCGCAAGATCCGTCGTTTGTTGGGCAAAAGTCACATTGGACTTGTCTACTCGCAGGAGGTGCACAATGTGGTCGATCAAATCAACAATCTAGTGAGTGCCAGATATATAGATGTATGTATATATGGTGTATAACGTGTGCATTTCATCTCCCACAGAATGGCAATGACATTGACCTGAAGCCGTTGGGATCCCGACTGTTGCATCGCCAGAGTTTCACCGTGCATCAGGGAACCGATGTGAATGGACCTCTGCGTTTCATGGAGGTGCGCGACGATGGTCTCGTCTTACGTTCCGTCGATGGGACAATTGTGGAGCGTTGGTGGTACGAGCGACTGGTGAACATGACCTATTCGCCAAAGACCAAGCTACTCTGCCTTTGGCGTCGCAATGGCGGACAGACGCAGCTGCACAAATACTACACCCGAAAAGTAAGAGTTCCATTCACATCATCACTTCGCTCACTTTCAACTGACAAGTGAATGCGTTTGCTTGCAGTGCAAGGAGCTGTACAATTGTATTAAGGAGGCCATGGAGCGTGGCGGCACGCCCACAAATGTACCCGAATTGGGCGGTGAGTTTCCCGTGCAGGATATGAATACGGGCGAGGGAGGTTTACTGCAGGTCTGTCTTGAGGGTGTCGGTTTGTTGTTCTCCAACAGCAAGGTAAGTGTTGCTCTCTTCTCTTTTTATTTGGGTTCTTTCAAAAAATCAATATACAGTATATATATAGACACACACACATATATACACACACACAGCTACACATACACTCAAATCTACAGACACACACACACACACATTCGCCGCTCTCTAAAAATACTTGTTTTGTGTGACAAAAAAAAAAAAAAAAAAATACAAAAAAAAAAAACAACAACTCTCTGCATCTATAAAAAGCCATAAACATAAGCATCAGTCTTAAGTATAATACAAAAAACGTTACTCCGGCCCTGAACTCAGTCCAACCCTGGCCCAGCCAAACCAAAACTCTCTCTCTCTCTCTCTCTCTCTCACTCTCTCCCTCGCCTCTCTGTCGCGCGCTTCCTCCCACCCAACCCCAATCAATCTTTCTGTCTTTCGTTAACTCGAACTTTTGGCAAAGACACTTGAAAACCCAACCCAATATTAATCAACAAAGACTACAAAAAGTATTCATTCGAATCGAAATCTCTCATTTAAACTATATACAGACATTTAATGTACTCGTATTATCTTATCTATGTATCGACTCTTACATAGAGTTTGTTCGCCATGTTCCCCCGGCAAATTGGTGATCTACACCAGCGCCAGGGTTAAAAGTGTCCCCTAACCGCCCAACCCCCCCAAGAAAAAAAAACTAACCTCAAAACAATTAAGAAAAAAAATACAAAAACTAATAATAAAGAAAATGTGTTTCAAATGTGCGTCAATTTCATGTTTTCTTTTACTTTCGGTTTCTTTTCGTTGTGATACGACTAAAAGTACAGTACAAATGCAATATGAAGGATAATATACATACTAAACTTCTTGTACTCACAAATTTTGGGCGCATTCTAATTTTCGTATCTCTTCTTTCTTTTCTTTTTTTTTTGTTCCATTCAATATGTTTCTTCAACCCTTCAACTGTGTGTGTGTTTCGTTTTCGTTCGTTTCACTTTGAATTCATTTTGGTTCTTTTGTTTTTGGTCTCTTGGTTTGCTCAAGTTTCTGTCAAAGCAAAGATTTCAAATAATACAAGGACCTTCTCAATATTTTTGCCAACTATATTTTCAAAGTTTCTTCCGACCACTCAAATAATGCGCCTAGATCTATGACCTAGATACTATATCAAATCACAGGCTCAGCCTGTAGAACCTCTCCTTGCAGATGTCATTTTGTATTGATAACTGACCCTCAATCGCTTTCCACTTCCTCTCGAATCAAGAATCGTTTGATAACGCATACCCTGTTCCCCAAAATTTTGGAATTCAATCTCAGGAATAATGACCGACTCTTAGTCCACCTAACCTCAGTTTAACTTAAGAATATTTCGATACATTGTCTCACGTTCTCTTTTTTTTTTTTAGTATTCTAGCTTTCGTTTTGTGTTTGATTTTCTTTTTTTTTCTCGCCTACCTCTATATATAATAACTTATGTACGATTTGTGCGTTTATTAACGAGCGCAAACGAAACCACATAATCTATAATTGATTGACAACAAAAAAAAAAAAAAAACAAACATCGAATCCCAAATAGATATGAAAAATAATTATAACAAATAATAATATAATGAGAATCCCATATATCATACCCATATATTGTGCTAGTGAATGTACTGAATGCTATATTCATTATACTCTCTACTTTATTTATTTAACTAACCAATTAAACAAAAAAAAAAAAAAAACTATATATGAAAAATAAAAAAAACACATTTCTCTTATCATCTTATGATTACAATTACGATTCCTTATCATTATCTGATTAACTGGGCATTTTGTTTTCTTTTTTTTATCGAAACTTCTTGATTTCTTTACATTTACATTTACATTTTTTTCCTCACTTTATTTTCTAACTCAAATAATTCCTTCAATCGAATTACCCAAGGCAAATTTCATCATTGTCATTCTTTTTCCAATTTCTTTCGCTACTTTTGTAATGTGTACAATTTTTTTCGAATCCAACAGAAAACCAAAAAAAAAAAAAACAAAAAAAACCAAAAAAGTATATATATAAATAAAAATAAATATATATATATATATCAAGTTAGGATTGCTTTTAGTTAGGCCCAAAAATTCCCTTTCAAAACGAACAAATAATAATTATAGTTTTCGACTTCTTCAACTATTACTACTACTACTACTACTATAACTACAATATATCGTAAAAATTTATGGCATTTGCATTTTTAGTTATCGATTATCGATTTGTTGTCGTCTCTAATTATTAATTTTTAAGTTCATTAACTGTATATACAACTTAAGCGTACGTTTTATTCTATTACTACTATTACCACCACCACCACCAAACGGTCCACCAAGAGAGCCAAGTCGATCTGCTCTCTTTCGTATCCGCTGTCCGATGTTGTCGAGGCTGTTGCAGAAGAGAGCGAGAGAGCGGTCTCTGGGTCGATTAGTGTTATCGAGGGCGAGGGCTCTTTCATTGTTAATCATTGTTATAACCTTAGCTCTTATCGTTTATCGTTTTACGTTTTCAATATTCTTTCGTACTTTTCGCTCTACCAGTCAATTCTCAATTCTCGATATATGTCCTTATTCAGTCAATCCATTAAAAAAAAAAACAAATAGTAAAATATGAAAGAACAAAAAAAAAAAAAAAATTCTAAACTGGTAACTTTTGAGATGGTCCTTGTGTATATTTGCAGATTTCGTTTCTCTCTCTTTCTCTTGTCTCTTTTGATTTCTTTCTTTAATTTTTACTTATTCGGTATTCTCTATTTTTCCACTCTCTCTCTCTCTCTCTCTCTGTCTGTCTCTCTGAATCTCTCGCTCTCTTCTTCTCCTCTTCTTTCACTTGTCTCTTCTTAAAAGTTTGTTAGCTTTCTTAACGCTCAAAATTTGTATATTATTTAAGTACATTTTGTTTTTTCTCTCACTATCTCTCTGTCTCTCTCTCTCTCTTTTCTCCCTCTTCTTCTTGGTATTATTCAACTTGTTCTCATTATGATTTCGAATTTTCTGTTCTGTATTTAATAATAAACCACAAACAACAACAGAAACTACAACAATAACAACAACAATAATTAAGATTTAGATCTCTTACCCATTAAAATACAAATTTCCACCGTTTACCATTATACAACCCCCCTTCTAAAAAATGTCCCAAACATATAAATATATATATAGGAAAAAATAAAACGACTCTTAACACAACAACAACCACCACATTTCATATCGTTTCTAAACAAAATTCGCTAGTAATTTTACTCAAATTTTTGCAATTGAACCAAAAATACTGAAACCAACTGAAAATCAAAAAAAAAAAAAATAATTACTGAAACCAAACAAATAATATTTTTATATATGTATAAATCAAAAAGCGTTTTTCAACTTTCTTTTTATAATTTTCTTTGTTGTTTGTTTAATGTTTTTTGTCGTACGTGGAACGCTGCACCGTTGCTCTCTCCCATTCGTGGACTCTGATCAAAAAAATCAAAACAAAAAAATCAAATAAAAAAAATGTACACGTTCCCTACGAAATATCCAATGATTGGTAAACAAAAAAAATCTCTGCCTAATACCAAAAAAAAAAATATTGTACTCAATCGAATTGATTTACAAAACGATCTGACAAAACTCAACTCAAAAATATAAAACCGAAAATATATCGTATAACGTCTGACAAATACGATAAAAAGGATTTCGAGGTATTGAAATGAACAAATTTCTTGTTATATTTGAATTTAAATTTATAAACAACTATTGTTCTTTAAGCCCTGTTTTTCCCCCACCCTCCCTTCAAAAACATTTGCGTTTCTTTAATCCAACATAAAAAAAAAAATACCATTTTACGTCACATTTTACGTTTTCAAAGACACTTAATTTGTATACACCCACAAACAATTAATTAATAATTATCAAAACAACAAAAAAAAGGCATTCAACAAAAAAAAAAAACCAAAATTAGTAGTTGATATTTAAATAATACTGACAACAACAACAAAATACCGCAAATAATATACTACTATATGACAAATGATGTATATTATTTCAAAAAACAAAAGCTTTTAAGTTCACAAGATTATTTTTGAAACTGTTGGTTGGATGGTTGGTTTGTTTGTTACATTGAAACAGAGCCGTAAACTTGTTGACGTTTCCTACTTAACAAAAAAACAAAAAAAAAAAATAGTAAATAAAAAAATTTAGTTACCAAATGTTCTTGCTTATGATTTTGTTGAGTCAAAATTTGACTTGTTTCTTCAGTCTTCTGTTGTCGTTATCTCGTTATCGTTTTCATTCCCCATTTATCAATCTTTTTTTTTTGTTTTGTTTGTTTTAGTGTATTATTACAACTCAAAAGCATTTCGATTCAATTCCAAATACGAAAATACTGCATATACATAGCGGGCGTTTGGAACGTTTTGGAACTAGTTCATAAATATATCTAGATATAACTCTTTTATTTGTAAGCCACTTTCTCTTGTGTGTTGTTCAGTTTTCAGTTCTCTCTCTCTCTCTGTCTCACACATATACACAACACCAACACCAACACACACACACTTACACAGCTAATGGGGGCTATTGAACCAGTTTGTTATATCGATAAACGATAACGATAAATGGATTCTCACGCATCTCTAGCATCATGCAAAGCATAGACCGTCGTCGCATGTTTCCACAACTGGTTGCCAATTGCCCCCCTCTCTCTCTCTCTCTCTCTGTCTCTTTCCACACACCACTCTCTCTCTCTCACACTGTTATAAACCGTATGAGTTTGTCGATTTTGATTTGGCACACGTTAAAAAGAGCAAGTTCTTTGAATGTTTTATACGCCCACAAAAAAAATAAACACACAGCTCAACAGCCTCAAAACTGTTCAAATCTGTTCACAATTTCAATATATATATATATTATATATAAATATATAACAACAACGACAACAATAACAACATTCAGCAACAAATAACAAAAACAACAACAAACCACAACAACAAATCAAAAAAACATATAGTTACTATATATCTATAGTTTGTAGCCTGTAGCCTGTAGCCCGTAGCATTCATTAGCTGTGTTCTGGCCACCCAAATTAGTTGGGTTGTGCCCCCCACCAAAAAAAAAAAAAAACAAACAACGATCGCATTATACAATACAATGTTCTAATAGCTAGGATTAGCCCAAAAAGCAGTTCCAACCAAAATCAAAGTTCGGCTTGCCGAATTCCATTGTTCATGTGTTATTATTTATATGCTTGTGTAGATTTCATTTTTGTATAGCAAAAAACAAAAGCAACAAGATTTCAAAATGCAAAATCGTAGTTGTAGTTCATAAGCAACACTCCCTGAGAGTGTCTGCCAAACAAATTCCAAATTACTAAATTCCCCAAATCGATCATATATACATAAATATATATATATATACAAAAAAAATAATAGTTTTTTAAAAATAAATTTAAGCGCTTACTCTATCTCTGTCATTCTGAACTTTTTCACTCGATCTCTATCTCTCTCTCTCCTTTCTGTCTCTCTCTCTCTCTCTCTGTATCTATTTATCTATCTCTCTTTTGCGTTAGACATTTCAATTTCGTTTCTCAAACTTTTCACATTGGTTTTATACTTTGGAGAAATTAAACAAAACAAAAAAGTTAATAACATACAAAATATTGTTGATGCTAATGCTGAAAAATGTCCCGACAAACAATTTTCTAGAACCTTTTGTGATAGTGCAAGCATGCTGTTACTTGTTACCCAAAATACCGTGTGTGTGCCGCCTGAACCAAACACCGAATACGAAATACACTTCAAAAGAAAAAAAAAAGAGAAACAAAAGCCAAAAAAATAAAGCAACTTTTTTCATATAATACGCTGTTAATCGCTGCCTTAGTGCATTCCCCTCACTAGTCATACTCTCCCTCTCTCTCTCTCTTTCTCGCATACTCTCTCTCTCTCTCTATCTATTTCTGTCTCATTCTGTTCTTCTATTGCTACATGAGCCATCACAATAGCACCAACCCAGCCAGCTGCTAAACTCCCCCCCAAAAAGAAACTACAATGAATCCTTTTGGATCTCTTATTTCAACTATAAAAAAATACTTATTCTTTACTCTTTACACACACACACACACACACACAAACATTTACGCAAAACACTCCCACACACACACACACACAACTCATACAGCCTTTGAGTACAATGCATAGTTGTTTTTGTATTAGTGCAAAATTGAATTGAGAGTTCTTTCAATTTGAATAGTTCTACCTCCCATGAAACCCAAAAAAAAAAAATATCTATATAAAAATAACAAATACCAAAACGCCTTTTTGTATCCAATCCAAGCAAATTAATGAACGACCATCTCACAAGTGCTAATTAGAACAATCTTTAACAAAAAAAAACAAAAACCAAGATAATCGATATATATAATCGATATATATATAGTTAACCTTGAAAAAAGAAAACAAAAAAGTATTCGTTATATAAATGAAATCAAGATTTATTTTTGAGTTTGCTGCATTCTCCAAAATGTTTCATTTCCCATTTGTTTGTTTCGTTTTTCAATTGTTTCTGTTGCGTATCTTCTTCTTCTTCTTCTTCAAACAGCAGAATATATTTTGTTGACTCATTTTGTATTTGATTTCGAATTATGATGGTTATTTTTTGATTGATCTCTTGCCCTTCTTATATGATATATATAATCTTAGTGCCGACCACTTGCTGATTGATGTAAATGTCTTCCCCTTCGTTTGTCATTGTAAATAAGTGTAAAAGCTTTAGCTGTTGTTAGCTTGCTGCTACGACACTCAAAAGCGCAGCTAAGCTAATCTCACCTTTTGTACTGCATGCATGTGCCCGACCAATACAACAACAACAAGTCTGACAACTGTACTTCTTTGCATGAGCGCTGCGCTGTGCTGCCTGCCTTGCTTCTTTGTTCATGCGCTTGCCATATATAGCATTTAGCTTTTGTTTGACATACTTGCATTTCTTCAAACATGATTTTCGTTTCGTTTCCGTTACCGTTACCCTTTACGTTTCTGTTCCGTGACGTTAGTTCCACCTCTCACAAACACACAAACATACACACACACACACACATATGCACACGCTACTGAAAAACACGTGAAACAAAAACTGACAATAAAAAATAAATGAAAATGAATAGAAATTAATTCCAACTTACAATTTCGATTCAATATATCACATATATTCACATCAAGTTGTGTGTGTATATGAATATTCAAATATATTTATAAATACATACATATCTAACAATAATACCCTCTCGTATTTACTATCCACAATTTACAACAATTTTCTGTGTACAGTTTTTCGGTTTCCCTTATAATTTTTTCTTTTTGCGTTTTGTTTTTATTTCAATTTTTGTTAGTTGTCAACTACTCTTTGGCTTTTTCATTTGCATTTCCGTTATCGTTACCGTTACGTTCCATTTTCGTTTCGTGTTTCAAGTTTTTTGCGTTCCTGCTTGATGATGAAACTGGAATTCGAAGCCTGACTAATAATCGCATATATGTATCTAAATCAAATAATTGCAGTTCTTTGTGCGTTTGGATCACATACGCAAATGTTTTACACAAAAAGGTGGAATTTTCGTGCTGGAGGAATACAGTAAGTGTAGAGTGTGCCAATTCCAAAACGTTTCTCCATTTTGTGTGTTCTCTTTGCAGATCCCAAGACACGCAATCTCATACAGCGCAAATATCAATCGAGCATGGTAAGTTCATGCCACACCAACACACACACACACACACACACACACATACACCCTCTCTTGCAACTTGCATCGAATTGCACCTCAGCACTTTATCGCACTTTCTCACTCGAATCGAAACTTGATTTAAGTCTCACTTCTCATCATAATAAGCGCACTATATGTATAATTCTACTATGTATATAGTTGGCACACACAATCACACACACACACGTACACATATTCTGTACATACATGAAAATAATAATATTATATATATATATATATAACTCCGATCTTGAATATATATAAATATGTTTGATTTGCTTTACCTTTTTTCTATTCGTTTCGTTTCGTTCTTTGCTGCCACTTTCGTTTGTTACCTTGTCAACATTTTCTATGTATACGACAACAACAACAACAACTAACAACAACAACAACAACAACAACATGCCTGCCACCATCACCACCACAACAACAACAACCATAAAACACAACTCACAACAACACATCAATCATTACATCGTCAATCATCATTGCCACAACGTGAATGAAACATTGAAACGTGTAAAAATGAAACACCTAAAAAAAAAAATGTGTGCAGGCAGCGGAAATTGTGCTGAGCTTTCATCGGGTGACGTCCGTGCAATTTGCCTACATTTGTCACCTCAACAAGGAGAAGCTGCAACGGAACACTGGCATTGAAACAGCGACTGACACACCAATGGAAATGTCCGCCATGACGGCGCCGCCAACAATTGACACAAGTCTTTCCACGCTGCCAATCGAGAATGTGCATTAGATGACTTTACTTTTCTTCTTTTTTTTTTCTGTTGCTGTAAATAAAGTGTGTGTGTGTCTGAGCGAATGTTTTGAGTGTATGCATTCATAGCCACAACAACAACCAACAAACAACAACAACAACAACAAATGTCACTCATGTCACGCAAGTTGTACAAAACCCAAGAAAGAGAAAACAATAAAAGCATATATAATATAAACTATAGTTTGAAATTTGAGTTGAAATCGTTGCGTTATTCTTTTGTTCGTTTTGTGTTCCATTCCATTGTACCACTGCATGCATTTTTTTTGATACGATTTCTTGTACGTTCGTTTGTTCGTTCATTAGTTTTGTTACTCGTTGTGATATCCACACCAGACACCCATCCACCCCCCAATCAAATCTCCCCCAAAACAAACACCCACACAAAGTGTTCATCTGTTTTGCCACACTAACGAAAGCATAAACAAATTGCAATTGGCGCAGTCGGATCAGATCTGTTACTCGGTGCTGTGCGTCTTCAGCTATGTCGCCGCTGGACAGGATCAAAAGAAGAACCCGGTGGTGATAACACCACAAATTCAGGACATACACGCTCAGCAGAAGCAAAAGCATCAGCAGAAGACATCAAGTGTGGCAGCAGCAACAGTGACCACAACAGCAGCAGCAGCAGCAGTGGTAACAACTGCTGCCTCTGCCCCTGCCACAACGCGTGGTGGCACCATCACCATACGCCACACGATGCCCATGCAGAAGCCCACGATTACGATGTCAACGGTGCAACCGCAAGCCAAGTTGCCACCCTCAACAACAACCACAACCTCGAGCAGCAACACATCGCATGGACAGCAGCTGCCGCAGTTGCCGCCGCGTGTGCCATCGCAGCCATCGACGGAGAGTCTGGCGAGCATCAGTTCGCCGCCGCCAAAGCAACGCGTTGCCCCGCCACCGGGACCACCGCCAGCGATACCGCCACGCACCGGAGCGATAGCGCGCAGCGGTTCGGTGCAGGTGCAGCAGGCAGCAACAGCAGCAACACGTTCGTTTGTGCGTCAGGCGTCGGCGAACTCGACGCCGCCACAATACATGCCACAGCCGCCGCCGCCCTTTGTCATACCCAAGCGTCTGGCACGCGCCTCAACGCTGACCGCAGCCGCATCGTCCTCAACTCATCATCATCATCATCAGCAGCATCAACAACAATCGTCATTGGTTCAACAACAACATCAGCATCAGCAACAGCAGCTGCAGCAATCGCATGCACAGCAGCGCGCCAGCTACGGCAGCGTCGCCGCTGCGCTGCAGTCAATGCCTGAGGGCGGCGGCAGTCCCAGCCATGTGGCAGGGTCATCGCCTCAGGCCCATCGCAAGCACTGACGAAGGAGTTCCTTCTTCAAGTTCAGTTCAGGCGCTGGCTCAGCAGCTGTTGCTCTTGGTGCGGACGCTAAGGGCAGCGGTGGCATTGGCGGTGAAGCAGCTGGAGGAGGCGGTGGCCCAACGGGCGAAGAGCCGCATCCACAGCCGCATCACAGACGCGATGTCTGTCGCACAATTTGCATACCGTGGCTCTAACTTCGGGCTGGCAATCGAAGCTTTCATATCCTTGCAGTGCATAGTTTTCCTCTAGTTAGCTTAGTTCAATGTTCGATTTGCGTTGTAAGAAATGTTAACAACACAACACAACTCAGCACAACACAGAAAAACAAAAAAAGCTTTATCATAAGAAAACGTTCGTCCGGTAAATAAGTGAAAGCCTTTGCAATTCTTTATTAGCCCTCTTCAACACACACATACTAAATTCAGTTTCTGTTACTGTTCCTAAAAACCAAACAGCAGGCTAAATGAAAGAAAGCTTTGAATAGATTAAGCTCAAAAGCTGCTTAGAATGTCAGAGACATAGATAGTTAGAGAGTGTCAAAGTTTAAATGTGCTTTGTATTTGTAAGAAGCTTTAAAGTGCTTTCTATTTGTACGAAGCTTAAACGAGTTTTGAGCTTTATATGTGTACAAAGCTTTAATGAGCTTTGTATGTGTACAAAGCTTTGCTGAAGCTATAACGAGCTTTGTGTTTAAAGTGTACATAAAAGATGAATGTTGCAATGAGCTTAGCTTTAGATTTCAATTGAGAATTTAACACAAGTCGGCTAAGCTTTAGCTAAATGAAAATGAGACAGCTTTATAGTTTTTACGAAACCAAGCAGAAATTCCCTCGTGTTACATAGCTACATACATATACACATAGAGAAAAAAACGTGCATAAATCAAGAATAAGATCTTAATTCAATTTAGAATACAACAATCTTGAATAAAGATTTTATACTAAAAATATTATTTCAAGATTGTTCTTTTAAAGATGGAAAACATCGTTTTTTCAATCTAGCCTTTTTTCTCTCTGTGTATGAAGCAGCTTTCAGTGCTAAAATATGAATATGCAAAAAAAAAAAAAAAAAACAAGAATAAATAAAGCTTTTCCCTCGCTTGTTCCTATGGCAGCTGTTGTTGCTTAAGTCTGTCAATCTGTTAGCTATGATTATATATACACTATAACGATAAACAATGTGTTATTTGAATGTATGTGCTTGAGACGACACTATATACGAGAAACTAAATAGAAGACAACAAAATAGTAAACTTCATTGTTATGCTGCAAGGGTATAAGAGAGTCGACTCTACACTTTAGCATATTGTAGTAGAGTGCGCGCTCTCTCGTCAAGTTCTTCATACCAAAATATCTATATATATATATACTATATGTAATACAATATTTAGCCGCATCATATCAATAACAGTCGACATGCTTATAATGAGAAGAGAGAAAGATAGAGAGAGAGGGAGAACTGTGTGTATATAATTACAATATATAGAAAGAGAAGAGGAGAAGGAGGGGAAGAGGCGATCGGGCCTTGACCGTAATGGGCACAAAATACCTAAAGGAAATTGAAGGCAATCTAGTTAGGGAAATGTAACATACCAATAAAAAAGAAAAAATAAAAGATACACACACACACACTTAAAACTATTCAATGAACACGTATTGTAAAGGAATTTATCTAGTTGTTAACAATCGACATACATCTATACTATATACGATATGATACCTATACTTACGATCTATAAATGATAATAACCAGTTGGGCTAGCTTAAGGAATTGTCAGGGAACACAACACAACAACTACAACAACAACAACAAGAAGAGAAACATAACACAAAAAAACAAACCAGCCAACAGAATCGGAGTTGGGGAGAGCAATATGTATGTATGTATGATCAGCCTAAGTATTTTTAATCGCGAACTCTAATCATGCTATAGCATACATACTATATATGTACGATATTTATATTTTTGTTGTTAAAACCAGACACAGTTGTTGGCTTTAGATGTTAAACTCAAGAGAACAATATTACGCTATCTACAATACAATACTACATACAAGTATATACAACATACATTATACGATCCAATGCATAATTATAATAAATATAAATTGTATTTTCCATAGTTCAAAAGTGCGTGAAATAAACAAAATATATACATATACATATATATGTATACATATATAAATGATTATTAATTGTGTTTTTTTCTTGTTTTGCCTTTTCGCTTCATGGTCACATTCGATCGATAACGCGCGTTCTATTCTCAGCATTTGTTCCAATTTTCAAAGTCAAAACCTTTTTCAAGTCACAAAAAGAAAGAAAAAACAACTAAGAATGCTACATGCGAGTGCGCTCGACTGTGAGATACCCGTTACCCATTTGAAAACAAAGCAAACCAGTTCGGTATTATTCTTAAATGATATCAAATTAATATGCCAAAAAATACTGAATGCTAAACGTCGTATATTGATATAGTACTACATTTAAAGTACGGTATTATTATTAAAAATATACCGAATGAATATACCGCATAAAAATCAAAAATCTACAGAATGCTAAATTTGTTATATTGATAAAGTACTACAATCAAAATGCGGTATTATTATTAAAAATATACTAAATTAATATACCACAAAATACTGAAAATATACCAAAGGTTTTATTTGGTGTATTGTTATAATAATACGTTTAAAATATACAATAGAATACTGAAATATCAAATCAATATACCGCAAATACTAAAACATATACCAAAAGTTTTATTTGGTATATTTGTTTGCCAGCCCAAGCAGCTAAGACCCTAATGTTCTGCATTCCAAAAGTATTTTTTAAATAACTGCTACACTTTTGTATTCATTAATCAAGAGTATATAACTATTATGGAGTCGGAGATAACTTTTTCTGTCTGTTACATACATTTCTTGCAGTCACATCGATATAATACCCTTCTACCCTTAGGGTAACGGGTATAAAAACACACACCCTCTCCATAAAGTGCGTCACATCTCATAATCAGTATCATTAGCCATATATCAAGACACATGTGGGGGGGCCCCACATATGTACATAACATAAGTGGCCCCTCATATAGATTACGCGTAAGTTTCCATTTAACAACCGAATAGGGCTCATTAAAAAAAGAATTTGACAATATTCGTAATAAACCAAAAACAAACAAAAATCTGAGATAGTTATTTAGGGTACTTCAAGCTTAAATGAATAGTGCTCTACTAAACTTTATGATGGCGTGATGCGTAAAATACTTTTCCTTTATCTTGAGCCTACTAATTAGATGAAAGTGCAAAAATTGTGGTATCTCTGGATGATCATAAAATAGCGAAGATCATGCGTGAGAGCACACTTTCAATAGAAAGCAAAAACAGTGCGGTATTACTTTTAAAATGTTGCTAAATTATTATACTAAAAAAAAAACACAAAAGTATACTGAAAGTTATTCTTTTTATTCATGTTTAATAAAAGCAAATCAGTGCGGTTTTATTCTAAAAATATGCAAAATGAATATACCGAAAAAATACTAAAATATAGTAAAAGCAACTCTTATTTTTTAATTAAAGCAAAACAGTGTGGAACTTGTCTAAAATATACTTCATTAATATACCGAAAATATTAAAATATACTACACAATCCATTATCAATAAAAGCAAAATAATGCGCTTTTATTTTTTAAATATACCAAATTAATACAAAAATACTAAAAAAATATACCAACTAATATACCAAAAAACTAGTTAAATGTTCTGAAGGCTATAAAACAGCACAATTCTAGTGTATTAATGTCAGATCGTTGGCATCAAATTCCACATTTTGATCAGTGATAAAGCAAGCAAAATTTTCTAGGCGAAGGCAAAGCAAAGTTCAGTTTAAAGCTGCGCCAACTCTAATCTAATAAATAGTGTGTGTCTTTTTTGTGGCCGCAATCTAATCGTCAAGTTCATTACAAAGCGTTTCGAAACAGATGTTACTCTATTCTATATGTTTGTTTTATTGAATTTAGCTACAATCAACAAAGGAAATCTAAATGAAGCGAGATCATAAAAGAGAACACAAAGTGCATCTGAAATCAGGTGTTTGACTTGATAAGAGTTTTAGCTTTTGCTGATTAATTGAAGTTAAGCTCAATGTCCAATAAAAACTGTTTTCCAAAATGTTTTGAAGAAGGTTCTTCAATTGAATGAAAACGAAGCAGCAGCTTTAAAGTAATTGTTAATTATTTATTTCGCTTACTTAACATAAACAACAAAAATAAAAAAAAATAAATTGGAATTAAAGTACATTTGTTAGCTAGTTATACGATTTTTGTCCGATACTGGAAAAGATTCAAGTCGTGTTTGTTTCTTTTTTTCTTTGTTGTGCTTAGATTAGCTACGCGCCTTGATGCACACCTTGATGCCATTGCCGCTCTTCATGACGAGCTCGGCCAAAGGATTCGGCTGATGATCGGCAACGGGCAGAAATTGATAATGACGCAACAGCATCGAGAGCGAACATTTCAGCTCGAGCATGGCAAACTTTTGCCCAATACAATTTCGGGGTCCGGCGCTGAAGGCGGCAAAGGCAAACGGATGCAGTTGCTGTTCGTTGAGATAGAAGCGATCGGGATCAAAGCGTTCGGGATCGGGAAAACTGACAGGATCGCGATGCAGCATATAGATCAGACAGCTGACCGAAGCGCCTTTGGGTATCGTCAGCTTGCCGACGCTTAAATCCTCGTGGACTTTGCGGGAAAAGAACGGCACCGAGGGATACAGACGCAACGTCTCTTTGATCACCGCCTCGAGATACGGCATCGATTCCTTTTCCCTGCCCTCCAGCTCAACAGCCTCCTCATACACACGTTGCTGAACGGCCGCATGCTTTGAGAGCAAACTGATCGCAAATGCGATGGCCGAACTAGTGGTGTCGTGTCCCTCAAACATGAAGGTGTCGACCTCTTCGCGTATATCGACATCGCTCAACTCGGAGCCGCCGCCCTCAAGCTGCGACAGCAGCAGCATATCAAGGAAGGCCAAACGTCGCTTGCCCCCGACATCGTTGTCTGCCTCCGAGGTGGATTTCTGCTCCTCCTCCTCCTTGAGTTGCAACTGCTTGCGTCGCATGTTGATCACACGATAGGTTTCCTCGTGCAGCACTTTCAACGCAGCGTTGCGTGTGCGACCCGCTTCCGAGAAGCGGAAGAGCACATTGAAACGCTGCCAGAACGAGAAACTCTGGCGATGCAAGATGTGGCAAATACTAAGAAAGAAAATAAAAAGAGATTGAAGAGTGTTGCAAGTAGAACAAGTAGGTAAGCTACAGTCGAGTGTGCTCGACTGTGAGATACCCGCTACCCATTTTGAATAAAAGCAAAATATTGCGGTGTTATTTTCAAAATATACCGAAAATACTACAAAATACTGCAAAATATAACAAGTGGTATAGTACCACATTCAAAATATACCATAGACGACATAATATACCAGATTGTCTGTCAAAGCAACTGAGATCCCTAGTAAGTAGGCGTTTCAGTCCACAATTTTTAACTGATTGCAACCAAATTTTCAGGAATCACAAAGACTATAGTTCCTAATGTATATCCCAAAATTCTCGACTTCAACTTTATTATTACACTTGTAATTCGATTTTCGGGGGCGGAAGTAGGCGTGGCAAAATTTTGAAACAAAATTAATCTGCGTGCAAACATAACAAATGCTGTCGAAAAAAAATTATAGCTCTATCTCTTACAGTCTCTGAGATCCAGTGTTTCATACGGACAGACGGACAGACAGACAGACAGACATGGCTATATCGTCTCGGCTGTTGACGCTGATTAAGAATATATATACTTTATAGGGTCGGAGATGCCTCCTTCTACCTGTTACATACATTTCCTGCCGGCACAAAGTTATAATACCCTTCTACCCTATGGGTAGCGGGTATAAAAATCAAGAGTTGTCACACACTTACGTTTGCACCGCACGCACATATTCCGAATCGCTTTGCATTTGGGCGTGCTTCTTGATGCCCATCGCCGTCTCACAGATGGCATCGAGGGCAAAGAGCGTGATGTACGGATAGATGTCAAAGGGTTTGCCATCTGTGGCATGCTGCCGCAATCGGCTCACAAGAATGCGACAATTCTCCTCCATCGGTTCCTTGAACTCGCTGAGTATGCGAAAATGAAAGGCGGGCGTCAAGAGTTTGCGGCGACGATGCCACGATTCTCCGCCGTTGGTGAGCAGACCTTTGCCCAGCCAGGGCTGCACTAGCTCATAGTTGCGTGACTTTTGCAGCAGCGAATTGTTGCCCAGCAGCTGTTTAATGTCCTCGGGCGTCGTGAAGAACACCATCAGATCCTTGCCGAACCAAATGCGAAATACCGGACCATGTCGCTCCCGCAACTCCTTCAGCCAATTGAGTATCTCTACATCGAAGGCAGTTGATCATATTGTTCTTCATCTTCTTCATCTCCTCTTTCTCTCACTTACCCCCCTTTTTGACGTTCGCTATTAGCTCGCTAATGCTGGGACCCGGCAAGGTCTTGCTAAAGCGTTGCAGCTGCAAGAAGCGCAAAATGTGCGGCAAGTAGCGCATAAAAAGCGCCCACAAGGCGAACGCAATCAATGCCAACGTATTCATCGTCGTCGATCAATCGCAAGTCTATAGCAAAGTCTGTTTTTTTTTTTATGTTTGAAAATAATGCGAATCAAACAACCGCTCGGTTCTCGTTGTGAAGCTCGACTAAACGATTGCTAAATGTTGCAAAACTCAAAAAAAAGAATAATATAAAATGAAAACATTGTCAAGTCTTCCAACGATGATTAGGCGCTTTCTGTGGCTGCCGGCTCAAAGGTTTTCAGCACTTGCGAATGCCCTGCAAAAAAGTTCTCCTCTTTCACAAACTAATACAGTTCTTGTGAGCCTCCTCAAATGCTCTTTAATCTTAAGAGATAACGTCTTTTCTTTTTATAGTGTAAGCAGCAAGAAAAGTACATCAATTTATTGAGCATACATTAAGCATAAAATAATCAAAGCTTAAGTATGAGATTTTACAGCACAAAAAAAAATAATAAAATAAAATAATATACAAAAAAATTTACAATTCCCACAAGAAACAATTGCCAATGTAAATATAGAATTGCTGCCGATAACTTTCATAATAAAAAACATAAATAAAATAAAGGAAAGTGTAGAAATTCTATAAGAATCAATTGTCAATTATATCTGCCTATAATATTCGTAATAAACAAAAAAATAAAATAAAAAGAATTCTCTTAAGAATCTATTATCAATGTAAATATAAAATTTCTGGCTACAATTTTCGTAGTAAAATTAAAGTATCTTTTTTATAATATTAAACAAATTTTATGTATTAAACGAATACTTGATTATTTTAGGGCTTTTAATGATTTTTATGATCATTTGTTATATGTTAGTCATTCAGTTTAGCAATTCTATTTTAGTAGCCTAACAAATTTGTGCATTGCATATTTAAGTAAATATTTCTAGTATTATCCATCACGATAATTTCCTTAAGTAGAACAATAAAAATAATAATAATAAATCAATGTATTGTTCTATATAAACTTTAAAGATATTTCTATACACAATAATTATTGCAAATGTCTGATTTATTCATGGTTTTAATGACAAGAAATTTTTTCTTCATACGATTTGCAGTAAACATTTCAAGTATTATGCATTAACAGAGAAATTATCTATATCAAATTTCTTAATGTTTTGCAAAGAGTATAGCAAATGTTGTATTTTAAGCAAAGGTTTGCAACATTTTTGATTGTCTCCAATCTCCAATCGCTTGTGCCGCGCCCAAGTCGAGTAATTAAATTAAAATGCCTGATTCAGGTAAAAATTCATTTCAAAGTCAGCTATAAAAAAGGCGGTGAAACGGTGGCAACTGACACGATGATTCGTCTATGTCCAACAAGACATAATGTAGAGCACATCAATAACAACAACTACAACTATAACTAACGACTACTAAAATAGCAGGCAGCAACCTGTCCAGAGAGAGAGAGAGAGAGCAGAGCGTTTTACTCGCTTAACTATTAGAGACACACACGACGATTGCGGTTTGTTGTTCTCCCTCCATCTCTCTCTCTCTCGCTCTCTCTTTTTCTCTCTCTAGCAAGTGAGCTGCCTCGCTTATTGCGTATTGCGAAAATGTGAAAAACAAAACGAGTTACAATGTCGGACCTGACCCACATAAATAATATAGCAAAGTAGCGAAAACTGTCAATTTGTCGCGCGTCGAGCGGAGGTTATACTATACTATAATATAGTAGACTATATTGCATACACACAAACATACAATTTTAGATTGCGATCCAAAATTGAATCATATATAATATAAACTGCATTATACTGCAGACTAGTCTGCCCATTAGTTTCGCTTCTATCTTATCTCCACTTTATTAGCTTGTTTTTCTTCGACAAACGAATGGCGCTTAGTTTCATTGCTCCGAATTAGTATTGTATATTATACTACAGTCTTGAAATGCTGCGGATTAGTATTGTATATTATATTACACTGAAAATAAGATCAGTTTTTAAATTCGATGACTCAGTATTGTATATAATACTACACTGAAAATAAGATCAGCTTTAAAATGCTGCGGATTAGTTTTGTAAATAAATATTGCACTGAAAATAAGATCAGTTTTGAAATGCAATTTTGTGTATAATACTACACGGAATATATGATCAGTTTTTAAATGCTATGAATCATTTTGTATAATAGTACACTGGAAATAAGATCAGTTTTTAAATGCTATAATTACAAAATTCTGTAATCCATTAAAATTTCTCAAAATGCTGCGAATCTATATTACATATAAAACTACAAAGCAAATAACACCAGTTTCTAAAATCAAGAGCATTCGCTTATAAAATTGTGTCCCTAAATTAAGATCACTTTAAGAACAAATTCTTAAAACTTAGAACATTAGTATTAAAAAAATTTCAAATTCTCAAAATAAAAACAAAATTACTAGCTTTATATCGCAGATCCGTAAACCATCAAAATTCATAAATAGTTTTGTAGTTCGTAGTTCAGATTTCGATTTTTCTAGTCTAGGAGAAGAAAAGTCTTGGCTTTAAATGATGTGCGTATTACAGCAATATTTTGATTTTAAAACTTTTTTTTCTCAGTGCACTATTACTATACACACACACACACACGTCTATTTAAATTGCAGTGCAAAGTTCGGCAGTGATGGCGTCTGGTATCACCGTGCACTTATCTGGCTAGCAAGTGTGCAATTTGATAAGTTTTCAACACTCAAGTTCAGAAAATTAAGATTTCAACTTTCACAACTCGTTACTGATTTGTTTTGCAGCTGATTTTTATTTGAATTTCATTTTTTAGGTACGCTAACCATAAGGTAGAAGGGAAATGTATCTAACAGGTTGTAGAAGGCATCTCCTACCTTATAAATTATACAAATTCTTGATCAGCGCCAACAGCCAAGACGATCTAGCCATATCTGTCTGTCTGTCCGTCCGTCTGTATCAGTTTTTGCCACGCCCACTTCCGCCGCCAAAAATCGATATAAATCTAAGAACAAGCGTAATTTTGAAGCTAGAGTCGTAATAATAACTACAGTTTTTATAATTCCTGAAAATTATGTTGGATCAGATAAGAATTGTAGACGTTATTTCAGAAATTCTTTTGTGTGGAAAAAAACGCCTACTGTAATTGGTTCCTAGCTGATTTTGGCTGACTATCTGGTATTATTTGCTCTACTCTGTGGTATATTTTGAGTGTAGTACTATATCAATATACCAAATGTATTATTTGATAGTTTTGTAGTATATTAATTTGGTATGTTTTAAGATAAATACCGCAATTTGAATAAATATACCAAATACAACCATAGGTACATATATTTTAGTATTTTTGCGGTTTATCAATTTGGTATATTCTAAGAATAATACTGCACTCTTTTGCTTTGATTAAAAATGGATTTCGTGTATCTCAGAGTCTAACACACTGGACTGCAGCTTTTAGATACACACATATTTGTTTTACAATCTAAAATTGCTCAAGCTTTATTCCAATTTCCAACTATTTGCAGTTTACATCATTGCAACTTTTCTCTTTTATTTTCATTATATGTACTCTTACACTCTTTTCAAATTTTTATACGTCCGTAATTCAATTTAATTTAAAGACTTCTCTCTAAGGAGTGCATTCTACAAATCTTACTCAATTCCCAGTTTCTTCTTTTTCCTTTCATAAAGTTTAGAGTTCTGTTGATCAAACAATTTATTCGGTTGTATCTATAAATACTCAAATGCTATTTTTTGCAAACCGGCTCGATTTCATTTTATATGTTATGCTAATAAGCCGGGGAACGAATTCTCTAATCACTACACAAACTAACCATCCATTTTGCTGGTGTTGTTTACTTGGAACATGTTTAGAATTTCATAATGTTGACCAAACACAAATAAAAGACGCTTTATGAATACAACTCTCGAATAGTCGACAAAGTAGCGCTAAAATAAGAAATCAAATCAACAGATAAGCACATCATTCATAAGTTTCGCTCGACAATTGTGTGTGGAATACTTTTAGGCACTTTGCTATATTCGAAAAGCAAGTTTCACTCGCCTGTAACTTGAAGAAGAATCTAAAAACAAAAGTAGTAAATCAATGAAAAGAAACCAGTTGGAGGGGTCAACTTTGAATGTTGTAACGAGTGCTGATAAGGTTTTCGGCTTAAGAACAGGTTCAACGAAAATATCTTAGATCAACTCTATAAATACTTGTAAAATATTACGCATTATTTACATCAATGAAATCCATCTACAATTTAGATTTTCGCAAATGTTATTGGCACAACTTGTTGGACATTCCCCCCGCCCTCCCTTCCAAACGTGTTGAAGGTCGCCGCCCCCGATTTTTTTGGGGACAGTTTTGTTTGGCAATCCACGTGTTCGCCGAGCTGTCAGTCAAGATTGTCAATGGAACGTCGATGGACGACGATGGACAACACGATGGTTGTTGATCGCCAACAGATTGCCCAATTGACCAAGTTTAATGCTGCATCGCATCGGGTTGATATTACGCACTTGAACGTGTTCGCTGGGACGTGTCGCTGTCGCCTTATCCAGTTCACAACAACGAAGACAACTACTCAACAATAGCAGTATTTTTTTCAGTTTTTTTGGAATTAATGATATCGTTTTCTGCACTTATTTATGCACGCTGCAGCAGACCAATTGAGCCAGCAACAACAAACATACAAATACAACATAGGCAAAGAAAAAGAAACACAAACTAACTGCACTAATTAGTTTGACTAACTTTGGCATTTGTTAAGTGATGCTTGTGAAATTTGTTAAGCACTTTGTTGGCATAATAATTGAAGCAACTGAACTCTGTGTGTGTTCGGAGTCTGGAGAGCTGCACTGCAACTGCGTTTTTTAAGATTTGTGATTGGTACAGTCGATGGTGCAATGATGATGGAGCAAAACAATGATACATTATTCTTTAAATATACTAAATTAATATACCAAAAAAATACTACAAATATACCATGGGCTACAGTCGAGTGGGCCCGACTTTAATATATCCGCTTCCTTTTTCTAAAGCAAAACCGTGCGGTATTTTTCGTAAAATATACCAAATTAATACACCGAAAAATACTAAACAAATATACCATGAGTTACAGTCGAGTGTGACCGACTTTAATATACCCGCTCCATTTTTTGAAGCAAAACCGTGCGGTATTTTTCTTAAAATATACCAAATTAATATATACATAAAAATACTTAAATACACCAAAGGTAATAATAGTACCACATTTAAAATGTGGTATTCATCTCAAAATATATCGCAAATTAGCTAAATATACCAAAAGCTGCATTTGGTATATTTCTAAGTATACCATAGAGTACAAAATATACCAGATGGTCAGCAAAAGCCATTTAGTCAATTAAGTATTTCTTGCTTACCAAAAAATGCTGCAATTTTTGTGGTATATCGATATAGTTCAACATATACTATATATCTAATATACCCGATTGCGATCTAAGCAAATGCATTTCTTATTCAACTTCTATTCGATATTCACAATGTTTTCCTTTGCAATTGCCAATGTAAGAGTTCAAATCAATGAGTTCACAATGAGTTTTGAGTTTGTTGCCTTGGTAAGGTCTTTGCAATGCTCTTGAAAAATCGTATTTATCATATTTACAGTTCGCTGCATTTGCATTCATATTAGGTTTTGTTTTTTGTATTTCATTTTGATGCTTATGCTAAGTAGATTGTGGATCTGGGAAATATTATCAAAACGCCGAGACAGCAACAGCGGCTATCTCTCTCTTCTCCCCTCCTCCCCTTCTCTATTAAATCAGTCTTCAATGCGACTGCATCAAAACACAGCACAACACAACACACATCACATCGCATCGCATCCGATCTTGACCTTGGCATACCAAAAACTGCTTAACAACGCACGCTCCACAAATGCAATGCAGCTGGCTGGCTGTCTGGTTGTCTGTCTGTACCGCTGCTCGCCGCCAGGGGGCGCTGTCAATAGTGATGACGCTTGTGATTTGAACGCGCTGACAAAAGCTTTGACCCAACCTATGACCGCCTACAACGTTGAGATGGTCGAAACGAAAAAGAGTTTGTTTTTTTTTCGGCAAAACCTGTTTTGAGTTTTCAATTTTCATGACAAATTGAATATGCAAATGCCAAACTGCATAGCACACAGATTATCTTCATTATTTGGCTTTTATCAGTCAACGCTTTGACTACCTGTATAGAAGAGTGTATTTTGGAGTTTTTTCTCGTTTTTTTTTGTGGTTTCGTTTTTTTGTTTCAATGCACGTAGGTTGTGCGAAGCTACTTCAAGTCTGGCAATTGCTTCAAACGAATTGGGAATTTCCCTATGCCGACATTAACATAAATTACAAATCTGACAGCACTGAGAAACACATATACATATATGTGCATGTTCAATCTAGCGATCAGTTTACTGCTGCTGTATTGTATGTTAAAAATGTATAATATATGTTATAGTATACATCTTTAATTAGCTTTACAACTCCACTCGAAGACGAACAAAGCTGCAGATATAACATAGAGATTGCTAATATTGCATTTATCTGATGCAGTCTTAATTCCTCTGCCATTGTATTGAATAGATCGTCGAATCAATTCTCTTGGCAATCCATCACGAAACTAATTACGTTTCGGCGACACTTTGTTTTGCAATAAATACCTAAAGATACAAAAGTAGCGGAAGAAAGAAATATTGGAAATATTGTATGCATTTCTTTAGTATAACTTTTTTTGATTATAAGTGACATTTCTGCATCTAGTACTTAAAATAAAACTAAAAGATACAAAAGTATCTTGTTATCTTTTGCATTTTTCAATCTCCGAAAAATATATTATGAAATGTTTGAACGTGAATATTTTCTTTCTAAAAGGAAATGACATGAATTTAATAAATAGCCAAAGATACAGAAGTATCTTGTTTTTTACAGATCTTTTGCGTTTTTTTCTCAGTTATTATTATTAAAATTTTGTAAACTAAGTGCATATTTATCCTAAAGGGAAATACCTAAAATATACAGAAATATTTTTTATGCTTTTAAAAACTCCGAGTCTAAATTAATAATATAGAATTTTATAAACGAAGTGAATGATTTCTTTCTAAAGAGAAATTACATTTCAGCATTTCGAATTTAATAAATGCTTAAAGTATCTTGTTTTGTACATAAACATAAATTTAAATTTCTGATTCGAAAAAGTATTGAAAAGACGTATTTAATAAATACCTAAATATCTTTTGCCATCTTTGATTCGAAATATATAAATATTTCCATTCTATTAACTTATCCTTCGAGTCGTATCCTCTTTCATCCCATCTCGATCACAACTTCCTCTTTACTTTGTCGTCGCTTTCAATTCAAGCGGATTGAAGCGCCTAAGCATGTGATTGAATTGTGTATTCAGCGTCAAGCCAAAGCTGTCCAAATAAGTTGAGCAAATATTTAAAGACTCGGTGTGTTGGACAACGCTTTGGACTTCCGTTGACAGAGACTTGACCAAATATCAGTTAAGCTAAATCAATACGCAGTGATCGTAAAGTCGAGTGTGCGACAATGACTATGCAAAAAGCCAAAACTAAAATAAACTAAAATAAAAAGAAAAACATTGTGAGAAGGGCAGTCGGAGAGTTGGTCAAGCTCCATTGCGATTACTTTATCCGCATCTTTGACTGATGACTCAGTATTTTGTTTGGTATTTCGTCTGGAAAATTTGGTCTAGACTTTGTGAGAGTTCGAAACCTTTGGAATCATCAATTTCGAGTGCTTCGACGCGCCTCAGTGAGTTGCGCCCAGTTCCGGGGCAAATACTCAGTTCGATCTCAACAATGTGATGATGATAATAATAATATATGTATATCATGGGATGTGAAGGACGCAACAACACAAAGAAGAAGAAGAAGAAGCGTGTGATAATTTGCAAATAATAGCACATCAATTGATCGATCTCTTTGAAGTCAATCGCGATACGATCTGCTGCTTTCGTTTGCTTTAGCGTTTTTTTGTTTTGGCAATCAATTTAAGAGACAACAACAACAACAAAAGGGCGCAGTCTGTCCCTAAGTGAACTACTATTCGAATAGCAAGCAGACAGTCACAATGATCGTTTGAATTATGCAAATTTGTTGGAAGCGAACACGCGAATCAATCGCATAAAAAAAGCCAACTTCAATTAATTTGCGGGATATATAAACAAACAACTTTCAAACACACATAAAAATACATAAACCCTAAAGCCAATAATTTACTAATCTAATCATAATGATTGATTTAGTAGTCCAGAAGTTGTTTGCCAATAATTTCAAGAATCAAGCAACGAGGTTTTTTTTTTTCCTTTAAAGCTCAACGTTCGGTGCAAAGGTTAGTTCCTTGTTTGCCGGAAAGTCTTCATTAAAAACAATAGAAATAGAATTAAGCAAATGGCAAAACAAGCATCGCTGATGTAAGCAAAAGAAAACAAACATTAAAAGTACGCTGCACTATAAAATACCCTGTGAAATTAGTTTGGGAAATTCAAAGATTCAACTTTGAGTTGAAATATTTTCAATGAGAAATTTGAAGTGTTTCAAGCTAACCCACACAAATAGCTCTTAGATTACAGGGTAGCTGAAACTACTTAAAATATTTGGAATTCGTTGATAAGTTTTTTTTTTATTTTTTTTTTTTTTGGCATATTATTGCGTTTTCTTCTTGAGTTTTGTTTTGGCTTCTGCGAGTTGTAAACATAAATCTTAGTTTAGTTTTTGTTTTTTGGTTGTGTTTATGACAATGCCTTGAACTTGTCGAGGGAATTTTAAGTGGAGGCGAGTTATGTTTAGTACAGCGTAGTTCGGTCTCAGCTTCAACTTCAGTCTCAGTCTCAGTCTTAGTGTTTTTGTAAGCTTTTTGTGTGTGAGTAAGAGGCGTGAAATACGCGCTCATAAATCGCTTTTATAGCATTCAAATTATTGTCGAATTGTCATTGTTGTTGTTCTTATTGTTGTTGTTATGTTTATTTTGCATTCGCTTTTTTTTGTTGGGGAAGATTCTACAAGCGTACATTGTAGATTTATTGCCTGTGGGTTTGAAACGAGCCAAGCGAGCGAATTGGCCACTGAGCTCGTTCAGAGCTTTGCTTAATGCTGGCTTGCTCTTCCTTGTTCTTCTTCAACCTGACTTCAATTAAATAAAAGCCAACTCCAGGCAAGTTGACATTAGCAAAAGGTGACAACGTTGCTGTTAATTGAACAGGTTTCCACTTCTACTTTACAAATACCCGGGATTTCAATTGAAAACCCACTACAAAAAGCGACTAAAAGATACCCTTTAAAAAGGGCAAACATAATGAGGGAAAAATATATGTTTGATATATTGACTACATTCATAAATTGTGAACTCAAGTTATGAAACCCAAAATAAATATGTGCATATATATTAAAAAGAAACACGAGCGCAATTATATGCTTGAAATATGAGTTATATTAATAATCTAACAATTTAAGCTATGAATTAATAAATAAACAAATTTTAATGATACACTGTAAATATCATAAAGAAACAAGAGCGCAAAATATACTTGAAATATGAACTATGTACATTAATAATATGTGAAATATGCTATGAATACAATAAAAATCAATTTGATTGGTACCTTGTTAATATTTTGGATATTAAAAAATGCATAGTACTTAAAGAAAGTAAGCAAAATTAATAATCTATAAATTATGTATTATGAATATCAATAAAAATCAATTACAAATGTTAAATTTAAAATAAAATGATACCCTATAAATATTTGAGCTAAAAGAATGAGCGCAATATCTGTAAGCTAAGTTATAAATAATACAAAAAAAAAAGAAGAAAATAAATATTGATGCATATGAAAAATTGCATAGTACTACAAGAAAAAAAAGAACACAATAAAAATAAATTTCAAAAGAAACAAAATATTATACTCTGTAAATATTTGTGCATATCACAAATTACATAGTACTAAAAGAAACAAGAGCGTTAAATAATACTTGAAATATGAGCTACATTAATAAGCTGTGAATTGTGTTATAAAAACAATAAAAATCAGGTAAAAATTAAAAACAAATGTGATACTCTGTAAATTTGATATATACATATTCAAAATTTAAAAAGTATGATACCCTATAAATTGTAATTGCATAGTACAAAAAAAAGAAACAAGTTCTTCTTCAAGCAAAGTGTTGTGCAAAGTTATTAAATGAAATTTCCTAGGACAAGACTTTTGCATAGATGATTCTCAAAGAGAATTAAAGACATGCATAACATATATAACAAGTAAATTCTGATGATGACTGAGACGGGGAATGAGGGGTGTGTGTGTGTGTGTGTGTGAGTGTGTGTGTGTGTATGATGAACTGGGCGTTGGCTGCCTCTGGCATGCCATTGACATTAAAGATTGCCCGATTGAGGGACTGACTGAACAAACGATTTTGATGACCAACTTTTGTTGACTGACCATTCACTTAACACTCTTCCGCTCCTCTCTCCCCTCCCCTCTCTCTTTCGCTCTTTCCCCGGCTCATTCTGCAATCGATAGTAGAAAAATTAGGCAAAGCTTCAAAGCCCAATCTAAAAATAAGAAAACATTCTATGACAAAAAAAAAGAGCGCCAATCAAATTTATTTACCAAAAATTACGGCGTTAAATAAAATGTTTATTTGTTTTGTAAACGTTTCGCGGGTTTTTCATTTTATAAATTTAATTGCACATTAAATTTGTGGCTTAAGAAAAATATAACACGCAAATCAAAGCAAAAGTAATACGACTTTACAATGCAAAAGTCAGTTATTAAATACTCTACATTTGTGTAAAGCATTTGAATACATCTTTTATTTAATATATTTTCAAACTTAATTTTTTGGGATTTATTTAAGAATATTTCGAAAAAATTGATGAGTGCACTTTGCTTAACATATTCTACAAATAAATCACAAAATGCTTATTAATCAAAGTCATAGAAAATAATGTTTATTTTTTTAACTTCTCTAAATAAAAGATTATTCAATTATATAGTTCAACTCCACAAATATACTTAGAAATAAATAGCTTGCTAAAATCAAGCATAAAATCTTAAAACAAGATAAAGTCAAAACTGAACCGAGATCGAAAAATTCTTAAATCAAGATTTGCAATCTGTTTTTTAATCGAAATTTTGTTTTCTCTGTGTAGAATTGCAAATTCTTTTTAGAATTTCAATAACGCTTTTTAAAAATATTATATCAAGATTATAAACTCATTTTCTAATTCACATTTTTTCTTTAAACAATTGTTATAAATGTATTTTTAGAGTTGAAATTTAAAAAAAAAAACCTTAAATCAAGATTTAAAATCCGCTTTTCAAATCGCATTTTCCCCTTAATACACTTAATATAAATTTTAAATCAATATTTTCAATCCACATTTTGTTCTCTCTGTATAGAATAAAAATATTTCGTTGGATTTTCAATTGCGTATTTAAGAAAGTTTTAAATCAACATTAAAAATCCACTTTCCAATCCACATTTTGTTCTCTTTGTGTAGAATTGAAATATATTTGTAGATTTTCAATTACGTATTTAAAAAAATCTTAAATCAAGATTTGAAAAACACATTCAAATCCAATTTTTCCTTTATACAATTGATATAAAAAAAATCTTAAATGATGATTTGAAATCCACATTTTTTCTCTCTGTGTACAATTGAAATATTTATTTAGATTTTCAATTACGTATTTGAAAAATCGTAAACACTCTTTGCCCGCAGAAATCAAGCTACCCTCCCTTCATTAAGTTTTTAGTGCACATACTTAAAAAGCACTCGTTAAGTTAGTCGAAGTCGAAGACAAACAATAATGCTTAAGGTATATACAAATTCTGATATTTTATATTTAATTCGTTTCGTCTGTATTTTATTTGTTTGTGTTGTGTGGTTCGTTTTAAAAGTAATTGCGAGGCGTAATTTAAATTTTGATGCGTTGCATTAGTCGCCAGAGACAAGTTTTTGTGTATTAAATTGTGAGCTGTGAGTTGTTAATTAGACAAAGAGCCAATTAAAAACAATGCCTAATGCCAGAGTCTGGAGATCTGGTTTGCGACTGAGCTTGATTGGATCAGCTCACAGAGTGCCCTTCAAAGTGTTGGCTCGCCCTTCATCCCCACAGCAGCTGCAGAATTACCCCGCCGCCTTCTCCGCCCACAAAATGCGATGTAGTATTATCGTGATTTGGTTAAAAGCCAACCAACACAAGCTATGTTCATTGCTCGCAACATGAAGCATTCAAGACAAGACTATTTAACATTCCAGATACGAATCGTTGCAGCGATTGTCGAATATGGGCTACAATTGCCAAGGTCGCTGCAAACGAAAAACGAAACGAAACGAAACAAAACGACACCAAACGCAAACGCAAACTCAACGTAACGAAAGCGACCCCAAATGCAGTATTAAAAACCAAAAAAAGAAAAAACAAAAAGATACAAATTTATATAGTCGTATATAAGCAATAACAAATGGCTGCCAATATAAATGGAGCGAGCGAGGCGAGGGGAGGCAAGGCGGCCACCGACATGCGTATTCACGTGCCAAAAGCAAAGAAGAAAAAAACAAAAGACTTAAGCGAGCAACTTGCAGGCAAATGACTTAGGCGAGCAACTTGCAGGCAAATGACTTAGGCGAACAACTTGATTGCCACCAGCTTGATTGCTTCCCCCTCCCCGCTCAGCTCCCCTTCCCCCTTCACACCATGCAACTGGCTTTTCCCACGGCAATTTACAATGAACTGCAGTTTGTTTGGCTTGTGATGGGTTTGCAACCTATAACCTAAAATTACGTTGAGCAGCTTAGTTAAAGGCAGAGCGAGAGAGAAAGACAGAGAACTAGTCACAGTTGCATAGCGAATTTTTTTTTGACAAGCACAAACATGTTTCAACACGCTAACGCAAACACGTCTCGTCTCAGTCAAGTTTGAATACTCAAACTGTCAAATCTTATTAGCTTATCATCGGAAACGTTGCGAAATCGAAAACTTTTCCAAACATTTATGATATTTATTATAATATAATATAATATCATTCATATTTCATCTATTTTCGCTGCACCAATGCCAATGCAAGTTAACAAATTTTTTGTTAAACTCTTTGTCGGTCTCACTTTCAACTCCACTATTTGCTGTCGATATTTTGCCCCCTTCCCCCCTTCTTTGTCTCTATGCATTTGCATTTGCATTCGCGGCTTTTTGTGTGTGTGTGTGTGTGTGTCTCTTTCGATGACAAAGAAAAGGGCTCTGCATTTGAATAGTTTGCAGCTAACTGGTTTAATCTTTTGACCAACAAAAAAAAGCCGACGACAGTGGATAAAATTTTATAAAATCATACAAAAAAAAAAAAAACAAAATAAAATAATTTTCGGTAAATAATAACTTAAAAACCAATGAGAGGCTTCGGCATATTTCAGTATTTGTCGGTTATAAATTTGGTATATTTTTGTAGATTATACCGCACCGATTTTGGTTGTATTCGAAATGGAAATGTAATTTGTGGTATATTTTGCATATTGTATAATATCGATATACCAAATATAGCTTTTAGTATATTTTAGTATTTTTGTCGAGAGTGCTAGACTGTGAGATACCGCATATACATTTTGAATAAAAGCATAACGGTATTCATTAAAATATACCTAATCAATATACCACAAAAATACAAAAATATATACCAAAGACTATATTTGGTATATTGACAGAGTACGAAATATACCAATTTTCAAATATACCTAAATTATTCCACTAAAATAATCAAAACCGCAAAATACTAAAAATATACCGAAGGCTATTTTTGGTATATTTTTATAGTGAATAATATACTTATTTAAAAACAAACTGTATTCTACAAATATACCAAAATCATTCCGCCAAAATACTAAAATACCCACTGCCGCAAAAATACTAATAATTATATGTATTTTTGGTATATAGATATAAAACTACATTCAGTTTACATTAAAGATGTAAAAAAAAAAACCAACAACTATAGTTGGTACTATATTCAAACTATGCCATAGAGTGAAAAATATACCATATTGTCAGTGTGAAAATAGTTTAATATCAATTTAAATTGCACTCAAACAACGAACTTGAGTCTTCAATTTACCTGCCAAATTGTTGGTATCCGCCGCACACACATTTTGAAGAGCAAACTTTGTATTTTACTCCGCTGACTTGGCTCTGGTTTGTTTCTTTCGTATCTGTATCTGTGTTGTTACCTTTTTGGACACGCTGCTGCTTCATGACCTGCCGCAAATTGTAGTGTGTGTTTGTGTTGTTGTTGTTTCGTTGTGTTGTGGCTTTAACTCTGACTGTGTTTTGTTTGAGTTTTGGATTTGGGTTTGCTTGTTGTCGCTGTGTAAACAAGAACTAATCATCAATGAAGCGCGACCTTTTCGTATGATGCGTTTCCAAGACAAAGCAGAGCGAAATAAAGCATAAAGCAGATCGTAATTTGTACGCGTTTCTTTTCAAAAATGAATTTCGCATGAAAATGCCGAAAAGCCAAAAAGCGGCATTTCAATTGGCAACAACAAGAGGGACTTGCAACATCGCGACAAGTGCAACTAAAGCAACTAAATCTAAATTCGCCGCTGGCTTTGGATTGCATTCACTGTACATTGGCTGTTGTGTGTTGCCTGTTGCTGCTTGCCACTTGAAAAGCGTGTGGGGCAAACGCAACAACACTTCACCGCTTCGCTGCAGACGCTGCAGCTCTTGTGCTGGTTCCGCGGAACCAAACTCGTTCAAGCACCACACTCAGATCACCACACATTGCCACATTCTTTCTTGGCCACCGGTCGGCCTAATTGCCACAAAGAGAATGTGATCTATCGGTTGCTTGTTTGTTGCTGCTGCCTCCTATTCCTTTCCGTTTCGCAGCGTTCCGTTCGCAATTTACTTGTCGCAAGAATCGAGCTTGCAACTCAACGACTTCAGTGGCAAAGACCGACCGACCACTCGCTAGCTACTCTTTACTCTTGCCCCCCCTCTTGCGCTCTCCACTCGCCGATATTTATGGCTAAGCGAGCTGCAAATTGTGGGCAGGCGCTTGGGTAATTTGATATTGGCAACCAGGCTCACTTTCAATGCACTTGCGTCAGTTTTTTTCGTTTTTCGCTATTTTTTTTTTATGTTTATTGCTGTTGTAGATGGTTTTTTGTTTTGTTCCCCAACAGCTGCTGCTGCCACATGCCACAAAATGTCATTTGCTTTAAGCACACTTCAGAGACTTTAAGCCTTTAAACCGATCACGGCGTCCAGTTTGTGTGTTCACAATACTCATCATCAGCGCATTCGCAGCTGAATTTCAGCGACATCATCCCGCGGCACAAAAAAAAAACACACACATCAAATTGTGGCCCTCATTGAGCGATTCTTGGCGCTTTTTGCGGGTCTGATTTTAAATACTCTGCCACAATAAGTCAACAAGGTTTTTAAAGCAAGTATGCAGCACAACAGCAGAAATTCATAAGTGTAAAATTCGGCGTGATTAAGCTAACCAATGTAAACGTAATCTTATTATTTAGAGACCAGTCATAAGCAGAAATATTCAATTTATATGTTCTATTCTATACCGTAATACTATTTTAATCACACTTAAAGACATTTGCTCAAATTTCAAAACTTCTTTTTAGAATTCTGAATATATAATAAACAAATCATATACAGAATTTAAACGACTATTTTTCAATGCTACACAAACTCATGTTTCATTTTTAGTGTGACTATTGTTAATTAAAGAATATTTTCTTGTGTTCTTAAACAAAATTTTGAAATTGAATGAATTGAATTTCTAAATTAAGATTTATAGAACATAAAAAATTTTGAAATTGAATGAATTGAATTTCAAAATTTTGATTTATAGAACATAAAAAATCATTCTATAACTATCATTTCCCACTTTGGAAATCAATTAGTTGCTACAAAATAAATCCGAAGATTCTATATACAGATCGCTTAGGGGAACAATACAAAAACAAGTAAGAAAGACTTAAAGTGCTCGTCTGTGAGATACTCGCTCTCCATTTTGAATAAAACGGTATTGTTTTTAAAATATACTAAATTAATATACCACAAAAATACTGAAAAATATACCAACAGCTATATTTGGTATAGTACTTCATTCAAAATATACCATAGGGTGCAAAATACTAAAAAAAAATATACCAAAAGATATATTTGGTATGTTACTTTATTCGAAAGAGAATGCAAAATACTAAAAATATAACAAAGGCTATAATTGGTATATAGAAATAGTACTGCATACAAACTATCCATAAAATCCAAAATACTAAAAAATATACCCAAAGCCATAGTTGGTATATTGAAATAGTACTACGTTCAAAATACAGCATAAAACAAAAAAAAAAAATATATATATATATATATATATCAGATTGGCAGACAAAACAACTAAGATCCGTAATTTGGCGTTCTTTTCACAAACAAAAGAATTTCTTAAATAGCTTTATTAATAAAATGAAGCATTAGTAACGAATCGAAAGAGTGACAAACTTTCGACCAGAGATCAAAGATTTCTTCGCTGGTTCTTTGCTTGCACAGCAATTGGTTTTTGTCCAGCTGTTTGGCCTTATGAAACTCAGATTTTTTCAGTAAGTTGTTGTTTTCTTGAATTTTATAGGCGCTTGTCTCGCGAGAGAAGCATAAAAAAGACACACACACACACAACGTATGAAACAAGTTGTTGTCTTTAGCCGCGGCTGCTGCGTTGGCCAATACCTTGGCTATAATTATTTGTAGACTTTTTGCCAGTTGATCGAGCTGCGCTTTGGCCAATTGCAAAATCGCTTATCAACCACTTTTCAGTAGCAGTCGCAGTTCAACTGAATCGAAAAGAACTCGACTACTACAACTATATTCCAGTCAGTTATTCATTAACTATGCGTAACCTAGATATGATTCCGATTCTTTTATGTGTTATTTTTTGACATATCATGCTGTCGTCAGCAAAGACTAGAACATCTTTCGCCGACCTACTTTTGCAGCGGGGCAGCCACTTAATATATACTTTAAACTACTCTATAATAGTATTATTATGTTCTTTTCATTTGGATCGTAAACAAAACACAAAAAAAAAAACACGTTAGAGCCCAAAAACAAATCGATACGTTATGCAAATCGATACATCGGAATGTTTTCTTTTTCAAATTTGGACTTTGTTTTTAAGGAAATTCAAGTGTTTAGCAATCCCAAAATCATTTCCATTCTTAGTCATCTAAGAATTTAGAACAAACTATGAAATGAAGAATTGGAAACAGGTTCGTTAGTGAAATGTTCTTATCACATAATCTAATCCGTTGCATTTGTATTTTGATTTCGTTTAAAAGCTAAATTTGCAATCAAGTTTGAGTTGCCTTTCTTTTGTTTTTTGATTTCATTTTAAAACTTAATTTACAATTAAGTTTGAGTTGCCTTTCTATTCATTTTATTTTCGATTGTGATTTTATTTTGCAATCCATTTTGAATATAATTTTTATTTTAAAACGAAATGTTCAATTTGTTTTAAATGTTTAATATTTGCTACTTGAATCAGTTGATTTGGTTTTACAATTATTTTAAATAATATGACTAATATTTGTTAGTTTAAACAGCTTCCTTTCTGTTTAATTTTAGGACTAAATTGACAAATAATTTTGAGTATAAAACTCGCTCATTTCAAAATTTACCCTCTAAATTCAAATAAATTGTCTTTGAATATAATATTCACTAATTTAGTCAGTTGCCTTTCTATTCTGTTTTGTTTTAAACTAAATTTACAATTAATTTTGATTATACAAATTATTGACACAAAAACCAGTTTGTATAATATTTTGATATTTTGTTTATGAATTTGCATTAAAATTTTTTGCATTTTAATATTCTGTTTAATGGGTAGAAATAGATTTGCATTAAATTTCTTTCCTTGCATTTATTTTAAGCTCAAGCCGGACTAATTATTTAGCATATTCTCAACTTGGCAACAGAATGTAGATATATTTCTGTTGTTGTTGGGGAAAAGTCACCAAAAATAAGTCAAAATTTAATTTAGGGACTATTGAATTTATGCAAAAAGATGCAAATCATTCAAAAGATATGCTGAAAATGAAGCTGATAAATGCAAATTTCAAAAGCAATTCAGAACAAATATGGTAAATTTCACAATGACACATTTTGCATTATTTCGTTGTTCCCATAATTCACTCCCAATTTAACATAAATTAAAGACTTGTTTTCAGCTGTTTTGTGCAATCGCAATCAAAAGCACCAAACACCAAAACACTTTCGCTTTAATCAATGATTACAGGGTATTATGGTTGAGAATTTAATTGAAATGTTTTGTAAGCGTTGCGAAAGCATATTTGAATGCGTTATTAGAGCTGCCATTGCAATGCAATAAGTGTTTCTCATAATTGTGGCAAAATGATAGTTCTATCAAAAGAGTGTGGGAAATCACACACACACAATGCAAAAATTGACGCAAATTGAGGGAGATCGATCACACACAACAACAAAATTTGGGGGAGAGAAACAAAAAAACACAGAGTCAACTCGGTTGTGGTCAGTTTTGTACAATTTGCGAACTTAATGTGCCGTAATTGATTCGCGTATGCTGGACACGAAAGCGAATGCAATCGATGCCGGGCCAATTCTTGGCGAGATGCGAAACAAACTGCCAATAAGAGTGGCAATCGGGAATGGGAATGGGAATGGGAGCTAAAGCTCACTTGACTTGAGCTCAGCTTGAAAATTCGGTTTGCATTTGGTTTTGTAATACGAATTGTGGCTAACAAAAAGACACACGATCGCAAAGCCGAATCAGCGAGCTGCGAAGCAAACGAGACGAAGCTTTGGCAACAGCGGCGTCTAAGCGGTCTTCGTACGCTTGGTGGCACTTGGACAATCAGTTGACGTTGAATGTTTCGTCTTGGCGGTCGTTGGAATTAGTTGTCGTCGTCGTCACCACTCACAATATCACACAGTATCTACCTCCTCCACCTCCACCTCCTTCTTTTGCTCTTCCTCCCACATCTTTCGACTCGGGCGCGATAACGCCGAAAGAACAAAAAAAAAACAACGATCAAAATATAAAACTAAACGACTTTAAAGTGATACTTATACTCTTCTTTTTTTTGATGTTATTCTAAAGTTGCCACACCAAAGTTGTGATGAGTGCCATTTGAGTACACCCAAAAAAAATACAAATCGAAAAGTTTTCCTCATTCAATCACATTAGTAAAATGTGTCAAAGAAGAACTTTTGCGTTTGCGCTGCTTTTGCTCTGTCTTTGCTGCAGCTCAAGTCGAGCATTGAACGCTGCTCAAGGCGCCGCAGCGGCAGCGGCAGCTGTGGCAAATCCCACATGCAGCAACCTAAAGGACAATTGCAATTTGGGTGACAATCTGTTGGCGCTGCCAGCGGCGGCCAGCGATGGCAGCAGCAGCGATGCCAAAGTCGAGAGTCACATGGCCTCCATCTTTGAGGATAAGGTCAACTATAGCCTCAAGCTCTTTGCCGACGATGTTGTCGCTGGCGCTGGAGCTGGTGCAACAGCTAGTGCAACTGTGCTGGATGTCTTGCATGTAACAGCGGGCAATCTCAGTGAGTTGGAGATTCACAGCAGCAGCAGCAGCAGTGGCAGTGGCAACTTTACGCTGCGTCAGCTGGCTACGGAAGACGATGATATCGAGGATGATGAGCGAGGTAAGTGAAAAGCACTCGACTGTGAGATATACGCTTACCCATTTTGAATGGGTGCAAAATAGTGCGATATTGTTCTTAAAATATACCAAATTAATACACCGAAAAAAAAATACTGTAAATGTAACAAATGCTATATTTGGTATATTGATGTGGTACTACATTTAAAATGTTATATTATTATTTTTAAAATATATCAAATAAATACTGCAAAAATACTGAAAATATACCGAAGGATGTATTTGGTATATTAACATAGTAGTACATTCAAAGTGCGGTATTATTTAAAAAAAAAAATATGCCAAATGAATATCGCAAAAATTCTATAAATATACCAAAAGCTATATTTGGTATATTTGCAAAGTAGTACATTTAAAATGCGGTATTATTCTTTAAATATACCATATTAATAATGCAAAAATATTGCAAGTATACCGAAGGCGAAATTTGGTATATTTATAAAGTGGTATATTTTAAAGTGCGGTATTATTTTTTAAAATATTCTGAATTTATATACCGAAAAAATACTGCAAATATACCAAAGGCTATATATTTCGTATATTGATATAGTACTACATTTTAAGTGTGGTATTTTTATAATACTAAAAATATACCGATGGCAACATTTGGTATATTTGATACAGTACATTTTAGTACTACATTTAAAATGCGGTATTATTCTCAAAATATGCCAAATTAATATATCGCAAAATTATTGAAAATATACTAAATGCTAAATTAGGTAAATTTATGTTGTACTACATTCAAAATATAGTATATTTTTATATTTAGAGTAGTCGTAAATAACTTCTACAATTTTTTTGTGATCTCATCCAAAAGGAATGAAAAATATATTTGCATATAGACGACTTCTTCTACCTGTTACATAGATTTCCAGCAGGCACAAAGTTATACAAGTTACAAAAATACAAAATATAACTAAAGACAACATCAATTACGATTTTGATTTGCGACTTTCTCACGCCTCCCACGCGTTGCAAAAGTTTGTTGTGTTTTGTCGCTGTTCAATTTTTGAATTTCAATTTCCACTTCAATTCCCCCAATTGTCATTTGTAACTGTTCAATTTGTTGTTACACACACACACACACACACACACACCTCGTCGATGCTCTTTCCCTTTTTTTTTTTCTTTACACAACTCTCTGCAAAATTTCGTTGCATAAGCTGAGCGTGCGTCAAATTAAAAAACAAAATCAATTGTCCGCTATATCATGATAGCCATATCTTTGGCCTTTTTTTTTTTTTTTGATTGTTTGTTATTTGTTTGGCTTGTCTATTAGAGTTCGCCACGTTCGCCATCAAGTTTAATGGTCGCAAAGACCTCGAAATTGTAAAAACCAAGCTCAAGCTTGGACTCGAACAAAATCTACGTGATCCAAACAAACCCTTGTAGAAGAATATGGCACTGCAATGTTATGTCTTTATAATTTGTATAGATTTAATTGTTGCTAAAATATTTTGCATTTTGAGGCAGAGAAATTAACCTAAAGCGAGCAACATTCCAACATTTATAAACTGGCTTAAAATGATCTAAAAAAAAAAACAAATATATTAAAATATTAATGTTGAAGCTTTCCTAAAATTGATGTGGGAGTATTCGATCTTGAAGCACAACAAAAAACATAAACAGAAATTCTCTAAAACATTGATTAACATAGTTTTCATATTACATATAAATTCATATTTTATATCATTCATAGATTATAAGGACAAACTTATTTCTAAGTTTAGGTAGAAGTTGGGAATTTTATACAAACTAAATGCAAAGTTTTTACTAAATTTAACTAGGAGACTAGAATTTAATATGAACTCAATACATAATGCAAAGATTTTTCTCAATTTAAGTAAGAATAGTGAATAATCATACAAATTAAGAACGAAAAATAATGCATAAAAGACCAAAAATGTAAAGTTTTTGAGTTACAGGAAGAACTTTGAATATACATATAAAAGGAAATAAATAAAATAATTTTAAACATGCGATTATAAATAAGCAAAACCTTAAAGTAGAGAATATGTTATGCGCTAAGAAATAATGCCAAAATAATTTAGTAGTAGAAGAAAATATTAAATAAGTTATGAAAAAATCTTTTGCAAGTAATTTGGAAATACTTAACAAAATATATATAGAAGTAGGGAATATGATATTAACTAAACCAATAAATCAAAGATTTCTGTCATTTTAAGTAGCAGTGGAGAAGATTATAAAAGTTAAGAAAAAAAAAGTAATTCTTTTATGCAAGAATAAAGTATTTCTTAGTTGACTAACGTCAACAACCTGCAGAGCAACAATTTAACTAGTTATCAACTTGTTGTTAGAACAGCCAAAGATAAATAAATCGACTGCAGCACTTGATTTGCATAATATTTTTCTTGCACCTTTTTTTGGTTATTTAATTTCATAGATATACAAAAATGTTTGTGTAGGAGTCGGTTATTAAATTGTTCATTAAATTTGCATAAACTATGCTTCAGGTTATGATAAAATACATAAAATTTCATAGCTTTACTTGTTACAGCGCAACTTGCAAATGTTTATTGTGGGCATTTTACGAGGGTTTTTTAGGTTGTTTTTTATTTTTGGCAAATAAAGACGCTTGGACACAAAAAGAGCTTGGTACGTAGGCCGAACTAATTGTTTAGGGCACTTCCGGCTTATGACGCAAAGTGTGTCATAAAAAAATAGAAAAATAAAGCACAACTTCAGCTCTCTTTTCGGTTCCCTCTGCCCATCGAGTTAAAAGCGATTTCTCTCCCCCTTTTTTTTTTGTTGTGCGAATAGTTTTGTCCCCACTTGATAATTCTTGCTAAAAGGTTCGGCCTTCGCAGTTAAAGTTTTGGTCAAATATTTGCGAGTCTAAGTACTGCACCATTGCCTATGAATATGATTAGTGTTTTTTTTTAAGGGGATTCCAGCGAGAGTTAGTTATTATTAGCCAATAGAGTACTTGCAAATTTGGAATCTGCTGCTGCTGCTGATGATGATAAAAATGTGTCGAATTCGCACGTAATTTGTGTGAATTTTAACAGGAAAAACAGTTGACATTGTCACGCAAATCCTTCGCACATTAAAAAAAACAACAAGTGACAACTACATAGGTTGTACTTGTCTCTGTTTGTCATTAATCAACACTGGCAAATAGTTTGAGCGGAGCAGAAACTTGTTTCACAGCAACAGCAGCACTTGCAAGAAGAGTACTTAAGACAACGTTTATGATCATGATCATGGTTGATGACTCTTCTACCGCTCGCTACGCTGCTGATGATGGTAATCATGATTGGGCAGAAAGGCTACTCGCCCCACTATAAGAGCCTGTCCATTAAATTGCCCAACATTTAGATTAGCAAATGCATTCGGCAAAGCAGTAAATATTTTTGTACTTGGAGTTACTTTGGAATTAATCAACGAATCGTTGTGAAATTTTCAGAATTTATAATTGATACACTAAGCTAGTTAAACACTCACAAAAAGTTGAACTTAACTATTTCAGCTATCAACGGCAGGGTATAAAAAATAATAAGAGAAGATAGCACTTCAGCAACTAACCTATAGTAACTCTTGATTTAACCAACGAATCGTTATGAAATTTTCAGAATTTATAATTGATACACTAAGCAAGCTAAACATCCACGAAAAGTTAAATTTTACTTTTTAAGCTATCAATGGCAGGGTATAGAAAATAAAGAGAAATATAACTGTGGTAACTCTTGATTTAACCAACGTATCGTTATGAAATTTTCAGAATTTATACTTGATAAACTAAGCTAGTTAAACACCCACAAAAAAAGTTACATTCAACTACTTTCAGCTACCAATTGCAGGGTATAAAAAAGAAGAAAGAAAAAAAAAAACAACCCGCAATTGAACAACTACAAACAACTGGTGGCAAAAATAGACAAACAACTTGAGCTGAAACTAACTGTAAATGAATTGGCCAAATATTGAAATTCGACTTTTGTCTGCGCCTTCCGTAGAAGCAAATACGAGTGTACGAAATGCGATAATACTAATATATGGTACGATACTTGCGTCAATGCTAATTGATCGCAATAACAACGCAAAGAATGCGAAATCCGCTAACTAGAAGTTTCTTCAAAATTGCCCCATCATCATCATTAGATGGCAAAAAACAAATGTTGACAACAAATGAAAGTATAACATTCTCTCTGGCCAAAAGTAATTTGATATTGAATTGTGATTGTATCATTATTTGCATTTGCTTGTACTTTGCACTCGACTCCAAAACCAGATTTGCATATTTATAGTATATATTAGATGAGAGATTATGGCCAACTCAAGTTGGTATCGACTTTCGTCATTTTCGCTCCCTCTCAACAGGAATCGCAATCTAGCAACGCCCCAAAATTTCAAGTTTTTAAGATAAAAAATATTTATATATATTTATATATTAACTAAACATTGACAATTTATGTGATTGTTGTGCTCGGACTGTGCAAAGTAATTTAATATGCCAAAGGTTGCTCTTTCTGGCTATTTACCATTTATTCGCATGATCATTTGCTTGAATTAAGTGATGCCAACTAACGAGTTCAAGCTCATAAATTTTAGTGCTGCTTATTTTATAATTTATTAGCGTATGTTTTTATATGATTAGCCCCTAGTTCATAACTATCATTTCGGTCTGGTATTTATTTTCCTGATCGTTAAAAACAAAAACAATTGTGTCTTCCCTATTTTCCACTATTCTTTTGTATTTTATTAGAAATCTTTTTTTTAAAGTTTCTTTCATTAATTTTGATAGTTTGTTCCCATCACTTTTGTAATGCCTTATCTTGAAATTCAAAGTTCTTTTTGTATATTTCGCATTTTCCGATTGTTTACGATCTGTTGTCTAGTATTTATTTTCTTGATCGTTTACGATCTGCTGTCTAGTATTTTTTTCCCTGATCGTCTGTCTTCCCTGTTTTCCTCTTTTCTTCTGTATTTCATTACAAATATTTGTTTTTATCTAGTATTCGATAGTTTGTTCCCTTCGCTTTTGTAATGCTTTTTCTTTAAATTTAAAGTTCCTTTTGTTCTTTTTATGCATTTCCCCATCGTTTACGATCTTAAGCACTTGTTATCTAGTATTTACATTCCTGATCATTAAAAACAAACAATTGTGTCTCCTTTATTTCCCACTATTCTTTTTATATATTATAGCTTATTCCCTTCACTTTTGCAATGTCTTTTTCTTGAAATTCAAAGTTATTTTTGCTTTTTGGCATTTCCCGATCGTAAACACGCACTTGCTGCTCTGTATGCCGGTCACATTCATTCAAGATTTATACTGGCGATCATAGAATTTTCAATTCTTCCTTGTCTACTTTGCTTTGCTCGATTCACTCAGTAAATTTTCCCGTATGCCAGATTATACATTGATACAAATTGTACCAAAAGAGAATACAAAAACATATAGTATACAGATATATAGGTATATATAGAATATGACGACAGGGCAGCCGGTGCTCTGACGCATTTTAGCACTTCGGGGACTGCCCAGGCACAAAATCTTGCCCCCTCTCTCCCACTTCTGCATAGCATCGACAGATCCAAGACGGATGCAGGCAATGAAGCGTAGCTGACAGAGTCTGAGACATGCGACGCATTCAGAATGCGAAATGAGTGAAGAAATAGCAAGCTGCCTGAATATTTGCTTAGCTCAGCTTAGCTTAGCATAAAAAAAACAGCAGAAGACAGGCGAACCATGATAATGATGATAATGTTAATAAGAACAAAGCAGCAACTACAACAACAACAAAAAAAATAGAAACTGAAAAAAAAAAAAAAATAAATATCTGAACGTTTGCGTACTGCATGCTGATCGTGGCACGAGTAGCAACTGTATTAATTAGACTTTGGCATGGGGATTGGCGCACGCACACAAACATGCACAAACACGCACCGACACGCACGTCATGCCAATCGAACGAATATCGATTTGAGCGAGCCAAATGCTATCGACTCGAATCGATCGAATTATTATTTGATGATGATTTGTGATTTATGCGGCGCATCTAATTAAAACACATTTCTATGCCATCTGTCGACGTTTCTTTCGATATTTTGGCGTTCGGGCTGGATTTCCTGTTTGTTCGCTTTTGGTGGGTGGGGGGTGGTGGGCACGTGCCCACATCAGCACAACGCACTGATAACGCAACGATAATAAAATTGACATTAATCGTTAAACGTTTTCGAACGCTTGTTTAATTGCCAACCTGTGACAAATTGCAAATGACGTTGGCAACGCGCGTCAACGTCACAGCTTGCAGAAGTTTACTGCCGCCAGATGGCGTTAGCGTCATTGTGCACGCCAATGTACTCAATGCACTTTTCTTTGCATTAAATTCCTTTTTCTTTTTTTTCTTGCAGTTTATTTGTACAATATCGGTAAACGGTTTTTGGCCATTTCGCAACCATTTGATGCCGCTCGCAATCCGGACGCATCGCCACAATGTCGCGCCCAAATGCGACGCTATATGCAGGCATTGAACAACTTTGATTTGTGGGCCTTGAAAAGTAAGTATCCGTTTTGATATTGAGAGAATAGACGAGCGAGCTTCTAGTCGGCTCGCAAAAACAAAAACAAAACGAAAATTCGAGTCATTGCCAACTGGCCAAGTCAAAGCTAAAGCTGAAGCTGAAGCCGAAGCCACATTGTGGCCGCCAGACGCGAGACGACATGAATTGTAAGAGTGCAAAGTCAAATGAATCAAATAATCAAGTTCTGAAATTGCAAGCAACACACAAACATACACACACACACACACACATACAGCCAAATGTAACGAGCGGTGTGCATGTGTCATGCGGCTAAAGTGAAGGTCAAGCGTCGAACTTTACCCACATTTGCAGCACAGCAGCGGCTGCAACAGCAATGCCAAACGCAGCAGCAACAAGTGAATTTTTAGCCAACTGCAGCAAATTGCAGCAGCAGCAGCAACAACAACAACAACAAAGCAATGCGAACTTGGCACCAAACTGCCGCCAGATGGCGACAACAGCCGAGAGCCGAGCTCAGAATCAGAACGAAACAAAACGAAGCGAACACACACACGAAGCTTGAAACGAGTTGCCAACTGGCGACGCCCGCTGAAATCACAGTCAAGGTCATCATCATCATCATTAACATCATCAACATCAACGGCAGCCAATTTTAATTTCAACATCACAACATCAGTTCCAATTCAATTCAAAATAATACATAATAGTAATCGTGTGTAACCTCTTTATGTTTTCGTTGCAGTGCACGATGCAAGCGGCAAACTAAATTCGGGCATTTTGAATGGCAACATCAATCAGCCGGGCGACTTTGATCAGTGCTTGGCCATACAACAGCAACTGCAGCAGGCGTCGAGCAACGATGACGTCACAAGTGACGGCGGCGACAACGTGCTGCGCGGCCAGTATTGCTTAGCGTATGCGCAGCCAGTGTTGCCACACAAATCGAAACGTTTGCAGGCCTTCTTCAAGCAGCTGCAGTCGCATGGTCCCTTCCGAAGTGAATTCAATGACGTAAGTTCGTTGTCCAAGTCACTGCACACACACACACACTGACATACACACAGACGCGTGCAGACACGACAAAAGCTGTCACGCCATTTGGCCGCTATGCGATAAAGCGAGATCGCAAGCTTCGGCATTGAACTTGACGAATTTTAGCAAAGCGCAAACAAAGACAACACTATTGTTGTTGTTGTTATTAGTTAGTTGTTGCTACTTTGTGGGCAAAATACCAATATATTGACATAATCGTATGCTAATCAAATGTTTACGAGTTCACTGAACCACAGTAAACATATGAAAAAAAAGAGGCAAAAGAGAAAATCGATAAAACAGCAACTAATCAAATTAAAAGAAGTTTCTCGACTCTATCTCTATCTGAATTTCTTTCGCTCTCACTTTCTCCCAACCAGCCTGGACACCGTGTGCCCCGCTATTCGCTCGTCAACTGGGGCATCTGCGTCCCCTCGGGTTGCACGCACCGCGATGTGGAATACAGCGTGGCGGAATATCTGCGCAATCAAACCGCCTCCACTGGCATCACCTTCAACGTGCGCGTCGAGTCGCAAATGTGTCAGGTGCGTGATCCGCAGCCCTGGGATCGCAACACCACGTGGGCAGTGCGCTTCTTTGTACTCATTCTCTCGGTGGCTGTGCTCTCCACCGTCTACGATCGCTGCACCAAGACACAGCAAAAGCAGAGTAAGTTGCAAGTCATCCTGACTCTATCAATATTCACAGCCAGATCCCCGAGACAATACTCATTTAGAAATTGTATTGGGAGTTGAAAGAAATGAGAGAGAAAATAGTAAAAGAAAGCTATCCTATTTTCTTCCGAAGTGAAGGGAGTATCTCACTCGATTATAGATATCCTACATCCCGAAATCCTAATACTTCCTTGACAATACTTCCTTCTGAGTTTCAAACAATATTTCCCTAACCCAGTTTTTGGCTGTACCTTTCCTACTCACTAAACTCCCCTCTATCAATTGACACCCACTAATCCCTTAAATAATTGGTGCACCACTATGTAGGCAATACTTCTCTAACTCAGTTTTTGACGAGTTGAAAGCAATCCTATACTATATTTTTTTTCTTACTTACTAACTCCCCTATCAATCGTCATTCTCTAAACTCCCTTTAGATGATTGGTGCACCGCTTTCTCGCTGGACAAGAACCTACGCTGGCTGTTCAGCACCAACAGCGCGCCGGGAGACATTGAGGCTGTGCATGGCATTCGTTTTCTGAATGCCGTCATGTTGATATTCTCGCACAAATCGATGGCCATGTTCTTCAATCCCTACAACAATCGCACGGCCATGTCAGAGAGCTTGGGACAACCCTGGACGGTGATTGGACGTGCTGCCTCGCTCTACACGGATCCCTTTCTGCTCTTCAGTGGCATGTTGACATCCTACTCGCTTTTCGGCCGTCTTATGAAGCAACAGCCCATTCGCCTCAAGAACGAATACATCAGTCGGTTAATGCGGTAAGTTTTGGAAACGGACAAATTCTAATATACATTATACATTTTATTCTTGACTGGGGTGTAGTAACAACAAAGAATTCAGGACAAATTTAAAATGCAATATTAACAGAGAGAATAGATTATAATAGTTGTAGTCGCTTGTAGATGAATTTTAATGCATTATAAAGTTTTATTAAAAAGAAACCTTATGCAGTAATAGTTATTGAGACAGCAAAGCTCTAAGCAGATCTCTCTCTCTCTCTCTCTCTTGAAGCTCTAATAAAAGTTACTTAATTAGAGCTTCAATTAAGCGAAGGAGAGATAATGTATAATAAACCCCTCAGGGTCTGAGCAAGTTGATTACTTGTACTTTAAATGTATATTAAAAGTACAAATGTTAAAGATTCTTTAGTATATATAAATCAAAATATTTAAAAAGAGCAATTAATACAGGGTCTTAGCAAGTCGACTACGATTCCCTACGTTAAACCTTTTTGCAAGTTGACTACAATCGATTACAATTTGTTTTCTTACTTCCCCTTTTGCAGTATTGTTCCTCCACTGGCTGCGCTGATACTCTTCTGCACATTTGTGCTGCCCCTGTGGGGCTCTGGACCACAGTGGAACCTCGTGGTGGGTCACCATGCGGACATCTGCAAGCAGCACTGGTGGCGCAATCTGCTCTTCATACACAACTATTTCGGGTTCAGTGAAATGTGTTTGACGCACACTCACCATCTGGGCATCGATACCGAACTCTTTGCTGTGGCACCGCTCTTCATTCTGGTTCTGTGGCGTTGGCCACGTCGTGGCCTGATTACACTCCTGCTCCTCTGTACACTCGGGACGGCGGCGCGTTATTACACAACCATTGTGAATCAGTTGTCCAACTACATTTACTTTGGCACCAAGTGAGTAGCGGAATAAAGTTGCTTGTTAATCTTCCCACTTACTAAATTTGTTCTTTTTTCATTCTTTCGACAGCATTCAACGCTTGTTCCGCACCGCTGACTACATGTACTCGTTCCCACCGCATCGCTCTACGGTCTACATTATGGGCATACTCCTCGGCTATGCGTTGCGCAAATTCCAGGGTATCCAGTTGAGCAGTCTGCAGTTGCGTCTCGGCTGGCTGGCGGCCACAGTTTGTGTGTTGGCCTCCCTGTTGGGTCCTGCACCCATGGGACACATCAATTACGTTTATAATTCAACGCATGCCGCCATCTATGCGGCATTTGCACCCATTGCCTGGTGTCTGTTCTTCTCCTGGATCGTCTTTGTCTCCCACAATGGCTACACAAGTAATTTCCCTTTTTGAATTGCCTTCATAGTTTCGAATTGCTTTCAATAATTGTCCCCTACTTTTCTAGATAAATTGACGAAGCTCTTCTCCTGGCGCGGCTTCCAGGTGTCCACAAAGCTATCGTATGCCATCTACTTGACGCAGTTCCCCGTCTTTTTCTACAATGTCGGACGAAGGCGTCACATTCACCACTACTACAACTTTGTCTCCATTATTGTAAGTCTCTGTTGCATTGTTCAACTGTTGCAGATTTTTTTTCTATTTCCACTTCTTCCCGCAGCTGGATACCAACGAATTTATCTCCATCTTTTTGGCCTCAGTGGCGTTAACGGTGCTCTTCGATGCGCCCTTCCAGAATCTTAAGAAGTTGCTCATCAAGCGACCCAGCGCCACAATCAAGTCCCCCAAACTGGTTGAAACTGCCAACAGCAACAACAACACGACGCATTCACTGTCTAAGGAACCCCAAACGCAAACTCAACTTCAACCTCAGTCCCAAACTGAATCTCATTTGCACGCCGATTAGGGAGAACCTAAAGCTTATTATTATTAATATTATTATTGTATTTGCGTAACTTGTAAATGTTTTGTCTTTAGCATTTAGTGGCAATGTGTATATTTAATACTTCCCACGTCCTTTATATATCCACGCCCCCCACAAAAATCCCCTCCGTCCCCGCCCCACCCTTGCGGATCAGCCCTCCCCTACCCCCTTTAGTCTTTAGTAAAACGCTTTATACATTGTAAATTGTACTGTTAGTCAAATGGAGCGAGAAGGAAAGCAAAACAAAACAAAAACAATAGTCGAAGGAGAAGATGAAGAGAGTTAAACAACTAATGTAATGCAATTCATAGTCATTAATAACCAACCACTGCTTGTTGATTTATACTATATAACTACGATACGATATTATCTTGCTTGGCTAAAACGCGCTCTTGTTTTATCTTGTATACATATTATATTACCATCTACGACATTTAGTTTATAAGCGAGGTCGAATGCTTCTCTTTTTTTTTTTTTGCTTAATTTAATAAAATGAAAACAAAAACAAACATTGAACACGTATTGGATTATTCATGTTACCTTAGCGAAAGTATTGAACATTTTTTGTTGCATACTTTTAGGCTGCAGCGACAAATACCTCATGTTTCTGCAGCCCTGGATTTAGTTAACGTTTAGGGTATTCAGCTCTTAATATTACAAATATGCAGGCTAGATGTATTAATTCTCGGATAGTTTTTAAGCCTTTTGACATCTTTTTGCAGCTCGCAATGTTTTCGATCGCTAGCAAGCTAGATTGTATTGAGTAAAAAATAGTAAAATAAAAACTAGTAAAATTGACAATGAAGTAAAAGATTTCATTTGTTTAAAGTAATTTTTATTAGTTGATGTATTTTCAAAATGTAATATTTCTATTTTCATTAGTTGATAGATAGATTATCCATAAAGCTGATAGATGTATCCTTTAAAGTAGTCCAATGTTCTCGAGGTATCGATAATTTCTCCATCTCCAAATCGCAGCAGCTGTTGAAAGGGCTATAGAAGTAATGCTGCATTAAGCAGCACTAGAAAAGTGCTACAATGCTCGTGTAACACATCTCAGATCTTTAAAAGAAACAAAACCCAACGAAGAAGAATATAATCCATTCAGCAACAAAGCCAAATCGTCTGTTTATATAGTCAAATCCAGTTTCAATTCTTAATTTGCAGAAAGTACTATTGAAAACAATAAGTGTTACACACTGTGAATAGTTGAGCTAAGAGTATTCAGTCGCAGTTCAAAAAAGATTTAACTCACAACAATAACAGGCTTCAAGAAATGTCAAAAGTATCTTCTAACGGCATTAACTCAAAATAACATCTATAAATAAGCTCCTAATATCAACAAATCCATTCACACCAGAATTCCCCAAGTTTAAAGAGGCCCACAAGAAAAATAAGGGGTAACGACATATCTCCGCGCGGAGTTAAGTCGCGTTAAAACGTCATATCTCCGCGCGGAGATATGTCGTTACCCCAATTTGACGCATCAATTGTTGGTGTTCGCCGCTTGAAGCTACAATGCTTGAAATTGCCAATTCATAAAGTGAAATACCAGGCGAACATAAGTCAGCAGCAAGCAGAATTACAGCAAGTCATTGTTATATTTAGCAGCGCCATCTATCGCATTTAGTAGCGCCATCTAACGGCCTTGTAGTTACGATCAAAATGTGCCCCCTAAAGTATGCCTCAGAAATTGAATATGCCTGATGTGAACTTAGCGCGCCAATTCAAATTTAAAATTTTAGCACAACGGACAAAATCAGTTGAAATTAAAAACAAAAAATGTTTGTTTATTATTTTGGGTCTTTTTGTAACATATATGTCAAATCCTCAAGGATCTGACAAGGATCTTTCGATTAATTCCACTGAAAAACTATTGAAGAGTAGATATAGAAATATGGCCAGAAAATCTGCATTATCTCGGTCATTTGAAGGACGATCGGAATGTCCTTTGGCTCAAGGACAGCTCTGAGTAACAATACCCAACTAACATTTTCAAAAGGACGAAAATCCTTACAGAATTGAAGAATAAAAGGAATACCAGATAATAAGCTATAACTTGCGAAGGTCCTTGCGTATCCTGGCAATGAATATGCCAAACGGTGTATATCAATGAGACCTATCGACTGGCCGAAGGACATTCCAATCGTTCAAGCGGTTCTCCAATTATCCAGGAATTTGTGATTTCAACTTTGGCAACTTTTAAGTCCTTAGGTAATTCCGTACTTTTTTGATGCCTGTCGATAGAGTTCGTCCTTGCGATCCTTGCAATATGTGTCCCTTGATTATGCGGCATTACATGGCCGAGATAAAGCAATTTTTCGAAAATTTGTCCTTGGCAGAACCTCAAAGTATGCTACAAAAATTGCAGCGCGCCAATTTAAAAATTGCAATTTGAACTCAACTCACAGACCGATGATATTGTTGTTGGTCTCTTGAAGCCACACGGCTGAAAAGTATCAATTCAGCAGGTAAAATACCAGGCGAACATAAATCAGCAGCAAGCAGAATTACAGAAAGTGTTTCAGCAGCGCCATCTATCGGTTTGGAAATTGCGATCAAAAGGTGCCCCCCAAAGTATGCCACAAAAAATGAATACTTTTGCAGTGAACGCCGCGCGCCAATTTGAAATTTGATTTGTCGTCTTGAAACGTCATATCTCCGCGCGGAAATATGTCGCTTTTTGAAAACGACATAGCTCCGCCAAAAAAAAAAACGACATAATTCCGCTCGAAAATTGTACCGAGCGGAGATATGTCGCTATGCCAAAAATAAAGTCCCTAGAATTGTCGTAAAGTCAGGTGATATAAATGTATAGATCTTGGTAAATGAATAAGTAATAATGAAATGAATGAAAATAGTTTAAAAATTGCAATGGTAAAAGATCAATGTTATTTGATATATGCATGAAAACAAGGAAAATGATTGAAATATAAGCATTACAATTTTAAAAAAGAAAGATATTTGCCGAAAAATAAATCGTAGTTATCCGATTTTTGAAGATACAAATGAAATGTTTGAAACAACCAGTGTATACCGATAAAAAATAAATTGAAAATATGGCAAATGATAATTTAAAGTATACAAAGTTAATATAATGAATTTAAAGTGTATAAAAGTAGTCGTTTGAATTGAATTTTGTAGTTTAGTATACTGCAGTATAGAGTAGAGGTGATAAAGCAGTAGAGTTGAACAGAGATGAGTCGTTGTGCTAAACAGGGGCCTCCATTGCATGACACACCCTGTGCTAAGTTGCACGACAGGCAAAGAGTAAGACACTTGCCCATTGTCACCTCTTTGCCGGCTCACAACAGCGTGCAGTAATGCATGAGGGCGGCGGGGCGGTATACATAGATGAGATGAGGTGGGGGCACGCAACTATAGAGATGCAGAATTCCTTTTGCTTTTTGTTTGCTTTTGCGCCACAGTTGTTGAATGCTTTTGCAGAGCTGCCGTTTGTCGCCGTAGGTGCAAGCAGGCAGGCAATACACAATTCAATTCGCCGTACGTCAAAAGTACATGCATGCAATAAAAGAAAAATGCCTCTATAGTTACATGCCTTAGTGTTGTGTCAGTCGGTCAGTCAATCAATCAATCCATTCATCCAGCCAACTTGAAAATGTGGTTCAGCTCTCCAAAGCGCCGCAACAACAATTAGTTTCACACACTCATATTCGTAATTGCAAAGCACAATAAAAAAATGTAAAAAAAAAGATTTGCCAAAACAAAAAGAAAAAAAGGGAAGCTTTCATTTGCAGCTTGTTGTTGCGACGCCTTTTTCGCGCTTTGCACATTTCACACACCGAAACAGGAAAAAAAAAATAGTGTAACGCGCATTCACTTAATCAAAAAAAAAGTAAATTTATTTCGCTCCTGGCAAAACACACATGTTGATGCGGTTGTTGTTTTCTGCTGTTGTGGCTCTGCACAAGATGTTTCATTTATTTCCAATGGAGTTGGTTTGAAGTTTATTTGCTGGCCTGGGCCTTCTTGGGCTTAGCCTGGGTTCCCTCGCGGAATCCGTTGCGGAAACGACGGCGCACCACCTTCAAGTGGCTCATGCGGCCAGTGCCAGTGGTCTTCCTCCTCTTGGCCTTAACGGACCAGTTGTCTAATTGGGAAAAACACAAAAAGCAATTAATATCGTGCTGACATGTGCAAGATTAGAGCACACAGGGTGTTTCAGTTTCTCTACTTACACGAACGCAACTTGGCAGCTGGGTAGCCGCACTGGGCGCAAGTGGACTTCTGGATGTGGTATGAGGAGCGTCCACAACGACGGCACAAAGTGTGCGTCTTATTGTGGCGTTTACCAAAGCTCGAGGTACCCTTCGTCTGTAAAATCGTACAAACATTGAATTAGTAACACACTCACACAACACATATACAAAAAAACATAACACAAATTAAAATCGCCAATTTGTTTATGTTGGCAAATCGTATTTGCACACGCCGGTTGTGCAAAAATTTTACGAATTTCACATTTCTTGGCACACACGCTATCGTTTTCACATAATTTCAGTTAAAAATCTTCGCGGATGTTATGAGAAATTGGCGATTTTAATTTTGGTTGAACGTGGAAAAAAATTTTCATTGGACGCACCATCTTGTATGGCGAACACTCGAAGAAGAAAGAGCGAAAGAGATGTGCAGCGCGCAAATGTCAATTTGACAGCAGCAGTCACAATGTGGCGTGCTCGCAGGGTTGTATTTGTCCAATAATATACCAGAATATACCAAACTATCAGCTGTTGTTCACACAGTCTATCGCGAGTCGATAGTTGCGCTTATCGACTCATGTGCAGCCAACTTCACGTAATAGCAATTTCAGAATTGCCAATAGATGGCGCCAGAAACTTTAGCGCCAACTTTTAAATTTGAATCTAATGGTAATGCACATAATATTGCAAACTGCAATTTTCAACTTCATGTGATAGCAATATAACAATTGCCAATAGATGGGGCTGGTTGATGTGGGCGCCAACTTTTCAATTTGAATCCCATGTGAATGCAAGTAAAACGAATTGCTTCATATATTAGTTAAAATGATCCTTGTTTTATTTATGAAATAAATTATTATTATTTACATTGGAAATAATGCACGAAATACAAATAATATTGCATAATCTGCGGCTTTTTTTTCGTCTTTTTCGTCCTTGCATAAAATTTATACACTCAAAAACAAACACTCTAAATTATATGGAAAAGTAACTAATTTCTATGCGACAAAAGATTATGTGAATATATATGATGAATGTAAATCAAATGTAAGTGCAGCAAGAAATGTAATGTGTATGTATAAAATGTAAATTCATTATGTTAACATTTTGCTCTAGTTTACGTTTCGTTATTTATTTTTACTTTTTGTTGCCGTTAATGGCACGCGTTCTACAATATTATTCATAGTTTTTTGCTGCTGCTACTTTGTTTTTTTTTTTTAATCATTTCGTTTTTTATCATTGTTTGTTTTGTGATCTATGATTGCATATTCTGGAATTTCTGGAGTTTCTAAGTTAATTGCGACTATGAACAAGTCGATTTGGCTTAAGTGTCTCGCACTCAAGCTAAACCAAGTTGCACATAATTTCAGCTGATTGAGTGAGAGTGGGAGTAAGGGGGGAGTGTGATGATGCTTTGGAGAGGGGGGGAGAAGTGAGGGACTATATATAGTAATATTATTATGTGAAGGTGCTGTGCTGGTATCTCAATTAATAACTAACACGATTAAACCGCCACGCCTCGCTTTCGCTTGCCTTTTGCCACACACAATTCGATTTTTGTTTTTGCTTTTTCTTTTTTTGTTTTCTTTCTACAACTAATTCATAAAAAGTTTTCAACTAAAAATCTTGAAGAATAAATTAGACAAGACAAGATGAAATGGGGGATTACAATATACGATATTCGATATACGATATTCGATTTACGATATATAGTAAGATATACGGTAGATACATATATATATAGCTATGGTAGCGCTGCTATTGACTTGCAAATGTTGTAATTTAAATTTGCTCTTGCAACATTTACGGCTCCTTTTTCCTATAACTTCTTCTTTTTTCTAACCCATTAACTTCTTGTATCGTTATTCTTTTCGCTATAAACAGACCTAAAACAACTAAAGCGCTGCCCATCTCAAAATAGTTTCGAATACACATAAAAAAAACATAAATTGTTACATTCATTTAAAAAAAAAAATACCTCGCTTAAAAGTTAAGTTCAAAATTTGTATGTTTTGAAAAACAAAAAAAAAAAAAAACGTTTGCTCGTTGTGCTGCAGATGGATAAGTTTTTGTTTTTTTTTGTTTTGCTGTTTGCCCAGGCTGCGCGTTGCTATTGCTCCACACTGATGGTTATGATCATGGTTGGTCAATAGTGTCCGCCACCACCGCCGGCGCCACCGCCACCGCCGCCGCCACCGCTGTGCCTGTGATGATCACGCCGGCCAGCGGATTGATCACGATCACGATAATCGCCATTGCGCGAGCTGCTCTTGTGATGATGATGATGATGCCGTTTCTTCTCCCCCTTCAAGCACACATCGGACACAACCATCTCCGAGTTGTCACGCATTCCATAATTATCGCGACCACATCTAGGAAAAGGCAAATCATAAAAGAATTATTGATTTCATTATCTCACTTTCAAACGCTTTAGCTTTACGCACCTGTCGAGATTCTCGCGAGAACGTTGCATATTGTCGCGCAGATTGTCGCGGGAACGCGTCATGCTTGGTGGATCGAGTGTCTCTTTGCGACGCAGCGCATTGTGAGAGCTGTTCTTCGAGGCCGATTCATGCAGATTCTCCCAGGCTTGACGATAGTATCTGAAAAGTAAATGTCATATAACAATTAGCTTTTGTCATCGTCATGGGTTAAAGACACAAAGCATAACATTTAGTGCAAAATGAAAAGTGATCCAATACACAAATCATAACAATTAGCTTCTGTACAAATTGCACTTTGCAAAGTGAGTCAAGAAACAACGCATAGCAATTAGCTTTTGTCAATGTATGTTGTGCAAAGTGCACAATGCAAAACATCACGTCTAGTGCAAAGTGCACAGTAAATAGTGTGCCTAGATTCAAAGCGTAGCTATGAGCTTTTGTCATTATGTGCTGTGCAAAGTACACAGTGCAAAGTGAGCCAAGACACAAAGCAATGCAAATAGCTTTTGTGCTGTGCAAAGTGAACTAAGATTCAAAGCATAGCAATTAGCTTTTGACATTAAACGTTCTGGAAAGTAAGCAGTGCAAAGTGAGCCAAGACACAAACCTGTTGAGGCCGTTGCGTGAACCAGATGTGGAGCTGTCAAAGCTGGCGACGGTGTTGCAGTCCGGCGAGGCGCGATGGCGATAATGTTGCGTTGTGCGGTTTCTGCGCGAGCGAGAGAGAAAGAGAGAGAAAGAAGAAGAAATTGATTAATTGAATATATTTGTTATAATTTGAATTTTGTATATAAGTAAATTGTATAACGGGGCGTGTTAGTTACAAAAACAAAAGAAAGAAACGAGACAGAGAGAGAGGTAATAGAGAGAGAGAGATAGAGCGAGTGCAGTGCAGTGTAAAAGATTAGCGACAACATCGAACAGAGATTACAATACACAGATGACAGATGAGAAATGACACACAGAGAAAGAGAGAGAGAGAGAGAGAGAGACAGACAGAGGGGAAGAGAGAGCGCTGCAGACATAGACCAGAAAGGGACAGAGCATGTACAATGGATGCATGTTTTTGCATGTGTGTGTGTGTGTGTGTATGTACGCGTGTGCATGTTGTATGTGTGTGTGTGTGTGTGTGAGTGTGTGGCCCGATAACAGCTTGATTGACTGATTGATGCAAAATGAAAACCAGCAAAGAGGCAGCCTCCCCACAGCATTCCATCCAAAACAAAATGTTTCCAACTTGTGTGTGTGTTTTTTTGTTCTTTTTGCTGTGTTTTGAGTTATTTTGTATTGTGTTTGATTGATTGATTGACTCGCTGATTGAGCCGAGTGTGTTGTTGTTGTTGTTTCGTGTAGTTTGATTGTACATTTGGTATTTTGTTTTTTTGGCTGCTTACATTTAGTGTGTATGGCCGTAGTGCGGTTTCGATTGAAGCTCTGATTTCGTTTTGATTGAGTGCGTGCTTGATTGTTTGATTGATTGATTGCTTGCTTAGAGTAGAGTAGAGTGGAGTGTTTGTTTTCGTTTTTGTTGCTGTTTTGTAGCTGTTCTCTTTGGCACACGTTCACATTTGATTCGCAGGTAGTTTTCGGTTTTGATTTCACTTCGTTTCGTTTCATTCCATTGCATTCTGCTTGCGTTTCGTTTCATTCCAATTGACTTAAGCTTAATGCTTAATATATTTCCTTGCGTTTCATTCCATTCCGTTTCATTCCATTTTGTTCCGTTGCACGTTTCTTTGCTTTATGCCATTTCGTTCCACTTTGTGGCAGTTTGTGTTTCATTCCATATTGTTTCGTTCCAATTCCATTCGTTTCTTTGCGCTCATTTCGGTTCTTCTTTGGCTTGAGCTCTTTTCTATTATGTTTTTGTTTTTTTTTGTTGTTTCGTTCGTACTCTCCCTCCCTCTCTCTCTCTCGCTCGTTCTCTTCTCACATGTGCGTGCTGCTGAAGAGTCCCGCTCTCGCTCTATAGCCGCGTCCATAGGTGCTCAGCTCTCGTCGCGCCAACTTCTGATCATCAAAGGGCAATGCGAGCACGCTGTACCACAGCGATGGCGTCGTTCCCATCGTCGCCGCCTCGCAGCGTGTGCTGGAGCTAATGCTGCCATAGCCGGCGCCTCCATCGCCAAAGAGACGCAGGTGATAGCCACGACCACGATCACGACGCGAACTGATGCTGCAGCTGCCCTTGTGACCGCCGCTGCAGCGAGTCAGCTGCGCTGTTGAGGCATAGCTGGTGGCACTTGTTGCCGTTGCAGTTGCATAGCTGGGCAACCTTGTGACCGATGACGGTTGTCCATAGTGATGTGGTTGCTGCTGCTGCTGTTGCTGATGTTGATGTTGTCGCTGGCGCTTCTCTCGTTGCTGCTGCTGCTGCTGTTGGTGATGTTGTTGATGATGATGATGTTGGTGATGTTGATGTTGGTGATGTTGTTGTTGATGATGATGGTGATGATGGTAATTGGTTAAATGTTTAGCAAGGTGCCGCCGTTTGCTGTTCGGGGTGCTGATTGGATCACGAGAGAGAGAGAGAGAGAACGAGAAACGAAAAAAGAGAGTTGTACAACAAGAAAGAGAAAGCGTTTGAAGTAAACATGTCTCTGTCTGTGTGAGAGTGTTTATGTGTGTGTGTGTGTGGGGAGAGACTCTCTCTCTTTGCTCTGTCTGAGTGTCTGAGTGTGTGTGATAGCAGGGGGAGAGTCTCTCTCCCACTCTCTCGCTCTCTCTCTTTTTTTTTTGCGCCGGTTAAATGTACAGTTTAATGCATGGTGATGAAAAGTCAGAAGAGAGTTGTGGAAAAGAAGCGTTAGGAAGCGATCTACAGCCTTAACAACAACAACAATAGCAACAATATTATATATAGTAAAAGTTATAGAAGAAGAAGAAGTAGTAGTAGTAGAAGAAGAAGAGGAAGCACAACGACATAGAGCGAAAGAACAACAAACAGCACGAGAAATAAAAGCAATTACTGTTGGTTGGTGCTGTTTTTTTCTGAGGGGTGGTGGGAGGAATATATGGGGAGGATATAGGTAGAAATTTGTGTGCCCGAAGTGAACTCAACTTCAGGTTTGTTCACAATTTAAATATTGATCACTAACGTCAACTATCAACTAGTAAGGTACAAAGAATAGTTCATTCAAATAAACTAATAAAGCGACTTGAATCAAATACAAATTAAAATTAACTCATAAATAATACTTTTTTAATGACTTTTCATTAAAATTTCTAAGCTAATAAGCTAAGGTTTATAGCAAATTTCCTTCTAAATGATTTAATGACGTTGAATTATTATTTTTCATATATGAATTGCACTTTATGAAATTTGTGAGTCAATAAATATTGACAATGTTAAATATTTTTCTTTACATTAAGAAAGAGTTAAATTTTATATCAGCTTTAATATTATCTTTATTATCTATCTATTTGAATTTGCATCGCACTGCTTTAAATTCAAGATCTTACCATATCGATTGGCTGCCTATGACATATATCTCGCTTAGCGGCCTCAATAATAGGCCACTAAGCGCAAAGACGTTAAGAACAGCTACAGAATGATCTAAAGGATTTTCTTTGATTTGTATTTAGGCTCCTAAGTAAATTTTGCTACCAAAAATTAAATTTAGCTGCTAACTATAAATAACATAAAGTGGCCGCTAAGTGAGATCATAGCGTTATAGCTCTAATTAAAGTTAAATTAAGATTTAGAGAAACATTCGGTAAAGCAAAAACATATGCCCAAATATTTCATAGACTTTTCTTAAAGCATAAATGATTTTCATTGAAATGGTCCTTAAGTGAGGTAGACTTTAATTTAAAATTAATTATGCACTAGAAATACTCTTGCGATGCATTCTGGATTAGCCGATGAATGGAAAATTTACTTGCAATTTACTAAACGTTCCATAGACTTTCCTTCAAGTGTAAATGATTTTAATTGGAATGGCCCGTAAGCGAGGTAAGTGTGTAATAGCATTAATTTAAGATTAATGGTCAAATTGAAATATTAACTAATGAGCAGCACTACTAAAAGTTCGAACCCACTTCTATTTTAATATCAATCTCATTATTTTCAATTCACTACTCGCAATAAAATTGAACTGAAAACAACTTCACTTTGTGAACGAGGTTATATAAAAAAAAACTTCAATTGGAATTGCAGAGATTAATTAATAAGGGGAATAGTGAGGGGACAAAATATGTGGGGGGATATAGATATATGGCTCGCTCACTCACCTTCTGACCAGAATGACAATGGTTGTGATGACGGCAGCAAGGAAAACGAAGCCACCAAAAGCACCCAACGCCACAATGGCGCCCAGATTAAGTTTGGCCTCCTTGGTCTCCTTGCGATCGGGATTGTCGACAGCGAACGGAACATTGACATTGGGCGATTGATTCTGTCGTATATTGACGCTATCGGCAATCTCATTATCCTGCGGATGCGAATTGAGGATGATCTGCTGCGTGTTGCGCGTCGTCGTCTCCACCGTTGGACGAGTGCGTGGAGGCGTTGGTGCATATGTCGAGACTGGTGCTCCAGGTGCGTACTGAGTGCTGCTAGTCGAGGATGGGGATGAAGATGAGCTGCTGCTGCTGCTGCTGCTGGTGGCTGGCGTGCTGTTCGGCTTCTTGGGTATGAGAATGGGACGCACAGTGCGACGTGGCGGGAACTCTTCGCGTACGGTGCCTGGCACTGGGACATTGATGATATCCTCATCGGAGTCGGCTAAGCAAAAGACGGTTTTGTTTTTTATTAGTTCAGTTGTTATACATAAGATTAGAAACTATATGTTCTAAACTAGTAAAAATAATCCTGAATTTCTATATTGTTCTAAAACAGTTCTTGAAACTGAAGTTCAATCTTGAATCGTAATTATCTTGAATTTGAAAACTTTGTGATCTTGAAAAAGAGATTTCTACATAGAAAAGTTCTTCTTTAATGATAGAAATTAAGAAATCATGTTTTAAAAACTTTTTGAAACTGAATTTTAATCGTTAATCGAAATAATCTTGAATTTGACCTTTTTATACCCGCTACCCATAGGGTAGAAGGGTATTATAACTTTGTGCCGGCAGGAAATGTATGTAACAGGTAGAAGGAGGCATCTCCGACCCTATAAAGTATATATATTCTTGATCAGCGTCAACAGCCGAGACGATCTAGCCATGTCCGTCTGTCCGTCTGTCTGTCTGTCCGTCTGTCCGTCTGTCCGTCTGTCCGTATGAAACACTGGATCTCAGAGACTATAAGAGATAGAGCTATAATTTTTTTTCGACAGCATTTGTTATGTTTGCACGCAGATCAAGTTTGTTTCAAATTTTTGCCACGCCCACTTCCGCCCCCGCAAATCAAAAAAATCGAATAACAAGCGTAATTTTAAAGTTAAAGCTGTGAATTTTGGTATATATAATAATAACAATAGTATTTATGATTCCTGAAAATTTGCTTGCGATCAGATAAAAATTGTGGAAGTTATTAAAGAAACACTTTTGTATGGGACAAAACGGCCACTTACGGGGGGTCTCAAATGCTTTGGCCGACAATCTGGTGTATTGTGCCGTCTATGGTATATTTTAAATGTTAGTATCACATCGTTATACCAAATATACCATTTGGTATATTTTTAGTATTTTGCAGTATTTTTTGGTATATTTTGAAAATAATACCGCAATATTTTGCTTTTATTCAAAAGGGGTAGCGGGTATCTCACAGTCGAGCACACTCGACTGTAGTTTTCTTACTTGTTTTAAACTTTCGATTAAGAAAATGTATTCTTTAGGTATAGAAATTAAGAAATATTTTTATAAAACAGTTCACGAAACTGAATTTCTATCTTTAATCGTAATTATCCTGAATTTGAAAACTTATTGATCTTGAAAAGAGATTTGTATATAGAAAAGTTCTTCTTTAATGTTAGAATTTATGAAATATTTTTATAAAACAGTTCTTGAAACTGAATTTCAATCTTTAATCGTAGAATTTAAATTTAGATAACTTGTTCTGAGTTCGAAAATTTCAATAATAATAATTATTATATTTGTTTTTTTAATAATTATTAAAACACAAATATCGCGCATGCGAAATCTTAATTGATAAAAGTGTTCTCAAATCAAGTGCAAGCTGAGAGAATATTATAAGTTACATCTTCTGAAAATGCCGGACTTAGACGGTTCTTAGTTATTTCTATTCTCTGTTATTTTGTAAGCACAAATATGAAAGAAATAAAGCATGATAGTAAAATGATCGAACTGTGGAGTGTTGAAGCCGGATTATTTTTAAATCTGGGATCAATTTCCAACACTACGGATCATCTTTACAATCTATAAATATATACTATATTATTTGTAGAAAAGCTATATTCAATTGATTTCTTGGGCTTAATATCTGATCTGTTGTTAGTATGATGCAATATTTGCTTGGTTGGCATACTCGCTATATTTATATTGAATGTAGTGCTATATAAATATACCAAATATAAGAATAATACCGTCGTTTGAATGTATAACTATAACTAGTATTTATAGTATATTTTGGGGGTATATTATAGTATATTTTGGGGGTATATTAATGTGGTACATTTAATGAAGCGCCTTTCGAATGTAGTAATATTATGTACATAAGTACTAAATATATCTTTTTGGTATATTTTCATTGTTGTGGTATATTAATTTGGTATATTTTAAGAATAATGCCGCATTGTTTGGTTCATATTCAATACCGGTTCATATCGGCAGTTTTCTCAATTGATTTACGTCTCATTATTCAATTCAATTCTGTCATCATCATCACCATTGACTCACCTTCGCCATTGATCTCCACCTGGGGCGTGTGAATGCTGGGATGCGGATAGCTCGCGGCTGAGCTGCTCGATGTGGTGCTTGCGGTGCTGCTAACTGGCGCACGATACGCGGGCGTTCGACTTGTGCTGGGCGTGGCCTTTGGCCGTGTGGGCGCTGCCGCTGTGGAGGCGGGTGAAGGCGGTTGCGGTGGTGGTGGCGGTGGTGCGGCCGATGTGGCAAGCGTGGCGGGTTCCAGTTTAATGCAACGCGGCAGAGCGCTGCTCCATTGTCCGGTGGCCAGGCAGCTGAGCACACGTGGTCCTTCCATGCGATAGCCGGGCGGGCAGCTGATCTCCGCCTTGGAGCCGTAGTAGGTGCCGTTGGGTGCACTGATGATCGTGTTGTAGTAGTTGCCGGGCAGCGTGTCGCATTCAACAACTGTGAAGAGAGAACGAGGGAGTGAGTTAAGTAAAAACCAGGACAACTCTTACGTTTTTTTGGGGCATAACTAAACTCTAGAAGCCATCTAAAGCTGCGCATGAGACACAATTGTAAGCTAGTTTAATTTGATTGTCGTAGCTTAACTAGTTCCCGAGTTATAGAAGTTCTAACGTGCAGACAAACAGAAGGACGCATAGATAGGGTTGCCAACCTTACTGTTCAATTTGATATTATACATATTATTGCTATCTAGACTTATATGATATTATACATATTTTTGCTGTCTACACTTTGACTCTTTGCTATTGCACTGTCAATAGAAACAATTTGATATACATCAAAGTTATAGAAGGATAAATAGGGTCGCTAAGCTTACTGTTAAAATAATATTATATTTTCTTGTCTACATTTTGACTTTTTGCTGTTGCACTGTCAATGGAAATAGTCTGATTTTAATCAAATCTTTGCTTACTGCAAATTTAAAATCATTCAACGTTTTTCACTTTGTTTAGTTTTTTTTTGATACAATGATTTTTTTTGACTAAAGCTTTTTCACGTTTGTTTTTATGAAATGCTTTATAAGTGTTCTGTTGTTGTGTAGTACATTTTGAGAAATATCAATTTTAATAGTTTGAGAGGGCGTAAAAAGGCGTGGTTGCCCACTAAAACATAGTTTGGCATCATTAGAGTCGTGTTTATAAATTGCATGGCGCTAGCTAGCCAAGTTTAGCAGTTGCAACAATGCAAAGTGACGGACGGACAGCCAGACGGATGGCAAAGAAAGAACTTATATCAGCATATGGGTAATTCTTTAGTGAAGTGATGAAAATATCAACCAAAACATCTTTTTATTATGTGTAAAGATGAATCTTATAGCTTTTGATTACCACTTCAATTAAAGTTAGGCATGATTTTGGAATTATTTTTCTATTTCAAGATAAAGACCAAAATGCACGAATTTGAATGCAAGCTAAAATATTACTAAATTTTATATAGTTTATCTTAAGACAGAAAAAGTTTCCAGGAGCAATCAATTTATATATTTGATCGTACAAAATAGCAATCAATTTATACATTTTATCGTACAGCTCCAGGCTATAAATAAAGTGTTAATTCCGAACTATACGAAAAACCTTTACTTATATTCAAATTTGTTTCTGCATCCGTCAGAGAATTTCTCATATGCCATACTTATTTTGACAGCTGTAGAGCACTTAATAGAATCGCATCTGCAATGTTCAATCATTTACTTACTCTCACAACGTGGTGGCGGTCCGTTCCAGCGCTCGTCAAAGTCGCAGGTGAGGAGAGCGCGTCCAATCATCTCGTATCCCTCGTCGCAGGCGTACTTCACCAGGCTGAGGTAGCCGACGGTGCCGTTGAGCAAACCATACGATCCATGTGCGATGCTCGCCGGCAGACCGCATTCGATATCTAGATAGAGAGGAGCGATGATATATTAGAGATGGGTAGAGATGACAACTTAAGGCTTGACTTACATTTGCAAACGGGTGGAAACTCATTGTAGAATCCGGTTTCGAGGCAAGTGCGTGTGGCGGGACCGACAAGCAAATGATTCGCATCGCAACTGTATTTGATTTGGGCTCCAACTTCGTAGCCATTGAGTGCAATCATCGTGGAGTTCGGTGGCTGTTCGGGGCGACCACAAGTCTTGGGCTGATGCTGGCAAATGAAATTGAGTAGCGTATTGCAATTGGTGTCGCTCCAGAGCCAACCCTTGGAGCCATCAAACCGTGCACAATCCTCATCGCCACCGGGATGATTCCAAAATGAGACGGTCAACTCCTCACCGTTCACCCACTTCCAGCTGCTGCGATCGCTGCCATCGCGCACCGCACCCATCCAATACTGTGAGCTGACATCGCTGCGATGGCGACGCCACAGCTCCCAGCTGATGAAGCCCTGCAGCGCCGGATTGCTCTCGCTGATCAAGGTGCCGCCACGCGATCGACAGAAGCTGAGGGCATCGAGGAAATTCAACGGCTGGCGATTGTAGAAAATGTAACATTTGCCATTGTACGAGGCCAGGGCGCCGGGCGGCTGATCGCGGAACGTCGGACAACGTTCGATGGGCAGCGCCTGATCCGTGTAGACGAACGCCTCGCATATGGACAACGGATTCGGGGCGTTGTTCTCCAGATGGACGCTGACAAAGGCGCCGGGCATCGGTGGATTGCAGGGCAGGAAAAGCGGTTGGCCGGCCTCGAGGAGACCCGTGAAGCGATTGCAGATCGGATTTGTGCCCAGATCGGGTCGATTGTTGCCCACACGCACCACAATCGTGGCGGGTTTGTTGCCTGCGAGTGAGTGAGAGAGAAAGATGATGAGTGAGATGCTGTGGCATGCGGCATGTGGCAAGCGAACTTGCAGTGAAAGTAAACAAAGTAAAATTTCAAGTCTCCCAGGCAGGCTGAGTTTGTTTGCCCCTTTTTTGTGCCCTCTATCTCTGTCTCTTTCAACTTGTTGCCTCCCCTCTCTCTCTGACCTTTACTTCGCTGTGCTGCCCCACTGAGTCACCACAGACTTAAATCACATAACATGCGCTGCCAAGTGAAAGCATTTTTTTTAGTAGGCTTTTGGGAACAGAAACAACAACAACAAAAAGACAAAAACAAACTCTTTGGCTCACTGACTAACTAACTCGACTGCTTTCCCTCTCCCTTGCACTCTCTATCGCTATCTCTCTCTGTCTCTCTCTGGGTCGCCTGACAGTTGTTTACCTTTGCTTGGCGTTTCGACTACCCTTTTTTGGCTCGAGTCTAGCCACTCTACCTGTCTGAGTTGAGTTTGTGTCGTGCAGCATTTGCCATTTGGCCCTGCGCCGTCGCTTCAATTGCCATTGTCAGCCTGCGGTTGCATTCAACTGTTTGCCTTCTCCCACCCCCCTCACTTTACCTTACTTCACTTCTGTCTCTGTCTCTATCCTCACTTAGTTTAGCAGCTGAAGTTTATTAAGCTGTTGTTGTCTTCTTCTATGTTGTTCTAGTAGTTGCAGTGGCAAAAAAGTTGCGCTAGCTTTTCACTTAATTCAAGCACATTTTTAAATGATTTTTCAATACTAAGCGCATATTTTGAATTTAGTCTTTAACAACTTAAAAGCGCTTTAAAGCTTAGTAGCTTGTTTAGTGAAGCTTTCATCGGAGCTCTATACTTTCTTTAACTACTAATTCTAAGCGTATATTCTGGCAGCTTAAAAGCACATTAAAGTTTACTTGATTTTATTGAGTTAAGCTTGCCTTGGATCATTGATTGGAAAGCTATTTTTAAGTGATTTTTTGCTTATACTTTAAATAGTAAGCGTATATTAGTTAAGCTTTTTTGAGCTTTGTTATACAAAGCTAATTTTTAAGTAATTTTTTTGCTTCAACTTTAAACAGTAAGCGTATATTTTAAATCGTTTTTAGTTAAGCTTTTGCAGGAGCTATTTATCTATTCACTTTGGGCTTAAAGCTCATTTAAGCATTTTAAAGCACATTAAAGTCTGCTAGTGCTTTTAGTTAAGCTTATTATGTTGCCTTTTGTATTCTCTCACATTGATCCAAAAGCTGAATCAGTTTTTTTTTTGTTATTTCCAAGAACATATTCTTCATATACAACTTACTTATCCCTTGATGCCTATGCGTTTTTTGTGTGCAAATTTTAGCTAACTATGTATATAGATTTTAAGAGTAGTTGAAAATTCATTGAAAATTGATCACTAATTGTTTTGTCAGTCAGTTACTCTTAATAGATATATTACTATATGAATACAGTTGTAGTTGTTCAACTTTATGTGTGCAGCAAATAAAAAAGAATTCAAGACTTACCGCAACAGGATTTGCCAAAGTCCAGACGCACCAGTTGAACCATGTAGGGTTCAAGGAGATTCACATACCACCAGGGCGAGCGTTCCGGTTTCGTTAGCGAGCAAGTGTCCGGCGTGAAGAAGGCGGACGTGGAGCCATCGATGGCCTTCTGTGGTGCCCCAGCGCCGTCGGTGGAGATTTGCATTGGCGCCTTGCCAGCAGCCACATTGAGAACTGTGCATGGGAAATTGGGAGAAACAAAAGAGAGTTGTTTGTTTTTCGTTTTTTGTAGATTCGGTAATAATAAAAATAAAAACAAAACAAAGATCTGCGAGATATGATGATGATTTGTTTACAAGTTTAGGCTTTTGTTTTATTGTTTATGTTTGTTGTAGTTGTTGTTTTTCTCTATTCTATTTGTTCTTTTGTTGATTTTCCCAGCGCAAAGACAAGGTCTGGCCAATTGGCCAGGGCTAAGACAGTTAGCCACAGTTGGTCACATTAGTCTTTAGCCCTGACACGCTTCCTATTCTACTTCAACTTCTACTTCAACTTTGAAATTCGTCTGCTTGGCACTGGCGACACAATCGACTAAAACTCACTAAATGATAGAATGTGAGTTGCGCTAGAAATAATTTTGTAATAGAAATCTTGTAACTTGCACTATTTTTATTTGTTTAATATTATCATTGTCTATACTTATTAAAAAAATTAATAAAATAAGCAATAATATTGTTTAATATGCATACAACTTAGTATTTTATTTATTTCTTTAATGTGTATATGAAATAATTTTGTAAAATTATAATATTTTCAAACTATATATATATATATATATATATATATATGAAAAATTTTATGCACAATTTATGTTTAGTATATTAACTACAAAACAGCATTAATTAATTGTTTTAATCAAAATTTGCTTCTTTAAAGTCGAAACGGATTGAAAGTTCTTTCAAAAGTTCTGTTACATTTTTGAAGCTAATGTAAAAGCGTTGTTAATGTGCTTCAGCTAGAAAGTTCAGCAAATTTGTTATAGTTTTCGTGAACAATTTTGTTAATGTGCTTCATTTATTGTAGACAAAAGCTAAACGTTTGTAAGAAATATTCAAGTTCTGTCAAAAGCTCAGCTATGTTTTCAAAATTATACAAACATGTTATAAACGTTTTTTAGGTATTGAAGACAAAAGAACATAAAAGGGTTAATCCTTCAAGCTATTTGTCAAAGCTCTTTAAAAAGCTTTGAAAATGCGCTTCATCAATTGGAGCCAAGGAATTGAAACTGTAAGAAATATTCGGGTTCTATTAAAAGCTCAGCTATGTTAAAGCTATTTTAAAAAGTTACAAAAGTCCAAAAACAAAAAAGGGTTGTACCTTCAAGACATTTTAAATATGTAAATTGAAAGCTCAGCAACAGTTTGTCAAGAGCTTTGTTAATGCGCTTTAAGGAATTTGGAAGCTCTACCAAAAGATCTCAAGAAAAGTTCGATCATTACGTAAGTTAAACAAATACCTCAAAACTGTAAGTAACTATGGAAATACGAAGTAAGCTCTTAGTTTAATAAATTAACTTAAGCAACTGCAGCTTTAGTTTAGCACACCTCACAGTCTCTTTTTGCTGCTGGGTATACTTAAATATATTGTGTGTGTTTGCCTGCAAAATTTGTCAAGTCGAAGACTGACTAAGTGACCTTCAGTCGCCAATTGCTTTGGCCTGGGCCCATTGTTAATTGTTGAGGCAGACGACGAGGGATTAAACACAGTTAGAATTCAGCGAGTATCTGATTGTGGTGATCACAAGGCCCAAACACGAAGCACACAAAATTGTTGCCAAAGCACAGCCACAGAAAAATAAAATTCGTAGTTCAAGCAAAAGTGAAATTTTTGGCTTTTTGTGTGTGTGTTGATTTCAACTTTTTCTTTCAACGCGGCATCAATTGTTGTTGGCTTGGTCTTAATTACATTGCTACGCATTTTGTGTGGCAGGCAGCATTGAGATTCATTAATCAGATGCATCTGTCGGATAAAAAGTACAACAACAAAAACAACAAAAAGCCCAAAAGAAATAAACCGACTTTACTACTACTCGACACAGTGAGCGCTCTCGCTCTCAGTGTGTTCACAGATCGCATCGTAAAAATGATCTTTATGTGCTTTAGTCAGTCGACTTTCTACTCTCTGTTGGCAGGTGGCAAAGATCTCAACTGCTTCTTCTTCTGCTGTTGTTGTTGTAGCTGTGTGTGGCTGCACTCTTGTTCCAAAATGTGTGTGTGTGACAAATGCCTTTAATTGCCCTCTAATTCAATTTCAATTTCCATTTCCATTTCAATTCTTCATTTGTTCAACTGTTCTTCAGCTACGTTAGTTGTTCGACTTTTCAGTTTTTTTTTTTTATTTTTGTTTGCCGCCTGCTGCGTCATCATCTTTGTGCCTCAATCATCGTCGTCATTCATTCAATTTTGCGCTGTTTCAATTCTCTAGCTTACTTGATCGCTTCGCTTCTCTTCCCTTCTCATCTCTCATCTATCTACTTCTTTCTGTCTTTTGTTATTGTTCAATTAATCAATGGGCATTGCTGATTCGTACCGCTGGCTATGGGTTGCCTCTTGCCTCTTCAGCTCTCTCAGCTCACTTCCATTGAGTTCAGTTGTGTGTGTCTTACGAGTGGCAATTTGTCTGCCGGCAACTCGCTGCTCACAGCTCACAGCTCACAGCTTGGTAAACTTGCAACTGGCGGCCGTTGGGCTCAATTTACCAGGCCGAAATTAGTGACAGCCGTAAACCAACACACCAACCAACAAATCACGCCAGCGGTTTTACAATGCAACGAACTAAATATAAACGAAAGCTACAACGAACTGATTATGCTCTATCCGAAGCAAAAATGACTTAAGAAACTGCTCCTAAATTAATTACAGTAATTTTTATTTATTTATTATTAATTATGCTCATTATCGAACTTGAAACCTTTCAACAGTGAATTCAATTAAAATTTAAATAATTAATATATTTCTATAGTCAAAAAGACAGACGAAAAAATAATGGAAAAATCAAAAGATTTAAGGAGAAAATACATTTCAAAATATTTATGCATATATTAATAGAATTGAAACTTAGACAATATTTAAAGATTAAAACATGATTGTAATCCAATAAGATTTGCAAGCTAAAATACAAATTTTATTAGTATAATGCCTGGCGAAATGAACAGTTAATTCGTCTGAACCGGTTCACAAGCGGTTCACCAACCAAACGCACAAATTTATGAGCGGTTAAGCTTACAACTTATGTATACACAAATATAAAGATATATGGAAGATATATAAATATATAGATATACACTAAAGTTTACAATAACTACCAAATTAAATAATTAAGTTGCCTGAACCGGTTCAAAAGCGGTTCAGCCGCCTAGCTCACAAACTAAGCTAACGATATGGCTTAAATTGTGGTAAAACATAAATAATAACATAATATAATATTGAAAATCAATAATTGCCTGAACCGGTTCAAAAGCGATTCGGTTGCATAGCACACAAATCAGGCAAGCGAAAAAGCTAAAATTTGTTACATACTTGGAAAACATAAATATATATTAGATTATTATTCAAAATCTGTAAATTTAAGTTTACACTTGCTAATAAATTGAATAATTTACTTGCCTGAACCGGCTTATAAGCGGTTCAGCTGCATTGCGCACGAACCATGCAAGCGAAAAAGCTGAAATTCGGTCTATGCGAAGTTGATAACTAAATTGAAATGGAGACAGCCTAAAATGATTGGCAAAAAGCAAACGAACTGAGTTGCCACATTGCAGTTGCAGCTGCTAGCGGCATCTGCTGGGTCAAGGCTGATGCCGCATTGCAGTTTGTCACTCACTCAGTCAGTCGAGACAGCTTTTGACTTTGCTTTGGCAACTGCTTTTTTTTAATTTCAAATTCAATTTATCGTGAACCGTTTGTGTCAATCAATTTGATGTTTGTTTGTGCATCACGCGACGGAAGTTGTTGTCTCTAACTCTCGACTCGAACTCGACTTTAGAACACGAACAAACACAAATATCGTTTTTTTTTTGGGTTTGTCTCCCCTCTCTCAGTTCCCCGCTTACTCTATTTTCTTTCTTCTCGTTTGTGTTGAATGAGGCGAACCACACAACAAAAAAAAAAAAAGAGCCAACAAGCGAACCACTAACGAAAAATGTGGGTCAATTCGTTACGTTAAATTCTCGACTCGATCGATGTTTGTTGTTGTCTGTTCCGCCTTTCATCGACAGCACACACACCTCACACACACACACACACACACACATATACATATGGCATTTAGCCCAATTTGTGTGTGGTGTGTTAATCATGTTTCACTTGGACACGACACACAACACACAACACAACACTTTGCATTTGGAATTGGAATTGAAATTGGAATTGAATTTGGGATACTTTGATTTCGGTTTTCGGACGCTTCGCTTCGAATTCCGCGTGGCGCGCGTGTTTCATTGAGAACACGCTGGTGAAAGTTCATGGAATTCGATTTCAGTCAACAAGTTGCCAACTTGCCAACTTGCGTTGCCAACTTCAAGGTGTTAATTGACGGCTCAAAATACACACACACACACACACACATCTTCACAAACTCATCGAGACACACAAAAAGCAAAAAAAAAAATCCCAATCGAAAATTGTATGTGCGACAAGTTCGTGCCTTAAGTCTTTTGTCTTGCACTGCGACTGCAGCAAAGTGAAAACACTTGCAAACAGTTGCGATTAGCAGCCAAGTTCCGTTTCAAATCGTTTTCCTCAAATCTGCAGTGTTTCTATTTATTTTGCATGTTTGCTTCTTTATTATTATTATTATTTTTTTCGGTATTATTTTTATAATTTTTTATTTAGCTATCATCTGCATGCTTACTCTAGCTTCAATCTAAGGTCAAGCAATATTATGTTTGAAATATTCTGAATTTAACTGAGTTGTGTCTTCTGATCTTAGCAATCCATTCAATTGTTTTGCATATTTACTGGTTTATTAAAAGAAAGTTAATTAAAGAGTTGATGCTATATTTATTTTGCATATTCGAAATACTTTACTTTATTACCCTCTGTTTATTCTGCGCCTTGAGTAAATTTACAATATCTACTAGCATATGAATAATTTTCGATGGCGAATGCAAAGACAGTTGCTAATTGATGGCGAAGTAAAAAATTGAACTGAAACTTGTTAACCGCATTCCGCATTCCTCAATGTTTATGATGTGTATGGTGTGTGTGTAAATATGCAAGTGGCATTTATGCATGTTGTTGTTGTTGTTACTTACCACAGAATGGAATGCCCTCTGGCACCCATTGCCCCTTGTCGCAGACTCGTCTGGCGGGTCCGAGCAGCTCAAAGCCCCGCTCACAGCTGTAGGAGGCGACGGTGCCCTGCGTTAGATTCGCACTCGAGAAGACGACGCTGCTGTGCGCCGGTGATCCAGGAAAACTGCAAGCTCCATCTTTAAGAAAAAGAAAGAGAGAGAGAGAGAGAGATAAATACATAATCAGTAAAAAGAGAGACCCAAAATTAGCTAAGTTTTAACATATTTTTGGAGAAATTTCACATTGAAATTAAGCATTCATTTATGCGCAGCCACAACTCGTTGTGGCCACATTAAAAATTCATCAATTAAACAAAAGACACAGAAAGCAGCGACAGAAAGAAACGTTCTCAACTGTTGCTGTTGCTGTTACTGCTGCTGATTAATAAAGCCGTTCTTGGCTCTTCTCTGTGACTTGACCAAGTTATTAAATTGCCGCGCTGATTGATTTCTTAATTCATGCTCAAACTTCAGCTGAAACTCCCCGAAAAAAGATGTAAAAGAAATCTTAATTAATTTCTAAAAACAAAACAAAACAATTCGTAATCGCAGGTCTGGGTCACGATTTGTGTTTTCGCTAACGAACTTTTGCTGACTTTGAGACGCTGTACAAAAAATGATTTACGAATGCAAATTATTATCTTTTAAACATTGTAAATATTGTAGCATTCGACTTCTTTTTGCTTATTTAGAAGCATTTTTTTTTAATATGAATTATTCTTTTTTTTGACATAATTTAACAGCACTCAATCAATGTATATTGATAGCTCTTTAACTGAGATACTGACAATAATTTATATTCTGTATGAAAAGGGAAACTTTGTTGTATTATATACTAAATATATTCTGAACATATTGAATATTCTGAATATATACTGAATGTACTAAATATATAAGACTATATTTGGTATTTCCTTGAGTTACTACTTTCGAAATATACTAAAGAGGTCAAAATATACCGAATTGATATACTAAAAAAATACTAAAATATACCGACGACTATATTTGGTATTTACTTGAGTTACTACTTTCGAAATATACTAAAGAGGTCAAAATATACCGAACTGATATACTAAAAAATACTAAAATATACCGATAATTATATTTGGTTGAATTACTATTTTCGAAATATACCAAGGCGGTTAAAATAAACCAGAAAAATACTAAAACTAGAGCTCAATCTCTTATATTTTCTCAGATCTAGATGTTCACACGGACAGACGGACAGACAGACAAACAGACTTATATTTATACTTTTTGGGTTTAAAGATAACTTCTTCTGTCTGTTTCATGCACTTCCTGCTGGCATAAAGTTATAATACCGTTCTATGAGTTTTGTGCCTCCTTTTTTGTGAAAATCTTTTGATCGGCTAATGTCATTCAACATATGCTCATGCCTCAAGAGAAATGTTAAGATGCCGTTGCACAGATCCTGGGTTACGGCATCGCCGCCTCTGTCGACATTTTGTCGGCCAAAAGCAACCTGTCAAATTCCCAAGCTAGCTGGCTAGCTGACTAACTGGGCAATGGCTTTTGGCCAGAGAGTTGACTTGAAGTTTTGAGTTTGAGTTTAAGTTTCAGCTTGAGTTTGAGTTTGAGTTAAGCTGAGACATGGCTTCGTCGACTGGCAATTAAGCAAGTTCCGTTCCAGTTTGCATCGTTAGCTGGACTTGCCGGTGAATTGTTGGTGGTTGTTGGTTGTTGGTTGCTGGTTGGTGTTGTTGTTGTTGTTGTTGCTCACTTGTTGTTGGCGTCAACAAAACGCCTCAAAAATGCCAACAATTCACGTATTCAGCATTGCAAAATGTTCTCAGCTCGTTTTTGTTGTTGTTGTTGTCAATGCAAAGCGTGAGAAAATTGCTACAACAACAGCGAGCAACACCAGCGGCGGCAACTGTCAAGCACAACAGCAACAGCAACAATAAAAAGACCATCAATTTAAGTGGCATTTTTGCATGCTCTGTCCAAGCGGAGTCCATACAAATTTATGATGCAATTTGCAAGCGAAATAAATTATCAAAAACAGCAAACAATCGGCATTGGAATTTTAAAAGCATTCAAAAAATAAGTTTTGAATTTAACATATCAAAAAGGCTGCCCATCAACTAATAAATTCAATACTTTGCTGCTATTCGACAGTTTGTCATGCTTAAAGATGACGCAGCTTCCAGCAGCGAATAGTTCTAAAATTAGTGTTGTTAACGATCGTTTATAGCGATACTCTGATGTCATTTACAATCATTTGAATATAATTGTCTCTATCATCTTTGGCTTTGGCATGCAGCTCAGCATTTCGAACTATTGTTGTGTTAAGCAGCACAAATAATCAACAATGACAAATAGTGGAGTATAATGGAAATGACTATCTTAATTTATATAAAACGAATATCAAATATTAATAATATATATACAAATTTCTATCTATTCAATAAGTTGTTGTTTTCCATTTGATAAATAACACATAAACAGCATCAGAAATTAGTTTCGAATTTAAAAGAAAGGGAATTCTAACAAGAACAAAATTCTTGAACTTCAGATCTTTTTGATGTTAAAATAAAGATTTTTTTTGAATCTAAAAACGATAATTGAAGATTTTGTAATCTTGTTTTAAGATATTGTCAACTCAAAAAAATTTTTTTTTAGGATCGAAAAGTTTCTTAATAAATATTTGCAATCTTCTTTTCAATCTAGATTTTTCGAGTGTACTTGACTGTGAAAACTCGCTTCCCATATTGAATAAGAGAAAAAGAGTGTGCCATTAGTCTTGAAATATACTAAATAATATACCAAATGTCATACTAAAATATACCAAATGCCATACTTGGTATATTTATAAATAACTCCATTCAAAGTATACAAAGTATATATAAATTGTCAGCAAAAGTAATTGTGGTATATTTTAGTATATTTTAGCAAATTAATTTGGTATATTTTAGAATAATACCGCAATATTTTATTTTACTATGAAAATGGTAGCGGGCATCTCACAGTCGAGCATACTCAGCTGTAGATTTTCTACTTCTTTTTGGCATATTTAAGAATCTTAAAGCATAAGTAAAGTTGTTTTATGAAAATATTAAATACTTGCTCAGTTCACAAAATAATAAAATAATCTATTCAGCTGTCATGTAGTAAATACTATTTCTTATTCTCACAATTGCTTGTTAACCATTTATAAGAATCATTTAGGAACCTATTATACCTTTATTATTCTTTAACTTCACAATTCGAATTTGTAATTATATGTTTTTGCAAAATGTTGCATCTCAAATCTCAGTTCTCATTGAATTCTTAGAAAATGCACAGCAAAAAAGATGCCAAGTACAATTTTAGTACTTTTGTTAGGGCATTAAAAGGTCGCTGTTAGATGGCCAAAGTGGCAATTACGCCTTTGTGTCGTGATGAATGACGCATGTGGCAACGCGAAAGCAAGTTGCTGCTGTTGCTGCTGTTGCTGCTGTTGTTGCTGTCTAGCTGCCATGTATTCGCATATAGTATCTTAATACGAGTATCTTTTGCATCTATCAGATACATCAGCAGCAGCAAGCAGAAAAAAAAAAATCAAATGTATGGCAGTTGTTGTTGTTGCTGTTGCCGTTGTTGCTGTGATTACATTTTCAATTTAGTTAGTTTCCCAGGCGCATTTGCATGAGAGAATCAAGAGAATCAAGAGAATCGAGCGACTGCAACTGCGAGGCATCAAATCGAATGATGATGAGATTTGAATAGTTAATCACTGACCATTGGCCACTGGGCAGAAGTCCACAGAAGTAGAAGCAACATCAGCAACAGCAACAGCAGCAGTCGCAGTTAATCGTTTGTGTTGCATGTGGCATGTTGCATGTGTTGCTCCAAATCTGTGGCAGAATTCCTAAGCTAAACTTATTCTCATTGACGTTCTAAGCGCAGTTGTTGCCGCTGTTGCTCATGTGGTTGCTGTTGCTGCTTGTTGCTGTTGTCTGTCTGTCCGTCTGCATGTTTCATGTTGCCAGCAGAGATCATTAGACAGCGCAACAGTCAGTCAGTCAGTCAGTTAGTCATTCAGTCAGTTAGTCAGTTAGTCATTCATTTGAGCAGCATCGCTGCTTTTGACCAATGCAACTTTCCACGCAGCTGCAACCATTGCTCGGTTGCTTGGTTGCTTTGGCTTATACAATCGCAATTTCATCATAACGGTACGCTCTTTAGCCACAAATCAAATTAGTTCAGTCAAATTCAGAAATTCATTAAGTTGTATGCCAAAAAGAGAGATAGAAAAAGAGAAGAGAAGAGAAGTGTGCAAGTTGATGAAGAAATCAAGTTCATGAAAATTTTCAATTTCAATTTCAGTTCAGACGCTGTCAAAGACTCGTGTTTTTTGCTTTTTTTTGTATTTTGGTGGCAACTCCCACGCTGTGCGCTGAATCGAGCCCACAAAAATGGCCAAGAAGCAGCAGCGAGCAGCAAAAGGTAAAAGAAGAGCAGCAGCAACGATGAAGACAAAAAAAAAAAGGTTGCCCCAAAAGGCGGCCAGCCATGGAAATTGTCTGCGGGCTGCCAAAGTTGTTGTTGCTGTTGCTATTGCTGTGCCAAAGGTAGTAGGTAGCTCGCTCCAAGTGTGTGTGTGTGTTGCATGTATTGTTGTTGTTGTTGTTGTTGTTGTTACTTCCACTTGGTTTGGGGCGTGCAACGTTTTGTTTGCTTTGCTTTCATTTGCTTTCTACGTGCGCGAACTTAGTGAAAGTGATACCCAACACACACACACACATACAGCTCACACACACACACACACACACTCGTAACACACGCTCGTAGGCAGTGACAACAACAGCAATTTGTACGAACAAGAAAAGCGAAAAACAACAACTGAACAACTGAACAACTGAACAACTTTATGCTTTGTGTGTGCCGTAAAAATCATCCAATAATAATAAATTACAATAATAACAGTTATAATTTTCAACTTGGACATGGCATGCACAATTGTTGTTTCGTTGTTGTTGCCCGCTCCTTTTGTTGTAACAAATTGGCCATCAACGCCTCGTCCATTGCGGCAACAATATCGAATTGTTTGCGCTGGCCGCAACTGAAGCGGGGGGGAGAAGAGAGAGAGAGATGGGGAGAGAAGGAGAAAAGGCAACAAGTAAGTAAGTTAGAGTTGAGTGTGTGAGCTCGACTGTGAGATACCAAACAGCAATATACCAAATAAAATACCGTCAAAATATACTAAGTCAATATTTGGTATATACGTTCAAATGTGATATCATATTGAAAATATACTAAAAATATACCGAATATCAAATATGATACTATAGTTAAAATATACTAAAAATATACTAAAAAATATACCGAATGCTATATTTGGTATATCAATGCACTTATAAATACATTCAAAATGTGGTATAAGTTTTACAAAATAAATATACAGCAAAAATACTATATTCGGTATATTGATAGACATTCCAAATATACCAGACTGTCAGCTAAAGCAAAAATACTGAAAATATGCCAAAGGCTTAATTTGGTATATTGATAAAGTACTTCATTCAAAATAGACCATAAGGTAAAAAATACTGTAAATATACTAAATGCAATATTTGATATTCAAAATATACCAGACCGAAGCAACTCAGAGGCCTGCTTCTTACAGTTCAATACATTTTCTGCCGCCACAAAATTATAATACCCTTTAAGCCTCTGGGTAGCGGGTATACAAAATAGACAAACAAAAAGCGAAAGCTTTTGTCTAACGTCCACAAGGCAGGTCAACAAGGCCAAAGCAAGAAAGAGAGAGAAAAACAGAAATTGATAAGGGCAGCTGCAAAGGGAGAGAGAAAGAGAGAGAGAGAGACAATGGGGCAAGAGGAATGGAAAGGGAAGTACGCTTGTCTTTTGGCCAAATGCGAATGCGAATGCGAACGCAGGTGAAATGTTAATTGCATGTGAATTGAATGCGACTCGCTAATCACTCAATTAGTGTCTCTCTCTCTATCTCTCTCTCTCTTTCTCTCGCGTGCGCTTCGAACTGGTTCAATGAACTGTGAACCTCATTTCTGTTCGCACTTTGCGCTAAACTGACACAATTGATGCACATTAGTACAAAACGAGAGAAGAAAGTTCAAATGCAGCGACCGACAAACATACAAAACTATCATCGATCAATATTATGTTTTAGTATTTTATCGCATTAAGCTGGTCACACTTAATCATGCTTCCCCCTGTGACATGTGCATGTGCGGAAATCATTTAAATATTGAAAAAGTCCAACTAATATCTTATAAAATACATAAATAGCACACAAATCAGTAATTAACGGATTAGACAATTATTAAAGTATTATCTTAGCCGGTAGAGTAAATGGAGAGCTTATAAGAAAAGTTGCTAATAAAATGGAACTTATAAAATAGTTCTAATGGAATTCAGAATTCGAAAATTTCGAATCTATTCGAATATACCATATACAGGCAGCGGTATATTTTCAGTATTTTTGCCACACTGATTTGCTTTAATTGCACAAGTACTATATTGGTATGCCAATTATAGCTTTTGGTATATTTTTAGTATTTTTTATATACCAAATATAGTCTTCGGCATATTTTCAGTATTTTTGTTAGTACATTAACTTGTCATATTTTAAAAATAACAATAATAACAATAATAATCGACATATCAGCATATTAATTTGGCATATATTGAGCTATATTTGGCACATTTTCGGTATTTATGTCAGTACATTATATTATTTTATTATTAATTAACGGTTTTAGTGTTTTATTTTAATAGAATTAAATAAGACAGCACAGTACTAAAGCCCAATAATATAAGCCAAAGTCTTTTGGCTGCACACAGATTTTAAAGTAACTGTAACTAATTTAGCTACTCAATAAACAAAAAACAAGTGCAAACTCATTTTTAATTGAGTAAAGTTAGAGTACAATTTGCAACATGATTTCAAAGAATTCCATGCGCTTATATAAATGCATTTTTAGCTGGAATTTAAGCAAAAGACTTGGCTCAACTTTAATAAGCAGTTATTTGCCAGGCATTGTTGTTGTTGTTGTTGGCTGTTGTTGTTGACTGTTGCAACTGCAGTTTGGCCACTTGTTGTCATAAGTAAGCTGTGTTTGGCCATTGCACAGCACTTTCTACTTTCTGGCCCAAGCCCAAGACGGAGACAGAGATGGAGACAGAGACGGGAGAGTTAAATAGGCAATTCACAATCGGATTCGCATGGCGACAACAATTTGCGTATGGCGGTTAATTTCATTTTAAATGCACAACAATGCGAGAGAAATGCACTCTTAATTGTCTGAGAAGACGACGAAGACGAGGAGATGGTAGCAAGAAGAAGAGCAAAGGTGGAAGAGACTCTCTTTGAGTAGCTGTAAATGGGCCTCGACCAATGTCGTGTGAATTTGTCAGCTCGCGTTTTGAGAGCCCCACTGTAGAGCTAATTAGAGAAGAAGATTGAGATTAGAGAAGAAGATATTAGGCTCAAATTTCAGTAGATCTAAAGAGAAGAGGGGAGAAGTGAGGAGAAGCTGTGTAATGTAGTTGGCGTCATGCGCTGATTGCTCAACGCCCACGCTTCGGCAACTGTTGTTGCTGTTGCTGCTGCTGTTGCTGCTGTGGTATTCAGTTCTTCCTCTTCCTCTGCCATTCCCTTTCTTCAATTACGAAATTGAAAAGTGCAAGTGCGCCGCAAATGGGATGGCAACACAAACATTTGCCTTTACCTCAACATCAGCTTTGGCTTCAACTGCTGCCTGATGACCCAATTGTGATAGTTCGAGGCGAGTGAAAAGCGCAGCGTGTCCAAAAAACAAAAAAACAAAACAAAAAGCAAAGCGCCCATTAAGAAAAGGTTTTCCCTTTTCTTTCTTTGCTTTTCACTCCACTCACACACACACACACACACACACAGTCAGCGAGGCAAAGAGATGGAGAGAGATGGTCTAGGGGACAATCTCGGTCTAGTCGAAAAGCCGCAATGATTCATGGGTCAACTAATTTTCGTTAGTTTCGTGCTGAGACGCAACAAATCGCTGTCAGTCTAAGCGTGCAATGACCAGCACATACCCTGTAATTGCTACAGCGTGGAGTCTGCCAGACTAATAAGTATAAAGAAAATGATGAACGAGTGATTTGCTATATAAAGACAGAAAAAACAAGATTGTCTTAGATCTTGATTTAAAATTTGTTCAACCTAAAAAGGGCTTACCAATTTAAATTTGTAAAAAACTTTTACATTTTAATACAAAAATTTATTTATTTCTACTCAAATCTTAATTTAAAAACTTTTCGATCTTAAAAAAAAAAAAAATGAAGCAAGATTGTTTGCTTGATAAAATTATAGAATAAGATTTTGTTCTTCAATCATAGTTTTGAGTTAAAAAAAATATAATTTTAAGATCGAAAAGATCTTAAATTCAAAAATTGCATTCTTGCTTCTTAAAATGTTTGAAATATTTTCTTCTAAAAAGATGAAATAAATAAATGTTGTACAATTGTTTATAAATAAATAAATAAAAAACACGAAACTATGTTTTTTGTTTTATTTTATATAATCTTCTGTTTAATATGTTTGATATTGTTTCACGATTTTCACTTCTAGGTTTAAAATTGAGATTTTTCCATTGTTTGCAATAAGATTAAAGTCTTGAATTTGAATATTTGGCAAAGAATTTTTGTCTTCATTTAGTAATAAACTTTCATGGTTCAGTTTTGATATCATAAAATCTTGATTTAATTTCTTATTCTTGAATTTAGCACGTTTATTTCTTCTGTGTAGTAGTGAAGAGAACTATGCATGAAGTATAACTATTGCAAGTGTATGAATTTTGAACAAACTACATTACTTCTTTCTTGCACTTTAAGCTACCCACTTGAGCTTAGTTACAGGGTGTAGGAAAAAAAAAACAATTTCTAAAGCTGCCGCGCTGTCTTTGTTCGCAGCGCTCAGCGCTGCTCTCCCGCTGCTTTTGTCAAATAAGAAACGGTTTAAACCGTTAGCCTATCAGCGCTCATAATGCTCATAATGATGACGCTGCTCGTCGTTCTTGTTGCTGCTGCTGTTGTTGTTGTTGTTGGTTGTTGTTGTTGTTGCCGTTTGAGGCTGATTGGTTTTGGATTTACATAAATTGGCGCGTTGCTTCACTTGGCCGGTTTTTGAGAATTTCATTTAAAGCCGCAGCAACTTCTTGAGGCAGACGCTGCCTGACCCAGTTAGCAGCTGCCACGTTGTTGTTGCTTGCTGCTGCTTGCTGGTTGTTGGTTGCTGGTTGCTAGTTGTTGTGCAGTTCTTGTTGCTGGCGGGCAAAAATTAGTGGCAGCTCGTTAAAAGTAATTTCGCAAGTGACTTTGCAATGGATGCGCCCGCCTTGTTGTATAAAAGAAAAATTGCTAGTTAGCAGCATAGCCAGCAAGTTCGTTGCCTAAGTCTTTTGATTTGTACTTCCGCTCAAGTTCATTGTAGTTGTTTTTGCCTGCTTGCAGAATTGAGACATCAGCAAAATGATGTTGTTGTTGTTGTTGTTGCTTGTTTGCTGTTGATTGTTGTTCAGTTGTCGATGTCCAGCTAAAAGCTGTTAAGCGTATTAAATCAACATGCGCTGACTTGTCTTCTGACTTGGCTTTTATGTAACGGTAAGTAGCAGCAAAAGCAACAGCAACACCGACAACAGCAACACCGACAACAGCAACGCAGACAATAATAAATTTTCTAGCTCTTAACAGTTACATAAAACGATGACAAGCTTGCTCCAGACATAGACATAGAATCAACAGCAACCAACAACAACAACAATAATAATAATCAGCACAGCAACCAACATCTTTCAAGTCATTGGGTCTCAAGCACACAAGTGCTGACAAGGTCTCTGAGAATCGGCGAGAGAATCAGAATCAGCATCAGCATCGGAGAATCTGAGAATCAGCGACAAGCACAAGTCTCTTTCATATAACAGGTTCGATAAGATTTTTGCGGCATTTTTTTTTGCTGCTGCGGCTGCGGCTGCAAAGGAAATGCTTGCCCGCTAAACCAAAGCAAGGCCAAGCAACGGCAACTTGCGACAGCAGCAGCAGCAGCAGCATCCAATAGCAATCGACGACATTGACCAAGCAACAAACGATGCTGCTGCTGCTGTGGAGTTGTTGTTGTTGCCAGTTGACCGCATTCCGCGACGAGACAACAAATCAATGTGCAAGCGCAGAAAGAAAGGTGTTGCCAGCCAACAGCAGCAGCAACAACAGCAGCAGCAACAGTTGGTCCTGCTAGACATAAACTGGGTCAAGACGAGCCCAAATGCAGCGAGAACAACAACAGCAGCAACAGCAGCAACTATAGCTGCAACAACAAACACAATTACAGCAGCAACTTTAGCTACAACAGCAGCAACATCAGCACCAACTTTAGCTGCTACAACAACTACAATAACAGCAGCAGCGGCAGCAGCAGCAACTGCGAAACACCTGCAACAACTGGGGGCAAGCTTTGGCTTTGGCTTTGCCTGACTTTGCGGCTCGTGCGCTTTGTGTGTGTGTGTGTGTGTGTTTGCTGCGAGAATCGTTCTCATTGCAGTCGCTAATTTTGTGTGTGCTGCCGCCATTTTTTGCTATTGTTGTTGTTGCTGCTCGTTTTGCATTTATTTTTGGTTTGTGCCTAATTTGTTGCACACGCTGCCAAGAATTTTTGCACATTTTGCTGCTGCTGCTGTTGCTGCCGCTTTTTATGGCATTTTTGTGGTTGCGCAGAATTTTTGTGGTTGTTGTTTTCATTTTATTTGCTTAAGCGTTTTTAATGGGACAGCAGGGCGCAAAAAACGCATTAAAAACCTAAAAGATGACGAAAGAGAGAAAAATGTTGGGGAGAATTTGAAATAAATCAAAAAAGTGCTGTTGTTGCGTGCCTTTCTCCCCAAAAGACAAAGTTCAAGAAATTTGTTGTCAACGCGTCGCTATGCAAATGAAGAGTAGCAACAGCAACAACAATGAGACAGAGAGAGAGAAAATTAGAAGCAGTTTAGCAGTCAGTGGGCAGCAGCTCGACGCTTTTATTATGGAAAATTTCACTTTAGTAACATTTTTGTTGCCCATTATTATTGTTGTTCTCGTGCTGCTGTTGCTGCTGTTGCTGTTGTGCTGTTGTGTTGTTGCTAGCGTGCCTGGATTATAAAATATGCTGCTTTAACTTCTTTGCTGCTGCTGCTGCTTCTTTTGTTGCTGCTTGCTGTTGTGTTGTTTGCTGTTGCTGTTGCTGGCATTCCAATTGCTCGATATTTACCGCTAGACAGTTGCCGCTGGCCACAGCAGCAACATTATGAAATCAACTTGATATAGAGCTTGTTGTTGTTGTTGTTGGTTGGTGGCTGGACAACGGTGCAACAGCAACAAGCAACAATTGGCCATATATGCAGCAAGTGTTGCTGCTGTGGCTGTGGCTGCTGCTGTTGTTTATTGATTGGAAGCGCAGCGTCATCATCAGCGCACACTTCCGATTGTTTTGGATTAGCCAAGTCTCGAGTCAATGAACTCCTTGTGTGTGTGTGCATGATTATTATCATAATGATAATGCACGATGATTTGCTTTTGGCTTTTTCGCTTTGCTAATGATCATTGGGTTGGCTTTGGTTGTCGGCGCCATCGCCAACAACTCACAAGTGCAAGTCCATGTCCGCAATTAGCTGCAGCTCAAAGCTCAAAAAAGCCAACGTCCTAATCTATGGCAATTGTTATTGTTATTGTTCTTTATTTTCGCCTGACTACCACACAATATAACAAAAAAATAAACACTTAACAGCTGTGGACCAAGTTGAGTTGTAGGCTCAGCAAACAAATGGGCTTGGCTTTCACCCACATGAGCAGCATTCTTCTGCCTTCTGTCTATCTATCTCTCTCTTTCTCTCTCTGTTTCTCTCTCTCTTTTTGCCATGTGTCTCTTCTATTGCCTTTACACTTTGTCGTCTTTCTTTCTTATTTTTGCGCGCTACCTGTCGCCGTTCCTCGTGAAAGTTGCTGCCAAAGCGTAATCTAAACTTGACTCTCTCAACTTGTCGGCGCGATCTCGTTTTATATGTTATACTACATATAACGTAATACGATATGATATTCCCCCAGTGACCTTATTGGTTACCAGCTTCCCCAGCTGCTGCTGGCCAACAAGAACATCAACGTGATACTTGGCACACTTGCCACACTTGATGGCTTCTGCCATCTCTACTTGCCACACATCAAATGTGTCATCAAGCCAAAGAGGCAAACATGATTATCAAAAGTTCAAGTAGAACTGAGCAAGATTTCAGTGGATTAACTGTGAGAGATGTTTTAGATTTAAGGTAAACTGAAATTACCAAAGAAATATACTGAAATATACCGAATACTATATTTGGTATATTAATATACTAAACTGAAGTCAATCAAAGCAGATTAATTTCAGACTTTTTCTGTTCTACAATTATACCAAATAAAAATACCAAAAAATACTAAAATATACCGAATACTATGCTTGTTATATCAATATACTTTTACGTACAAAATCAATTTTAAGAAAGATTTCGTCTCTTCTACAATTATAACAAATTAATATATCAAAAAATCTATAATTGGTATATCAAAATACTATTCGGATACAAAGTATACCAAAATAAAAACTGTAATCAACCAAAATAGAATAATCCCAAAATAATATACCATAATATACTATAGACTATTACGTATAAAATGTACCAAAATCAAATCTATTTGTAAACGATTACTAGACTAACTAAGAAAAAGATATTTTCAAAACTCTTCTTAACGTAAATAGAAAAGATTTCTTACAAAATATTTCAGAAAGATTTTCAAAATTATCATCGAAAGATTGCAAAACTTGAAACAGCATTTTATATGAGAAAAGTGTCTTCGTTTATCTGAGTACATTTCTTCAACAATGTACTGAAAATTAAACTGAAATCTTCTTTTCCCTGCCCTTATAATATTATTCTATACTATGAAGAAGACTTTAAGATTTGTAAATTCGAATAATGGTGAAAGAGTGCAACATATATAGTTAAAGAAAAACAATTTTAAGAGTATGCATTTTATTTTCGAAAAGAGAAAAAGATCTGATTTAAAAAGAATTTCCCTACAAACAAAATGTTGACTAAGTGAGCATCAAACGATTTTGAGATCGAGTTCGAGTTCGAATATTTAACAGTTAAGCAATGAATTCTGTCGTTTTGAGATTTAATCGCAAAGTGAACTGTTGTTATTTATGTCAATGTTAAAATATCGTGAGCGTATCGAATAAAGCCCTAATGAGTTGAGCTCTTTAAATAGCGATATTTCATTTCAACAAATTGCGAGGAGGGGGGGGGGGGGAGGAAAAATGAGGGGAAAATTGAAGTAACAACAAGTTGTTAGCTTTGCGCTTGGCTTTTTTTTATGTGATTTTGTGGCGCATTTGGCAGTCAATTTTTAAGGCAATTGCAACAGAGAGCAAAAAAGCAATAGCAAAATCATTTTGTGGGCCAGTGACGAAACGCACAAACACACACACACACACACATATATATATATATATATATATATATATATATATATATAAATATAGCACTAATAGCACGCACACACAAGCGTTTAAAGTTATTAACAAAGGCAATTATTTATAACAATTTCGATGGAGTTTGCTCTGTGGCATTGATGTTTGCTCGCTGGCTGGCTGGCAAAACGAGTCGTGAATCAGGTGGCTGCCAATTGTTGCCAGCAATTTCAAAATGGCAACAGCAGCAATTACAACAACAACAATAACAACAGCAGCAGCCAGGTGGCAACAACAACAACAGCGACGAACAATAAATGAGCAACGTGTCGCACATTCATTATAATTAATTAAATTAAAAAGCGCATAAATTCTGTCGTCCACCTTGTTTGTTTTTTTTTTCATTTCTTCTTCATTTTTCTTTCCTTTTCTCAGTTGTCATTTAAATGCGCTACTAATAGCAAACAATTTCATTTATTTATTAGACGTTAGTTTCACTTTCCGCGCATTTCACTGCGACACACATTACAAATTTCTCACACACACACACACACACATAGCACCTGGCAAACGAATGACTTAGGCAACAAACGCGAAAGTTACCAAAAGCCCACCTGCCTATAAGTCTGTCTCTCTCTCTCCCCCTCTCCCTCTCTTTCTCTCGCCCTCGAACTGCAGCCGACAGCAATTCCAATAATGAGAATCTCATACAAATAAGCTGCACCCCGAAAAAAATTTTATATATACGAGTATACAACAACAAATCAAGCATAGAAATTGCTCATTGAATGCTTTTGAATCCATATGTGGGTTGCGCTTCTCTGAGTAATTTTTTTTTTCGCTTTGCCATTGTTTGCGCCCCTTTTTGTTTTTTTGTTGTTGATAGTTCAAAACTTTCGCAGTTCATCCCACTCTGACTAATCGAGAATCTTAATAGCACAAATAAATATTGCATCATCTGAGCAAATAAAACCGATGTCAAGTACCTCAAAAGTAGCTTTCTCTGTAATTTACATATTTACCCAAATAAAAAAAAAAAACAAATGAAATAATAATAATGCCAACCAACAGCTGCCCTCAGCTTTTCTAGTTTCGAAATTGTCATTGAGAGTGAGTATTTTTGAAGAAAAGTGCTTACTTAAATTTTCTATATTTTTAGCTAATCTAAAAATTGAATTTCTCAAGAGAATTTTTACTAAAGTTTTTTATGTTGAGTAATAAAATGTCCCAATATAATAAAAGCATAATAATAATATAATAGTTGATTTACCTTTTCGATAGTCAAAAGCCCTCAGCTTCTAAATTGTAATTTTGAAAATATTTCTGATGTGATTTTTTATTTTGTTCTACGTTTAGTATTAGAATTTTTTAATCTAAAATTTGATTTAATTGTTTACTATCAAAGGTACTCAAAGCTTTTCTAATTGCTAAATTGATAAAGAACATTTCAAAGATAATTAAGAAGTTCAAAATTTCTTATCACAAAATTGATTTATACTTTTAAATTTTAAATTCTTAGAAAATAATCAATGACATTAATTTTGAACTGCAATTTAGTTGATATTCCAAAAATTTTTTTTATAATTTTCTACAACAAACCTACTTTTTGTCTGATTTCAAAAACGTTTATTTTTGTATCCAGTCTAAAAAGTCTATAGAAAAAACTATAACATAGAATAAAATAAATAATTATCTCTAAAAAATAAACTTATTCAACTTCAATAATTTCAAACTTTTCAACATCGCGAAATTTGTCAAAATGCTTTGAATGATATACAAAAATAAGAAGCCATTTAGTCTTTACTTTTTAATGTTGTCAAGTGTCTACATTAAAAACCAGAAGAACTTCTAATTGGGGCCAATTAGCAGTTAGTCGAGCTACTTAATTCGAGCACATAACATTCGATATCATTTCAGCAATAAAAGTGCCATCAATAACCAGAATTCGACTCGCTTTTGATCTCAATTTATGCGTGTCTTCGCAAGAAATTCCATGTTCGCTATCAGATTTCGCGCCTCATTTAGGCGACGCTAAGAAAAAGCACATTTCACTAATCCCAATCCCAATTCCAGGTCTAATTCCAATTCCAGTTCCAATTGCAGAGCGAGTTCTGCTCTAACGGTTGCTTTACATTCAAGTTACAGTTGCACTTGAGGTCTATTTTTATGCCCGTTGCTGCAGTCGAGTCTGAATTGCTTTGCTTGACAATCTGGTATATTTTGTAGGCTATAGTATTTTTTTTAATTATATTAATTTGCTATATTTGTTTATTTTGAACTCTAAGATATATTTTGTTATAGTACTATATAAATATAATAAATATATGACATATACAGATTTTAGTATTTTATCAGTATATTGATTAGGTATGTTTTTATGAATTATGTATGTTATTATTATCATTATTTGATTATATAACATTTTATACCCGCTGCTGAAGTCGAGTTCGGGTCTGAGTTGCTTTGCTTAAACATCTAGTATATTTGTTGAACGTTATGGTATATTTTTGTACTCGATGGCATATTTTGAATGTAGTATATTAGTATATGGTATATTTTGAGTGTATATAAATGCATACAACTATATATTTCGGTATATTTTAGTATTTATTCAGTATATTAATTTGGTATAACTTTGATTTTAATGTTTTAGTTGCTTTGCTTGACAATCTGGTATATTTTCTTAGCTATGGTTTATTTTAAATGTAGTACTATATTGGTATATTTTTGGTATATTTTTGGTATATTTTTGTAGTATGTTGCAGTATATCAATTTAGTATATTTTTTGGTATATTTGTAAATGATATATTCTGCAATCGTTGGTATACCTTGAATGTAGTACTACATTTTTAAATCTTAGTATTTGTTCAGTATATTAATTTGGTATATTTTTGCTTTTATGCTAAACGGTATGCGTTTATCTGCGACTTTAGCCTTCTAACCCGATTTTTTTATATTTTTTGGTTAGTAGTATTGGGGAGCGGGACTTGCATAACTTGCACTGAAGTTAATTTCTATCAATCATCGACAGTATGTTATTTTGTGTTTGTTTTGGGTTAACTGCAAGGCCATTTGAACAACGCAGCAACTTGCGCAAGCTGTTCACTGGCTCATTTCCATTTTAATGTCGCACTCCACACACACACACACACACACTTCCACTCCCTCAACATTGGAGACTCGAGACTCCTACGTGCCAAGCACTTGATGAAGATTGCACCTCAAAAGCAAAAGAGAGAGAAACAAAAAGAAAAACAAACTCGAAATTGCGTAAAAATGTGAGGCCAAACATATTATTGAAGGGGCATTCGAGTGGTGACAAATTGCGCAAAACTTTGTGACATTTGCCCTCCTCCCCCCCAAAACAAACAAACCAAAAAAAAAATGTACACACTCTTGGTTGATTATCGCACAGCAATCAAATTCATTAAATCGACTTTATCGCTGCGATTGCGACAATAATCTCATCATAATTAAAGTCTTGACTCGATGTTTACTTTTGGGATTATGTATTCTGAAAATCTCATGACGATTCGGATTGACATTAAAGCGCCTCCCACGCTTCGATGCTATAAAAGAGCTGTGATAATCAATAAAATGTTGCATCATTTAGTGACTATTAACTAACTAATTCTGAGAGTTTCCTCAGTCTGCGACAATAAAAGTAAAAGTCAAAGTCTTGTTATGGTTTTTCATTCATTTCATTTTTCTCTCGTTGTTGTTGTTGTGTCTAGTGAAGTGCGTGATTTGGCCGCCCACAAAGCAGGCAGGCAAATCAGTTAGTTGGTGGCTTCCTCAATGTGGATTTCCTTGTTGCTATTATATAAGGGCAGCTGCTGCTGGCGTTGCGACTTGTTTTTGGGATTTGCCCAATGCAAAAAACCGCAAACAGATAAAAATACAGACAGAGAGAGAAAGATGGAGCTAAAAATGTTTGCACGCATGCGCGCACAGTGTGCCACGCCTCCAAAAAAAAAAAAAAAACTATCTCTCAGGCATTGTGTGTGGTTTACTGTGGTTGCAGCAGCCACAGCAACGGCAGCAAATGAGCCAAGCAAAGCCAACGACATGGGCATCATAATAGCAACAAGATACAAGCTCGAAACTCGAAAGTTATGTATCTCATAGATACGAGCATCTTTTGCGGATAGTTATGCTTGATTTTTTTTTTTTGTTTTGTTCGCATTGCAATTAAACGCCGCGCTTCCGCAATGCGCCACAACGTGCATTAGCCCAACGATAACGATAATGATCATGAATGAGCATCATTATCATCATTAGATATGCACATGATAATGACGAAAAAACTAATGCTATAGAATTTCACTTATGAAAAGCAAAATGTAAAATGCGCAAAAGAAAGCGCTTCTCGCTTCTCATTATTACTCAATCAACAAACATGATAATAATAATTGCAACTAAACTATAGAATTCGATTTTCAATGCAAACGAAAGTTTGCTTTAATTATGACTTCATCTGTTTTCCCTAAACAACATTATTTTAATTGCAATTGTGCAGCACATTTTCAACATGATTTCTAATGCAAATGAAAATGATTTGTTTATTATACTATTGCTGTTTATTATTCATAAAAATCTAATAGAATTTCTGCATATCTTAAAGCTTCAAGCTTCAATGTTGTTCTTGAAAATATATAAAACATTATTTGATTATTATTATTGAAGAATGCCAACATAATTTCTAATTCGAAAAGCAAAATCCAAGCAAGATACTAAAATGCTATTCGCTAGTATATTTTGTATATCTGGTATATTTTGAAGGTGGTACTATAAAAATACCGAATATAGAATTTGGTATATTTTTTACTTCGGTTAACAATCTGGTATATTTTGTATGCTGTACTCCACCAATATCCCAAAACATAGCATTTGGTATATTTTCGGTACTTTTGAACTTGGTTAACAATCTGGTATAATTTGAATGTCATACTACATAAATATACCAAATATAGTATTTGGCATATTTTCGATATATTTGCTTTGGTTAACAATTTGGTATATTTTGATTATTGCCCTACATCAATATACCAAATATCGTATTTGGTATATTTTTAGTATTTTTGTGGCATATTAATTTGGTATATTTTAAAATTAACACCGCATTTGCTTTGAGCTTAGCACACTCGACTGTAGCTTCTTTTACCTGTTCGATTTTGAAAAGAAAAGAAAGTTATTATTTAATATATTATTATTTTCCAATGCTGCAATCAAACTAGAGAATTTCAACATAATTTGTTAAGAGCCAGCTGATTTTTAATACAAAATTTTACTCAATATTTATTAGCTGTTATACTTGTAATTCAACTAAAAGAATTTCCAATTGGTTAGCAGCTCATTTCTTGAATGCAAAAGAAAGTCTTGTCTTGAGTCAATAAACATTTGCTGTTTATTGTTGTGTACAAGGCATTATTGTTATTATTATCATAACTCGAACTCAACTAAACTTGAGCATCATCAAATACAAAAAAAACAAGAGAAGAAAGGAGAAAAAAAAAACTTGCTTGGTAATGCGCATAAAACTGTTAATGAAAATATTAATGAACTGTCAACGGCAGCAACAAGACAACAATTGCCACGTTTGGACTACACATAAATTTCGGGATGGCTCAACAACGATCATTACTATATATACATACATATATATATATATATAAGACAACGTAATGCTCATTATGAGAGAAGTGTTGCTGGCCCACAATTTGCCAGCATTGTCACCATTTCTCCAACTCCAACTTCAACTTCAGCTCGTTGTTTGCATTGCACTTTTACTTTTCTTATTGTCAACACTATGAAATACAATTGTGAAAATACATATACAATATATACATATATATGAAAAACTTTCCCATTTGTCCGAGAGGCAGCGCAAAAAAAAAAAACACAAAATAAATAAATAAAAATACCAACTTAACTTCAACACGTTGTGAAATTTTTTGTTCGTCGTTGCTTGAGACGATCGTAAATTTTATTTTAATTTCTTAGACAATTTCTTTAGTCTCTGTGTTTGTCGCCCTTCTGGAAAGTCTCTCTCTCTCTCACTCTCTTTGGCTTCGTTTTTCCTGCTTGTTGGTTTTGATTTGTAATTTAAATTAATCTTTTTGGGTTTTCTTTTATATATTCCCACCAAAAAAAAAAAATGCGTTTGCCTAACGGTGCAACGCATCTTGGCTGATAAGGCGGCGCATCTGCCAAAAGAAAAAAAGATACGGGCGACACATTGGAAGACAAAAATTTAAGAATTGCTGTTTCATCAAGCAACGAATTGAGTCGTAACTCTGTCGAAGTAGAAACAAAAGCTTCACATTGCCTAACAGTAAAAGTGACCGAGGCGAAACAAAAAAAATGAATAAAAAATAAAAACAGTCAACGTTCGCCCCTAAGCTCTCCGTTTTTCTGTTCTCTGTGTTCTTTTGTTCTCAAGTTCAAGGCGTTGTTTGTGTGTTGTCTTCTTCATTGTGAACCTGCTTTGTTGTAACTGTAACCCAATCTTGCTGCACGTGGCATCAACAGCAACAGCAAGAGCAGCAGCAGCAGCAACACTCGGTTTGGTAATTGGAGACAAGAACGGCACAACAGGTTGCCTTTTGCTTTGTGCTGCTCTGGTTACTTGCCGCTAACAGGTGACGTTGCCACGTGCAGCAACAGCAAACAACAAGTTTGTTGCCTAAGTCTTTTGTGTGACACATTTGGCGCTCACATTTGCTGGCGCTATTTTTGCTTGCTGACCCAAACAAACATCCGTTTCCTGCGGTCAACATTCGCTGCCTGACCACGCCCATCAGCTGACCAGCTAACCAACAGCGCCCAACCGCTCGCATGTAAACAAGTTGTACAGTAAGCACACGCTACAATCCACAATTCAAAAAAATATATATTGCTCTAATTTAAACATCTCTTTCAAAACAATTTTATTTGGGAATCTAAGTTAAAAATTTGAAATTTATATTTTATAATTATCGATTTTGTTTTAACCTTGGAATATCTTGAAACCAATCAAAAATAAGTAAGTAAGATACTCTGTGAGAATTGGTCTAAAATATACCAAAGGCCAAATTTGGTACTCCAAATATACCAAATTGTTAGCCAAAGCATATAAATCCGTTTAGAACAACACAAATGCATATCTTATATAACTACTACAATTTTAATGTGATAAGAATAAAAAATGCTTTAGTTGTTATTCTAATAATACAAATTATTTTTGGGGAAAAGAGAGTCAGACTGTTGGGGCCTTCGACTTGACAATTTGAGAAATATTGTGTGTTTTTTCGTGATATAGTTTTTTGAAATCAATTCCCAATCAAATAGTTTATGCTAATGTTCAAATAGAGTAGTACTAAAAGTATTTTCTCTGTCAACTAATTTAATTAAAATCAAATGAATTCTTTGTTTGACAGAAATTGAGTTGAGTAAGTTGAAAATAAAATACCGAAATAGGTAAATAGTATATTTCATTTGAAATCAGTTGATTAAAGTTTTTGCATATACTATATAAAAATGCAATTTCGCAGACTACAATTTGAGTTGATTTTAGGCAACTAAATTCTTGTTTTTTCTTTGCGATTAAAGTTTTCTTGATGTACTATATAAAAATATAAATTTTCAGCGCACAAATTAAATTCCAAATTTAAAAAAAAATAACAAAAATATAATGTATTCAAAGACTCGATGTTATTTTCATAGTTTTCTTGGCATGTAGCTGACGGCAAGGTCGCTGAGGGTGCTTTAGGCGGTGTTTACTGCATCGAGTGCTTACGGTAGATACACATACACACATACATGCGTAAATACTCATGCATATGCATATGGGAATTGTTGTCAGTTGTGTTAATGGATCGAGCGACCGTTCGTTCCTTTTGCTCGCTCGTTCGGTTTGTCGCGCGTATCCCACGAAACAATTAACGAGCACAAAAGCTGACCGATATAAACGGCGAGCGGGCAACAACAGCAACAGCAACAACAACAAGAACCAGAGCAAAGCTGACCAGTTGCCGGCACTTGACTTGAAGCTGGACTTTTAGCTGTTGCTGTTGTTGTTGCTGTTGTTTGCTTTATGAACGTGGGAAAAAGCGCATAAGCTGCGCGTTTGCTTTTGTTTTAAAGAGAACCGGAAATCAAAAAATTGAAAGAAAAAAAAAACTATAACGACCAGCGACAAAAATTGTATGCAAAAAATTTCAAAAGGTGCGCCCCGAAAAAAAAACAAACAGTAACAACAACAACAACAACAACAACAACACCAACGACAATAACAAGAGTCAAATGGGTGATGAATAAAGTAAAATAAACAGCGCAGCCGCAGCGACAGCAGCAGCAGCAGAACAAAAAAAAAAAACAAAAAACGAGAGAAAATTTGTTTGCTTTGCTGTAGTTGTTGTTGTTGCTGTTGTTTTTGCTCGTTTCATGTGCTTTTTCGTCTTTCGCTTGACACACTCACCTATATTCTGCGCCTGCGCTTGTGCTTGCGCTGCTGACGCCAACAGCAGCAACAGCAGCAGCGTCGACAGCGGCGACTGCGTGCGTTGCATTTTGTCGCTCACTCGCAACGTCCTCAATGTGCGTGTGTCTGTGTGTGGGTTGGATTTTGTTGCTGATCTCTTCAGCTTCAGCTGCTTACTTATTTTTTTTTTCTTAATTTCTTTTTCGCTTTTCTTGTTGTGTTTTGTTTTGTTTGTTTTTGGGTTGGTTTTTGTTTCTCAGAATTTGCAATTTGTTTTCACACTTCCTTCTTTGCTTGGTTTCTTTTCGGTTTTCTTTTTTTTGTTGTTTACACGTTTGTTAATGAGCAAAAGTAATGAATGTGTTTTTCTTAGATTTCCACATGCCCACAAAAACTGTGAATCAAATACAATAACAATAACAAAAATAAATAAACCAGTACGGAAATGAAAAAAAGTTTGTGTCAGGATTAAAGCGCGCACAACAACAAAAATTAACAAAAAAAAAATTAATTAGTTAAAAAAAAAAAAATAAATGCTTAACAACTTTAGTAGTTATTTCGCAATATATTTTTTTTTATAACTTTTGCACATATAAATCGCGCACTATGCGCGTACCGTTATTCGCCGTTAGAAATTCAAACAGAAACGCAAAAAAAAAAAGTAGAGAGGTGGTGATAAGCATCCAAACTCAACGCGCCGCGATGCGCACAACTCCGTTCGCTTGGCGTTCAGCACGGCAACTGAATTGTGAATTCGTACGCCAAGTCGAGCTTAAGGCGATGCCGATTACAACGATGAAAGACGAAGACGAAGCTCTCTTTCTCTCTCGACACGACACGAAACGAATCGAAACGAAGACGCGACGCACGCGCACTCAAAAAAAAAAAAAACAGTTCCGTCAAGAGGTTTCTTTCACTTTTCACATAAGCACAGAGAGCATGCGCATTAGCTCTCTCTCGCTCTCTTTCTTTTCTACTGCTCTCGTTGTAGCAGCTGTTAGTATATGTATGTATTTTTTTTTTGGGGGGCTTTAAAACGAACCGTCGTCTTGTGCAGCTTGAAAGCAACTGAAAGTTTGCGTCGTCGCGTTGTGCGTCTTGTAAGCTGTTCGACTGCATGCGTGCTCTGCCGACGTCGCTGCCTGCCGCAGCTGCGAGCACTTGCTGCGCTTTTGGCAAGTGCCAAAGCTCTTAAACCGAAGCTTAGGGCTTTTGCGTTGCGCTGCTTTGTGCTGAGCTGAGCTGCGCTGCGCTGCGTTCGCCTATCGATCAATGGCAAATTGTTGTTTGTTGCTGTTGTTGCTGTGGTTTGCTGCTGGACAAGAAAGTTTTGTGCGCGATGCTGCCACAAAACGGTAATAACAACTAATACAGGTTATGCAACTGTGGCAAGCTGGCATGCTGCGGCACGCTGCACCAAATTGCAGCCGCAGCACAAATAATTCTTCTGGCTTTTTGGCTCGCTGCACGCTGTACGTTGGCATCTTGGACATTCATTGCCACACAAACAACGATGCCCCGTTGCACACAGGCATTTGCATGCCACAAAACACAGCGAGCACACAAAGTAAACCAAATGGTCAGCAAATTGGAGCAGACGTCGCAATCGGGAGCAAACAGTTTGCCGCAGCAGCCACAATCCCGCTTCATCGTTCATCTCCTCATCCGCTCTCTCTCTCTCTCTCTCTTTATGGGTTTGTTTTTTTTGTTGGTCGGTCAACGCACAATTTGTGTGACACATGTGGGCCAAATGCAAAGCGAAGGCCCCAAAAGAATATGCTAAGCACAGCACACACAGTTTTTGTGACATCTGTGATTCCGATTCAAGTTCCTAGCAACATGTCCAAAACAAGTTAAACAACTACGAGACTCAATTTTTGGTCTATGCGTCTGCTTCTTCTTCTTCTTCTTCTGCTACTTCGGCTTCTTGACGATCCTTTTAAGGCAAGAATTTACGGCCCTCGATTAAAAGTGGCTGCAAAAGCTATTTAACGAAAATTTGTTTTGTAAACTATTTTCACGAAGCATATAAATAAATCAATTTTACGCTTTTTAGCAAAAGCAAGGAATATTTAAAATATTTATGGAAATAAATAGAAAAAATATTCCTTATGGAGACGCCGGGAATTGAACCCGGGGCATCTCGCATGCGAAGCGAGCGCTCTACCACTGAGCTACGTCCCCACCCCTAAATTAGTTAGTAATTAATGATAACTTCAATTAAACTAAGAATGTAATTAATTACACAAAATATAAATTTGTTAAAAAAGCTCCTCAACATATTAAACGATCTTCTTCCCTTAACTCAATATGAGATAGTGTAAATTCAAAAAATTTCACACAATACTAATATAATATTAATTAATAAAAATCTGATGAAAAAAAGTGACACTTGGAGACGCCGGGATTTGAACCCGGGACATCTCGCATGCAAAGCGAGCGCTCTACCCCTGAGCTACGTCCCCTTCAAGGATAAAGCTTCAGTGAGTTCTACGCGAATAAATTGAACTCGAACTTGGAAAAATCAAAACTTAACTAACATTCGAAAAAAGTTATAACTTTTCACTTTAAAAATATTTATATTAGAACTTTACTGCCTTAATAGATCAATAAAATTAAAGACAAACTATGTGCAGATAATATAATATAAGATTTGTAGGGGGATAAAATAGTAACTAAAGTAGTTGTAGTTGCCCCTTAACAGATCAAAATTAAAGGCAAACTACAACAAAAGACTTTTCGGTGAATAAAAATACTTTTGTTACTACCTTAACAGATCAAAATTAAAGACAAACTATTAAAAACAGTAAGTAAATTAAATAGATTATTAAATAAAGCAAAGTACTGTATAACATTTTTTTTGTAATCTTTAATTTGTATAACTTTCATTTGAAAAATATTTATATTTGAACCTTACTGCGTTAGTTTTCTAATAAAATTAAAGATCAACTATGTTATAAAATAAGATTTTAGGGGGATACAAAAATACTTCAGTTACTACCTTAACAGATCATAATTAAAGACAAACTATGAAAAATACTTGAATTTTTAAAAACAAAAAGTAAAATTAATAGATTATTAAATGAAACAAATTACTGTAAAGAAATGTTTTTCGTTATTTATAGAGTAGTTCCGAATGGAAATAGAAATCTTATAAGCAGTAGTAGTTTTGAAATGAAATAGTTGCAGTAGTTTAAAATAGAAAATAAAAATAGTACTATCAATTTTATTAGCAAAGTATTAGTAAAGTTAATAGATTGTTAAATGAAATAAAGTGCTGTGAAGAAAATGTCTTTGTTGCTTATAGAGAACAGCTCTAAATGGTAAATAAAAATATAAGTAGAAATTCGATTAGCACATAAAATACTTTAGTCTTGACAAATGTTAAGTAAAGTTGATAGTTTATTTAATAAAGTAAAGTGTTGCAAATAAAAAGGGTTTTTTTATTTAGTAAAAATAAAAATAATAAAATACATTTTATTATTAGTAAAATGAATAGTTTATTAAATTAAATAGTGTGATGTAAAGAAAATTTCTTTGTTCTTCATAATAGTAATAAAAATAGTAGAAATTTTACTAGCATAAAGAAAATGGTTATGTTATTTATACTATAAAGAGTAGTTCTAAATGGAAAATAAGAATAATAGTAGAAATTTTATTAGGTGAGTGCATCTTGCAATTGAGTTATTGCAAAAGTGGAATTGTTCTACTCTATCGAGAGCATTACGACGATGACGATGATCGTTTGGTTACAGCTCTGTGAGTCTGATAAACGTTGTTGTTGACGCTTTTGTTGTTGTTGTTGACGCTTCTCATTGATGTCGCTGATGTTGGTGATGTGCTTTACTTAGCCCGGTCTCTTGGGGGAATTGCTTTAGCGAATTGTCGTCACATTTTTGCGTGCTGTTTGTGCTTTTAACCCAGTTTAAAAATGCTGCAGCAGCAGCAGCAACAAAGAAAAACACACAAAAACACACACAAAAAAACAATGACAACGTTGCCGCAAGTGATGACAGCGCGCAGAGCAACAACAACAACAGCAACCATAACAACAACAACAACAACAACGACATCGTCGACAACATTGATTGCAACATTTTGTTGGCCAGCAGCCACTCATCAAGTTGTCCCAACTGTCAATAGAATTGGGCGCAGTCGCAGACGCAGCAGCAGCTGCTCCACTTTGTTTCAACTGTTTCAAACCTTCTTCTACTTCTTCTACTTCTTCTGCTTCTTCTTCTTCTTAAGTGCACATGTGGCGCCACCTGTCGCCCAATAGCTTGAGGTTTTGAGTGCTGTTCGGCACATTAATTAGCAATTGGATTCTAACTAGAGCTCAATTAAGTGTTCCATGCCAATCGTTTTCGATGCGAATGTTTCATTTCCCATCGTTCCTAGCCTTGGGCGCTAGGTTTTTGGTGCTTGCTATCTAATATGTTAAAGTTTGTTCTTTTCTAAATGTGTTGCATTCCCACATTTTAATTATAGTCAAATGTGCTGTGCTTATTAAATGAACTCAATTTTGATGTTTTGAATTGTGTTTCATTTTCGTTTGTTCCGAAGCACAAATAACTACCTTATTTTAATGCTAGGCTATGCGTGCTTTAATTTCCACTGTATTAAACCTCAACTACCCATCGATGTTGATGCGAATGTTTCTTTTCCCATCGTTTCCCGCACTAGGCACTATGTCTATTGACGCTGGCTATCTAATATGTATAAAAATTTTGTTTTCTAGATCGATAAAACTAATAATAAACATTAGCTGTTTCATTCTCATTATTCCATCAATTAAATTCAAAACTTTTATAGTCGAATGCGCCGCTCATTTTAAAGTTTTTGTGTTTCAATTCCGTTCGTTTCCAAGTTTAAATAAAAAACTATTTTAGTGCTAGGCTATGTAATACTCAAATGTGCTTCAATTCCATATTTTTATTGAGCATGTTTCTTTCCCATTGATCCTCGCCAGCAAATTCCATTTGCATTTCGTTTGTTTCGAAGTTCATGTAACTACTTGTGTTTCAATTCCAAATGTTCCAAGCCTCAACTACTAATTATTTCTATGGGAATGCAACTTTTACCATCGCTCTTTGCCTTGGGAAATATATTTTTAATTATGTTTCAATTCCGTTTGTACCAAATTAACTACCTATTTTCGTACTACACCATATTTTGCAATAGTTATAAAATATGTTTCAATTCCAACTGTTTCAACACCAAACTAAATCCAATTCCGTTTGTTCGCAATTTCAAATAACTATCTATTTTACTGCTCGACTATGCGGGTCTAAAATGTGTTTCTATTTCAAATGTTCCAGCTTCCTCAACTATATCTAATGCTATCTACATGTGATATACATTTTAGAAAGAGACACTAAGTGTATCTTTCTATACCATTTATACAATATATTCATACTCTTTATTCCACAGATGCCAAGTTTTAATTGATTCGTCTAAAGGCGAACTTATCTTCAGTTTAAATTGATTTGGTTTCAAAACTCTTTTCGTTGATTCTTTCGCACATTTTTGAGGTTAGGTATTCTTCTTCTTCCTCTTCTTCTTCGACTGCTTCTTCATCTTTTGTTGTTGTTGTTGTGAAGCTTTGTTTAACCGTTAACAGTTAACTAATCAAATTGTGCCTATGACTGCAGAAACATTTAATTAGACAATGAGGAAGCGGCTTCGGTTTCGTCTTGGGCGAGGGCTCTGTGGGCGTGCCACTGCCCACTGGACATTGCAGAGGAGTGAGGTGAGAGGGTGAGGGGGGGGGGGGGCATGCACATAGAGGAGAGGGGGATGGGCGTGTGCCCAACGCCCAATTGTTACGCTTGGTGCGCTACCAACTTGAATGGATAGATTGATGCAACGCCACGTGCGCCTAAAAAAACGAAGACAGAGGCGAAGGGGGGAGGAGGAGACGAAGTTACAGCGCCAAGGGGCAAGACTGAGATGTTGAGCTACGAGTCCAGAGCAAAAGCAAAGAGCCACTGACGCCCACCGAACTAGAGCCAAGAAAATCAAAGTGGCGGTGGCAGAAGCCACAGCAACAGCAACAGCACAGCGCACGCAACAGCTTCAGTTGAAAGAATGTACATATGTGTCTTCCCCCCCTCCCCTCACCAGGCAACGTGCCGCAGCCGACGAAGCACAACGAATTGCTGCATTTGCGTTCACGATGCTCAATTAAGAGTGTGCCGCGCGTTCCACCTGCCGCTACCTGCCACACGCCTCTTCCCCCAACCCCAACACACTCTCTCTCTCTCTCTCCCCCTCTCCCTCTCTCTCTTTCACTACCTTGCTCTCGCTCTCTTTGCTCCCTTCTCCATTTGAACGTGCTTCATTTTCCATTTAGTGCTTTATTATTTCTCATTTCCAGCAAAGTCTTAAGATTAATGTTCTGAGTCGCTGCCCCTGCCCCATTCAGTTACTGCTGCTGTTGCCCTGCAGCCTCTTGCTTCTTGCCTCCGCTTGGTTAATTGCCACGAGCCACAGCCACAACCGCAGCCTGAAAATGTGCCTACAATGTCTGCTGCTCCACTTCAAAATGCAGAATGCAGAATGAGCACAAAATGGGAAGAAGCAATGCAGCAAATGATTCTCCCCAATCTAAGTCAAGTCAAACGCTGCTATTCAGCTCTGGGTTCTCCTCTCGCTTCTCTACTTCGCTTCTTTTGCTGCTTTTCGCACTCATTCCACACACACACACACACACACACATATTTCTAAAGAACTTTGCAACCAATTTTGCTATAGAAGAAAGATAGTTGATTACTTGATGTGATATGCGTAAAAGCGAGCAATTCTACTATATAATAAAAGTTTATCTACAATCCGATTAAAATCTATACAAATATAAAAGTAAATATTGATTAATGCTATCAGGAAATCAATGCTAATAATTCTAATTGTAAAATAAGTAAGTATTTGAATTCATTAATTAAGAATTAAAACGAATTCAATTCTAACTACGATAAAATGAAGTACTTAATTACTACTTCGTTGTTACTCATCAAAAACTTTACTATTTATGTAATCTAATCATTTATAATAGTTAAGAACACATCTCAAACATGAAATCATGTTCATAGTTACATAAAAAATTATAATTTAATCTGTAATATAATCAGTTCTCATAATTGTTAAGCTTCAATTTCATTAAGAAATAAAGAAGTAAGAAAACTACAGTCGAGTGTGTTCGACTGTGAGATATCCGGTATTATTCTTAAAATATAAACCAAACTATTATACCACAAAAATGCTTATAATATATCAAAGGTTATACTTGGTATATTGATATAGTACTATATTTTAAATATACTATATACCAAATTATTATACCACAAAAATATTTAAAATGTACTAAATGTTATATTTGGCATATTTATAGTACTATATTTGAAATATATACTGGGTCTCAAATTATTATGCCGCAAAAATACTAAAAATATACTTAAGGCTATATAATTGCCTTATAGGTGGTATTCTCCTTAAAATATACCAAATTTGTATACCACAAAAATACTGAAAATAAAAAATACTATATATACATATATAAATATATATTTGGTATATTGACATAGTGCAACATTTTAAATATTCTATAAACCAAATGAATATATCGCAGAAATACTAAAAAAATACTCAAGGTTATATTTGGTATATTGCTAGTGTGCTACATTCCAAATTCTTAATTTATACCAAATTATTACACCGCAAAAATACTAAAAATATACTTAAGGCTATACATTTGCCTTATAAGCAGTATTCTTCTTTAAATATACCAAATTTGTATACCACAGAACTACTAAAAATATACTCAAGGTTATATTTGGTATATTGATAGTGTAGTGGTAATATTCTTAAAATATACACCAAATTATTATATCGCAAAAATACTGTAATATATCAAGGGCTATAAGTGCTATATTGTCAAATTATCACATTCAAAATATGATAAAGAATATATACTTTATGGGTTCGAAGATGTCTTCTTCTGCCTGTTACATATACTTCCTGCAAACACAAAATTTATAATACCCTTCTATGTGTAGCGAGTATAAAAATAGATCAAATAACAAAAGTAGCATTATTGTCTTAAACTTGCTGCATTATAGAAAAGTTATTTATCATATTCATAATGATTCATAATCAATGTAAAGTGTCAAAGCAAATTTTGTATTATAAAAAAAACTACTGATAAGCAAATCAATTGTATTCTAATTAAGAAAATGCCACAGCAATAAATCAATAACAAGGAAGCGACGAAAAAAGAAGTGTTGCAAAATCAGCGCAGCCAAGTGAATGTGATGATGAATGTGCTGTGAATATTGCGAATGTGTTTCGAATGTGTTTTTGTGTTTTTTTCCTTTTGTTTTTTTCTGGCGCGTCAAGTGCGTGAATGTTGAATGTGTTTTCGGTTTTCTGTTTATTTGTGTTTTTTTGGCACCACTGTGCGCCCACATTATGAGGCAAGAGTGGTCGCTGGTCGCTTGGTCGCTTAGTCGCTGCTCTCCCCACATTCCCCACTGTGGTTAGGATTGCCAAATTCAAATGCAAATAGCAGCGAAACAGCAACAGCAACAGCAGCCACAGCTTCCCAGTGGGCAATCGTAAGTGGGGCTAACGCCAATGTGGTTATTACTTATACAATATGAAAAACGCTGAAAAAGCGGAAAAGCTCAAAACAAGCCCCTTCCCAACTGAAGTGACTACCACACTACGTGCCTGGATACGTTACTGGCCAAAGCGCTCGCTGATTACCACCCTGAGCGCAGTTATGCTGCGGCACCACCGCAAAAAAAAACACAACACAACACAACACAACACCACCGCATCCAGCAATAATAAACAAGAAAGCTAGAGTTGAGTGTGCTCGACGGTGAACTACCTGCAAATCATTCACAAAAGAAGCACAAAGCCAAATAAATATAATACTAAAAATACTAAAAATATACCAAAAAGGCTATATAAATATACCGAAAAATATATGAAATACTATCAATAGCAATTTTTGGTATATTTATATAAAATCTATGTCATTTCAAATATACCGAAAACTACATTTGGTATACCGATATACAATTAGAGTCGAAATATACCGAAAAAATATAAAATACTATCTATGATTATATTGCATTGATATATTAATGCATTCAAAATCTACCGAAAAACTAAAAAAATATGGTATATCAATAAAATATGATTGTCAAAGAATACCAAAAAAATATGAATATCTAGCAAAGAACATATAGTATTTGGTATATTGACATAATACATTTAAAATATGCAGAAAACTATATTTGGTTTACTGATATACTCTTACAGTCAAAATATACCGAAAATAAAATTAATATATTTGGTATTTTTATATAATAGTAGACTCGAAATATATCGAAAAATATTAAAAATATACCGTATACTACATTTGGTATATCAATATACTATTACACCAAAATATACTAATAAAATATTGAATAATAACAATGCTATAATTCGCATATCGATACATTACATTTAAAATATACCACTATACTATATTTGATATATCGATAAAATGTTATTGTCAAACAATACCTAAAACATATAAATGGACATATGCAGTATATTGGTATAAAAATACATGCAAAATATACGGAAAACTACACTTGCTTTATTGATATACTATTGTAGTCAAAATATACCAAAAAAAATTGTAATATCTAAAAATGAATACATTTGGTATATCCATATACAACTACACCAAAATATACTGATCAAATATTGACTAATACCAATGCAATATTAGGTATACTTATTAATTTTAAGATATACCAAAGATTACATTTGGTATATCGATTTAAATTCACATTCGAGGAGAGTACAAAATATACTAAATTTTCCAGCAGACTGATAGATAGACAAGGCTTCGCTTGATTGAAAATATATGTATATAAATATCTTATAGTTTCAGCTTGTTACATAAAATTCTTGTAGGCACAAACTTATCATACCCTGCTACCTCAGAAGGGTATCGGGTATAAAAAAAAAATGTAAAGTGAAATGTGCGGCGCGCTTACATGAAACGAAAGTAAAAACTTTGGAAGCTGGCCCTTAACAGCGCCAGCACCAGCAACAACAGTAAGTACAACAATGACAACAACAACCATAACAACAACAGCAACAACCACAGCAACAGTAACAGCAACAACCACAGCATGTTGCCAGCGTAATGCAGCTGGCCCACTTGAGCTCGCTTTGATACGAGAAGCGAGTATTTGCAATCATTTCATTTTTGGACACTAATGACGATGACTGCAACAATCCCAAGTGAAATGCCTGCCCAGCGAAGAATTCAACATTTGTTACATAAACCCCACAACAACAACCAGCAACAACAACCAGCACAACAATTGTGTGACAGCGACAACAATAAACATTGCAAAAAAGCATAAAATCAAATCAAATAAAAAACAAGTCGAAAACAAAAGCAAAGCAAAGCAAAGCAAAGCAGAGTCGCAGCCCCATCAACTGCGACTGAGACTGGGAGATTGGGAGACTCGAAGACTCGGAGACTGGAAGATACTTGTAGACCAGGTCGAAAACTTGGCTAACAAATCTAGGCTGCCGGCCGGCCGGCTGGCTGCACAAATCTTGTGTCCATTTTCAGCATTCGACTCTGACGAATTGACTTTGCTTTTCTTACCTTGTTGTTGTTGTCACAGTGGTTGCTTGTTGTTGTTGTGGTTGTTGTCACAGTCGCAGTCGGAGTTGCTGTTGTGTCATACTTAATAATGGGGCAAGCAACTGTAACAGAAAGATGACAGTTTTTTTTTTTTTGTGTATGTTTTTTGCTATTGCGTTTGCTTTGCTTTTGTCGCATGCAAAAAACAAAAGCCATAAACATAGAAGATAACATATTTAACAGCAAGTGGACAACTTACTTAAGAATGGGCCAGCAAAAATACCCTATGAACAGCACCTTAATCAGCTTCAATGACTTCAAGTTATCAATAAAACTTTTGAATAAATATTAAGGAAAGCTAGTGCTGTCTTTTTTCATATTCTCTTTGATAACAACGCTTAAGAACTTATAAAATATTAATTTTCTGCTTGTTGTTGTTCGCATTTGTTGTTTAGTTAATATTAGTCACAATTTCAGTTTGCAAATTTATTGTGAACTAAACAAACACTTGCTTTAAATCAATTGCTAATTTGATCAAAAGTTGTTTTGCATACTTTACTTCCAAAAAAATGGAGGTCATCATTTTTGGGAATAAAAATATTTTTACTAACTAGAAGTAATAAATATCTTGCAGATTTCATAAAACTTTATTATTTTTTTTTGGTCAATAACAAAAATTGAGTTAAGCTGCTTATTTATAATTTATTAAAAATTGTTTGATAAACTTTTCAACTGCAAAATAACATTAAATGATTATAATAAAATGATGCTTAAGAGTATCAAATAAAATCTCATTTTCTTAGTAATTTTTAAATTGTTATCATTTTTGCGACTACATAGTAATATTATTATTTATTTACGTGTTTTAATATTATACAAAATCATATAATAACTTAAGTACTAAGGCCATCGACACACATAATTCTAATAAATGATTATTATAAAATAAATTCTCTTCGATAACAAATCCTTTATCGATAGCTTTAAAGTCACACTTTATTTATGTGCATATTTTACATTCAACAAAGAATTGAGGCACAAAAACGTTTATCGCTGACATTGCCACAATTGGTGGCCAGAGTTTTTTTTGTTTGTTTTATAGTCTGTGTGACTTTGACTTTGATTTGTGGCTGCTTGCGACAAGCATCGATAGCTCGGCAAGTGCCATTCCAGGAAGCATTGCATCAAACCGAAGACAAAAGCGTGCAAGTTTGTGTTCTAAGTCATTCGCTGCAAGTTTGTTGCCTCAGTCAATGCAAGTTTGTTGCCTGAGTCTTTTGTGCTCAGCCTGAGTTCGTTGTCTGAGTCTTTTGAGTCGCACCTAGCGGCGATCGCTGAATGGCTAAACAAAAGGTGGTAAGAAGCAATGTGGCAAATTGTTGTGTTTGTTTGTGTGTGTGTGTGTGTGTGTGTGTTTGTTGTGTTGCTGATGCCAAGCACGTGCGTCACGCCCCAAAAAGTGCCTTAACCCTTCTATGCTTCGTTTTGCCAATTTGACAATTTTATTGATGTTGCCTACGTGCCGATTGACCGCTTGATCATGCTCCTCCGACTTAACGAACCACTCGCGTACTTCGTACCCTTCCCCCCTTTACCCCCTTTCCCCCTTTGCCACCTCACAAGCAACAACAACAACGAGTATGTGCAACTTTCATTTTGATAATTGAATGTGCTGGAAAATATTTTCATTTAGAAATTGTTTACTGGCAATTTTTTTTGTGAGCACTTTCGATGCCCAATTGAATGTCAGTTGTTGTTGTTGTTGTTGTTGTCGTTGTTGTTGTTGTTGTTGTTTTAGTTAATGCTTTTTGTTGCTGCTGCTGCTGCCCAGCTAGAATTTATGGTTCGTTAGGTTTCTAAGCGCTTTTGCCCCGAGGCTAAATTATTGGTCTGCCAACACCTGATGAGCGCTCAGGCTTGAGCCTAACTGTTTGTTTCTAGCCTATACCCTATAGAAATGTTTTACAAGTGGGGTATATTATTGTTAAGATTTTATTGCTATATAAGTATTTAAGAAATAACTAAGTGTATTTCTTTATGCAATCATCTATTTGTCGGTGCATATTTGGTATGGGAATTTATGGTGTGACCTTTGCCCAAAAAAATGTCAAAACTTTTTACTTTTTGCTTATAGTGCATTGACTGTGTTGATAGATAAGACTAAGCTTACAGTTTTCGAACTAAGTGTGTGGCTTCGTATGCTTTGCTAAGCTTGGTCACACTTCTTTTTTCGTTTTCTAATTTTCTCGTTCTTTCGATTTAAGCATGACAAAAGACAGATATGTTTGTTCATTTAAAAGAGAAGTTATGATTATGAGGACTCGGAGCATCTGCTACAACTAACTACTGGACGTCAGAGCCTCGAGCAAGCAACTGCCTTAAAGATGTCACCAGTTCTACGAAATATTTATATATTTCATTTATTTTTTACTACAAATAAAATAAACACAGAAAATAGTTCTGACTAAGCAAGAATGTCGTCAATTGCTTTAAAGTATTCTTCACGTGATGAGACTATCGCAATAATTTAAAGATATTATTATTGCCATAGTCTCAATAATTTAAAAGTATTATTATTGCCATAGTCTCATCATATTAACAGTAATTTAATGCAATTTACGGCTTTCTTATTTAGTCAGAACTCTTTTCTATGTTCATTTATAAAAATATCATAATTTTTCATTTTATTTCTTATATGTTTTAATCAGTTAACTAATGCACCTAATGCGAATATTCCAAAGTCTTATTTTGTAAATAAAACGCAGCTTTGTCTTGATGCTATACAAGTTAAATTTCTGAAATTTGTTCTTTCTTTGAAGCTTACATATTTTGTTAAAGTCTTTATTAACTCAAACTACTTTGGCTTCAATATAAATAGTTCAAAACCGATAAATTTTTTATCTGCTCTTCAACATCATATTGTCGTCTGCATAATGTTGATCTAAGAGTTTCACATGATTCAATTCTTTTAAACTTTAATACCTTATTTGAAAGTTACTAGTCAATGGCCTTAGTTGCTAGCACTCCCTTTTTTTAGTTATTATATTATTTTGTATAATATTTAACATGTAAATAAATAAAATATTTTATAGTTCTGTTTTATTATAGTGATCTTAGAATATTAGTTGAAGAACAGTATCTTGTTTTAAGATTAATGAATAATAGAAGTATGATTTAAATCTTAGAATAAGATGTTCTTAATATAAAATTGATAATTTAGCAAAAAAATCTTGATTTAGGACCTTCTCAACGTAGAAATCTTATTTTAAGATCGATAAAGTCTTATATCAAGATTTGTTATCAGCTTTTCAATCTCGATTCTAAAATATACCCAATTAATATACTACAAAAATGCCAAAAATATAGACAAAAGTATATTTGGTATATTGACTATATATTAAAATATACCATAGAGAACCAAAGATACCACATTGTTAGCCAAACTAACTTAGATTCGTTTCTCTCTGTGTTACTAAATTAAATCTTGCATATATGTCAATTCCAGGGTATCTGTTAGTCGTGCGTGTTCGATTAGTAATATGCTGTGCTTTGCTTTGACGTCCAGCTGCCTGGGCAATTAACGCATTCCACGCATTGCCCAGTGACCCGTGTGAGTCCATAGTGACGTCGCCGCTCCCCTTTTGTCTTCCCCCTTTTGCCTGAGTGTAAAAATATGCAAATAAATTGTTGTTTGTGTTGTTGCTGTTGTTGTTGTTGCTGCGTCTTCTTACTTGGCTTACGATTATGGTCTGGCCAAAAAAAGAAGAGCCAACCGAGTGAACAAGAGTTTCTAAAAGCTGTTTTTGTTTTCGTTTTGTTTATTTCGGATTTGTTCGGATTTTTTGTTTTTGGTTTTTTGGGGCTGCTGCTGCTGCGGGTCAATAGACGCACGTGAGTCGACAACGACAACAACAATTTGTGTGTCAATAATTTATTTTAGGAATCGGAATTGGAATCGCTTCGAACTAAACGAGGTCGGGAGAAAGTCACTGCAACAGCAGCAAACAGCAACACTTGTCGCTAAATTGGCAGAAATTATGATTAGCTTTTGTTGCTGTTGTTGCTGTTATTGCTGTTGCAGTTGCTCTGCGAGGATTGCAAGTTGTCAGCGAATCGAGACGTGTGACGAATGGCCTGGAAGTGCAGCAAGCGCTGCATCTGCAGCAGCAGCAGCGAACACACAGAAAACCAACATTTGCCACATTTCCGCATCGCATCGCGGCGCGTGAAAGCTGCTGTTGCAGCAGCTGCCACTGATTGTGGCAGGGTTGCAAGGTCACAGCCCAAATAAACAGCGCGTCAACAGCTGCAGTCACAATTTAGGTGTGCCACGATTTTGGTTTTTTTCTCTTCTTGCTTGTCGTTTTAAAGTCCGTTGGCATCTCAGCAATTGGAGGCTAGGTTTCATTGCGCATACGCCCCGTGTTGCCATGGAAAGCAACAACAATGCAACAGCAGCAGCAATTCCACTAAGTGGCAACAACGCTTATCACTGCAATATCAACAACAAGTGAGAGAGCTACTGACGAGTGCGCTCGACTGTGAGATACCTGGTAACGTTTTTTAATAAAATCAAAACAGTGCGGTATTATTCCTAAAATATACTGAATCAATTTACCAATATAAAATACTAAAAATATAACATAGTGTATATTTGGTATATTCGAAATTGGGTGTGATTTCAAAAATATACTGAATCCATATACCACAAAAATACTAAAATTATACTAACGTTTATATTTGGTATATTCGAAATGTGGTAAAATGCTTAAAATATACAAAATAAATATACCACAACCATACTAAAAATATACCATAGTGTATATTTGATATATTTGAAATGTGGTATTATTTTTTTAAATATACAAAAATAATATACCACAAAAATACTAAAAATATAGCAAAAGGTATATTTGGTATATTGACTTCATTGAAAATATACCATAGAGAACCAAATATACCACATTGTTAGCCAAAGCATATTTTCTTACCGATATACCACATTTGGCCTTTAGTATATTTTAGTATTTTGCCTGTATATTAAGTTGGTATATTTTCAGAAAATAGTATTATTGAAAATTGGTATTGGGTATCTCACAGTCGAGCACACGCGATTGTATGTGTGCTACGTTTCATATTCCTATAATAAATATTTCTTAAAATATTTTTTGTATTTTGGAGAAGTGTCTGCCAGACCATGTTGTAAAGTTTTGATTAAAGTAAAGTAAAGTTTTGATATGCTAAAGGTCGAGTACTTGCCTTGAAATGCAGCTACCCAATTTACAGGGTATACAGCGTTGGCAACAGCTAAACAAATGCCACAAAATACACATGTGAAAAATTGAAAATGAGCGCGAAAAATGGAAAATGAAAACGAAAACATTGTGTAAGTGACAATTGCCACCTAGCTGTGTGTGTGTGTGTGTGTGTGTTTTGTGTGTGTGAAATGCTGTAAATATAATTTATGATATGACCAAATGTCGCCTTGATGACCCGCTCATTAAAACTGAGACAAAAACTTGCATACTGAAAACTGAAAGGGGGAAAAATCAACGTGACAAATGCGTGAGAAAACCAACAAAAACTTGCAACAAACAACAATAACAACAACAACAATTTCTTTGCGAAAGTGCTTTCAGAGAGAAAAAAATGAAGATAAATGCGAGAGAAGAACTTGGGCCTAGGTAACTCTTCAGGGGTTAAATGCGACAACTTGTTGCCTTAAAGAAAACTCAAGTTTGGCTTTCTCAATTGTCCGTTTAAGAGTTCAACTTTTGCTGACCTGCAACTAATAATAGTTGATGGCAAATTGAAAATATGTCTTAATTGCATAAATGTTATTAAAGAATTAAATTGAATTGAACTTGAAGAGATGGCTTCTTTTTTTGTGTGCCAAGAATCGTTTAGAAAACGACATAAGGTTACCTGCAGTGTCAAAGTGATTGTCAAGTGATTAGGAAATAAATTGCTAAAGAAATTTATACAAATTGTTGGCACAAAATGCGATAAATTACATTATTAAAAAAATAAAGAAATGCATACCATAATTTCACAACAAATTTCTCAACAAACAAATAAAATTTTCTTAAAAAACTTTAAAATTAAATAAATATAAATATTGAGCAAAAATAAAGATCTAAGAAATGAGTAAGAAGTAAGAAAATTACAGCCGAGTGTATTTACCATATTCTAAAAATATACCAAATAAATATATACCGAACATATATCGAATACTATATGTGGTTTATCGATTAAATCGATGATAATACATAATATACCAAATGAATATACCTAAAAATACTAAAATATACCGACAACTGAATTTGGTATATCGATATAATACCACACAAAATAAAAAATGAATATGCTCATTAATACTAATATATACCGATGGCTATATTTGGTATTTCAATATAATACTACATAATATACCAAATTAATATACCCAAAAAATACTCAAATATACCGAAAGCAATAATTGATATTGCAATAAAATACAGCATAATATACCAAATTAATATACCGAAAAATACTAAAATATACTGAACTATATTTTGGTATGTCGATATAATACTACACAATATACCAAACTAATAAATTCATGAATACTAAAATATACCGAGGGCTATATATTTAGTATGCCAATTTAATACTACATATTATACCAAATTAATATACTCATTAATACTAAAATATACCATACACAACATATACCAAATTAATACACCGAAAAAATATAGAAATATATGGAAGACTGTATTTGGCAATCTATATAGTGCTACATTCCAAATATACAAAATATATTAGATTATCAGACGACAGAGAAACATTAACATTAAGATTCAATATCTGCAAGATTTTGCAGCTAAGCTTTTGCTTCTACATTTTAAAGACCAAAGATGGTTTCTTAGTAATAGAAACTTTTTGCACAGATGGCAATGCGATTGCCTGGGCAAACACATCTATGTATGTACATACATATATACTATATATATGCTCTATAAATTATGCTTGAGATTGCGGGGCATTAAAGGGCAAAATAGCGAAGAGAGAAAAACTTTCGCTTAGAATCAAGTCAAAAGCAAAGTGCAGATCGAAGCGTCAAGATTGGAAGTTGTTGTTGTTGTTGTTGTTGCTGCTGATGATGATGATGATCGCAGTTGATATGCAGTGCAGATGAAGAAAGTGCTGGAAAACGAGAGTAAAGTCGTCACGGCCATGGACAAAGCTTTGACAAAAGAACGCAGTGCAAAGAGAGAGAGAAACAGAGAGAGGGAGAGAGAGACTGGAATTTATTGTGGCCTGAAATTGAGTCAATTTATGCTGCGATTTTGATCAGCAACGTACGCGCATTTAATGTGCCCCATTCCACAGCATTCCCCCCCCCCCCCCCCCCCGCTTCCCTTGCCCCCCTCCCTACCGCTTCCATTGACTTCCCTCTCTGCTCTGCTCTGCCCTGATTGGTTTTTTTCTCTTTTTTGTTGTTTCTTGTTGCGCTGTGGCATTTTTGAGTGTGCCAAATGTGCAGTCATAAAATTTATGTTCTTTTGCTTTTTCACCGTCTATCAACACACATGCATCGCAAAGAGACTTGTGCACTCTGTTGCCCCCCCTTCTCCCTCCCCTTCCTCTCTGCTTGGTTGCTGAAGCATTTGAGAGCTGCTTTTGAATGTGGCCGACGTTTAATTGTTTCATTTGCCATTTACCATTTGCCATTTGCCGCAGCACTTTGCTTTTTCCTCATCAGCTCAATTGTGTTGATCTCCATTGTTAGTTGCTGTTTGTTTGCTGTAGCTGTATCTGTATCTGTATCTTTGGCAGCAGCATTCCGCATCCGTATCTCAATATATATATTTCTCTGCAATTGACAAGTGGCAGCAGCATCTACAGCAGCAACAGCAACAGTTGCGGCTGCCGTTCGACGTCTCTTGAAAATTACTTAATAAAAGTGAAACTAACTGTTTTGTTGCCGCAGCAGAAGAAAGAAGAAAGAAGCTAAAAGCGACAAGAAGAAACTAGTTTTCTCGACTCTCCATCCATCCAAATACATTTCATTCATTCAGAGCGCTTTTTGAGGTTTTCTAAACAGAAAACGAGAGTGAAATTTTAAGATGGACAAGTACAAGTACAACGACTGACTACAACCAAGCAACCAAGTATTATGTCTATTTAGTATTATGCTTCAATTAGACGCAACTAAATAAACAACAACGAAACAACAACGCAACGACGAACAAAAGTCGACAAACAACAACATTTGAAACGACAATCCAATATCTTGTCAGACAATGTGTGTGTAATTGCAGTCGAAGACCACAAGAAATGTTAAAGAGCATGCGAGCATGATCGACTAACACATACCCTGTATCGAAAATTAGTCAATCGTTGAAAAAACTCTAGAACTATACCCAAAATTTGCATTGCACATACCCTGTACCAAAAAATAGTCAGTCCCTAAAAGAAAGACATCAACTAAACCAAAATTTGCATTGAAGTGGACTAAAAAATATTTTTGAACGACTAGCATATACCCGGTAGCTTAGTTAGTCAGCCAAAAAGTAAAGCTGTAGGTGAAAAAGTCAAGACAGAATTCGAATTTGCCGCATAATCAAAAGAATTTTTATGATCGACTAGCACATACCCTGTAATAACTTTGACGTTCAGCAGCTACTTTACAGCTAAACAAATACAGAGGCACAAACAGTATGCACTAATGGACATAAGTTAAAAAATATGATCGACTTGAACATACCCTGTAATCCGCTAGTCATATGAAGTACGCTAAATAACGGGAAAAGCTCTCCCAAAAAAATATGAATCGATCAGAATAATTGTAAAAAGTGTAATTTGCAATAAAATACTGATCGACTTGTATATACCCTGTACATTAATTGTGCCAAATTCAAAAACTCACTCACACCTGATGTAAAGCACAATTACAGATGGTTTAACATTGATTGACTGCATACCCTGTAAAACGTAGACGTAGAGTAAATAAGTGTTATTTGTATTTTGTCTGCAGTTCAGCATGCAGGAGAAAATCGTCATAAATATATAAACAAATAATAATAGTAAGAGTAAATTAGTTTAATTGCAATTTCATTGGCAAACTGGTTCAGCATAATAAGCATGTGTTGTTTCTATACCCTGTAATGTTATTAGAGTTACTAAAATGAGTTAAAAGGGTTTCCTTGAAATTTTAATTGATGCGACAGAGGAAATAAAATGAAGACTCTTATCAATAAATTAAAATAATAAACAACCAAAATCATTCTAAGTGTTAACATCAAGTTTGTGTTCTAAGTCTTTTGTTTGGTCAAGTGCTCAGAAGGAAAAGGAGAGTGACAGAAAGAGGAGAAAGGAGAGAAGAGAGGAGAGAGATAGGAAGAGAGAGAGAGAGAGAAAGAGAGAGAGAGAGAGAGTAACAGAGAGAGAGTGAAAGAGAGAGAGAGAGAAGAGGCAGAGGGTCATGGAAGTGGGAAGGGGAAGACGCACTTTTGGCCTGGGCCCAGAAAAGCTTTCGGCGCCTTGTTCACATCGTTTGCCAATGTTGTCTTCGCCCGGCGAACTTTCACTTTACAAAAATGTGAGCAACAACAACAATAACAACAACAACAATAACAACGATAAAGACAACGACGACAACGCGACATGGAAATGAAAATTTATTAGCAAATTATGATTTCTGTGCACAGCGTCGTCGGCCCAATAACTAAACTTAACTTGACCACTTGACCACTTGCCACCAGACATGGCAACACCACACCACACCACCAACAACAACAACAGCAACAACAACAACAACAATGTTCAACTGCGGCGAATGAACTCGGGACAATTCAGGGCAGTTGAAGGAACGTGACCGTCGCCAGAATTGAGCCCACGGATGAAAGAAAGTTTTTTTGTTTTTTTTTATTTTTTTGTTTTTTTTTTTTGTTATTTCGCATCCATCCATCGAACGGGGCCGCAACTTTGTTGTGATACCCTGTAAGGCACACAGTAAATAGTGTATTATGCGCAACTTGAATGCATAAAAGATATTTCAATTCAATTCAATTTGCCAAAAACAAACTTGAACTAAACAAAAAGTTCCATTTTCGATTTAGAAATGAGTTTATAATAAAATATATTTTATACTACATATACTAAACAAAAAGATATACCAAAGGCTGCATTTGGTATATTGTTGTAGTATAACATTTAAAATATAAAATTGAATACATAATATACCAAATTTTCTGGAAAATAAACGTCATTTTTATTATCAATAAAATTTCTACTAATTCTTAATTCAATTCGTATTCAGATTGAGAGACACCGATTGTGAGATACATGCTACAAATTAGTAAATGCAAAAGGGTATTAGAAAAATATGCCAAATGTACTAAAGACTATATAGTATTTCAATATTTAGTATTTATTATAAAAAAAAAACAAGTAAGAATGATATGGCAAAATAATACAGTATTTTAAGTTTAAAATATGTAAACATATATACCAAAAACATACCGCAGAAATACTTAAACTATACCAAAAGTTATCTTAACGGGTAAAACAAAAAAAATATTTCAAATATGCCAAATTAATATGACGAAAAATACTATAAATATACCAAAGCCCTTTTAAGTGGGTATAAAAAACAAAAAAAAATGTTGTGCTCTTTAATTGTTGTTTTTATAAGTTTTGTATACATTTTATAATCTAAAGAGCAAGGCAAACAATTGTCAATTATTGTAATACTACACTTTGATGCTTTACAGGGTATTTAACAGTTTGAGCTGCGTTCGATTGGCGGTTGGTTTAGTTGATTTTTTGTTGTTTTTTTTGGCTTGGCCTTTGAGTCATGCGCTGGCAATGCGAGCTCGAACCAAAATGAAAACGAAAACGACATCGACAACAATAACATTACCCAGCAGCAACAACAACAGCAACACCAACTGTGCAAATACAAACACACACACACACACACACCTGAGTAGAGAGCCCAAAAAGCAGCCCAACAAAAATGTTTTCTCAATTTCACGACAGGTTTTTTTTTGTCGTCGTCGTCGTTGCAGTTTGTTGTTGTAAATATTGTTGTTGTTGTGTTTTCCTTTCCTTTCCTCGATGTTTTCGACCAACAAAATATTTGCTTAACAATTTCTACTGTAACAATATAATATTACTATAGCAAAAAAGAAAAAAAACAAGCAAACTCCACACACATCATTTTACTTACTTATTTTTTTTCCATAATTTCTTTGTCGTTTTCCTTGATCTTTTTCTTTTTGTCGGTTTTGCTTTTGCTGTAGCTTTTTTTTTATTTTTTGGGCCACGGCGACAATAATGCACATTAATTGTGTACGATAATGAACGATGAGAAGAGGCAGATGGAGAAGGAGAAGAAGAAACTTTGGTGCTGGCAAAATGACGAAAGAGCTTGCAACAAAGCGATGGCATTGTCTTACAAAGAGTCCGCAAGATGTTGCAATCGTCACCCACATAAATCAAGCAAAAGACAAACACACACACACACACACACACTCACATGTATGGATACACACATGCACAGTGGGATGAGTCAAAAGAAAGTGAAACGGTGGGGCGTGGCAAGCTGCCCATGAAGAAGAAATTGAACAGCGGCGAGTCAACAAGTTTAGGAAGAAATGAAAGTGAAATGGATGCCCAAAAAAAAAAAAATCACAAAACGATGATTCAATCGAGCTACGAGATGCCACGCCCCCCCTTCCTCGCCTCATATGTATATATGGTAGGTTTTTTTTGGTGGGGTTATCGGCATCTGCAAAGCTTAGTCATCAGCTTTATTGAATCGCAACAACAATGCGAAAGTTTCTTATCACCTGCCGTAAATTGATCGCTTTGCGATCCATAAAAATAGCCCATAAACACAGTGAAAGAGAGAGAGAGAGAAAGAGAGTGAGAGAGAGAGAGAGAGAGAGAGAGTGAGAGAGAAAGAGAGTGAGAGAGAGAGAAAGAGGGAGAAGGAGCGACGCTGTGGAAGACTAAACGCTTTGAGTCGCATTTTTCACACGTTTCTTTTTCGAGACGAACAAAATATTTGGAATATTATGATTATTGATCCCTATAAATGAAAAAACTTGCATAAGCGTCACAGAGAGGGAGAGATTGAGAAACGCCGAGAAACAGATCAATCGATCGATAAGAGATCTTATCAGATCGCTTGCATAGCAAATAGTTATTCGAACTTTTACGCAATCGAGTTGCATAAGCAAACATATTTATTGATGAAGCGTATCGAACATTTTGTCCATGATATCATATTCAAAATAAAAATATACATTGAAGAAAGTGTTTGTCAATATGGTTTTGCTTGTAAGTAACTGCTTTAATGTTCCTAAATTATTTAAAATTCCTGATATTCTAATAATCGCAAAATAAGATAGAGAGAAAAAAGATTAAAAAAAGAAACCCATTGAAAAAACAATTAATTTAATATACTTATTTATACTTTATTTGTCATATAAATATTTATTTAATATACTCATAACTAATGCATTACAAAAACGAGGGATTCCAATTTCACCAAATCTGAAAGAAATTAGAAAAATGTCAGATTGTAAGTAAAACTTTAGTATATTTGAAGCTTATTTTTCAACAGCATTAATGCCCTTCTTAAAGATATTATTTGAAAGCAATAAAATATGGGTAATTTTATTTGTTTCGTGCGATACTTTTTACATTGCAAAAAACATTAACTGTAGCACTTTTAAGAATAAGTAAAAGTATTTAGAGCTTAGATTGATTATAGGAACTTTTTTCTGTTTTACGATAAAATATATGAATTCGTAAAAGTTTTATTTTGTGTACGAATTCATTCATTTTTAAGCCTATCATAAAACAGAAAAAGAATTGCAAAATTATTCTTAGTTCCAATTAGAGTGCTAATCAAAGCTTATGAGATTTATTTTTAATCAACATATGATATAACTTTTTTTTGGTATATGTGTATTGTTTTTACGTGTCATTTTTAATTATATAATTGCCTATATGAAAAAGTAATGAGTAATGCTCTTCTTTCATTCAAAGTACATTCTTGAGTCGATTCACACTCGACTGGAGTTTCCTTATTTATTATTTATTATTATTAAAAATAGGCGCAAAGTTGACAATTTAAATATGTATAAGTGATCGACTCATATAAATTTATCTAGACCGTAAGTTATATGAATAGTGTTAAAAATAATTGCATTTATTAAGCCAAAAAAAAAGTTAGCCTAAAGCTACAAGAATTTTAAATACAAACTGATATTTTAGAGTTATGAAATTCCAAACTGTGTTTGTGGTTTCCCTGGATAATTTGGCGGAATCGCTTGACCCAGTTTGCAGCTGAGAGGATGATTGAGCAACTGAGCCAAAGAAAACCCGAGACAGAAAAAAACGGATATGTTAAACTGAAGGCTTTGGGGCAGATTGGAAGTGAATGGGTTCAGGCGACACGTTGTTGTTGTGCATCGCTAGCCACCAACTGGGTGACTGACTGACTGACAAAGTCCGCGTTGGCTTTATGTCACGGCCAAAATGGCCAAGCAAAATGCTGATGGATGAGCCTTGACAACTGGCTGGCAACGACTTTGGCTTTAACTGTGCTCTTATCGATCGACAACGACTGCAGGCCATGTTTATTTATGTTATTTTGTGGTTGCATTTGTTTTTTACCGTTTCGGTTTCAATTGGCAATCGGCAATCGGTAAAATGGCAATTGCTAAGATGGAGAATGTCGAATGCAATAGAGAAAGAGAGAGAGAAATACAGAGAGAGGGAATTTGGTCACAAAACGGACTCGACTTTTCTGTCTTTGGTCATGCGAAGCACGCGCAGTGCGGAAAATCTGTTTGGGAAAATCGTTTGCGCATAAATCGACGCCAGGTTGTCAAGTTGTCGTCAGGCTTTGCATGCCAAACAAGAGTCAGGGGTTTGGCCAATCGAAAAGAGAAGGAAAATCAGAGAAGAGAAGAGAAGGAGGTGGAGGAGAAGCCGCTGGTGTCTGGCGCTTGGCCAAACTGTGCGTCAAGTGCGATTCGAAATTAAAATGAGCCGTTACAATGCTCAAGTTGAGCCCCAACTCAAGTCGCTGATCGACTGCGGTGGCTCATTTGATCATTTGATCGTTTGATCATTTAGCCAGCGGCTGTAACTGTATGTTGTTCAATGCTCAGTGGCGATGTGCGCACACACTGATTGACACCACATTAAAGAGCTCCCCGTTCAACTTCAACTTCAACGCGAAATCGATTTGATTAAATCTCTGTGCGAATTAAGCTTTAGCTGCTTTTCGCTGCGATTTTGATGCCCGCTACTCAAACGGGGAATTTAGTAATACATCTCGATATACCAAATACAGGCTTTGGTATATTTTAGTATTTTTGTCAGTATTTTAATTTGGTATATTTTTTTAAACATAGTTTTATTGAAAATGTCTAGCGGGTGTGGACTATATCGATATACCAAATACAGCCTTCGGTATATTTTAGTATTTTTGTCAGTATTTTAATGTGGTATATTTTTGAAAACATCGTTTTATTGAAAATGGCTAGCGGGAATGGACTACATCGATATACCAAATACAGCCTTCAGTATATTTGAGTATTTTTGTCAGTATTTTAATTTGGTATATTTTTTAAAACATCGTTTTATTGAAAATGGCTAGCGGTAATGGACTTCATCAGTATACCAAATACAGGCTTTAGTATATTTTAGTATTATTATCAGTATTTTAATTTGGTATATTTTTGAAAACAAAGTTTTATTGAAAATGGCTAGCGGGTATGCATTTCATCGATATACCAAATACAGACTTTGGTATATTTTTGTAGTTTTGTCGGTATTTTAATTTGGCATATTTTTTAAATATATCAAATTTATTGAAAATGATTAGCGGGTATGGACTTTTTCGATATACCGAATACAGCCGTCGGTATATTTTAGTATTTTTTCGGTATATTTTTAAAAATATAATTTTATTGAAAGTGGTTGAGTTGACACTCGACTACATCGATGCACAAAATAGAGCCTTTAGTATATTTTAGTCGTTTGTGGCATTTTAGTTTGGTATATTTTTGTTAAATATAGAGTTTTGATTAAATTGGGTAGCAGACATAGCACAGTCGAGCATAATAGACTCGGTATACATTAGTATTTTTGTGTGGTATTTTAATTTGGTATCTTTTTGATATACCAGTTTTTATTGAAAATGGGTAGTAGGTATCTTCGAGTCGAGCACACTCTAATGTAGCTTTTTTACTTGTTATGCTATCGCTTGTGCTGTCTTCACACTCGTGTTGTGGAATTCGCTTGCACAGTTGCCGTCAATGCAATCTTGTCAATGTTAGCCTAGACCTCATCAGTTGACTCGTATTTGTTATTTAATCACATTTCTCGAATCTAAATCAGGTGCATGCCTTGACATTACAGCACCAGATATACAAATTAATTCTGTTAAATTTGCCCTTAACATAAATCAGATTATCGGGATATTACCAATTTACCTCTGTAATCGCCATGAGTTTGATTTTTTACATATTTTTAAGTAAGGAGGGCGTGCAAATTTTACATCTCCCCAAAATAAAATTGGTATTATATATTTAAAGTGTATTAATTATTGAGATTGTGCTTCACAATTAGATGGCTTCATAGCGAACTTGAAAGAAGCAAAAGTAGCGATCGCTATCGAGAGCTTAAAGCGAAAGAAGATATTGTTATTAAGTGAAGCAAAGCGAACTTTTTTGAACCATTGAGATTGACACTCACTTACTTACAATGATAGTAAGTGATACTATACAAATAGTAAGTAGGATAAATGAAATATTTTTCGGGTTATAAATATTTGTTCACATTTCGTTAGTTCTTTGTTGAGCTCCGTTTCTTTTCTCTATTTGAATTATTTCATTTATTACTTGTTAAATCCTCTTAAGTATTCACTTTAGTTTTATTAAATCTTTAATAAATTGATATTTGAATTCCACTTCTGATTAATGTCTCTAATCAAAATTTTCTATATTTTGTAAACCCTTTTTTTCGTCTTCTCAATAGCTTACATTCATTTGTAATATGTCTAGTTTTTCTATTCATTATTTGTTATCTCAAAAGTTTCCAAAATTCTGTTTCTAGTCTCGACCTTCAACACCTGCACAGTTTCAGCTTAATCCGCAGCTTCTTCTGGCATTCTTTTGATTGTCTCGCCACGCAGTTCAATCGAAAAATACTTTAGGTTCGGTTGTTAACGGAGCAAAGAGCCAAACAGAGATTTGCTCATTACGCGCCATAAAATGCGTGCGGCCTGCGATTCGACTCTCTAACTGTCTGCCACAGAAGAAAGCGTTCCGCCAAAAAAAAATACAGAAACATAATAATAAAAGAAGACATCAAATAATACAAAAACAACAACGAAAAGTATCAAATGATATGAAATGAATCAAAAATGGAAACGCTTTGAGGTCATGCGGCATTTTCGTGTAATGTGTGGCAAGCATTTCAATAATAAAATCCAAACCAAACGAAAACTCAATTAAACTCGATGCTATTACTGTGGCGACTGTAACTGCGGTTGCGGAGGCGGTGCAAATGCGTTTGCCAACAACACATGGCAACATGGCAAATTGCTGGCTCGATTTTGGTGTCGAGAGTCCAACGCACAGTGCAATTGACAGACAGACAGAAGACAAAAAGCAGCAGCAGCAGCGGTAGAAGTGAGGTGGACAGCGCTTGTAGATAAGGTGGACAGCGCCAGAGATGGTAAAATTGTAGAAGGAGAGAGTGAAGGGGGAACAACCGACAGTTTTGCGGTGTTTCATGCTGATGTTGAATGTCGAACTGTTGTTGGGAGTGTCGCCTGAGGCAGCTGCTTCGAATTCCACAGCGTAGACGACAGCCAGCAACAACAACAACAACAACAACGACTTGGCTTAAAGAGAAGCACCCAAAAAGGGTTTACATAATCGAATGGCGAATTATTTATGGGCATTATCGTATGTGCTGCATTATCAAATGGATCAAGCGGATCACACAGACACACAAACTGAAGTGTGGAGGGCAATGGCAGAGTTATGACAGGGCAGTCGAGACACAAAAGACAATGAACTAACAATGGACAACATTGTTAACATGGCTCGCAGCTTAGGGGACGCATTCCAGCTGGCCAAATGCATGTGCCAATGTGTCAGGTGTGAGTAGAGAAAGAGAAACAGAAGGAGATGCGAGGCAGTGGGTGTGGTCGAAATGTAGAGAGAGAGAGAAGAGAGAGTGTGGGAGTTGTAAAGTTGTTGCAAAGATTTATTTCGATTAATTTCACAGATTTCTACAAAAGCAATTAAGCGACTGACATGGGGAAAAGGGACAACATGTCGAGTGAAGCGCCGAAGCTGAAGCGAACTGAAAGACGAGGTAATAGAGAACTGCTTTTAAAGGTAATGAGGTATGTAATAATTTCATATAACTTGAAAACTCTTTGAAAAACAAGTCAAAAGGGACTACTTCATAACCCATTTTGAATAAAACTGAACCAGTGCGTTATTAATTATTATATTATATATTTGGTATATTAATACCACACCAAACAAAACTTCTACTTTAGAGTACAAAATATTCCAAAATATATCAACGACTACATTTGGTATATTGAGATACATAGTTCCTTATTCAAAATATACCATAGAACTAAAAATATACCAAGCATGCTGTAGCCAAATACTATATTTGGTATAATACCGCATTCTTAAAATGCCATATAGTGTTAAATATACCAAAAATAACACAAAATACTAAAAAATATACCAAATGCTATACTTGGTATATTGCAAAATCACACTTTTAAGCAAACTGCAAAGCAAACTCGTAAGACTCAAAGTAATTGCCAAGTAGATGAGATAAATGGTTGTGAACACTGCTACAGCAAAGACATGCACCCGCCAAAGCTCTCAAATGAAGCTTGGCAATGAGCTTCTCACCAACAACTCTACCGCAGCCAATGCGCAAACCCTTGAGTTTGTAGACTGGAAACTCTACACAAAAGCCAACATAGCGTTGCCAGACTGTAGTGCAATTTGGCAAAACAAATGAAATGCGTTAAGATAATGCACTAAACTAAACAATTTATTGAATTGTTTTTATGCAAAATACGTTCAATTCAATAAACAATGCAATTGGATTGCAATTGACAGCAAATACGCAAGCGTTTAGCCAAGACACAAACCCCGAGGCAAGTGCGCAGCTGTCGCCGTTGCCGCCTGGCTGTCAGCTGATGTGGCAAATGGATGCCACCCGAGCAGCGCAGCTCTCGGCCATGTTGTTGATGGGCAACGGCGACGACGGCGAAGGCGAAAGCGAGTCCTTTTAGCCAAAGGATGCTACGATATTTGCGCAGTTTGCGTGCGGTTTTCGGAGCGAAAGGACGTAATAGCGGCAACCAAAAAATCTTGAAAAAAAAGTAATATAAATACAAATTCAGCGCCACAATTTGACAGCGGCAACGGCAACAGTGAACGGTAATGGGAAACGGCAAACGGACGGATTCCAATCAGCCGTGAGAAAACACACTCCACACACTCCACATTCCCTATCCCAACCTAACTACTCCCCTGTTCACTACACACTTCAGTCATCCCACTCGCGACCCCAACACTTTACAATTTCCCCATCCAACTATTTGAAAACGCCGCAATACAAACAACAAGAAAAAAAGAGCATGAAAATTATTTTAATAAAATGCAAATAAATATAATGCAATTTAGTTGGGTTTTTTTTTATTGAAATTTGCGCGCTTTTTTTTTTATCGTTGTTGTTGTTGCTGACCGCATTAATAACAAACATTTGAAATTCGTGCGCTGGGAAGAGGGCTCGTCCTCTGTTTGCTTTTGCCGGGCGTGTCGCGTGTGCACAGAACGCAGAATGCAGAACACAGAACCTGTAAAAAACACAAACACAATAAGAAAGAGTAACTAACCTATAAACGTTGTGTGCGCTCTTTTGTTTTTTTTTCTTTGTTGCAGTGGAAAATAATAACTGAAAACTATATATACATATACATATATATGCGGTGTTTATTGTGATTGCGACACACGTGAGATTTAAACGGCTCTGCAAGGACCCTTGGATTACCTTGCGGGCCAAACAACAACAACAATAACAACAAGAACAGCAGCAGAAGAAAACAATCAAACAAAAAGTAAAACAAAAAAAAAAGGCGGCCAAGTGAAAAGTGGTGCAGACAAAACAAAAAACTGGTAAGAGATCAGAGCATATTCTATGTATATCGTATAACCCATAACAATTCCTCCACACAACATTTAATATTATGATTATTTGTCATTATATTTTGTGGCTGCTGCTTTGAAGTTGATTTTGCGGTGCTGCCAAATGCTCTAGTATAACCATTTGCTGTTGCTGCTGCTGCTGTGGTTGTGGCGGGTTTGTTGTGGCTCACACAGACCGAAAGAGACTGATAACGATTGCTGATAGCTGCCCATTGGCAACCACAACCTTTTGCCTATGTTGAGGGGGGGGGGGGGGGGGAAGCTGCAACCTTTTTTGCGGGTTTGGGAAGCAATGACCCATTGATGGGTCTCGGGTTCGGTTTCGGTTTCGGGCTCGCAAGCAAGTTCAAATCGAATCATTTGTAGGCTTTATATTTAATTTGCATGGCATTTTCACCCACCCCTCTCCCGCTCTCCACAGTCCGTCACTCCCGCACTCACCGCACGCACCGAACAAAAGACAAAAGCAATAAAGCCTCCGCAACGCAGCAATTTGAGCAATTTCGACAAGTTTCTTATGCCATTTTCAATGGCTGTTTACAGTTCTTTTGCTCCGGCAAAAGTTTTTGTTTTTTTTTGCTTTTTCGTTAACTGTTTTCTCTGATATTTTGTTTTCATCTTCTTCTGTTCTTCTCGTCGTCGTCGTCGTCGTCGTGTTTCATATATGAAAATTGCTTTTTGTGTGTTGTGTGCTTTCGACACGACCCTAAAAGTATGCAATGCGAATTTTTACAAATGAGAAATTTTTACAGCCACTCCCGAAAGTATGCTATGCTTTTTTTTCGTGTGCGCGTGCAACCAAATTATTCAAATTAGTATTAATCAAATGTAAATTTTTGTGTGTGTACGAATTTTTTATACATTACTTTCATTTTTTTTTTTGGGGGGGGGGGGGGGGGGGGGCTGCTTCAATGTTAAATGAATGTAATAAAGTAATTTGAATTGCATAAGAATGAAGCAGCACACGTGTTCACTTAAATGCGTTAATATTTTATGCCGGAATATTTATAGAATTTGCAAATGGAATTTACAAGCACTGAATGAATGTTCAAATGTTTAATTTCAACAATTTTGCACAAAAATATCTATACTAAGGCGGCGTCTAGACAATTCCATTGTCTCGCATTTCCATTTGGAAAAAAAAATCCAACTGCAAAACAATTTCCTAATCAAAAATGATTAAATTCTAAGCGAAAAATATAGGGCACAAAAGCGAATTGAGCAGAGCAGAGCAGTAAGAGTTGAATAAAATGTTTAATATTCATTCAAGTTTTGAAATATGTATTTATGCTCGACTGATTGTTAATGCTATTCTCGTTGCTGATTGCATGCTGAATAATTTTATTTATGGAATTTCTGAGAAGAATTTCGTAAAGAGTTATGCATATTAAATGTATGCGAAATGCTGCCAGCATTTCAAAGGCTAAGCACATAGCATTTTTTTGAGTAAATATTTCTAGAGACATTTCAATTGATTTACATTTGAATAATTTGCGGCAATTGATTGAAAAATAAATATATAACACTTGAGTTTAAAAAACGCGTTATTTATTTAATTCTAAATTTAGAAGAGTCTACACTTTATTTGTTTTTCAGTTGACTTATTTTAGTTTACTTTTTTTGCTGTTGTAAAATTCCTTGCGAATATTTCTGAAGACATTTCAATGCACATTGATTGAAAAATAAATAATAACTAAATGTAGAATCTAGATATTTGTTTAATTCCAAATTGAGAATAGTCTACACATAAAATGTTATTCAGTTGACTTCTTTTACTTTACTTCAGAGCCGTGTAAAACTCTTTTTGCTGTTGTAAATTCATTAATTGAAACATGAATGATAAATAAATAAAAATTGAGTTTAAAAATAGAGATTTTTAATTCCAAATTAAGAATAGTCTACACATAAAATGTTCTTTAGTTGACTTATTTTACTTTACTTCAGAGCCGTGTAAAACTTTTTTTGCTGTTGTAAATTCATTAATTGAAACATGAATGATAAATAAATAAAAATTGAGTTTAAAAATAGAGATTTTTAATTCCAAATTAAGAATAGTCTACATATAAATTGTGATTCAGTTGACTTATTTTTCCCAACTGCAGAGCCGTGTAAAATTCTTTTTGCTGGTGCAAAATTCCAGCGCAAAAAATTCTTCAAGCTGGCGAAATGCAAGCGAAATGCTAAAGCGGAACTCGAAGGTTCGAAAGGGGGATTTGCTGGCATTATTTATGGTCGTTATTTTAACTTCATTCTCTTTGTGCTTTTGTCGTTGTCGCTAGTTTCTTTTTCATAGCATACTTTTGTGCGTCGTTGCATTACTTTTTATTGCACTGCAAGCAGCAGCAGCAACTGCAGCAACTTTGTTGTTGTTGTTGTGCAGCATATTTCGTTATTTTACATTTTATTTCCACTCAAGCAGAACTCATTGGAGAGCAAAGAAAACGGCGAGAAGTGAAGCAAAAAAAGCGAGAAAAAAAACAAAATTGTGAAGAACGCGTTAAGTGCTTAAAGCAGCAGCAGCAGCAACACCAAAGGCAGCAGCAACAACAACCACAATATTACTTATTTCTTCTTTTATTTCTTTATATATACATCTTTTTTTTTGTATCTGCTGAATTTGTGTGGCCAACAAAGAGTACAAAGACGCCCGCCGGCAACAGGCAGAGCTGTGGCGCTGCAGCCGCAGAAAATGGCCGCAGTAGCAGCTGAAGTAGCACCAGAAATAGCGACAACAACAACCAAAGCAACAGCAACAGCAACAACTGCAGCAACATATTGACAAACTGATTGAATGAATGAGAAGAGCAGCAACAGCGGCGACGGCTGCGCGGATTGCTGAAGTTGTTGACGACGACGACGACGACGATGAAGACGATGATGATGATGCCGAGCAGCCAAAACTACGATACAACAATGCCAATGCCAAGTGCCAACAACAAAAGCGGAAATTAAGTGCCAAAGGCAACGACAGCAACCGCAACGAAGCAAAATCAAAACTAAATTTACATAACAAAACAAGCACAGAAAACGAAGCAAGTGCGCAAAAAGCATAATCAAAATATATAGCAGAAACTCAACAGCAGCAACAGCAACAGCAAGCAGCAACAACCGCAACATGGCAATCGCTGCAGTGGGCAGCAGTTGTGGGCGTGGCCCGGCCAGCTTGTGTTTGATTTGGCTGCTGTTGGCGGCGCCAGCATATGCGGCGCCCGCAAAGACAGCAACTGTTGCTGAAGTGACAATAGCAGCAACAGCAACAGCAGCGACAACAGCAACATCAAACGTTGCAGCAGCAACAGCAGCGCAACAGCTGGAAATAGGCGTTGAAGGCGATACGCCCACATTGATTGCAACTGGCAGGCAGCAACATGTCAGCCAGCCAACCACAACAGCAGCAACAACAACAACCTCTACGACAACAACAGCAACAACAACAACAACAACAGCTGCACCAGCAGTAATCACAACTGCGAGCCTGACAACAGCAACAAGCATTGCCAGCAACAGCAGCAGCACTGCAACAGCAACCATAGCAGCAACCTCCACAACAACAACAACAGCGAGCAGCAACAATTTGCCCGAGTCGGTGGTGCAGTTGCTCGATCTGGAAGCGACTGCAGCGCCAGCTCAGAACAAAGGACACGACGGCCTCAAGCTGACCAAAAAGAAACAGCTGCAACAGCAACACTTTCATGCCACCAGCACGTCACCAGCAGCAGCAGCAGCAGCAACAGCAACTGGGTTGTTGCTGCCGGTGGCCAATGGCTATTTGGGTCCCATTTTCATGGGCGAAAAGACATTCAGTGTGGTGCATCCACTAAAAAAGCCGCAACCAACACAGGACCAGGAGCAACCAAAGGTGGATACGGAATCGATTGAGTCGCAGCTGCGCGAAGGACGCATTGTGGAGATTCTGGCGCCAACAGCGTTGCTCGAGAGCAGCACAACAACCAGTAGCTCGACAACTGACAGCAACAACAGCAACAACTTGGGCAGCAGCACATCGACAACCACAACAAGTCGCCCCATTTTGCCGCATGCAATGCTCTCGACAACTGTTTTCCAAGTGCCCGAACAACAACAACAACAACAACAGCAACAACCGACAACCGCAACCACAACCACAACAACAACCACAACCACAACAACAGCAGCAACAATTGCGTTTGCTGAGATCAGTGCGGTGCAAGCAGCAGCAGCAACAGCACCGCGCACTGAATCCAAAATCTCTGACATACAAATCGAGGTCTATGACTCGACGGTCGATTCGATAGTGGCCTCCACGAATTTCCGCGATAATCAAGGCTATTATCCGTTGCCCCTGGAGCCAGCGATGGCCACCACAAAGCCACCGCCCAGTTCGCCGGTGGTGCAAGAACGTTTCACTCAATACGTTATCGATCGTGCGGATGTCTCCACACAGCCCGCTGAGCCGGGTGTGGGAAAACCGGAGCCGGCGGCCATTGAGATACACATCAATGTGTCGGAGGCCTTTGGCAGCGAGAGCGAAGATCTCGAGTTCTCCTATCGCCAGCCAGCGCTTAAGCCAAGCAACAAGCAGCCAAATGATGAGATACTCGTCGTCGAGATCATCGATAGCAGCACCGAGAACATTTCGTCGAGCGCCAGTTCGGAGCACATGTTCAATTATCCGGGTGCATCGCAGCCACAGCCAGCGGTGCGACCACCGCAAGCCCAGGATGCAACCGATGAGCTCTTTATGGCGGATCGTGGCAGCGGTTTGCCGCGACCACCGCATCCGCCACCGCCGCCGCCGATGCCGCGCAAACCGAGCATCGATCGGGACTCCGATACGATATTCTACATTTCCAACACCGAGGTGAAGGTGGGCGAATCGCTGCCCACCGCCAGCAGCGGCAACAACGAGCAGCAACAGCAACGCAAATTGCAGCTGGAGAATCAATTCTTTCCAGCCAGTTACATTATGGAGCAACAACAGCAGCAGCAGCAGCAGCAGAAACTGCAGCGTAGCTCCTCCGAGGACATTATACTCTCACCGCTTCACAACACCGCCGATGCGCTGAAGATACTGCGCAGCCCGGCCATGTCCGGGGATGGTGCTCCGCCCCTGGATGTCACGTATGTGGGCGAATCGGTCATTGAGGTGGAGCAACAAGCGTTGCCCTCCACACAGCAGCCACCGCTGATGGTTGCCAGCGTTCAACCGCAAGCGGACATCATCATACAGCCGGCTGTGTTGCCGGATCTGGCGATTGGGGTGCCGGTGATTGGTGAGCTGCCGCCACAGATTGAGCTCAAGGAGATCGACTATATGCCCGGCGAGCTCTTGGGCCAGAGTCAGGGCGGCATCTATGAGAATGACATCGAGAGCAATAGCCTGGGCATGGGCATGGGCATCGGACAATCGGATCCCGATGTCATCGAGAGTTCCATTCAATACGGTGGCGATTTGATCGACGATGGCGCTGGCGGTGGCTTCGATGGCGTCGAGGGTTCATATCCCTTCGATAGTCCGGCGCATCGGCTGCAACAGCATCAGGTCAACGGACATCGCTACAGTCATTTGCATCGCGAACAATTGCCGGTCGCTGAACTCTTGAATGCCACGTTGCAGCAACCGCACAACAACGACAGCGGCAACATCTCGGAATTGGGCGGCGCTTCGGCTATGGCACCGTTGCAACATGGCGGAGCTCAGTTCTTTGAGACACACACCAGGAATCCCTCAATGTCGGAGCAACCAGCAGGTAAAGTTTTATCTTCGATTTTCGCATCGATTGCGAATTAAAGTTGTGAGTGTCTCCTTGCAGGCTATTTCAATCTCATTGCTGTCTCGGTGGGTCTCATCATTGTGGTGCTCGCCGCTGGACTCTTGACCTCCATGTATTGTGCAGTTCGGTAAGTGGAAGTCATTACGCATATAGATCTTAGTTGGGGACGGTCGGAGGGGTTAAGACTGAAATATACTACTTACTATTCCCGTCTACAATTAAAGTACATTCTAAGATTTTTTTTGGGATGTGAGCTGGCGCTCTAATAAACGCAAGGCTGATGTGTGCTTCAATAGACATCACCTTAACCAAGTTCAAGGAAAGACTGCAGGCTAATGCTTTGCGTTTTAACTGGTCACAGTTTGTCGGTTGCTTATGCGGTGAAGCTGGGCATCATGAATAGTGAGTGATCAGTGTGGGAAAAGTAACAAGACAGACTGCAGCATCTTCTCTGACTGTCCCGACTATGGCTTAAATACCTTGAATCGCTGTGTGTATCGATCTTCGGGATGTTTAAGGGTTACCAGCTAAAACCGGTAAAGCTACGGACCTCTATGGGTCTATGCTTCGCCGCTTCTAAGGGAAAGCCGCGTCTACCTAAAACGAAATCTTTCGACTACAGCTCAAGATTGCCCAGCATTGAGCTGTAATCGTTAAGGCATGAAAATGCGATCATTCATGGGATTTACTATATGGGAGTAAGACTTTAGAACCCTTATTTACTTATCTGTTTTGACTGAAGTCGCAAGATCACATTTATTAATCAACAACAATCATTCAAATAAATCTTTTGAGTCGAATTAAAGAATTCTTCCGCCAGCACTACTTTTCTCCTCTAATTTACAGTTCCTCAACATTTTCCTATTCCTTTTAGGGTTTCAAACACAATTTTCGTCTCGAATTCCTTTTATGCAGTTTCAAACGATTAAATTGATTCAATTTTTGCTTAGGGAGAGTCAGGACTATTTCCTAGAACCAATTCCTAAACATAAATGCATTTTTCTTCTTCATTTGAGTTATTCCTAAAGCCAAATGTAATTTTTTTTCTCCTTTATCAATTAAAGCTTCGGGTCAATGGCTGTTTCTATGTTTAGCTAACTCTTCTGATTAAGTGCTACACTTTTGGTTATAAGATACAGCTGACCTTCCACTTAATATAGTAGCCAGCTGTTCATTTTGCAGTATTCCTCTTAATTTCCAGTTCCTTTCGAAGACCCCTTTCAGTTAGCCAGCCAGTTTTCTCTCTTTCTCTCTTGCTTTCCCTTTAAGTCAGCCTTCAGTTTTAAACTGTTAAGTCAGTGTAAGAGAGAGACTGAGTTAACTCAAAGTGAGTTAGTCTGCGTAGTTGCTTCAAGGTGTCTTCAACAGCAGCAGCAGCACATAATAACCCTTCAGAGAGTGTCGAATCGGTTAAGTTGCAATGTCCTTCAAATCGAAAATAATTGCAACGCATTGCAGCTGATGTTCAATAAAAACATGAAGCATGCCACAGGGTAATGTCAGGGGAGAAGCCACCACGAGAAACCAGCGATGGATGGCTCGAGCAATATTAAGTTGGGGGCCGATGCGAAACCGAGCAAAGAAAGTAAGTGTGAAAAGAAAGCAGACGAGTTGACGAGCTTGAGATGCCACGGGGCTAAACTTGAAGCAGCGCAAGCTGCCACACAAAAGCTAAAAAGAACGAAAAAAGAAAGGCAAGCGGAAGCGGAGGGTTTTGGCTGAGGTGTGAAGAGGTTTTTTATGTGGGGCTAAAGGAAAGGAAGCGAAGGGAGGGGAAGGGAAGGACAAGAAAAAGGGCGAGAAGCTGCGGTAAAATAAGTAGAACGTAAGCGAAGGCAGCAGCTGATGTGCAGTCAACTTCAAAGTGCCAAAAAGGGTTACCTGGCCACGCCCACACACACACAGAATACGGACAGACAGACACGATACACACACACACACACAGATATATACATAATACACATGGGAGGCGTGGCAAATCGCATTTATCAGCTTCATTCTGGCATTTTATTTCTCGCAACGCCAACGGCAGCCAAATCTCTGACTTGTCGAGGTCGAAAGGGAAAGAGATGAGGGCTGAGGGCTGAGGGGAGGGTGACTAAGCATGTGCTGTGACTGTGACGCAATGTCAGCACGCACGCATCCCTTTTTCTTTGGTGGGTGGCACGCTGCCATAAATCTCGAGCATGCCACGTAAATGGGAATTTGTTGCCGCCGTTGCTTTTATATGCGGCCACTAAATGCCAAACAAAATGAGAGGAGCAAGGAGTGAGTGAGTGCGAGTCAGTCGAAAATGTTAGAGGCGCCACAAATCAACGCAACGCCCGTCGACAGACGTTTGCCGGAAGCGGAAGTTGCCACGGCGACACACAGACAGTGAAAGAAAGAGAGAGCGAAAGAGAGGGAGATGAAGATGATGCTGCCAACAACAGTAGCTAACAAGGCAAAGGCGACGCATGTTGCAAGCAGCCGCATAAAACGCCAAATGGCAACCGCAAAGCGTTGCCAGTTGCCACACACACAAACACACACACACACACACACACACACACACACACACACACACACTTGGACAGCAGCTCAAACTCGACAAATGCGCAACGGAAATAAATTTCGCCTTGCCATTTTTTTTCTTCTTCTTTTGCTTCGTTTTCGCTTTTGCGGTCACAGAAGTGAGAGAGGAGAGAAGTAAGGGTAAAAGGAAATTGCACAATAAACTGTCGAGACGAGAAATTAGTTGTTGTTGTTGTTGCTGTTGTTGTTGTTGTTGCTGCTGTGCGTTGTGCCGTATTTTGATTCCGGCAAAAGCAGCAACGCATTAAAAACGAAAGTACAATTTGAGGAGCTCTTAAGTGAAGAAATGTGGCAAAGGGCGAAATGTGTCTCATGTGCAACACCTTTTTGAGTAATTTCATTTGTTTTGCTGCTGCCTCTTTGCGTTGCACAAGCCACGAGAGCTCCTCAATTCAACAGCGAAAGCTTTTAAATAGATGAATTGCCCAACAAAATGTACCACAGCAAGTAGTTGGGCAGCACTCTCTTCCTCTTTCTCTCTCTCTCTTTCTCTCTCACACTTAAATGCTTTTAAACAGATTGGCAACACTCTGGAGACCATTTGTGTGCTTATCTGGCAACTCCATAAGCAACTGGACACTTGCAATTGCAGCGCTTTGCTTTCCACGTTCCTTCCTCTGCCTCTGCCTCCCCTTATTCCTTTCCTGCTCTTTTCTCTCTGTCTTCTTTAGCGATTGTTTCGCTTACTTAAATACTTTCAAGCCGATTGGCAGCACTCAAGGGATACGTTTCGCATTTGTGAGGCGACCACAAGCCACAAGCAATTGCAGTTTGACAGTTATGAAAGCAACAGCTTCACTGCATCGTTTCTCTCTCTCTCTATCTCTCTTTCCTTTTCTTCTATTCCCTATGCCAATCTAGCTGTCTTTGTCTGGCTTTCATAAGGGAATAGCGCTGATTTTGTTTGCAATAGATGGGCAGCACTTGCTTAATTCCAATTCATCGTTACACAATTCAGTGACTCATTTGCTTTTGCTGCAATGACTAAATTCTTAAATTATACTGATATGGCAACGCCGCACAGCTAAATATTAATTATTGTTTTCACTTAAAAGCATTATTATATGCCCCATCGATTTGACGTATTTCTAACTAAGTAAAGAATAGTTTTATTGCTGCAAACAAAATATTTTTCACCGATGTGGCAACGCCGCCGTGCATTTTTATTATTATTGGCTTATAAATTTGTGTGCAATGATGAATTGGCAGAAATTTGATGAATATTGGCAAAAGATAGATGCAAAATACATAAAAAACATAATAAATTCGACCGATGTGGCAACGCTGATCTGCATAAAGTACAGTACTTCTTTATTATTATTGACTTATAGATTTGAGTGCAATGAAGAATTGACAGAGATTCGATGGATATTGGAATGAATCAAATTCAAAATAATTTAAAATCAAAATAAATTCTACCGATGTGGCAACTCTGCTCTACATAAAACGTTGCAGTGCTTCTTTTTTGTTATTAGCTAAAAGATTTGTAAGCTTTCTAATTAATAATTGACAGAAACTCGATCGCTATTGGCTATTATCTCCTTATTTTTTGTAAATTTAGCATCTTTTTAGTATTGAAGCAGATGGGCAACTCTGTAGTCTGGGAATTTCGCAGCCTTTGCAAAAGCTGCCTCAAAGTAGGCAACACAATTGTGAATTTCTTGAGGGATTTCGTCAACATTTGCAATGCATGGCATTTCATAAATATGTTATTTCCTACTTACCATCTCAATTTCTTCTAACTTTCTATCACTCTCTCTCTCTCTCTCTCACTCTCTCTTTCTTTCTGTGTGCTCTTTGTGTATTTTTGCAGTTATTTCTTGAACAAGAATGCGACTTCGAGTGCCGCTGGCGATGACAGCGAACAGGGCCAGGGACAGGACTCCAAGCAAGAGGTAAGTGCCCAGATTGTTCCACATGATGATGATGAACTAGAACGACGTCATAATGATGATAATAATAATGTTAATCATGATGAGCAAGAACATGGTGCAGATGTAATAGAAGAAGAAGAAGATGAAGATGATGAAGGAGTTGAGTCCAAAAGGTACGCAACACAAAACTTCAACTGGGAAATTTAAACGCAAATGCCGTCAAGTGTCTGAAAGTTTTGTTGGCAAGCCGCGTGCACCACAACAGCACACAACACTTGCAACTGCCACCCATCTGACTTGCCTCCTGCATCCCTCAAAGAATGTTGCGTAGCATTTTTCGAATTTCCAAATGCAATTTGCAATTGCCATGAAAGCTGAGCTGAACCGAAAAGCTGCAGCTGCATTTCTCTCTTTCTCTCTATCTCTCCCTCTCTGATATCTTTTCTCTGCGTCTCTCATTGTGCTTTCCAGTTGTCATCGGTGGCTGCCTCATCGCCTGCCTCGTCGCAGCACAGCAGCAATCGCGAGAGTAATAATCCGCAACTGGATTGCAAACAGAATCCGCAGCATCCAAATGCGGCCCTAATACGCTCCATGTCGTTGGCCTTGGCCAGCGGCGTGCAGCGCATTGAGTTTCAGTTTGAGGCACGTGCCGAACAGCCGCTGACACCGAGTGGCACCACAACGCCCTTGGCCACGCCCACATCGACATTTGCTGGCGGCTTTGCATTCAGCGGTTCCGTCACAAAGATGACACTCAAAGATAATCATCTCATTGTCGTCACTGAAGAGCGACACGTAAGTCCATCCATCATTCATCACAGTCCACAGTCCACAGTCTAAAATTAACAGAGTTCACTGTTAATTGTTTAACATTCGCTGTTAACTGAAGCGATGCTCTCTGTACACGTTTTTTGTCTTTGATGTCGTCTCCCAATTTCTCTCTTTCGCTCTCTCTCTTTGTGTCTTTGCTTGCACCCTAAGGTGGCACAATGACCCTACAGAGGATCAGACATACGTAGGTGTTGTGCTGGAACTAGTTCACTGAACCGAAGCAAATAAAGATTGCTCTTATAAAGTTCGTGAAATAGTTAACATTTTGCATATGTCATATGACAGTTTTATACACAATTAATCTTAATTTCAAAGTGTGCTAAATTAGTTGACAAACTTGCGGAGTTTGAGCTGAACTTTGTGCTGGAACTAGTTCACTGAATCGAAGCGAATCAAGATTGCTCCCATCTTTGAGATTATCTCAATTAGTGTTAAAAAGTAATTGAAGAGTCTTCTTAATCATATTTAACAAGAGTTTTTAGCTACTTCTTAACCTTTCAAAACCAGTTCTGAACTAGTTCATTGTGTTAAAAGTTAACATCTTACATTTCATTAAAGAGTTTCATACAATTATAAACTGAATTCAAATTTATAATTTAATTTTGATTTGTTTCAATTCTAAATATTGAATATTTCATTGCATTACTGAACTAAACTAGTTCAAATATTTTGATTCGAAATTTAAGCATTTTAAATCCGTTCAAGTTGCTTTCAACTCTTTCATTTAATTCGTTTAAAAATCGAATTTGAATAAAAAGAATTGAGCTTGTTAGGTGTTAAGAAGATAATCCAGCCAGTTTAAAATATAATCCAGCCAGTGTCAAATACAAATTGAGCTTCAGCTAGACGCAGCACCTACTGTATCAATTCCTACTAAGGGGTTTCTTGTGTTAAGTGTTGTAAAAGTGTAATTCTTTTTCTCTCTCTTTCTATTTGCTTGCCTCGTAATAGCATCTCGTAAATTTTTGTCTGTTTTTCGCTCTCTCTTTCTCTTTCTAACACACACTAATATACAAATAATACACTTTTTTTGCTCTGGTCAATCGTATTGATTTGATATTGATGTTGTCGTAGATTCGATTGAAACAATGCTTTTCATATTGTGTGTGTGTTTGTGCCTGCTCCCAGCTCCTCAGCAGAGACAATTGTCTCATTCTCTGTAACTTTTCCCCTTTTTACGAGATAGATATTTGTATCTGTTATTTCTCTCGATGTGTAAAGTTGTTGTAGATCCCTTACAACTGCGTAAATATAAACTTGCGCAAGCAAATTTAAAATTGTATACTATTGTTATCTCTTTCCTGCGCACCCTTTGAAATGTCACAATTCTTTGTCTCTTTTACACCCAATATTAACTTCTATGTGTTTGCCATTTCAATGTTGTCTACTTTGATGACTCAATATCACATTAATTAATTCCAATTCACAATTGTATGTTTCTTGACCAAATAATTCCAAGTGCATACCAAAGTTTGCCTCTTTCTTGAGCACCCCAATATCTGTCTCTTTTACACCCATGTTAATGTTGTCTACTTAATGCTACAATTGTCTCTTTTACACCCAATATTAACTTCTATGTGTTTGCCTTTTCAATGTTGTCGACTTTGATGACTTAATATCACATTAATTAATTCCAATTCACAATTGTATGTTTCTTGAGCAAATAATTCCAAGTGCATACTATTGTTATCTCTTTCTTGCGCACCCTTTGGAATGTCACAATTATCTGTCCCTTTTACACCCGATATTAACTTCTATGTGTTTGCCTCTTCAATGTTGTCTACTTTGATGACTAATTAACCAACATTAATCAATTCGAACTGTACATTTATCTCGCTGTCTCTTTCCTGCTCGTTCACCCTGTCAGCACGCTGCGTGGAACACCCTGTGTCCATTGACTTTAGCTACTATTTGTCAGACAGTCCTCAGGCAACTTATTTCTCCCCCCCACTCTTCCTCCCTGTCTCTTTCACTCACTTTCTGTGTGAAGTGTAAATGTGCCACAAGCAAAGCAAATGCAAATGCAATTTTCAACACTTTCCGCATGGCAGGCACTCGATTTGTCTCTCTACGCTTCGCTCCAGTTGCAACATCCTGTGTGTGGCAACTTTCACTCTCTCTCTGTCTTTACCTCTCCTCTTTAAACTTGTTGTTGTTGTACTTGATGTCGTTGTCGCTCTTGTTGTTGTCGTTGTCGTTGTTGTTGTTGTTGTTGCCTGCTGCACCTGCTCTCCGTGCTTTATATATTTTTTGTTGTCATTCCACTGTCGCTCGCCTTTTTGCCTCATTTGTCTCACATGCTTCTTCTCGCAGGATATTTCGCGCAACGCACGCGAAACCAAAATGCACACAGACAAAGACGGTGTCTTTGTGGTGGAAGTGGCACGTGGCATCGACTCCAAGCAGCCACCCGATAGCCCAGCTGCAGCCGCTGCCGCCGCCGCCGCCGCTTCCGCTGACATCACCGAGCTGCCCTTCGACACTTCGAACAGCAATGGCGGCCTGAAGCAATCGTCGGCGTCTTTGGAGAATCGCTCGTTGCCACCGAATCACGAACAAGTGCAGATCCATGCACCGCCCAGCGATTTTGCCAATCCCTTGACCACTGCTGCTGTAGCTGGTGGAGGAGCAGCTGCCGCTGGTTTGCATCTCATCGAGGAGGAGACACTTGCGGGCGATGAGGAGGCAATGATGTTGCCCGAGTCGCGGCCATTGCAGGCGGCTGCCACGGGTTTGTCGCAATCGGATTTGAGTTCCACATCGTCGAGTGATTCGAACAAACGTTACTCGTATGGCAACCAGGAGTTGTACGTCATCGATCAGCCCGGTTATGTGACCAATGCGCCAACGGTGATAAGCATTCCATTGCTGGTCAGCGAAGAGACAGCAGTTGAGCAACAGCAATCGCCGCAGCAATCGCCACAGCAGCAGCAAAAGAAGGAGGAGGAGCTAGAGAAACAGTTTAAGGAGCAGCAGCCGACTACCGAGCAAAGGGAGCAAAGAGCAGAGCAGTCAGAGTTGCAAAAGGAGGCAGCTGAGCAGTTAGAGCAGCCAAAGGAAGCAGAGTCAGAGCAGCCTAAAGAAAGGCAGTCTGAGCCTAAGAATGAGCAGCCGCATGAGCAGCAAAAGGCAGCAGAGTCGGAGCTTAAGGAAGAACACCCGATTAAGCAGACAGAGGAAACATTCCAAGCACCTTCAAATGATATTGAGCAGCAGTCAGAGCCGAAGACAACTGAGGCAGAACTCACAACTTCGAAAGTGACTGACGAGCAAGAGCTAGAAAGCAAGACAGCTGAGAACAAAGAGGTAGCCGAGGTAGCTCCTAAGACGGAGACACAAGAGGAAACTCCCGAGACAAAGACTCAAGAGGGGCAGCAACTGGAAACTGCTGAGACAGAGGCACAAGAAGAGACGCTCAGAGAAGCGCCAAAGAAGGAACTTCAGCAAGAGAATGAACTGGAGACTCAGCAAGAGAATGATTTGGAACTGATTCAACCGGAGACACAAAGCGAAGCAGCGTTGCCAGCAGAAAAGGAAAAGTTGCAGCCCCTTTGCAACGAGGAGCAACCGAAGCCAGAGCCGATTGTGGAAGCCGAGTGCAGCTACGATAGTTTGATGAGTCTGCCGGAGCCGCCGTCAAACGAGGAGATCATGAACGAGGAGCTCAACGATGATTACGCGCTAATGGAGTCGAATCAATTGGATTCGCTGCCACCGCCACCGCCACCGCCGTCAACAGCAGCCGTGATCAATGACAACAGCAACAAGGAGCTGCCACTGGAGCTGAGCAATGGCAAGACATCAGATGGCGGACCATCAGCCGCAGAGCCATCGACATTGACGCCACCCGCCTCGCCGCCAGCATCGCCCACAGCATCGGCAACAGCATCGTCAACAGCAACAGCAACAGCTTCGCTCTGCGGTGGCGGTGCTTTAAGCAATGGCATCCATGCGGTGGCTGTCAATGGCAGTTAAGAGCAGACCGAACACCAAATGAATGCATAGAAGAAAAACCCCAAAGGTAAGCTCGAAATGAAATAGTGCACTACATTTTAAGAGGATGTGTTTGTGTTTTTTTTTGTTTTTTTTTTTGTAACGCGTGTATATTAAGGATGCGCCGCAATCCTTTCGCGCCTCAATGAATGTTTAGGCTAGGCTAAGGGCAATAGGCTGGCAATAAGCCTAATCGAATACGAACAAAATACCAAAACCAAATATTTATATTAACAATAATGATATACTATTTCAATTTTTCCACTTAACTGTTTGTTGATTTTCAAAATATTGAAATAAAAAACAAAAAATCACAAAAAAAAAACGAAAATAATGATAATATTTAAGAACAATTCAAATTCCGATTAATATAAATAAATCATAATTAATTGTTTGTCTATTTGCGGCTGGCGCTAAACCCCCGAGAAAAACAAAAAAAGATAAACAAAAGAAGCGCTGGCCAACACTGCTATTTCAATGTCTAACTACAAACTACGAAAACATTTGAATAAATATACATATATATGAAAAACAAAAGAGAGAAACAACAAAACAAATAATAATAATAATAATAACCACCCTCTACCATACCATAGAGCTCTCCCCACCTCCCCGTCACAATGTGGTATGAACACAAAAGAAAAGAACGAAAAAAATATATACCGAAACGATACGAGAAATCAGCATAAATACATATATTCAAAGAATAACTATCTGCATTAAAATAGATACATACAAAAATTGCGAACGAAAAATCAATTCATAAATTTAATTCCCTTTACAAATCGCATCTCACATGACCTAAACTCAGCTAAGAAAAGTCGCTTAGCTCGCTAATTTGACACAAAGAGAGCGAAAAACTTGAAGTCTTTTTGAGATGCAAACACACTAATGAATTCATTTATCATAGAAACAATAGATCTACAACTTAAATGTAGTATTCGTAGCATCAACATCATTTTCGAAATCAAAGTGAACTTAATTAGCTTACGCGTTTGAGCAGTAGGACTTTTTTTATACAGGCTTTTTAAAATCCGCTCACAAATACACACACACAAAGAGACACAATTTCTTATTTAGTACGGCAACTAACCCAATGAACTCAGTTATCTTAGTAGCTGCAGAGTTTAAACTTGGTATGAAGACTAGAATTGAACTTGGCAAGCAAAATGCAAAATCTTTTTGAAATCAATGCAACATTATTTTCGTTCGTCTTCGGTACGGCAACTAACCCAATGAACTCAGTTATCTTAGCAGCTGCAGAGTTTAAACTTGGTATGGAGACTAGAATTGATCTAGGCAAGCACAATGCAAAATCTTTTTGAAATCAATGCAACATTATTTTCGTTCGTCTTTAGTACGGCAACTAACCCAATGAACTCAGTTATCTTAGTAGCTGCGCAATTAAAATTTGGTATGGAGACTGCAATTGGTCTTGGCAAGCAAAATGCAAAATCTTTTTGAAATTAATGCAATATTTTTATCGTTAGATAGACAGAAAGCCAAAAAGTCGCAAGCGGACATAGCGCATTTATAAGTCGTGCGATTGCGACTTTCAAACACCGATTTATATACATACATATATATACTTTCAAACATTTCTTTAACGTGACAAGTAATCAAATGTGCCGAAATTTACACAGAACAAGAAACAAACCAAAACAAAAACAACAACAACAACACACACAATTTACAATAACAAATTTATACAATATACTTATGAACTTTACTTATACTACAACATACAACTGAGTAAACAAAAAAAAACCTTGTGTAATCTTTTAAGCAAAACGAAAAAACAAAAAACAAAATAAAGAATTAGCAACTAGAAAAAAATAGTTTCACATACTAAACTAAAATACAAACAGAAAGAGGACTTCAAATTCAAAGTAATTAATACGAGAAAAAGGAAAAACACTAAATATTAACTATATATGAATGTACTATGTATGGCTAAGATAAACAATTAAATGAACAAATCGAAAACCAAAAAAACGACAAAATGAAATACTTAGTGAAAAAAGCAAAATCAAATAAATGAATTATAGACGAAAGATTAAGATCGAACTCTTTAAATAGACGTAAAATCGAATATTTATTAAATGCAAGTCAAGATTTCAATATGAGAATAAAACAAAATTGATAAGATTATAATAAAATAATATAATAAATGGTAAATCGATAGATGAAAGAATAATGCGTGAACTGCAAGTGACGCGTATTTTATACAAGTAGAAAATTCTATGCAATACCCAAAGGATATAGCAAGTTATATATACACAAGATCGGTTCAGATCGGTTGATTTTAAGTTTCTCTTTAAGTTTCTCAATTTTCTCAATTGTTGATTCCGATGATTGTTTCAATTGTTTTATTGACAATTTGTTTTTTTTTCCCCCTTTGTTGTTTGTGTCTTTTATAAGATGCAACAACGAGCGATGAATTATTGGATATGAATATATATATATATATACAAATATGAAATATAATACTAAAATATGAAATACTTATATAATCATACATAGAACTAACTCTAAGCGAGTGTAGTTAACCATTTTTTTTTTGTATTAAGAAACGCCAAAAGAAAAAGAATATTACGAAAAAAAAAACCCAAAAGAAATTATGAAATGATGAAAATGCGAATGCGAATGGAAAACACAGAAAAACAGAATAAGTAAATGTGATTGTTATTTAACTTAAGTTACGATTAAATTGAATAATTGATATGTGTGTGAATGTCTGTAAGGTATGCAAAAAAAAAAACACTTATATATATATCTATATATATATAGAAATATATAAAGCCAAGAAGATAGCCAAAACAAAGAAAAACACACGAATGATGCAAAACGAAGCCCAAGAATGGAACAGTAAAAGCTGAAAAACAAGATTATGGTAACTACGCGAATGTAAGGCTACTAAGCGAGCATGACATAATGTCAACCTGCGATCGGAAAATAAAGAATAACATGAAATTCAATATTAAGCATTCAATCGTGTTTTATTCAATGGAAACTGAAGCCAAGGCACTGACAACTTTTCCAAAAAGTAAGTATTGAAGCCTTCAAGAAAACAAAGCTTAGAAAATACAAATTTGAAAGCGTCTTCTTGAGAATTAGCGCTGAGTTAAATTCAATAATCAAGAAAGCCGACAGGTTATAATCAAACAGAAATAGAAGGAAAGCTATAGTAAACAACAGTGCAAAACAGTTTGGCATTAATTTTGAAATATACCAAATATACTAAAATTATGTATTATGTGGTATATTTCTTAAAATATACCAAAATAATATACCATGTAAATACTGAAATATATATTTGGTATATTGTTAGAGTACTATATTAAAAATGCATTCCTATTCGTAAAATATACAAAATGGATATACCGAAAAAAACAAAGTCTTTATTTGGTATATTGATATAGCAAAACATTCAAAATTCAGTATTATTCTTAAAATATACCAACTAACTATCCTTAAAAATACTTAAAATATACCAAAAGCTTATATTTGGTATATTCACATAGTACTAAATTTAAAATATACGACAGAGTACTAAAGCATCGTCAGCAAATTTTTAGGACTCATAAAATTTATAGTTGTTATTGAATGTACTAAAATTTGCGGCTCTAGCCTTAAAATTATACTTTTTATTCGGTTTTCGGGGTCGGAAGTGGACGTGGCACATATTTGAAAACCATAACAAGTGCTGTCGACAAAAATGATGCTTCTATCTCTTAGAGTCTTTGAAATCTAGGTGTTCATACGGACGGACGAACACTTTTATATCGTCTCTGACGCTGATCTCACATATATATATATACTTTATGGAGTCGAAGTTGCTTCCTTCTGCCTGTTACATACATTTTCTGCAGGCAAAAAGTTATAATACCCGTTTACTTTATAACAACTCTTAAAAGTAAGTATGAAAGCCTTAACGAACACAAAGAGGAAAGAAATTTAAAAGCGCCTTCTTGAAAATTCAACTTGAGTAAAATTGAATCAACAATGCAGCAGTCACGTGCCAATAAAATAAACAAAATATTTATATTAATAGTTACTACAGAAAGCTAGCAAAAAGCATTAATCCTTTTAAATGAAAGCGTGATAAGTCTAGAATGCAGAATACGCCAGTTATTTGTAGCTGCACTTGTCAGTCAACTGAGCTGCAACTGAGCCATGTTAAAGGCTTTGGCTATGAGGACAATCACGATGTGCTTCATCTTCAAAGTTGTTTGTGCCATTTTGAGCAAGCTCAACTTATCGCAGAGCCATGGAGTGTGCTGAGCATTCGCTGAGCAATGCCAAAGTGTATGATACACACACACACAGCTAAAGAAGGTGATGTGTGTGGCTGTGGCTGCGGCTGCGGCAACATGTGTCAACATCGAGTGGGGCTGCTCCACTTGCTGCGGCTTGTCGAGCGCAGTTCGATGGATCGGCGCTGGGGTATCAATAAAATTAACAAGCCCTTAACAGCCCACTTAAGCGGCTTGGGCCCATAAACTCGTGAGCATAAGTAAACGAGAGTGAAATGGGCCAGCAAGTGACAAGCAGAGAAAGACAGAGAGCGAAAGAGAAAGAGAGAGAGCTGAAGCCAAAGGAACAGCTTCATTTATAGCTGATGCGAAACTACGAGTATGACAGCCGCAGGAACAAGCACAACAAGCTGAAAGCTGAAAGTGTGGCGCACAGTTGATGAGGCGACTAGCATGGCCACCATCATCGGAGCAGCCATTTGGAACGCGGCGAATGGAGCAGGGAAAGCGAGGGGGGCAGCAAAGAGGTTGACTCGGTCATGTGGCCAGTGTGGAAAGTTGTCTGTAAAATGCTGCAGTTTAGCTGCACGTTTTGAGTTTCAACTGACAGGCGACACCCACAAAAGCTTCCACACATCAGCAGAGAGCGAGAGAAAGACTGAGAGACGGAAGCCCGCTGGTTGGCTTTTTTTTTGTCGTTTTTTGAATGCCCTAACTCGAGGTATGCGCAGTTAGTTAAGAGACAAAAGTTACGACCGACAAATAACATAACATTCTTAAGCAATTCTCATTCATATTGTCAATTTATATTTGTTTAAAAGCATAAATGAAATAAAATTCCATTTTGCAGTACAACGCTGCGTAAGCTTCATAAGCCATAAGCATAGTGCGTATACTTAATATTGTGAATTACTTGAACAATTTGCAACGCAAAAAAAACGAGATTTTAATTCGCAGATGTGAAGCATGCCAAAATTGTATGCGACAACTTTCGCATACGTTATATGCCACTGTTAGTATACTTAATTTAGTTACGTATACGTAATATATAAGTTAGTAATAAAATATGATACTACATAGTACTTGATTTGCATATTAAACAAAGGAAACCATGCTTAATGAGTTTTCAGTTCAACGCTGCGTATAATATATATTCCGAACGGATATTACGTATGCTCAATGTTGTAATATACTAGAAACTAGATAAGTAAACAAGTTTTATTTGGAGTAATCAGCTGGCAAATAATACCAACAAAATTAAGATCACTAATAACTGAGAATTTATAAAAAAAAATTAAGATCTGAAACTTTCTCAGTGTTAAATACAAAAAGTTAATTTTTTGAAAATAAAAACTTAAAATTTAATTTAGTCATAAATTAGAGTTGAAATAGAATTTTTCACTTATATATTTGCATTTTTATTTAATTAAAATATAAAATGTGACAAATGAAGAAATGAAACTTTCTTAGTATTAAAAATAACTATTTGAAGAAAACTTGCCAATTAAATTTGATTTGAAATTTGACTTGATATAATTTTTCGGAATTTTTTACATATATTTTGGAATCCCTTTTTGTGTTAAGAATTTTGAATATATTTATTACATTAAATTGCTTTGCTTTTGTGTAACGACTGCATTTATCTCTAGACTTTAGCCTCCTTTGAATTTAGGTTGTAGTTTAGCGGGAGAAGCTTTTGCCTTTGCGTAAGTGTATTGTCTGCTTTGGCTTTGCTGGCGCCCAGTTTTTCTTGCTTTGCTTGGTTTTAATTGCAGGGCAGCTCGTGTTGCTCCCATTTAGCCAAACCTCAGCCTGGCCCAGTTGAGAAGCAGCCCCCAAGCCCCGCGCCAATCCCAATTCCAACATCAACCTCAAACCCTGAAGTCCAATGCTCTTATGTCTCTCATTGCAGTTGTGTGCTCATTGCTGGGCTTTAACTTTTATTTTTATTTTTACTAATTTTAAATTGCTGTCGCTAGCGCGTTGTGTAAGCTGAAAGGGGCGTCATGCAGGGCGTGGCTAGTGTGTGTATGTGTGTGTGTGTGTGTGTGTGTGTGTGTGTGTGTGTGTGTGTGTGTGTGTATGTGTGTGTGTGTGTGTGTGCTTGACTTGAAATTTTAATGAAATGCGCTCTCGCTGGCAACGTCGACATTTTATTGTCGACCATTTTGGCGCGTGCATTTCAAATTATTTTTAATTGTCAATTTCTGTATTCAGCTACGTGAGTGTCCGTATGTGTATGCGTGTATGTGTGTGTGTGCGTTTAGACTGTGGCCAGTGGCAATCATAATATTAATGCCACGGGCAGTTGATTAACCGCAAACAGGCAAAGCGAACCCAAAACTAAAGGCAACAGCAAATGACGATACAACATCAGCAGCATCAGCAGCAAAGCATCGAGAATCCATGTTACATAATTAAAATCAAATTAACTCACACACTGACAGCATCTGCACACACACACACACACACACACACACACACACACACACGCACACACCTGCGAAGTAAATAGAACAAAAAAGAGAAAAACAAAAAGAACAAACTCTCGCATATTGCGTTGACATTTTTGGAGCGCAATTTGTGGCGGCCGCGAAATGAAATTGACATTTGGTCACAGGCATCAGCCATTTGTGCATTCAATCAAGAGCAAATACAGAACACGCCGTCATAAGCTGCCCTCAAATCAGCTCTGCAGTTGCTGTTGCAGTTACCAATGGCGACCATTAATCAAAAACTGCATTAAATAACAGCAACAACACCGAGAGAGAGAGAGAAAAAAAGCGTTTCTGATTTTAGTCGTGATTTGATGGGAGCCGGCAAAATTTGCCAAGCGCAAAATAAATCGTAACACAAAATCGAAAGACCAAAAACAAAATGTAAAAAATCAAAACCAAATCAAATTCCAAAAAGAAATTGCTGTTATTATTGCCAGTGATTGATTGCATGATTGATTGTTTGATTGATTGATTGGCTTCGCCAATTTTGCAACATTTTTGCACATTTTATGCGCCATCCGGCGCATAATTGAAATCAATTATATAATGCACTTATCTTCAGCTGCAATGAGAGTCATCTAAATACGAAACGGGGCTCAAATAAAACACTAACAACAACAACAATGGAACACAATCATAATCAACACAATGCGAGTGGAAATGTTTGGAGACTGCAACTATCAATCATACTTAAAATGTAAATGGGCTTTAGGACTTCAATTAGATGCAATTAATGCGGCAATGTTACAAATAGAACATTGCAAAATGGTTCAAATGCTTAATCGAGTGCCAGCAATAAGGAGGTCAAACGTTACGTATACTTGATATGTGCATTATACAATTAATGCGAATGGGGGGAAAATAGCAATGCACACAGAAATCGAACTGAACAACTCAATAGGCGTTTGTTGGTGGTGGCATACATATTAAATGGCAACTGTTCGTATACTTAATCTACTTAGAAACAACAATACGTATACGTAATATAGAACAATTGGCATTAAATAGTGTGTACAATATATTGATATTAAAATAAATTTGCCGTACTAAGCTGCTATTGTACTTGACATGTCAAAATACTGTACGTATACTTAATATTCCTAAATTATAAAATATTTACAGCCAGATATAAAATAAAAAAATCATTTTTGCAGCACTCCCCAGTCTAGTAATGTGCGCCATGATTGTGAGTGGCAACAGTGCGCATACGTAATATGCAACTGTTCGTATACTTAATTTATTTACGTATACGTTATTTAGAAGTTAGTATTTAAATAGGATTTAAATAAAATAAAATGGAAATCTTTAACAAAGAAAATTAGTTAATTAATTTGCAGGACAACGATACGTATACTCGATATTTCAAAATGATAGTACGTATACGTAATAAAGTGAAATACTAGAAACTGGCATAAATAAATAAGTTATATTTAGAGCTATCGGCTGTCAATTAATGCATATCGAAATTGTGAGCAACAAATGTGCGTATACGTAATGTGCAACTGCTTGCAGACTTAAATTATATACGTATACGTAATGTAGAAACTAGCGTGAAATGTGGATTCCACGTATACTTGATTTACATGAAATAAAATGGACACATTAAACAAATGAAGCAAAGTTAAAGGTTGTCCATATAAAGCTGCGTATACGTGATATTTCAAAGTGATAATACGTATACTTAATATTGCGAAATAAATGCTAGAAGTGCCAATTGCAGTGTATAATAAAAATAATACATATTTTTAGCTAGCATCTGACAAATAATGCATGTGAAAACTCGTGAGCGACAACTGTGCGTATACGTAATATGCATTAAAGCAGTTAGCTACTGCAGGATTAAAAGCAATTCTAATGCCATTAAATACGAATTCAGCTTCAGAATTGAAAGCAAAGTGACTTTTATGAAATATACAAGCAAGAGCATAATAAATATGTTTTTTTTTTTGCTGCTAGTCTTAGCTGCTGCTTACGGTGGAAAAGCAAAGTAACTGAAACACACACACACACATACAAATGGCTAAACTAATCTAGGAGACGCAATATTGCTGGTGCACTTTGCGTTGAAGCGAGCAGCAAGTTTGTTAAACCGATTTCATATTTCATATATATATATTTTTTATGACACACTTTTGATGAAATAAAATGAAATCTTGAGTCCGAAGTCAAGTTGAGTTGAGTTAAATTGAGGTCTGGATATCACTTGAGAGTGTATGATTTTAATTGAGCAAATCAACAAAGAGACCAAGAGAGCGAGATAGAGAGAGAGAGAGAGAGGTGAGTCGGTCAGTCAAAGTGGAAGCAGAGCCATCAAATTGAGATGGAAATGTTGTCTGAAATGGAGCTTGAAATTGCGGCTTGTTTGCCAGGCGCCTGAAGAGCCGCTTGTCGGTTCAACTGCTGCTCGGCTGTCGAGTGGCCAATGACTTAAAGAAGATGCACTGCCAGACAGATAGATAGACAGAAAGACAGACAGACAGACAGAGACAGACAGAGACAGACAGAGACAGAGAGACAGGCAAACAATCTGAGTGGGCCTCAAGTCACGCAATCGACAGTCGGCAATTGTAATATTGGCTGCTGCATGTTGCCACATACTGAATGTGTACATATATATTGTCTGAATCGAGCTGTAAGCTCGATTATATTGCGCTTGTTCAATTTGCAACTACACGGAAAAGGCAAAACCCAAAACTGAATGCGTGCTTCTACCTCTGTTGCTTTACAACACATCGCCTTTGGTCATTCGTAGCTGGACGAAGAACGTGACGGGGCGAATGATAAAATTAGCAACACATCCGGGTGCCTTCTCTCCACCTCTCCCCACCCACCCGCACGTTGGGCGCCACTTTGCATAATCACATCCGAAGGGCACACACAGAATTGGTCGGGGCACTGGGTCGTTGGTTTTGATCGTCCGCGTGCAATTCAATTAAATCGTTCGACGTTTAAAAACCGAATAAAAAGCCAAATAAAAATCAAAATTAAATTCATGTGAAATGGACACGAGACAGCCACGAATGCGGATGAGGATGCGGATGTGTTTTGCAAATGCGAATGCGAATGCTAGATTGATAGATGGATGGATAGACAAATGAATGATAGATATATATAGTAGATATATATAGTAGATATATATAGTAGATATATATAGAGAGAGAGAACATCCTCGCAATGGCATTTCAATTTGATTTGCCGGCCATTCGTGTTTTAATGTGCAAATCGTTTGAATTGTTTGAATCAATTAATTTTCCGACCATGCATGTGAATTGTGTGCAAGCGTCGGACGTTCAACTAAATATATGTATCTACATAGATTCTACATTTATAACTACTGCGATTTCTACAACCTTTTAAACTCGCATTCGTTAAAGTTGGAGCAATGCCAACGAAAAACAATTGAGACAAGCGGCGTCAGCGGCAACTACAGTAAAAAATGTAATATTCTTTTGAGTGCTTCCCAATACTGTTAATAATTTGATGTGCAGCCATTTGATGTATCTGTTTATTGAACTTTTACGATACGATAGTTGCTGAGATTTAAGATATCAGCGCAATTTCTTTGGTGTTCTGCTGTTAATAAAACGAAACTTGAAATGCCTGCGTAGCGTATAAATTATACTTGTGAATGTATTTGAGGCGCCACATTTACAATTGTTACGAATTTAATGGAATTGGCTTGGCAAGAATAAGTGATAAGCGCTGCCTATTTACCAACAAAAAAAAGAAGAAAAAATACTGTCAATATACTAACATATACCGCATGCTTCATTTGCATTTAAGTCAATTAGTGTATGCCAAATTAATATACCAAAAAATACAGACAAATGTACTTAAATTTACCACTTGATGTACTTGCTATATTGATATACTACTTGGTTTAAGACAGTGCGTTGGAATTCCTTAAACATAGCATATTAATATACCAAAACAAAATTATATTTGGTATATTAATATACTGCACATAAAAATTTACAATAGAGTCAAGTGAAATGCATTGTGGCTACGTATCCATTTTTAATACAATCAAGACAATCCTACAGTGTACTAAATTAATATACTGAAAAGAAATACTAAAATATACTTATGCGATCACAACATTGTGGTATAATCCTAACCGTAGGCAATATTTGGTATATTGATAGACAGATGTTTTTCTCTATCCATTACCTACATTTACATACTAAAATATACCTCATGCTTTAGTTAGTATATTGATATACCTTTAAGCTCAATACGGCAAAGTATTATTCATAAAATTATACCAAATTATTATATTTATGGCATATTATTATACTACAACATTTAAAATATACCAGACTTTAAACCTAAACAACTTAGATGCGGTCTTCTGCCCGTTACAAATTAAATGAGCACAACTTCTGTCACAAATTGGCAGGGAATTTGATGCAAAAGTCAAGCGTCAATCAAAACTTATGCATACCTTAATTAGAAAAGAAAATGTTCGTACATAGTTTATGTAAAAGCTAATTGCATTTTTTGTACATTTTTGCGCAATTTTGCAGTTATTTGTGCAGCACTTTTTGTTGCTGCCACTGCAAGAAGTTGTGCGTAAAGTAATAATAAAGTTAAGCTTGCACAGCAGCAGCGACAAATTTGTTTAGCCTTTGGAATCAATTAGAAAAAAACATTGTTACAAATTGCCTGCGAAAAGTACAAAATAAAACTTAAACTAAAGAGGGCAACTGTTTGGTTTGACAACGCTTGATATGTGCAGAATCTGTGGATCTGTTTCTCCTAATTGTTGTTGTTAGTGTTGCAGTAACTGGATCTGGTTCACATTTGCTGGTACTCTTCCTCACTTACTCTGACACTGTGTCTCTCTGTCCTGTTGTCTGGGTTTGCGCAATGCGTATCCTTTGCCCATTTATCATTTGTCATGTTGTGAATCTTTAACCGCCCCATTCCATAGCCACGCCTTCTACTCTCTCTCTGTCTGTGTGTGTGTGTGTGTTCTGTGCTGGGGTCAACGTAACCGGTTGACAGTGTCACTGCACCAGCAGCAGCAGCTTACCAATTGCCGCCCCTCACTCTCTTTTAGCTGGCTTTATATAATCGAAACCTTCTGTCATTTTCTTGTCGTTCTGTTTGTTTGCTGCTGCTTCTGCTTCTGTTTCCTTTTTTCTCTCACTCTCTTCTACTGTCTCTCTCCTTCTTTTTTGTGGCACTTCATGCGTATTTCTATATGTGCGTTTGTGTGTCTGTGCTGGTTTTAATGCATTTCGTGGCATTATTGCGTCGTGTCCAACGTGGCGTATATGCAATATGCACAGCAATTTTTGTTTTATTCCTTCGCTGTCGCTGCTGCTGTTATTTTTGTTGTTGTTGTTGTCGTTTTCTGCCAAAAACTGTCACAACGCAGTGGAAAATGTTCAAGTGCAACTGACCTCATTTATAGAGTCCTGTCTCTCAGCCAAACACAGACACACCCTCAATCCACTCGCCACATTCGCTGCCACATTCAACGCTCTCTGCTCTTCCTCCTCCACCTTTTTTTTTTTGGACTGTTTTTGTTTGCCGCTTGGCGCCTGCCTAAGTGGGCGTGGCACTTCCATGCTGCTTTGGCATTTAATTGCAAATTTTACGCTTGTTCTAAATTTGCAGCACACACACACAAACACAGAGACAAATGGACGACACTTTTGTGTGTACATTTCATAATTGCCAAATGCACTGAGTGCTGCACGGGCCATAAACTGCCACGCCCCCTTCCCCTTTTGCCTTCCGCCTCGCACTCTTGATGCTCTCTTAGCCCTTCATCTGCATATCGTGTTCATTAGCCGCCTGGCATTCAGTTTTGGCTCTTTGAACATTTTTCAGGCAGCCGCAACAAAATGCCAAGCGGTTTTCCTGCTCACTGCTCACTGCAATGATATTTATGATTTCCTCTTCCCTTCCCCCCCCCCCCCCTCCAAAAAAAAAAAACAAGTAAGAAAGAAACAGTCGAGTGTGCTGGACTGTGAGATACCTGCTAGCCAAATCGAGTTAGATCAAAAGAGTGCGGTAATATTTTTAAAATATACCCAATAAATATATATTATAAAAATGCAACAATACACAAATGCCTATATTTGGTATATTGATATAATACTACATTTATTATGCGGTATTATTTCCAAAATATACCAAAAACCGAAAAAAAACTGAATTATAGCAGGGATAATATTTGGTATATTGAAATAATACTACATTCCAAATGCGGTATTATTTATAAAATATACCAAATTAAGATACTATAAAAATATTCAAATATACCACGACTAATATTTGGTATATTAAAAGAAAACTACATTCAAAATGCGGTATAAATATAAAATATACCAAATTAAGATACTATAATATATTAATTCAAAATGCAGTATTATTCTAAAAATATTCCATACTCATATAATTGGTATATTGGTATATCACTTCATTCAAAATTGAGTATTACTCTTAAAGCATACCAAATTAATATTCCGCAAAAGTACTAAAAGTATACAGAAGGATGTATTTGGTATATTGATATAGTATTACATTCAAAATATACCATAGAATACTAAAATATACCAGATTGTCAACCAAAGCTACTAAGACCCGTTTTTGCCTATAACACGCACATTTTCTAAAGGCACAAACATATAATACCCTTTTACTCTATGGCTAGCGGGCAGATAAACAAAAAAAAAACAAAAACAGAAACAAAAACAGAAACAAAAACAAAAACAAAAACAAAAACAAAAACAAAACCAACAAAGACAGGCCAAAATGCAAAGCTCGATGCTAAAACCAAAAGATGCAGCCCAGCATTGACACCCGCATCGTTCTCATTTTCTCTTTGCTGTTGCAATTTATCAGGGCGTGAGAGTGAGCGGAGAGTGGAGAGTGAAGAGTGGAGAGAACTGGCAGAGAGCGTGTGGTAAAGGCACGTCATCAAATGCATTTTACGCCACACGCAAAGCAGCAGAAGCAGAAGCAGCAGCAACAGCAACTTTAGTGGCAATCAGTTTTTGGCCGCCTTTTCAGAAAAAAAGGGAAAAATGGAAATGGGAAAACAAGGGAAAAACAGCAGCGAAGCCGTTCGTTGTTGCATTTGCTCAAAAGCGTGCCACATGCAGGCGTCTATGTGATGGACTGTGGGCGTGGCATGCGGTTACCATACCATGTGGTGGCAGCCACATGTGGCAAGGGCCACATCGTCGCAGCAGGAAGTAAAGCCAGTGCCGAGGCGTCAGACGACAGCACAACCAAATTGCTACTCAAAATCTTGACAAGCGCAACAACAACAGCAGCAACAGTAAGAAAAAAAAATGCAGCTGCATGTTGTTGAGGGTCGATTGCTTGAAAGCAATGCAAGTGGCAAGACTAAGCGATACCCTGTAAAAATGGTAAAGCCAGCAAATTTAACTATATGTTGTGAGCATAAGTTATTGCAATTTAAGCATATTTAACAATCTGTTATATTTTTCAATCTATGTTATGGTATAGTTTTAATGTAATACTATATCAACGAAATATTATATTAATACATACCAAATTTAGCGTTTGGTATATTTTTAGCATTTTTCAAAATGAGTAGCGGGTACATCGCAGTTGAGCACACTCGACTGTAGCTTTCTGACTCGTTAATCATTCTTTTTTTCTGCATTTACATTAAAATATTGAATTGCTTTTAGAAGTAATATGAATTTTTTTCCATATTTATATTTTCATATTTCCATATTATATATATGAAATTTATTCCATATTTCAATATCTAAAGATATCTAAATAATCTTCAATTTGGGTTACGTAAATTATTGTTGCAATTTGTACAACAAATTTAATAATGAGTCACATTAACACTTATCCTTTCCATAGGATGCTTTATAGAATATATTCGCAGATGTATCTCAAGTAATCTATCAACTGCACATGTTTCAGCATGTTATGTATATCATAAGAATAAAGTAACTGCGCTCTGCAGTTCTTACCTCTTGTTAGTCAGCTTAATGCGATAGCAAGTTGAGCCAAGACAATCGTCTGCACTTCCGCTTGACTCTCTCTCGACATCATCTTCATCTCTGTCTTATATATTTATGTTACATCATTTCTGTTCTGCATATTTTGTGTTTCTATTTTCACTGGAATTCTTTTTATATCCGCTACCCATAGAGCAGAGGGGTATTATAATTTTGTGTCGCCAGGAAATGTATGTAACAGGCAGAAGGAAGCATATCCGACCTCATAAAGTAGCTTTGGTTGACAATCTGGTATATTTTAGTACTCTATGGTATATTTATATTAATATACTAAAGATAGCCTTCGGTATATTTTAGTATTTTATCAGTATAATTTAAAAATAATAATAATGCATTTTAAATTATATCAATATACCAAATATATCATTGGGTATATATTTATGGTATTTTTGTGGTAAATTAATTTGGTATATTTTAGGATTAATACCGCATTTGATTGTGGCACTATATGAATATACTAAATATAATTTTTGGTATATTTCAGTATTTTTGCGGTATGCGATTTTGTTTAGCTTTAGTATTTTAATATAAAATATTCCTATAACAATATACTAATTATACCCCTTTGTATTTTTTTAGTATTTTAATATAAAATATTCCTATAACAATATACCAATTATACCCCTTGGCATATTTTATTATTTTTCCGGTATATTAATTTGGTCAATTTTAAGAATAATACCGCAAAGTTTGTAAACAAGTTAAAAAAGGGCATCGGGTAGCTTCCAGTAGAGCATACTCCACTTAAAATGTTCTCACTTGTTTCTCTTTAGTGTAGCACACATTTTCTGTGTTATTCTCTTACCTCAAAAATCTTTACCAATTGTTAAATGCACATATGAACTATATATTTATTTTGCCCTCATTGTAATCAAGTCTGTACTTTTGCTTTTGAGGTTTTAGGTCCACATACCTAAATCAAATAGTGATTGACCAATTTCGTCTATATCAGTGTTTAATAAATAAATTCACGTATGCATTAGTTATGGCTTCGATTGTGTGTGTGTGTGTGTGTGTTGCATTCAATGAATTTGGATTTATGCGAGGAGCGTATGTGTCACTAGAAACTATTTTGATATTTGTGATTTTGAGATTTCAAATCCACAAAGGATGTGTCAATAGATGCCAGGCTTCGGTCAGGTTAGGTCAGCAGAATTGAGCTGAGGTAAGATGAGGTGAGGTGAGAGGGCAAAACAGAATGCGAATATTTGTGAAGCTGTTGCAGAATTTTGTGTGTGTGTAGTTTTTTGCTTTTGTTGGTTATGGAATTTTTTGCGTTGGCAGGGAAATTGAAAGCAAATACGAATAATTGTCAAAAGGCAGTGGGGCAAAAGAAATGTTCGAATCGAAAGAGAGCCGAATGACAAAATTTTCATATATTGTATATTCGTTTATTCGCATTCGCATTCGAATGCAAACTGACAGCAACTGCAACACACATATATTTATGTATTGCTATCTATATTTAAATATATATGAGTGTTTATGTACACTTTTAGTATACTTGTATATATCTGTGCATGTTTGTATTTGAGTTGAAGCATTGGAAATTATCTAAATATTTGCATGCAACTAAATTGAAATGCTGCCAGGGTGAATTTCAAATTGCATTTCGAATTTTGCCATCGCTTTCGTTCCCCTCTCTCTTTCTCTCTCTTTCTTTCTTTCTCTATCTCTCTCTCTTCCTCGCTGTTATTATAATTATGGTAGAAAATTTCCATAACGATTAAACACGAAATAATGGATTCTAATCGCATGCATATATCATAACACATATGACAATCGAATTTGTTTCAATTTTAAACCACAATAATTTAACAAAAATTTACTACGCTTGTCAAACAAATAGTTCTTTGCTGTATATCTCAAATATACGTTTGAATAAAATTGCATAGATTATCAGTGTGTGTGTGTTAAAGCTTCAAGCGGATTAATTATTGGTTTTAATTAAGCTTTAACAGGTAAATAAACTGGCTTAATTATCCGACACGTTTCAGGGTTTAAGTGGTTTAGTGCATGACCTGGACACATTTATAATAGAAAATTAAGAAATATAATATTTTCAGTATTGTTTTTTATAATTGAAATAAAGAACGTAAGAAAGATGCCAACAACCCGTTTGTAATACAAGCTAAATAGAGCGATATTATAATTTAAATTTAACACATTGATATACCAACAAATCCTGAAATATACTGAATTGTATATTGGCATACTTTTTATAATGAAAGAATAAAAGAAAGAAAAATTTCTGCAACCCGTTGACAATTAAAACAAAATAGTGCAGTATTATCATTTAAGTACTCTTGAGTATACGGAAATGTACATTTGGAATATTAATGTAATAAGTACTCACTAACATTTAAATATACCAACAGAAATACTGAAATATAAATATAGCAAGTGATCTAAGAAGAATTATATCACATTCTATTATTGTATCTCTTAAAGAATAATTCTAGCTTATCCCTGTATTATCTTTTACAAATATTAAAAAAATACCAAATAAATATACCAAAATAAATACTACAATATACCGAAATGTATAGTTGGTATATTAATAAAAACAAGCGCTCAACGAGGAATTGCATCTCTATCTATACTTGAATTTCTTAAAAAAAAAAACAATATAAACAAAATCGATTTTATGCCTGTAGTAGCATAGAAATATACCAAATGAATACACAAAAATATATAAAATAAACCGAAATGCAAAATACTAAAATACACTGAAACGCATATTTGGTATATTCATTTAACAAGTTCTCATTATCATTTAAATATACCAAATAACTACACCAAAAAAATACTAAAATATGCCGAAATGCATATTTGCTATTTAAATATATATTTCTATCTTTTCTTGATATCTTCGAAAAAAATATATGTACATATGAAAAATTCTAGTTTATTCCATCTTTAATCTAGGTAAGCAAAAGAACTGCGATGGCAACTGAAAACTGTTTCATATGCCATGCACAACTGCTTCAGTTTTGTGTGGATAAATATGAGTGAAAATCTGAGCTCGTTTGAGCTGACAATAAAGCAAGAGATTGGAGCTAAGAACTCGTTTGCCCAACAAAGGATAATCGAAGCAAGCGACGATAATATGCAAAGCGAAATTATACAAAAAAAAAACAAAAAAAATGGTGCGGAGGGGGAGCACATAAAAAAGATTGTATGCATGGCGCAAGCGAATCAAAAAAGGGGAGCAGACTCGACTCGACTCGACGAGACGTTAAAGATGATGGCAAACAATGGGTGGGATAGTTGAAGTACAATATAGATGCTCGTTGTCGTTGGTCAAGTGTTTGGTGGCCCATTTAAAATAAAGAGCGATATACTTCAACGTGCACGAGGAGAACTTCTTCTGTAGTCCTCGTTGTTGTTGTTGTATGTAAAGTACCAAAAATTGTGCTCGATTGCGTGACAAAGTAAAGTGAAAAGCCAACAAGAAAACTAGCAAAGCGTGCATTGATAAAGAGCTGAGAACAGAGCACAGCAAAAGCCAAAAACGAAGAAGAGAGAAAGGGAGCAAACCCAACAAAAAAAAAAGTAGCTGGATGGGGCAGCTGATGAGGCAGCTGCTGCTGCTGCTGCTGTTGTTGTTGGCACGCTGCCTAACGATCTATTTACGTTGAGAGTCTATTGAAGCGTATTAATTCTTTTTAATGCCAAAATAATAACGACGCCATTATGCCGAGCGGCAGCCACAGCAGCAAAAGCAGCAGCAACTGACTACAACAACAATGGCAAAACAAGCAAAACATACGAACAAGAGCAACGTCGTCACTTTGGCGACCGCCTGCCGAGTTTCGTTTTGAGGCAGGCGCCTAAAAGTCTGCTACGAAATGTTTTCCAATTGACCAAACAGCGCACAAATAAAACTCAGACAGCACACACACACACACACAGATGAGAAGCACGTATGGCGTGTGTGTGTGTGTGTGAGTGTGTCTCACTTATAAACATAAAAACTGATAACGAAATCAAAACGCCAAGCCAAACGATTCGGAAATACATCGACAGCAGCAGCAGCAGCAAAAGCAGCAGCCAACAAACAGAGAGCGAGAGAGTGGAAAAGTAATACAGTGGCTGTTAGAAAGAGAGGGATGTAGAGGTAGGCAGAGAGCAATCAAGAAGGAGCAACATTAGACGATGCATAAATACTCTACTAATGTGCCAAATGATGACGCACTCTAAAATGAAGCCGTTGACAAATTTAGAGAATTAAAGAAATTTTACACATTTCAAGAAATTTCACATAAAAAGTGTAGAAAATTATTAGTTAGAACAGATCTCTGTAAACTTTTCAACTTCTGCAAGTGATACGCATATGAAATAAATAAATAATTTAAAAAATAACAAAAAAAATGTTAAAGAAAAACTCATAAATACATTTATTGAAAGCACAAGATTGTGAGTTCATCTATTGCTTTTAATATTTTAATATATGCTCTCAGAAGATAAAGAGTTGATATAGAACTGATCCAATTAATAATTTGCTGCACAAAAAGACTTGATGTTGAACTGATCTAATTAATAATTGTGTAGCAAATTATTAAGTAGATCAGTTCTACATCAAGTCTTTTTATTTGAAATTCTTAAAATGTGTAAGACTGTACTCTACATTTATCACTTTTTATTTGCAATAGCCATGATTTTTGTGTGTCAAATTTAAACACAAAAAGGTTATTTAAAACGGTCACTCTAAAATTTGTGAAACTTCGCAGTTCATTTCTTACTTTTATCTAGTAACTGTGCTTTAAAAAAAAACTATTGATTGCTAGTACTATTATTGTACTATTGATTGCTTTAAAATACTACATAAATGAAATTAAAGTTGGCCACATAAATTATATTATGCTTTGAAATTGCTTTGGTGCAACAAAATTTCAACGCTGTCTGCTGTTTGAAGCTATTTTCTATTTCAACAAATATCAATGGCAAGTTTGAGAAGAACGGTTGACAGCTGTATTGTTGGCTGAGATGAGCGATTGAAAAGAAGTTGCCACAATTGTTCATGAATGACTTATACCCGGGAGCAAGGGTATGAAGAACACAATGGATGGCAGCGGACAAGAAAGCGCCGCTGTCCGGTTGGGTTGTTTGGGTTGTTGTTGTTGTGTTGTCCAACCGTTGGATGGTTGGGTTGGGTTGTTGTTCGCTGGGAAGCGAAGGCAACATCAATGTAACGGCCATACGACATTATTATCATCGCAAATGGCAAGTTAGACAAACACATTGAGTGCCCATTTAATGGCCAAACCGACAAAGGCAAGCAGACACTGTGAGAGGCCTGACAAGCGGCTGCCAAGGCAAGAAATCGAGGAGAAGCAGGAGAAGCAGGAGAAGGAGATACTACCAGGGGTCGAACGTTGAGAACGTTGGACATCGTTCTGGCCAGGGCACATAATGACCAAGCTAAACAGCAAATGAACTTTTAAACGTATTGAATTGACGTGCGGGCGCAAAAGAAGAAGATGGAGATGGAGAAGCAGAAGAATAAGCAGGCAGCATGAGCTGAGAATGAGGTTATGTGGGTGTAGCCATCTTCTACATACCTTCTACTACTAATGGGTTGCCCGGGCAACCGGAACAACAACAACAGCAGCAGCAGCACAAAAATGTCTATAAGAATCGTTAAATGCGCAGAGTAAAAGAAGATGGGGCCAAGGGTTAAAAGCCCATTATGCAAACTAAAAATAATAATAGCGAAATGCTCAGCGAATCACAACACACGAATCTCTGGCAAAATCATCCGTAAATAGACGCAGTTATTTCATAAGTATGCCGCACACATACACACAATACACATTAGTTAAAAATAACTCGCATTAAATTGCAATTGTACGTCAATTGTGGAACGCTTAAAGCGCTCTTTTTGTTTTTGGGAATTAAGAACGGAAATAGACTAAGAGAAACATGTTTAGAATTCTGCTGTTAGCAAAATGCGAAATGCAAATCGGATTAAGTTGCCACGAGATGTGCAGTTGTTAATTTCAAATATTGTGTTGTCATCTGTTTGAATGCTTATTACATTGCAATGGTTTTAATTTAATTCTGCAGGCATTTGTCAATGCTCATTAGCAACATTATTGTTGCACATTTATTTAATTTCATTGATAGTCAATTGATGTCTGATTGCAGAAAACAAATTACAAAAATGTATTCGCTAGCTTATTTTAATAAAATTAATAAGAGTTTGGTTTCAATTTTAAAGTATACAAAAAAATACAAAAATAGGCTATATAATTGGTATATTGGTATTCTAAAACGTTTAACATATACCATAGAGTAAAAAATATACCAAGTTGTTTATTATTTGACTAAAAATCTATCGAAAAAATACTTAAAAATATGTTCAAGGTTATATATTTGGTATATAGATATTCTACTACATTCCACATATACCATAGAGTAAAAATAATATACCAGATTGCCAATTATTTTATTAAAAATTACTGTATTGTTTTTTTAGTTTACCGAAAATCTTTTAAATTATATTAAACTTTTTATAAGTTGTTTATCGATATTCTACCAGAGTACAAAATATACCAAAAACCTCACACATTCACACCAAAGTAAATCGTTATGAACCTCTTCCTCTTTATCACTCCTGATATCTGTTCTATATGTACACATATTTTATTTATGTTAGTATCAATATTCAAATTATGCATCAATATGTGTAATTACAATAGCATTTCGAGTCATTTCGCAACACTGGACATTTTTCAGCTATTCTGCATTCTGTTCGGTTCGATTTGTCATCTGACTGCGTTTGTAAGCTGTTATCTCTTTGGCATATTACACTGATTGTCAAACTACTATGAGCTTGTCATGTTTCATTAGAGTCGCTTCGAACTTATGCTCAACTTGCGAGGGTCGCTTAAAGACTTTCTAAATGAAATATAATCCATTTTGAGAGAAATTATTAAGTTTTATTTTTAATAAGTATTATATTTAAAATATACCAAATTATATACCGCAATATGCCGTGAGCTATATTTGGTTTATCGATAAATTATTACATTGGAAATATACTAAATTTGTTAATCCTTTAATATTATGATCTATAAACTAAAATCCAAAGGAAATTCAATCATCAACAATTATCACAGCAATACTGGAAACTGGAGGATCGGTGGTCCAAGTGTTTACGTCTAAAAGGAGATTATGTTGAGAAATAAAAAAAAACAAATAAAAAAAAAACGTATTTTCTTTGTAAGGCCGACTTTTTATCAGCCTACCATCGTAAGCAATATATTGTAAAAAGACGCACTTGAAATAAATTGAAATGTCTGACAATCTGGTATGTTTCGATCTCTATGATATATTTACAATGTTACACAACTTCAATATACCAAATATAGCCTTTGGTATGTTTCTAAATTTTTATGATAAATTTATAGAACAACAATCCGATATATTTGGTCTTCTATGCCATATTTCTCAATATCAATATATCATTGATATATTTTAGTATATGTGGTATATTTGTTTAGTATATTTGTAGAATATGATTTTATTAAAAATGTGTAAGTGTGAGCACACTCCATTGTTCCTCTAAAGACCCCAAAAGAAGCAACAACAGTTTAGTTGATATATTTCAAAAATGTTTAAGGGACAATTTTGGAATTAACTTTTGTGGCAACCCTCGCTTGACACATGCACAACAAACAACTTGGCAATCTGTTGACGAATTGTAAAGTTGATTATTCAATGGTTTTACAGTGCAATATGATGGATAGATAGACGTGTGTGTGTGTTTGAAAATTGTGAATGGGTCACGATCGACAGACACATCGTCATCGTCATCGGGCTTAACAGTTTATAGATGTAGTCCTATGTCATGCGAGTGTTTCAAAGTGTGTGGTGTGTGTGTGGAGGGGGAGCAAATATTCAGCACGTGGCGCCTAAAATGCGAGAGAGTTCTGTGACGTGACCAACAATGGGGACACCACAACAACAACAACAAGAACAGCAACAACAACAGCAGCAAAAAAAAAAGGGAGCGAAGGGTCGAGCAATCATAGTGGGGAGTTGATTTAGATGATGATGCAGCAGCACAGCAAAAGCGGCAGCTCAAATGATGAGTTTTTGATATTGTCTGATGCTGCGTTTTACGAGTTGACAAACTGCGACAAGGACAGCAACAAAAGCAACAGCCAACAGCCAACATCAACAACAACCATAATAATAATAACAATAACAACAACACGGAAAAGAAAAAGGCAAAGGCAAATATTGCTACCGCCTGCCACGCATAATTTAACAAGCTGACACTAAGGCAGAAGACGGGGTGGGAGGGGGGGCAGCAAAACGAAAGCGGGGGATGAGCGGTTAAGGCTAAGGCGTGTGGGCGTGTTAGCTGCTGTTTTGCTATACCCACTATCCATAAAGTGGATGGGTATTTAACTTAGGCATCTACGATCCCATAAAAAATATATGTATTCTGTATCAGCCGAGAAGATATAGCGTTATCCGTCTATCTGTCCCTTCATATGACCACCTACATCTCAGAAACTATAAGAATTATAGATATAATTTTTTCTGTCCGTCTGTCTGTATGAAACACTGGATCTCAGAGACTATAAAAAATAGAGCTATAATTTTTTTTCGACAGCACTTGTTATGTTTGCACGCAGATCAAGTTTGTTTTAAATTTTTGCCACGCCCACTTCCGCCCCCGCAAATAAGAAAAAATCGAATAACAAGCGTTATTTTAAAGTCGGTTTAGGTTGCAAATAGATAAACATAGTGGAAATTATTTATGCAATAGGGAAAAACACCTACGTCATATGAAACTTGATTGCTTTGACTGATAATCTAATATGTTTTGTACTCTATGGTATATTTGAAACTTGGTAGCATAAAATATACCAAATATGAACTTTGGTATATTTGCAGTATTGCCATATTTCGAAAATAATACCACATTTTGAGTGTAGCAGTATCTAAATACACCAAATAGAAGCTTTGCTATATATAGTATTTTATGGGGTATATTCATTTAGTATATTTTAAGAAAGATACGGAGTACTATATCAATATATCAAGTAAAGCCTTTGGCATATTTTAGTATTCTAATTAACTTGATATATTTTAAGAATAATAAAACATTCTTGCAGGTATCTCACAGTCGAGCACACTTAACCGTAGCTTTCTTACATGTTCAAGTGTGTGTGAGTGTGTGTGTGTGTGTGTGTGTGTGTGTGTGAGTGTGTGCGTGTGTTTGTTTACATTTCATCTTAAGCCGACTCCAATGGCAATGGCACATGGCACATGGCCGCCGCCACATATCAGTCACAAGCGGAGAGACGCCACATTTACGGCCGCAACAACTGACGACCAGCAGGGGGGAAGGAGCGAGAGAGGGGTGAGAGAGTGAGGTGGGCTTGAGGTAAGGACAACAATCGACGAGTGGATATCACATGTGCCCAGCTCTCGACGCTCAACGCTCGACGCTGGGTCGACGACTCGTGCAAATAAACTTAAGCCGTCACACAGGCTGCTCAAGTGACTTTGTTGCTTTCTTTCTCTCTCTCCACCTCTCGCTCTCTCATTCCCCCACTATCTTCACTATCACCTCGGCTTGCCTAGCTGCGTCTGCTCTGCTCTTTATAGTAGAAGTTTTCCATCTGTGACTTTGTCAGTGGCGTATTTGCATTTTGTATCACTTAAGCAGCAACTTTTGCCTGCCTTTCGCCTTGTAGTTGTCGTTGTTGTTGTTGTTCTTGTTGCTGCCACTAGCCGCAGGAGACATTTATTGTTACACACACACACAATCACACACACAAACATACGCACACACACACAGTTCGACATTTGTAAAACTTATGCTTGCCGCCTTTTGGCTCTAGTTTTTTGCCTCTGTTGTCTTCGCGTCTCTTTCAGTGTGTGTGTGTGAGTGTGTGTGTGTGTGTGAGTGTGTGTGGCTTGTTTGCGCCTCAAATGTTAAGTAACGGTATTATTTGTGGGCTCAAGTGCGTAGCTAGTCAACTGCCTCGACCTCCCCACCATTCCGCCCCACTCATTTGACAATCAAATTTGCCTTCGCCGGACGCACACAATTCTCTTTCCGGCGCCCTTCCCTCCCACCACCCCTCGCCACTATCATCTTTCGATTGCCCAAGCAAACAGCGTGTTAAGTACTCTGAAACACACACACACTCACACACACACTCACACACACACACTCGCACACACAGTTGGCAACTTGTGCGCTTCGTATTTGACTTTCAGCTTTTTCGACTTGCCCAACATTTCTGGCCCAAGCTGCTTTTAAGCTCCCTTTCCCTTCCTACTTCCTTCACTCTTCACTCTTTTTTCCACCTTCCCCTGCATCAGCTTGACTTTCCCTATACGATTTTGTTGTTGCTGTTGCCCTACTGAAATTACCAGCTCAGTGGCAACCCATTTCATGCTGGCAATTGTCCAAATTGCAACCCAAAAATGTCACAAAATTTGACAAATTTTTGGCTTGGACATTTTTCACTCGCTTCACACGCCACTTTTCTCACAGCTGCTTCAGCTTTTGCCCCCTCCCATTTTGCCTTTGCATTAAGCTGCATGCTTAATTGCAAATTGTCATGTTTTTAACATGGTAAATTGATAAACATTTCTCACTACAGCTTATTTGCATTTTCCAATACAAACTTATTAATTATTTCTAGTCAAAGTCTAAAGCAAATATCTTTGCAAAAGTTTAACTGCACAAATTGTTAAATATAAAGATTTTTGCATTTATCTATAATACTTGTTCTCACAGTTGTTCTCAATGATTTGGTTGCCTCTTCACAACACTTTAAATAAAAACAGCTTAGTTATCTGTAATGCAGCTTTAGAAGCGCCATAAAAGCTAGCAAAATGTTGGGCAACTTGCTTTCACTTCAACTGCACTGGAAAAGTAAGAAAGCAACAGTCGAGTGTTGTCGTTATCCTTTTAAAATGAAAAACAAAACCGTTCTTAAAATATACCAAATCAATATTCTGAAAATATACTGAAATATACCGAATGTTAAAATTTGTATTTGACACATTCCCCTTTTCAATAAAAACGAAAGCAAATTAAATCTCTGAAAAATACAAAAATATATCAAGTGAAAGATTTGGTATATGGATATACCATTACATTCAAAATATACCATAAAATGGGAAATATGCCAGATTGTCAACCAACGCAGCAAAGCCCCAACGGACAGACACTGATCAAGAATATATATGCCTTATGAGTTCAGAGAAAACTTCTTTTAGCTTGTTAAAAATTAAATTATTACTTTTATACAGTGATTTTTTTCTTAGGAAATACCTTCGAATTTCATCAGAATTTGAACAAAACAACCTTGGCTAAGGAAAACAATGATATCTAGATTCAAGATTGTAAATAATGAATCGATTAAATGAAGCAATTGGCAGACCAAACTTTAAATTAACAACTTAATCCTTGTAACTCAGCTCTTTGGCAAGCAAGCTACATATACTTGTAGTGAGCGTAATCTGCACTAGTTAACAATCATTCCCTCTGGTTATCTCTAATTTCCATTTCACATTTTCCACTAATTTTCCTTGCTTTGCTTTTCCTTACTTTTCTCTCTCTCTCTCTCCATCTCTGGCTAAGAGAACAGCGTGTATCTGTGGCGTGTAAGGCGACAAAATTGAAACTTCAACTCCAACTTCGTGGACAACTGGTAAAACGGGGTTTTGGTTGCTGTTAAACCTTTAATCTTTCATTTTTTTTTTATTTTTTTTGCCATTTACTTTCGCGTTTTACATCTTCTTCCATAAAGCACGAACACAAAGAGAGAAAGAGATGGAGACAGAGACAGTTTGACAGTTTTGCGCGTTGTCTTCGTTACGCTTTTCATTCTTTAATTTCCTTTAATTTCCCTTGTACACTTTCCGGCCGAGGCAAGCACAAGCACGACAAAAAAGAAAAGAAGAAACCACGCTTTTAACCCCTTTTTTCATGTTGTTTTTTTCTTAACGAATATTTATTTTAATTTGCCCTCTGCGTTGGCGTCGTCGTCGTTTTCCTTTTTCGTTGTTGTCGCTGCGGGGCAAAACGACGCACAGTATTAAAGTTGTCGCCATTGTGCCACGCCCACAACCATGTCGATGTCCATGTTACGCATCTCTCATTGCACCCAGAGAGTGAGAGAAAGAGAGAGAGAGAGCGAGGGAGAGAGAGAGAGAGAAAGCGTAAAACCGAAGCGAAACTTTTGCCTGTTTTTAATTGTGATTAATTGCATATTTGGCTCTGTGACATTTCTGTGCACGCAGGGTGGCAACCCTGTCCACGTTGGCGCCCACAATTCAATCTTCTGCTCCCACTTCACCTTCGCCGCCGCTGCTGCTCATCACCTTTTATATTTAATTATGGAAATGTTAATTTGCTTAGCACTTCACGCGTTAGTCGCACACCAGAAAACCCGCCTAAACTCTCCCCACTCTAAACTCTCCACACACACACACACACACACTCTCCACTTGCCTGGCAGCGTTGCCCAACACTGACACAGCACCTGGCGTCCAAGCGTCAGCGAATTTTCATGTTTAGTTTTTGCCTTCGCGCCATTAATTTTCAATTAACACGACGCCAGCTGCAGACATTGTTAGTGGACAGCGGCACAGTAAAAAGACGGGGGAGGAGGGCTGGGGTCGTAGGGTTGCTGCTAGTTGGTAAGCAGAGGATTCGGAGAGAACGGAACGGAAAGGGAGGCACGCCTTGCCTTCACAGCCGCCTCATTAGCGTCGTGTAAATGTAATGCATAAGCAAAACGACGCACAATTAACGCCCCGACCACAACCCGAGCACAACCCTTCCTTCAGTCCCCTCAGTCCTCTCCCCGCTGCCCCTATATAAATATATAACCATGTCTAAGCCGCCTTGCCTCTAGTTTTGCCTTCATCTTTTTGTTTATTATACGCAAAATGCTTTCATTTGCAGCCAATTTGGCGCGTCGCCTTCGTCGCGTCTCCCTCCTCCACCCACTTCTGAGCATCGCCCCGCGTCGAGTTTGCTGCACGTTGGTCTCCGAACCTCATTTGGCTTCCACTTTGGCTGCAGTTCATTTCATTATTTGCCACCATTCCGCACTTGCCTGCCACACGCACCTCAAGTTCAATCCTTTCTCTGCGCTCAGCTCTGCTTTTCTTTCTTCTTTTTTTCTTGCGTTTGCTTACCCAGCCGGTGTTTTTCTTTCTTTCGCTCCGCTTTTTGGGGTCAGCCATCGTTTGGGGGATTTTTCTGCTGCTGCTGCTGCTGTTGTTGTTTTTTTTCTTTGTTTTTGGGGCTGGGGTCAGTTGGAAGCTGAAGCCTTGAAGCTATTTGGAGCAGCTGCCTCCGACGACGACGACGACGTCCTGTCTCAAGCACTTAACTTAAGCGCTTTTAATTGCATTAAAAGCGTGTCCTCTCTGATACTCCCCTCCCCACCTCATCACATCACATCCTTCACCCCTTGACCTGCCCCGAAGGCATGTTTACTACGCCATTGTAAGAGCTTTTCACATAGTTGACGCTGGCGCTGATGTTCTTGACGTCGATGTCCCGTTACTCTCACCTCCCTCTCTCACTCTCTCTCTCTCTCTCGCTCTCGCTCGTACTCACTCTCTTTGGGCCAATTCGGCTAAGTGATTTTCATTAGCCGTTATCTGCGCCTGGTGCCAGCCATTTGCCCAGCAACAACAACAACAGCAACGATAACAACAACACTTTTCGACCATCTTTGGCTTATGGTTTAATTAAGGACAACGTCGTAGCGTCGACCAACGGGTTTCTGTCCTTGAACTGCACAAGATTTTGATTCCTTCTGCAGCTGCTCACTCGGACTCTCGTTTGCTTTAGCCCTAGAATTAGCAATTGCTCCCTGACTCCAGGGGGAAATCCATTGCTTAGTGATGAGCGCGTGACACGCCAGACCGATGAGAAGCGACAGACCAAAGATCAGACTGCTCAAATCAAGAAAGTGAAATACTTTCAGGACTAAGCGCAAACATTGTAGAATAATTTGAAGCAGAAACCAGCAACCTCAATTGGGTACAAAACTTAAAGTGAGCTCCACAAATGATTAATGATCTCTCTAATGACGTTTAGATTGTAATGAACGAAATGAAACAGATTCCTGAGCAATTAAACTTTTATAATATTTGTTAAAATTTCCATTGCGAAAATGAAAATCGGAGCACGACTAATAAAGTTACTTTAATTTACGGCTATCAAACTCTACATATATAAGACTTTTTCTCTTGAATAAGATTAGAGCACAGGCAAAACTACATATTATATAATAGGTAGATGGGTAGGTAGGTAGAATGGTCTGTTCCTAGGAAGGATGGGGCATAGATCAGTAAAGGTCCGCAGCTGTACTTTAATCTACAACTATAACATATATATGACTTTAGATATAAGACATATATTAATAAAATATAATGTATAATTGAGGGGTAGCATAGACCTGTAGAGGTTCAGTTTATGTTGGCAAAACCCAGCAGCATCCGAAGGAATAGTCATAAGCCCTTACGAAAATCGTTTAGATGCAGAGATTGTATAATAAACTATAATAGATCTTGATTAACCTTTAGTTTCCTCATGTTAATTCCTAATCTGCAGCTATTATTCAGTAGCCAGATTCGACTTTCGCTTTTCAACAGGTTGTTACACATGTTCTGACAAGTCTTCTCGTCCAGTGCTCTCGTAGTGCCTTCAGACCAAAGTGCTATTTAGATTCCCACTTCAGGCACAACTTTATTAACCCGTTGCTGCCGTTGCCGCCGCTGGCTTTTGCACAAACGGAGAACACGCAACCAGCGCTGAAGCATTTAATAAAATCTTGAGGCTCTTCTCACTCACACGTACTGACTGACATTTCATTCACTTGTATCTTTTTTCGCGTCATGAGAAATAGAGCATGCTAAAGGCCAGGGGAGAGGGATAGACAAGATGAGTAGGCCGTCTGTTTTAACATTCCTTTTAACCTTGATGGGGCCGACGCCGCTGTTACATATTTTGCGGCTGTCGCTCTTAATGTGCTTTGACGCCATTCTCAGCTTTACTTCGTTCCCTCCCTTCCCCTCATCGGGTTAAACGCACATCATTTGCAATTTTTGCGCGTCTATTTTTGCGGAGTCACAGGTAAAAAGACAACCCGCTGTTGCCATTTTTCTACTACTACAAACTCCCCTACCTCATTTGCAGCAACATTCCCTGTCAGATTCCTGGGGTCTTGTGTCTCGATGCTTGTCGCTAACTTTGTGAATGTTAATTAAGCATCATTTACGCATTGAGGCCGCCATAATTTGCAGAGACAACGACAGCGACAACAGCAACAACAACAACAACTGACAGCCACAATAACAACACTCATACAACACGGACAACAACACACGCCACAATGTCGCGACAAGTTCGACAAGTCCCTCGACAACCTCTGACAAGACTCCCGCCAGCAAAAGCTCAGGGAAATCATTCCCCCGTCTATTTGCCTCCCCCCCACCCACATATAACATAGCTTGTCTTTCGCGAATGGCCCCCAAAATGAACCATTTTGGATGCCGCGGCAAATCGAGACGAAGCCAAACGCATTCCTTAGGCATCGACAACGAGTCGATTAAGCTCTCTCGGATTACGTTTATCTAACCCCATCATAACGTTAGTCAGTCAACTCTTAGCTGTTAGCCTTCGTCCATTCGTGCCGAGATTAACTGTTATTGCTGTGACTTTTCTTCTGGCATTAGACACATTCTTTGCACTTAAGCTTTTTCTGCCTTTTGCCTATTTATAGCTTGTCCAATTAAATAAATTGTGACTTTCTTTCTTTCTTTCTTGATTTAAAAATAGTCAAATATCTTTTTCAATTCGTCAGAAAGGTCTTTTCATCTGTCTGTCTTTCAAATTGTTCGCTTTTTAAGCCCTACTTTGAGTCTTTTTATATCCGCTACCCATAGAAAGGTAGAAGGATATTTTTAGGCGTCTCTGAACCCATAATGTATAATATATACAAATGTTTGTTCTTAATCTGCAATCTGGTCTTAGATGCTTTGGCTGACAATCTGGTGTATTTTAAATGAATATCAATATACTAAATATAGCATTTGGTATATTTTTAGTGCTTTTGCTTTAGGTAACAATCTGGTATATTTAAAATGTAGTACTATATCATAATACAAAATGTTGGCTTTGGTATATTTTTAGTATTTTTGTGGTATATTAATTTGGTCTAGATAAATTAGTACAGCAGTCTTTTGGCTTTATACAAAATGGCTACCGGGTATTTCACAGTCAAGCACACTCAATGCTAGCTTTCCTATTATTTCCTCCATGATTTTCGTCTAATTTATATATACTTTAGTCTCCGCTTAATTAGATATATTTCCTCGCATTTAAATATATATTTTTCTCTTCCTTTTCTGTTCATCCCACTTTAGCTAACAATCTCAAATTGTATTGATTTTATCGATATTCCCTCACCATTTATCCCATTCACTTTTACACATTTCACTCTCTTTGCAAACTCTGTTTTTATACGGAATCTCGTTTTAAATTCGTCATCTTTAGCGCCACGCAATTCTCTTAAGTGCCTTTCAAAAAATTTCCAAAAGTCACATGAATTTCTAATAACCAAAAGAGGCATAACATCTTTTTCCCTCTCTGTCTTTTTTCTGTGAATCTTTTGTGCTGAAAAGCGCATAAAAAGTGACAGAATAAAACAAAAAACAAAACACTTTTGAGGCAGCAATTAAATTGAGTAGCTCATGCATCTGTCTTGTTTATCGCTAGATATTCATTGTTGCCATAGCAAGTAGCTTTTGTCTAGCAGCCAACCAAATAAATGGCAAAATGGACAGAGCGGAGAAGAAGCAGAGACGGAGACTGAATGATGACCGAATGCTTCGAATTGGGTATTAGCTTTCAAAACAGTTATTTAGAAGGTATTTGCCATTGCAAAAGCAGCCAAAATGTGGCCACAAAGCGGCCGGAAAATGCGCCCAACAGCTGGCCAACAAATCCAACAGCAGCTACACCAACAGCAACAGCCAGAGCAACAAAGCGAATCCAAACGACAAGAACAAGAGGATGGCGTGTGGACATTCGAGCAGCAGCAGCAACAAATCGCCAACGGTGGTAGACAACAACAAATGGCCCAATGGCCAAATGGCAAATGAAATGGCAAAACAAAGATGAAAAGTCGACAAAAAGAAATAAAGCGCAATGGGCCAGCACATTGCCAATGGCCAATGGCCAACAATGGCTAGCTAATGCTCTGCAAGCCAAACTGCCAAACACACACACACACACACACACACATATACACCAACGAACTGAATGAAAATCTCAATCAAATGCACAAGTTAAAGCTGATTGCAATGAAACAGAGAGAGAAAGAGAAAAAGCTAAAGTAAAGCTGATTGCTATATTCAAGGTAAACAACAGAAGCTGATTGCTATACTCTAATAAATTTTGACTTAGAAAGATTAATAAAAAATTATTGCATTCACTTAAGTACAATAAATATCATGAGAGAGAGAGAGAGAGAGAGAGAGGGAGAGAGAGGAAAGCTGATTGCTATGTGGAAGGTAAACAACAAAAGCTGATTGCTAAGCTCTATAGAGACTTAATAAATTTCGACATAGAAAGATTAACAAACAGTTATTGCATTAAATTTAACTCAAAAACTATTTCGATCAATTGGCATAAGTAAAATTTAACTCATATCTAAAGAGAGAGAGAGAGAAAGCGAGGGATATGTGCAGCCAAAGTGAAAGCTGATTTCTATATATAAGGTCTATGAATGGATAATCAATTTTGAATTGAAAAATGAAGAAAAAGTTAATGCATTAAAAAAAATTCATTAAATACGTCGAGAGAATAGAAAGAGATATGTGCAGGCAAACTAAAAGATAATTGCTATGTTCAAGGTAAACAACGAAAGTTGATTGCTAGAACAATTCTAAAACAGATTTTAAGAACTACGTTATTCAATTAAATATTAAAGCAAACTTTATCCTGGAAAAGACGTTAAGAAATGCATAATGAATGCGTAACGAAAAATTCCTGCTGGTGACAAAAGCTGTTTGCCGCTGCTGTTGTAGCTCTTAGCTACAACACTTTGAAGGGCAGGGTATGCGCATTAAATGAGATAGGGTAAATAAACGTTGAAGTCGCGCATGTTGCGCGTCTTGCCACCAACTCGAAATGCAAATAAAACGACGACTTTGAATTAAAATGGAAGCTGAAGTTGAAATACGTATACGTTACGTATACGTATACGAATATAGGAATAGGAATTGCCAAATAAAATGGTAGCATGAAATTTGGTTCTTTTGCCACTTCGGTGCTTCAATTTGCCTCCGTCTCACTTTGCCACATTCCCCACTTTTACCCCCAACAAATATACACACACACACACACACACATATAGAGAAATACATTTCTCGCCGCGAAGCTTCTGACAGCGTTTGCCCTGGTGCCCGACTGCCTGAGTCGTAATTCTTTCACACACAAACAGAGAAAAGAGAAATGGAAGCAAATGAGGGAAAGAGCAAGAAAGAGAAAGAGAGAGGGAGACTGTGCTGCTTGTCGACATTTTGGTAATAAATTGAGTTTTATGGCAGTCATATTATTCTTTATTAGTGGCTAAGAATTGTTGCCTTTTGTTGGCTTTTGTGCAAACGACGTCTCAACCAGGCAAAGAGCTCTGCTCACCCCTGCTCTTCTCTCTCTACGTTGCCAAGGAGACCGTGGCACCTGTTTTGCCACATTCACATTCCCATATTCACAATTACACATTCACATTCACATTCCCGTTTCAGCTTTAGCTTCAGCCGGCTTCTCCGTTTAATTAATTCGACCTACACAATGAACTTTGTCAATGCTCAACAGCCCAAGAAAACGGCAGTCAGCATTCCCCATGAAGACTGCCCTCTGTCCTCATCGACTAACTCACTGACTGACTGACTGACTGACTGACGGAATCCCTCCAACCTTTAAGGCAAATCAATCAAAATGACACTGTGACAAAGGCAAGGACAAGCACAACCCGAAAAACTTGCGGGGAGCTTACACCCAAGGCCTTCACTCCACTAAATCAAAACCCCTAATTGAACATTAAATTAGCTACGTAAAGTTACACAAGGCAGCTGACTGAAAATGATCTATAGGCTTGCTCAAGAGCAAGAGCCCAACCAGCAGCTCAACTCAAGATGCCATAAATTGAAACAGTTGATTAAAGGGTTGCCTCTAGAGATGAAAATTGCGAAAGACTCTCCCTACCATTAAACTGTCTCGTTCAAGTCCCCGGAGTATTCACTCTTTGGCAAAGTTCTAATGCGTTTATTGTTATCATTATTTCAGTTTAAAGACTAAATTCTTAAAAATCATTTAGGCAAATACAGTGAAGAACAACAAATTAGAAGTCTATCTGTGAGATACAACAAAACAGTGCGGTATTATTTCTATAATATACCAAATTAATATACTGAAAAAATACCGAAATGTACCAAGGACTATATTTGGTGTATTGATATAATACTATGTTAAAAATGAGGAATTTCTTGTTAAATAAAGCTGATTACTATAACGCAAAAATACAAAAAATATTGGTATATTGATAAAGTACTACATTCAAAATATACCACAAGGTGCAAAATATACTAAATTGTCAGCCAACGAAACTATGAACCGATTGCCATAGATAAGTATTCTTTATACAATCCGATTGCAAACAAATTAGGAATTGCAAATAGTTATTATTGTCTATACCAAAATGCACGACTCAAGCTTGTTATATGATCTTTGTCGAATTATGGGGGCGGAAGTGGGCGTGGTAAAAATTTAAAACAACAACAACAAACATAACAAATGCTGTCGAAAAAAAAATTTTGCTTTATCTCTACTAATTTCAGATATGTAGACGTTCATACAGACAGACGGACAGACAGACAGGCGGACATGGTTATAACGTCTCGGCTGTTTACGCTGATATAGAATGCATATACTTTGTGAAGTTATAATTAAGATTTAACCTTAAAATCAGATAAAGAACTTATTAAATATGCATTCACTAAATATTTAGTTGAATATTCAGTTGAATCAATTAAAAATGTTGGCAGCATAGTATTTTTGGAAAAAGGATTTGACAGGTCGAAAACGCAGCGAAGGAAACTTTTGCTGCCAGCCGCCGGTAAACAGATGATCCTTGAAAAACGGTTCATGTCAAAACCGCCAAAAACGGTAAGTGGAAAACTTGCATTTTATTTAAACACAAACACAAACACACACATAAACACAAACATATGAGTTGAATTTTCTTCTTGGCAGCGTAGGAGGAATTACAAAATGTTACGCTTGTGTAATTTATCATCTTCAAGTTCAGGGCGCGAAGGGTTGGGGAAACGAGTTGAGGGGCTGGGGGGAATTGTATTCGCAACGGTTTTTTATGGCGGGGAGCAAACCTTTTAGGCGAAAAACTTGCGCGTCGGCAGGTGTGCGGCGCGTTTAATGATTAATTGCCAAATTGGAGCAGGAAATTTATAAAATTTTCAACAGCCAACTGCCCGCCCGCCAACCAACATCAAAGCAAACACCGACAGCCAGAGAGCCGGAGAGCCAGCAGCCAAGAATCGTAACGCGTAAAGTGAATTTTGTTTCTTTGGCATCCTGGTGACAGGACAACGCGACACAACAACGCGTTGACAACATGACGCATCTCCACTGGGGGCAAGTAAAATGCTTGACGCTGCCGCCGTGTTGACAGCAAGCGCGATGTCTAGCTTCTTCCTTTCTTCTTCACTCTCTCTCCCTCTCTCTCGCTCTCTTTTTGGCTCGCCTCAAGCACTCGATTTTGCCATCTAATTGCGAAACCTCGCTCAACCTCTTGGCCAACGGGGCGGCTAATTGAAGTCTCCCCCCCCCCCCCCTCGGTAAAGCATTTGGCACTTGGAATATTTAATATTGACCTTGGGGCCCACTCGACACGCGTATTGAGAGCACATTTTGTTGTTGTCCCAACTGTCTCTCTTATCAATAAATTGAAACAAGTTGGAGCGAACAAAACAACAGCAATTCGAATATTTAATATAATGTGCTTTGGGCGAACGACGACGCTTTTGTTTGTCCTCGCTGTACTTTTATTGCCTTTTATCAATAATTGCAAACAAGTTGGTATCACTCCCAGAAAAAGGAAAAAAAGAAGAGAAACAAACACTACTGACAGACTGCAATTAGCATCACCTTGAGGCAGGTCTCTATCTATACATTGCTTTCTATTTCTGGCAAATTGTCTCCAGGCAACTTCTTTGCAACTTTAATGATGCTAAACATATCAGAGTTTTAATTAGATTTCATAATTTTGTAAGTTTTGAGTTTGTCCTATTAAAATTCTGATAAAAAGTAATTCTCTACACTATTTTGTTGGAATCGAAATAGCAAATTGATAGCAAACATTAACAAATCGGTACAAATTTGTAATACCGATGGCGGGCATATGAATCAAGTTCTGTGAAATCCGTCTGCCTGTCCGTCCGTGCATACAAACACCAACATCTGATAAACTATACAAGCTGGAGCTATGAAATTTAACAGAAATGTACAAAAAGCATATATATTTCCCCTGTGCTCATTAAATCGATAAAAATTTACTTTTAAATAAAATGATTGCCCTCTGTCGATGATCGCTTAAAGTGAACAGCCCAAAACGAAACTGCGCATTGAATACATTCATTTATGACCCAGCTTGCAACCCAAATGTTAATCTCTAGCAGATCGCACGTAAATTTTCGCTACGAGGGCAGACAACTGCTCATTGTAGATTAGAGGGGTCGGACAGTGAAACAACAGCAACAGCAACAACAACAACAACAAAAAAGGAAGCATTTTTGGAGTAGGCGGCCTAACAGTATATTAAAGTCTGTTTCTTATTGTTTTTCATTCTCTTTCTTTTCTTATTTTGTTGTTTTTTTTTGTTTTTTTGTCAGAGGCCAATCAAAAATATGCAAAACATTTACAATAAAACACTTTGGCGAAGCAACAGTGGAGGGAAGCGGGGGGGAGCTCAGATAAGATACGTATCCAAGGATTTGGGCTTTCAATTTAACTTTCGACTTGCAGGTTGAGACCCTTCCGGCCTCCTCATACGCTCCCCACCCACTCCACTTCCTTATAAAACAAAAACAAAAAAAAGAAGAGAACGAGAAGAAAAATGTCAGTTCAATTTTATGACTTGCCCAAAGGGCCTGCGACACAAACAACCCAGCATCATTTCTTCATTCCTCCGGCTAGCCTAGCGCTGTAACCTCTTTCTGTCTCCGGTTTTGCCCTTGCTCCACTCTCGTATTCCCCCATCAACGTCATCGTCATCAACATCCACATCATTATCATCATCATCATCATCATCATCATCATCGACGTCGTCGTCGTCGTCCAGTTGGCTTCCAGCGAACTTTTGGCTGCTTCACTCTGCCTTTTGCTTTGCAATCAGAAACTCATCATGGCCTATTGATGTTTGTCTTTCCCGCCAACCCATTTTATACTTCTACTTTTTTGTACTCCACTCTGTGCTCTCTTTTTGTTATTTATTTATTTTTGTTCACTCTCACGTACCCTCCTTACGCTTAGGGGAAGCAGGATTTGTGTTTTGTGTTTCTCTTGCGTTCGTTTGCCTTGCTTCTGGTAATTTATTGGAATTTGCCAAAAGGATTAAGTACGCCAATAAGCGTTGCTCAACGTCAATAAGCGCGCGCGTTATCCCAGCTCCTCTTCTCTCTCTCTCAGTTTGCCAACCCTGTCGCTTTGGCATCCCTCGCTTGAAGCCTTGCATTTAACTACGTGCTTGTATGCGTGATGCTGCTGCTGCTGTTGCTGCTATTATCATCCGTTCTCTGCGCTATCACGCTGCCAGAGTGCCCTTTGCTCTATTTCCGTTTCCGCTTCCGTCTCAGCACCCCCCTCGTCTGATAAATGCCGCGCGTGTCGAATGATTTTGGCTACCCCCCCTACCGCATCGATTGAAAGTTGCCTGATTTGTATGGCTTAATATTTCAATTTTGGCTGAGCTGCCATATACGACGTCTGTGTGTGTGTGTCTACACTTCTCCCTAATTCCCTACCAATATATGTATGTGGGAGGGTGATGCATGAGCTCGCGACTTAAGATGAGAGCGCATTTTAATCCCAATCGTACAATGGCTAAGCTTATGGCAACAAATTAAGCTTTACATATATTCACAGCATCTAAATTGAATGCGCTCATGTTCCTTGCACTTGCATTGAACGATGTGTAAGCTGCATTGATCATTACCAACTAGCATTTGTCTTGTAAGCTCAACGTTTAACATGGAGTGGGAAATTACAATTTCTTTCTTGTATTATAATAATTCATTCCTCGCATTTCTATTTAATAAAACCTTTTCATAACAAAACGTGTGAAATACTCGTTACTCAATTTTAGTTGAAGCAAAAGAGTGCGTTTTTATTTTTAAAATATACCAAATTAATATACCGCAAATAATACTGCAAATATACCAAATGCTATATTTAGTATATTGGTGAAACACTACTATTCTATAAATATTCCAAAATAATATACTAAAATTATCAAAAATATACCAATTGCTATATATGTTATATGTATATAGTAGTACATGCAAAACAAAACAGCGCGGTATTAATTTTAAAATATACCAAAGTTATATATCGCAAATATACCAAGGGATATATTTGGTATTTTGGTATATTCTCCGAATATGCCAAAGAAACAAAAATACTAAGCATATACCAATTGATAACTATTAAAATATACCAAAATAATACACCGAAAATACTAAAAATATACCAAATTCTATATTTGATATATTTCTATAATACTACATTCAAAATATACCATATACACTGACATGGCTATATTGTCTCAGCTGTTAATGCTGATCAAGAATGTTTATACTTTTTGGAGTCGAAGTTTTTTCTAACATATATTTTCTGGAGGCACAAAGTTATAATACCCTTCTAACTTATGGGTAGCGGGTATAAGAATACTTCCATTTGCTGTAGCAATTTATCGATAGTGAAATTACGAGCTGAATTTTTGAATAACCTTCGGCTTGAATACCCCCAATGCAATGTGAGCTGTGTGTATATAGTGCACAATTTGTTTTCATTTTGTGCTCTCGCTCTCCCTTCCTTCTCCTTCTCTTTTTCTAGTTGTTGTTTTGCTTTTGTTTCATTTTGTTTTGTTTTTGTTGGCTGCTTTGGCAGCGACTTTCGGTCAGAAGCTGCCGCTAGCTTCAAGATTTCAACGCTTTATCTCTCTGGCTATATCTCTGGTCGAGGTTTTCGCCCAAAAATCCAGTTTCCGCTGCGAATCTGGTTGCAGCTTTCCTTCTCTCTCTCTCTCTCTCTGTCTCTCTTTCTCTCTATCGCCATCTCTCAGCTTAGCTTCAGCTCTTCGTCCTGTCAACTTAACCGCCGCCACTTGCCATTGTTGCTGTTTATATTTTTCGAGGCAGTCGGGGGAGAGGAGGTAAAAAACTTTGCCACATGCCACGCCCAACAGGAGATAGAGCAGAGTTTCTCCACTCTCCCCTCTCTTCTCTCTCTCGCTTCCATCTAATTCTGTTTCTGTCGCTTTCGCTTGGTCTCTGTAGAAAACTTTCTATAGCCTACAAATTTTCTTTTGGCCCCAAATTGACCAAATGGACGGGGCAAAACTTTTACTTGTGGCTACTTTCACCGCTCACTTGCCACTTGCCACCTGCCCCCTTCTGAAGCTTCAGCTTCATGTCCTGCCACTCTTGCCACTGATCCGGACACGTACATGTCCTTCGTGAAAATTCCCACGCCACGAAACGAAAGTTCTCTCTGGCTACAGCATTCAGCTCCCCGAGCAGTGATTAGGCAATATTTTGGAAGACGGAAGGCTGAAGAAGGAAGACGGAAGACGGAAGGCGGAAGACCGGAGGAGGAAGCAACGACGAATGGTTGCCAACACGAGTCACGACCACATGAATTTGGCGTGTCATTGAACAACTCAATTCTTTATATTTTTTGTTCCCCCCCCGGTTTGTGGCCAGGGCTCTCACTAATATGACAGCAGATACCACACAATCCACTTTAGCAAAAGGCAGACCACCAAATCTCCCCCCACACACACGCAAAAAGAGAAGCTACCCAATCACCACACACACACATATACACAATGAAATTCTTTGCCGATTGTTAAGCAAATCATGAAAATTTCTCTAAACGAATTACATTCAAATTATCGACAAAGAGCAAAAAAAAAGTGAAATGAAAGGAAAAACCGGAATAAACCCAGAAAAATACCCGAATTGTGTATGTGTGTGTGTGCTTTTGTGCTCTTTGAATTGTGCTAAAGAAAAGGAGCGTGCTCGACAGGGGCAAAGAGAGCTTTAAATAAATATTAACGCGTCTTTTGTAGCAGCCAAAGATGGGTTCTTAAGCTAGCAGCACAAACACACACGCAACATTTTCCAAACCCAAACCCAAACCCAACCCCAACATCATCATCATCATCATCATCAGCAGCAGCTTTATCCCCATCATCACCATCATCATCATCATCCACCTGGTAGGCTTTGTTGGCTTTAGCTGAATTGCATTGTTGTAATTTATATGAAAAGTTTCAACTCGAGTTTCATGAATTTCTGAATCATTTGAATGGGGTATGCATCCCCCCCTGAAAATCCCCACCTAAGACCTTATTAAGCTGTTTTCCCCCCATATGGTATGTGAGTGCCTCGGGAAATTAGTCAGCTGCTGCACAGCATAGCAAAAAGAAATGTCTGAAGAGTTTAGACTGCGATTAAATCACCTACATACATACGTAAGAATCAAACACGTATGCGAAATCCTTTTGATATGAGTGACAGCTTAAGCAGCCAATTAATATTCAATTAAGCTCTTGCAATCATAAATATTCGCGAGATAGTTTTCTCGCAGCTTTAAGTAGATACTTCTCACTGATCAAATTGCTTAAATTTTGAGCAATCTTTAAGCAGCTTTAAAAGCTCCACATCACATTAATATTAAGTGCTAACTTATATGAGCTGATTAAGCTCGTTGAATGATTGATAACGACAGGCAAGGCACATAGTTTTGTAGAGCTTTCAATTTTTGACTTATTAAATTGACTTATTAGTTTTCTTGAGTTTTTATGCAAAATTAAGCAACTTTCAAAGCAAAAACTTAAAGTAAAAGCTTAGTAAAATGCACTTGCTAAGCTTTTTCTTTAAGTTATTAATATGCTCTTAAAGGTGCTACATTTAGGTTCATTTAATAAGCTTTAATCAGCTTAAAAAGAGTTTGCCCAATAATATGTAGTTAAAAGCTCTTTAAAGTATTTGCTTAGTTTAACAATAAGAAAAATATGTATTGAGTTTTGATGCAAAATTAAGCAACTTTCAAAGCAACTTTTAGTGCATTTCACTAAGCTTTTGCTTTAAGTTTTTAATGTGCTTTCAAAGCTGTTACATTTAGGTACATTTAATAAGCTTTAATCAGCTTTCAACATAAGTTAACCTAATATTATTTAGTTGAAAGCTCTTTAAAGTATTTGCTTAGTTTAACAATAAGAAAAACTTGTATTCAACTCGTCCAAAATTTGAATGCAAATACCGTGCACACATCGAGCTATTCAACTGAATCAAGTTGGGGGGGGGCAAACATGAACATCATCGTGAGAGTGAGAGCTGAAAGATTGGTGAAATGAAATCAAAGTCAGAGGACATCGTTCATAGTTGTAGCGGCTAGTTTTTGGGGGCCGAGCGGGCAAAAGTTAAAGTGCAACAAGAGCAGCAGAGATAGCGCAAGCAAAATGTCAGATGGCTGGACGTAGCACTAAATCAAAACAATGCGAGGCTTAACTCATCTTTGTTGCAGCATGGTTGCATGCCTCGCATCGCATGACAACTGCCTCTAGCCCCAGAAAAGTGAGGAGACAAAAAGAGAGATGGAGAGAGTAAGAGAGAAAGAGAGTGACATAAAACCAGTAGCAAATCGCTGGGAAAGCATTCAACATTCCACGTGCAACGTGGCCTAATCTAAGCTGTCGTTGCTGCCTGCTGCTGCTGCTGTTGCTGTTGCTGCTGTTGATGTTGATGTTGCCACAGGCAGCCAGAGGCAAAGCTGCAACTGTCCCAGAGTCGGCTTAGTGCAAGGGTCAAGGGTTAGGCGGTTAGCTAGCTAGCTAGCTAGCTACAAACTACCAAAACTGACAGCGTTGACAATGTTGTTGCTTGACCCACTCACTCCATATATGTATGTAGAAAGCATAACATGCAGTGTCCAGTGCAGAGCAAACGGAAGCTGCAACTCACATTTCCGCCTGTCAACTGTCTGTGGCACGTTCTCAAGCACAGAAGTTGTCAAGTCACTGCTTAAGTGAGTCTCCCTTCCTCTCTCTCTCTCTGTCTCTGTGTGTGTGTGTGTTTTCCCCCTTCTGATCGATGTTTATCGATGTTTATCTGCTGCTACTAAATTTCGATAACAATAAAATATGATTTCTTTTGGCAACAACAACGTCAACAAGCAAACAACACACAAAAAGAAATTAAGGAACTGCTCGAACCCGTCGACCCCAAAAACAATCCCCATCCTCCTCCCCTCCCCCCGTTTCACCGTTTCTCTGCTTCTCAAGCCCCAAATGTCTGGAGGAGTAAGAGAGACGCAGCATTGCGACCGGAACCCTAACGGCAAAAACAAACAGCGGCGCAAAAATCCAACAAAGCGCTGAGTAAATATTACAAAAATGTATTTCTACACACACACACACACAGCCTTGCACACACACACACACACACAGCGAAGGCAAGGCAACAAAAAATATATAAATAAATGGCAGACGTGACAAAAATGCTTAAGTGAAAAGTTACGAGCGACAGAGAAAGCAACAGCAACAGCAAACAAAATCATAAGAAGGGGCCAGCAAAGCGAAAGAGACGAAAAAAGGGAAGAAAGAGGGAGAAGGAGAGGGCATTGAGAAGTGAGCGAGCCGCTACGGAAATCGCTTTTTTTTCCTTCGCCCACTCAAAAATAAAAAAAAAATTCTCGAGAAATACACGAATAATCAAAAACAAGCGACAGCTCCAAATACTCTGCAAAGATTGTCAATCAGTCATCAATCCCGATTTCTGCAGTCAATCAAACCAAATACTCTAAGATGATTGACAATCAGTCAATCAAAAGTTAAGACTGATCATGCTTCCATCTCTTTTAGCATTCAATTGATAACTGCAGTCAATCGGTCAATCAAACCAAATACTCTAAGATGATTGGCAATCAATCAAATGTTAAGACTGATCATACTTCCATCTCTTCTAGCAATCAATTGATGGCTGCAGTCAATTAACCCAAATACTCTAAGATGATTGGCAATTAGTCAATCAAAAGTTAAGCCCACGCATATTTATATCTCTCAATCATGCAATCCATTGCTGCAAGTATTACGCAAAACACAATCAATTGGTCAATCAAAATTTAAGACTACGCGTATTTCCATAGTTACATCTCTCAATCATTGAATTCATTGCTGCAGTCTATCAGTCATCATGTTATTAATGTATGTAACGCGATCAATCAACTATTCAATCAATAAAGATAATCAATGAATAATAAGCAAAACAAGCGGCAGTCCCAAACACTATGCGATGATTGTCAATCAGTCAATCAAAAGTTAAGACTTTGCATATATGTATATATGCCAATCATTTAGTCAATTGCTGCAGTCAATCAATCATCAACGTCAATCAACTGTTTAATCGACAATGCTCATCAATCACGCAATTAGTGAGGCAATTGAACTGTTTTTGGTTTGTTACAAACTTGTCAGCAAAGTAATTATACCCTTTTTGACCAAGGTACACAAAAGAGAAATCACGAGCCGACCAAAAAGAGAAAGAGAAAGAGAGAGGGGGAAACAAAAAAGGAAAAGAAAAGAAACTTTTGCCTTCGCGTGTCGTTTTTATGTTCGCTTCATCTTGCGCCACTTTCCCACAACTTTTCCTCGCCCGTTTTGTTTTGGTCTCTTGCAGCGCAGCGTTGCTTAATATTTTCTTGTTTACGCTTTCTTTGTATGGCACAGCCGTTGTTTATCATCCACAGCCAGCCAACCAGCCTGAGAGCTGAGCTCGGCCTTGTTCTGTTGCTGCTGTCAAACTTTTCACGCACGCTCGCAGCCGGCAAGCGATTTCCCGGCACGGGTTGAGTCGCGCACCAAATCGATTTCCGCTTCATTACCTTACTTGGCACCCCCTTTGTCCACCTCCCCTCTGAGCCTAACCCCTTGCCCTTGCTTTGAGCCCAACAACACATTGGCAGTTCAGCATCAGCCGGTATCAATCATCTTTCAGGCAACACTTTACACGCTGAGCAGCAAAAATAAGATGTCTACTCTACTTACCCCCCTCCACCCCCTCTCCACTCACCCACCCACTTATTACTCAGCTTGTCTGCGTGGCTTGTGCATCACTTCAAAACTCCACTCATATGTCAGGGACACGAGGCTACGCAAATTGTTTGTTTCGCTCTGTTTTTGTTTCGTTTCGTTTCGTTTCGTTTCATTTTGTTTACTTTGCCTGCCCTTTTGCACCACTCGAAATGTCCTCCAGCCAAAACCCAGCCTCTTTGTTATGCCTCCGCCCCTCCTCCCTGCCCACTGCCACTCCTTCGTCATCTCTGTGCCGCATCGCGTTCATGTCATTTCTCAAGTTTACACAACATATTTCAAGTGTTTGATGTCTTTCGCACCCAACGCGCATCAATTTCTTGACTCTCTGCCATATTTTCATTCGTTTCTTTTATTTTCTGTGCATTTTTTTTTTTTTTGTTTTTGCTTCTTCAGTTTGCCTTGCTTTGTCTTCTTTATTTATCGTCTGCCTTGACTTTGTCAGCGTCTTCGACGGCAACTCAATTAAAATGTAAGCCAAACCGCAAAAGCAAAAGCGTAAAAAAATATATAAATATTGCGCATACGCCCCGTAAATCCATAATTGCATTTGTTTGACATCGCTTGAGCCGTGAGCCGTGAGCTGTGAATCGTCAGCAATCGCGAAACAAAAGCACAGTCAAATATACATATATTTATATCGTTTATATATTTATGCGCCGCACATGTGTCGCTGAAATCTCTTTCGCCACCATTTCGCCAACAGCTCTCAACAACAACTTTTGTATTTTTCTTCTCTCTTTGTTTTTATTGGATTTGCGAGTTTTAATAGATCTCAAATGGCCTATACAAATGTGTGTGAAGACAACATAATATCCGGGGATGTTTCAGCAAACGGAAACTTTGCGCGCAAACACAAAAAAAAAAAAAAACACAAAAAAAACGTTGCCTACTTTTTGGCAGCAGAAATCTTATTCTTGCACGATGAACATGAAACTAAGGGAATTTTTGGAAAAAACAATAAAGCCATGATGGAATTTTTGTAATAAAAAGCTCTTCAACGAATTTCAGTTAAAAAAAAACAAACATTTAAGCTGATTAATTAAATAAATAATATATTGTTCATTTCTTAAAGGAAGAGAAAATATTACACATAGGCAATCCTCTGGTGAAAATGTTGAAAAACGATTTTTTTATGAAGAGTAAAAAAGAATCTTATAGCTCTTGAATAGCACTTTAGAGCTAAGAAAGTCTTATATTCCACAACTATTCTTTTTCGTATTAAGATAATTGAAAATTAACAATTTCGTGCTCAAACCAAAAAATGAATCAATTTCTAAAATGCATCATTTAACAAGAAAAATTGTCTTAAATTAAACTAAGCTCTAAATAAAGTGTTTATACAGAGATTTAGGGATTAGCTTTACTTATATTTAAAACGATCTTGTTTCCTCTTTAAATGTAAAAAACACTACATTTAAAAAGAATTTAAAAATGTACTGTTTTATTTGATTTTTGCTTAATTTTGTAATATACTTCAAATATAGTTGAAGGGCTTTTGCAGGCAGTGGTTTAAAACACATTGGCGATTTGCCAGCGAAAGCGATTTGCAAGAGATTTCATATGCAGACGCATCTCAGTTTTTTCTCTGTATGTTGGTGTATGGATTTCGTTGCAGCATTTGCACTTCAATTTGAACGTGCAATGTATTTTTAAGCACTCAACCGGGCCAGCACGTTAACAGCGGGCGTAACCCGAGTGTTCGTGGCATGCCACTTTCAATGTTTTCGTTGCTGTTGTTCTTTGTGTTGTTGTTGTGCTCCACGGGCAACAATTGCCAGTTGCAGCTACAGCTGCAGTGGCAGCAATAACGATGATCACCAACAGATGATGATTGCCACTTGAGCGCATTTTTCTGTTGTCTGCTGCAAAGTGTGTGTGTGTGTGCTCTACATGTGTGTGAGGTTGAGGGGAGGTCAATTATTTGTTGCTACTTTATAAACTGCGCCTTGTTGTACGTTTTGCTGTTAGCTCAGCTCAGTTGAGCTGAGTGAAAGTTTCCACAGCAGCAGCAGCAGCAGCAGCAGCAATAATAACAGCAGCGCATAAATTGACCAGATAGCTGAGTGCCGCCCACAGTGTGTGCATTGCATTGTGGGCGTGGCAGCTCAACTCAGTCAAGGGCTGACCAACACAGTAACATCAACAGCAACAGCAACAGCAGCTGTGTTGCCATTGCCATTGCCATTGCTATTGCTATCTTGTGGTCAGTTTTGTTTACCCAATGAAATTCACCCTTCCTCACCCAAAAAAAAACAGGGTAATATGCACGCAATAGACACGCCACAGGAAAGCCAAAAAAAAAAGTCGAACAAAACTTACTTTCGGACTTAAGACTTCAACTTAACCCAAAGTTCTATACACTTGTTGTCGATAAAATGCAGGTAAACTGTTGGAAATGTTGCCATATTATAAATATCTTATTTAGCATAAGAAAAGTGACCGTATTTAGTTTGAAATATACTTAATTTTGTGGTATGGTCACACTTGATCTTAAAAGTATATGCGCTATAACTTAACTCAAAGTTCTGCACAATTTTCGTTGGAAAAAATGCAAATAAACTGTTGTTAATGTGCCCACTTATATAAATCATAATAACGACAACAAATATGAACTTATTCAGTTTTAAATATTCTTCACTTTGTTATAGTATGATCACACTTTAACTTAACTGAATATGCGCTATAACTTAAATCAAATTTTCTGGACAATTTCCGTTAGAAAAATACAAGTTATACAAATGCATGTATAACATACAATATGCCGAAATATTAGCATTACAAATGTGACCGTATTTGGTTTAAAATATCCTTCACTTTATTGTATGGTCACACTAAATCTTAACTGTCTCTTTGACTAGACAATCGGTGCATTAAATTTAAAACTAAATCGATGTTGTGTATTTTATTTCGAGATTTAAATAACAATTAAACAATTAAAAATAAAAAAACAAACTCGATTCTTAACGATTGCAGAGCATTTAACCGTCGTGCATACCCGTCTTGTTTGTTACATTCTTTTTTGTGCTTTTATTATTGCTTGTATCAGCGCTTGTTGCTACACAGAACTTTCTAAATCGCAACCAAATTGCATGCATTGTTGCTAGCGGGTTTTTGTGCCAGCTGAAGATGATGATACTACTGACTGACTGCACTGCACTGGACACTGAGCAACACTGCCAGGCAGCCATCTGTGGTTGCCAGCTAGTTTTGGCTGATTGTAATTGGAAATTGGCATACCACGCTCTGTATATACTACTCGAGTTAGTATTTGGGGAACAAGCGTTGGTAAATTGAAATAAATGCATGCCAGTGAAGCTGGTTGGCAATAACAGCGCACTTCACACTGACGATATTAGCGGCTTCAACTGTTGCAAATTGAGTTATGAGAAAACATTTCAATGAAAGATAATCAAACAAAAAAAAAGCTACTAGAACTAAAATTAGATAGAGTTGCGGTAGTGTTTGAATTAAAAGAAGAAATAGTTGCGAGTTGAATTCAAAATGAAAATTATCATATAGACAAACAAGGTAAAATAGGTAACAAAAGATAACCGCTACCTATTGTGAATAAAAGCAAAACCGTGCGGTGCATTTTATACCAAATATATACCAATATATCAAATTATCGAATAATAAATAAATACTAATATACCGAATGCTATATTTGGTATAATGATATATATTCAAAACAACATAGTGAACAAAATATAGCTGATTGACTGGACAGACGGACAGACAGACAGACGAACATGGCTATATTGTCTCTGCTGTTGTCGCTGATCAGGAATATAATATCTACCATATGTCAAATATGGGTTGCGGGTATATAAATTGTTATGCTGACATTTTAAGACAAAGAAACAAAATGGAAATTTAGATAAGTAAAGTGCAAATAGAATTCAAGTAAAACAAGCAATGCAATTTTAGACTGTCTACCAAAGTAAGAGAACTTTACACACTTAATGAAAATTAACCATAAGCTTATAAATTACAGCAAGCTGTAAGCAATAATTCAAGAGCAAGATCAGGAGTCAAGAACGCAGCTATATATAGTTGAGTTATAAAGTCCAATCCAATTGCAGCTCAAGAACCACTCGTAGACTGAATTGTAGTCTGAGTGTTGCAGCCACAAGATCAATCTCCTAATGCCAGACAATGAGTTATAGTTATACCGGGCAAAAAGCAATTTAGCCATCAATTCTAGACAAAGAGAGAAACAGAATGATAAGAGAAAGCGAGAGAGAGAGAGGTAGAGTGAATTATGGCAAAATGGAAGAGACCCTTGGGCCAATTCGCAAAACACAAATCATAGGCATTAGGAGCTTGTCATATACGTGGCTGAGGCATCAACACCTTTGGGTTGAGCTTCCTACTACAAATTGTGTGTGGTTGGGGCATGCAGCGAGCAGCGAGCAGCGAGTGGCAACTGTGGCAGTTAAGTGGCTAAAACAAAGCTGGCAATAGATCAAACCGCTGCGAGTTTATTAAACCAGCAACCAACAACGGCATGTGGCTAAATGAGAGGCTTTCGGTATTTTCTATTAACTGGCAGGCGTTTAATTTACAGCCCAAATGAGGCAAGCAACTGAATCGGCGAGGCAGAGGCGGAGACGGAGGCAACAATAAATTACTCAGGGCGACGAGACCGGAAATGAGTGCCAAGTGTGCTGCCAGACTGTGAGAGAGAGACTGGTTGGTCGGATGTGGCGGTTGCCGCAGTTGAGGTTGAGAGGCAGTTGAATTGAGCCTCAAAGCTGAGACTGTAACTGAAGCAGGTTTTTATTGGCAGCAGCAATTCACTCACTCTCTCTCTCTCTCTCTCTCTCTGTTTCTCTCTCACTCTATGTGTTGCTGCCACTGACATGTCAAGCGATGCGCATTCTAATTAAAATTTAATTGTTTACACTTTTCGACAACAGCAACGGAAATGGAATTGGCATAGGAAATGCCCACGCTACGAAGTGTGGATGGAGTCTTTGCTCTCAAGCAGTCCAGTTTGATACCCGCTCCGCTTAGGATAGAAGGGTGTCTTACAGCAGGAGAGAGAGTATACTTATTTTACTCTATGTTATATCCTGAATGTAAAAGTATATAAATATACCAAATATAGCTTTTGGAATTATTTAAATTCTATTCAGCATTTAAATTTGAAAAGTTTTATTTATTAATTGCATATTCTGTATGCAGTCGTATATCGATATACCAAATATAGGTTTTGGTATATTTTTGTATTTCATTTTGGAAAGTTTTATTTGTGGCATATATTGTATTTTTTGGTCTGTTCTGAATGTTACAGTATATTAATATACCAAATATAATTTGTTGCTATATTTTAGTATATTTTCAGTATTTGAACTTGGAAAGTTTTAGTACTGGAACATATTGTACTTTATGGTATATACTGAATGTAGTAGTATATCGATATACCAAATACAGCTTTTGGAAGGTTTTAGTATTTTTTTTTCAATATTTTAATTAGACAAATTTTAATTGTGGCAGATATCGTATTTTATGGTAGAATCCGAATATAGAATTTGGTATATTTTATTATTTTCTCAATATATTTCATCGTATTTTATGGTATATTCCGAATATGGAAGTATATAAATATGCCAAATATAGCTTTTGGTATATTTTAGTATTTGTTCAGGTTTTTCAAATTTTAACAGTTTTAACGACTATGTCACTTTTGTATGGTATTCCACAGTCGAGCACACTCAACTGTAGCTCTTACTTTTTTTGTGTATGGTGGAGGGGGAGTGAGAAAGGAGAGTATATACATCAATTGGTGTGTCCAAGTCGAGGTCCTGCTCCATTTGCAGTTTCAGTTCCATTAGCCCAAACATTGTTGTCGTGACCGGCGCGTTTAATTGTCTACTGGCCTGATTTACATTGCTGCCCAGACAGCAGCAGCAGCAACAACAACAGCAACTAACTGGCAGCCGAGCATTCGCCCCGCTTGCTACGAACGTGACTCGCATGCCAATTGAATGCTTATCAAAGTGTATAAAATTCATAGAAATTATGACGCGGCCGCGAAGAAGTTCAACGTTCAACGTTCGACGTTCGAGACAAAGTTGCTCGTCCACGCCCACGTTCGCTCTTTCGGTCACTGGCACTGTGTGCTTAAGCATTTTATTGTCTTTAAGCTTCATTAAGTCAAATGGTGCAAACGTTTAAGTCAACGTCAAACGACAGCGCGGTGGCGTATGAGCAACGTCACGCATTAAGCATACGCATTAAGCGCATACAGCATTCCATTATTGACAGCATCAAAATTACTGCTCACTGCCTGTTTGCTTTTACTCACTCCCTTTTTTACACTATAACCTCTTAGTAGTAAAATATATTCTTGAAGTCTGACAGTTGGGCTGTTGGGATGCCATAAAGTGTCTGCTTAGTTATCATTGAATTCACAGATTTATTAAGGCCATGTCATGATATTTTGTGTGCGCCACTAAACCGATTATCATAACCATGTCATGTCGTTGCTCAAGTAGTCAAAAGAGTCGTTTAACAAACACATCTCATACGCATGTCACATTTTATAACCAAATTCAATTTGAGTCTGAAGTAAGTGAATATTTTGATATTAGTTACATTTCTTTAATGTAGACTGCTTTATTTATTTACATGCAAAAGTTTACAATTTATGTATTTTCATCACATCCACGATTTATGTCAGTATATTTCTGCCAATTTTATACAGATATGTTTAATTAGCTAATTATCTTTATATACTGAACAAATAGTTTACAATACACTGATTTATGTTAAAACAGAAATAGTGAACAAAATTTCTTATTTTTAATTTACAGCTTGAGCAACACAAAGTACTTCGGAATGTAGTAGTATATCAACATACCAAATATAGATAATGGTATATTTTAGTATTTTTTTCAGTATTTCAATTTAGAAAGCTTTGACGACTATACCACACTTAATTTATTTATGGTATATTTAGAATGTAGTAGCTTATCGATATACCAAATTTAGTCATTGGTATATTTTCAGTATTTTTTTAGTATTTTACTTTGGAAAGTTGTAACGAGTATACCACTTTTGAATTATCTATGGTATACTCTTAATGTTGTAGTATATAGGTTTTGTATGGTATTTCACAGTCGAGCACACTCAACTCTAGCTCTTACATTTTTTTTGGTGGAGCAAGTTTTAACGAGTATACCACTTTTGAATTATCTATGGTATATTCTTAATGTTGTAGTATATCATTATGCCAATTATAGCTTTTGTAATATTTTGAGTATTTTTTTAGTATTTTTATTTGTTTAAAACGTTTCGAACTGTACAATCTGACTAGACGACAGGGTAGCTGTCAGTTCATCAGTCTCATTTTGTCACTCAAGTGATTAGCCAGTGACTTTAATTAGAATTGCGCGTCTACTTAATTAACTTAGTTTTAAAATTATGGTTACTCAGACGTAGAAGAGAATGAAAGAGTAAGCGTGTGAGAAGGAGATAGAAGCGCAATAAAAGAAAGAGAGAGAGATAGAGGATAGGTGACGCACCACAAGGCGGCACCACATGTGCACCACCTGGCAATTAAAAAGTTGTGGCAGGCGCTAAACGGGAATTCATGAAACAAAATCGAGTTAAAATTCTAAAGCAAATTAAATTAAACACAAAACTTGGCACAAAGTGAACTCAACTCAATGGCTAAGAGGGTGGATGATGATGATAAAGGAAAATGCCTGCTGTGAACTGTTGAAGTGCATGTGGATGTGGATGAGGATGTGGATGAGAATGTGGATGTGAATGTGGTTTGTAGACGTGCGACAATTGCGGTTGCTTATTTCGTTTATTAAGTTTTTGGGTGAGTCGCAGAGGTGACTTTTGGCTGCGGGACAAAAAGTCAACTCAGTAAATTGCAAAACACCAAAGACAAGCAAAAAGAATGAGAGCGAGATTGGCAAGCGGACAGACAAGGTGACGACACTAAATTTTGTAGCGTAATTAAAATGAAATCAGTGAAACACAAACAAGAACTTTTGCTCTGCTATCGACCAATGCAGTTTGGAATAACTATGAACTCGGTTAACCCTTAATGAACTAATAATGAACCAGCTGAAAGTCTTAAAGTGCAGCAAAGTGCTATGATTTAACTTATTTAAATAACCATTAAAAGCAAGAAGAGAAAAAGCAATAACTTTACCTAAATTGAGTCTGTAAAAACTCATCATATCAGACTATATATAGCATTGTTCAGTTGTAATATTGCATGATAACACAAAGCTTCTAAAGCAACAACTAAGAAAGCTGCAATCGAGTTTACTTAACATAAGCAACACAGTGCGGTATTATTGCCAAAATATACTAAATTAATACACAACAAATTTACTGGCATATACACCGAAAGCTATATTTGGTATATCGGCATTCAAAAAGAGCTTTGAATATAAAGATGTGAGTAGTGCAAAAATGTTTTTGTATATCATCTTTTAAAAAGAGCTTTGAATTGTGTATAGTGCAAAAATACTGAATTACATACCAAAAGCTGTATTTGAGCATACAAACAGAGCATTGAAGAGAAAATAGTGAATAGTGCAGAAATATTGAATTATATTTGGTATAACGACATTCAAAAAGAGAATAGGATAGTAAATAGTGCAAAAATACTGACATGCATACCAAAAGCTGTATTTGGTATATCGTCATTCAAAAAGAGCATTGCATAATGAATAGTGCAAAAATACTGACATATACGAAAATCTATATATGGTATAACAACATTTAAAAAGAGCAGAGTGAACATTAAAAAAAGTACCAAATTATATATCAAAAGCAATATTTGGTATATCAACATATGAAAAAGAGCAATATTCAAACAAATCAAACATTACTTAAAACAATTACAATACTTTTTCAAGACAACTTTAAGCTAGCAATATAATAGAATATAAGCCGCTTGCACTAGCAAATAAAATAGTTACGCTGTCTGTCAACAATTGCCATGGAAATTAAGCTGACAAATGGATGGGACTTGACACAACGAGTCGAAGATTTAAACTGTGTGTGTGTGCAAGTCAAAGTAGAATTACACTGTTTGTGTGTGTGTGTGTGTGTGATGGGTCGTTTTAGTTATTTCTTTCGATCTGAGACGGTGAACAAACAAAGTGAACGAGTAGCGCAAAGGATTACAGAAGCCATTGACCGTAACGCCAAGCAGCCAGCCAGCCAGTCAGCTAGTCAGCTAGCCAGAATAATGACGATGATGATGATAGAGATAGACATAAAGACGATGATGATGAAGAGGATGAAGGCTGATAAGGCTGCTGAGCTCAGCGTCCATTTCTAGTTGTGTGTGTTTGTTGTTTGTTACTCGTGTCATTTGCGGTTGCTGCTGTTTTGTTTCATTGGTTTTTGATTGTGTTTGGCTGCTTTATTTATTTATAGCTGCGAAACCGGAGCTGAAATGGCCAAATGCTTGAACTGGGGGGGTGCTTTCATAAAATATTATAGCTTGCCTTTCTCTTCTCTTCTGTTGCTGTGGCTGACGCACTTATAAGTATGGCACGACAACTTCAACTCATGTAGAGCTGCTAGCAAAGTTAAATTGCAAACAACAACAACAACAACCTTAGTTGTAACAGGAGCAGGAAGCAAAGGAGTCGTGTGGCAGCAACAGCAGTTCGCTGGCTTTTTGCATAACTTTTGATTAATAGAGCGAGCTGCTGAAAGAGCTGCAGAGAGAGAGAGAGAGAGAGAGAGAGAGAACGAGAGCTAGAGGCAGTCAGTCAGTGGTAACAGGAGTCAAGTCAAGTTGCGAGTCCTGGCATAATTGCGCCACATGCCCGACAAAACAAAGAGCCAAAAACAGAGAGCAAAAGCAAAACCTAAAACGCAAAACCCAACCGAAAAACCAAAACCGAGCAAAACCCCCACCCCGAAAGCCAACTGCAAGTCCAAAAAGTCCTCAGGTCCTTGAGCTCCTGAATCAGCTTCAGCTGCTGCTGCTGCCTAGGCTGAGTCGGCTTCCTGCACATGACAAGCCAACTGGCGCTGCGAGCGAGCATCAGGAAAAACAGAGCACACAAAAAATGAAAAACTTCTTACGCTAAATTGATTCCGTTGAAAACAAGTGCTGCACTGTGCACCGAGAGTCAGAGAATCGTCGTCATTCGTCCTTCGTCCTTCGCGGTGTTGTTGGCATTGGCGTGAAACAAATGCTCGCCAGGATAACAGACAAATGCACTTATGCAACAGCTTTGCATTATTTCATTTCACTTCATCAAAACAAAAAAAACAACAACAAAATGAATGCCAGTTAGATAACAACGACACAAGCGCGTCTGCTCGATGCAACCGATACTCTAGGTTTAATGAGAGTAAGAAGAGGCTCTACAAATTAGATACACTCGAAAAAATGGTGACTAAAAGTGGAGCAGATTTCATTAAAGTGTCAAAATTTGGTAGGCCACAAAACTTAGTTAAGCATAATGAAGTAGGTAAATAAATTAAATGTGATAAAATTCAAATGCTTAAGAGCAAATTAAGAACTGGAGAAGAGACTCAAAAGTGCTCTTAAAGGGTTATCCGAAAGTATGCTTCTAAAGTGTTTCTTTAGTAGACTGAAGCTGACTGAATTCTGCTAAAGTTATATATACATATATAAATGATCAACGACACCATGCAAGGCCTTGGTAATTCTCTAAAGAAAATGTTACGTACAACGCTAAAATGAAAAATAATACATATACCAAAACATTTTATTTTTTGAATCCCATTGCTCTTGATAAGTACCTTGACTAAAGCTTAATTGCAAAATTTAACGAATTCAAGTTGTACTCCAGCAAAATAATGAACGAATTTCTATAATTTATGTTAAAAACAGAAAAACTTTCGAAAATCAATCGTTACTCTAAATATATTAGTGTTGATCCAGAGTTATAAAAGTAGTGCTTATTTTTTGCACTTTAAATAATGTCAGAGAACTCTACCAATATATAAAATAAGTTTCTCGAACATTTACGACAAAAACCATTAGAAATAAAAACGTCTACTATTTAGAATTTCTCACTTAAATCTGCTTTCTCTACAGTTGGCAATGCAAGGCAAACTACCCGCTCTCCAACCATACTATAGGGTATATTTGTTGGCTTGTTCTACAACGGTTTGCCATATGCCAAATTCAGCGACGGAACCAAAAAAACTCAAAAAAAAAAAAAACGTAAAATGTAAAACGAGAAAAACACGCAGCAAGAACAACAACAGCAACAACAACCATATGAAATTTGACTGAGTGCTGCAAGGGAATACTGAAAACCCACAAACCCGAAAAAAGGATCTCCCCTTCCCCCTTCCCCCTTGCCCAACCCAAAACCCCCGTTGAACACAGTCGAGGATGCGAGGAACAGCGCACAAAAGCAACAACGGGCTTGCAGCCAAACTGTTTGGCATAAATTAACTTCTCGCCATGGTGGAATGCATTATGAGATATGTTTTTGATATCCATCACGAATTGTAGGCAACTTTTTCATTACGATGTGAGCTCTGCTCCACTCTATGAACATTATGCGTGTTGTGGCTGCCACAATTAATAATTCGATAGATATTTGAGTTAATTGTTATTCTAAAAACAATTTAAAGTGAAATTCTTGTCACCTATTATTTAAATACAATTTTGAAAAACTCATTAAAATCATAATTTCATTGCTACACAGACTTCAATTTAGACTCTAAATACGTTTAATGTTAAGGTAAACTTTTAGGAGTTAAATAAATAAAATAATTAACAATAAAACACATTCGGTTTGGCCCGAATTAAACACTAAACGTAAGTCGGAGGGTGATGCTAAATTTATGACCCGCAGTGTATTTCGATTCACTGAATAAGTTACTTTATTCAAACAGTTAACAGTTGATATTATAATACTTGCTACCATAGGTAAGAAAGAAATGTATGTAACAGGCAGAATGAGGCATCTCTGATCCTATAAAGTGTATATATTCAGGATCATCATCAACAGCTGAGACGATATAGCCAAGTCTGGCTGTCTGTCCGTCTGGCAGTATGAGCCCCTAGATCTCGAAAACAAAAAGAGCAAGTGCCATAATTCTTTTTTGTTAACATTTGTTTAAACATACTATGTTTCAAATTTTGGCCACGCCCAAATAACAAATTTAATTTTGAAGCTTGAACAGAGATTTTTGTACATAACAAAAAAAAAAATATAGCACAAAAGATTCCTTAAAATCTGATTGCGACGAGATAGAAATTGTAGAAGTTTGTTAAGAAATATTTTTATATGGGAAAAATACCTATTTACTGGTATATTTTGCATTCTATGGTATATTTTGAAATAGTACTAAATTTTTCATATTTTTGCGGTATATTAATCTGGTATATTTTACATAATACCGAATATTGTATGTCGTACTATATGTATCAGTATAGCAAATATAGCATTCGATTTGATTTTGTATATTTGTGGTATTTTTGTGGTATATTTTTGGTATATTTGTATATGGTTTTATTGAAAATTTGTAGCAGGTATCTCACAGTCGAGATCACTCGGCTATAGATTATTTAACTGTGTTGTATATTTGCGCTATATTAATTTGGTATTTTTTTTAGAATAATACCGTGCTATTCTGCTTTAAATTAAAATGAATGTCGGGTATCTCACAGTCGAGATCACTCGACTGTAGCTTTCTTAATTGTTCATTACAATGTTTGCACTGCCTCAAAACGCATTATGTGTTATAATGAGGCGTTATAAGTATACAAATATTTCAACTCTTTATATTCGTTGCTTTATTCAGATAGTTTACAACTGATATTATTTAATAAAGATACGTGCATTTTTTAGAAGTTTTAATATTACACAATTATGAGAAGAATGCTACTTATGAATATAAATTGCATGTTTCCAGGTCTAGACTGCAATCTGTTGCCAAAGTTGCTTTTAATTGGAAGTGGAATTGGAATGGGACCAAAAAATGGGAATGGGTTGCATTGGCCACAAGCCAAACGAAGCAAAGCGAAGCGAAGCCAGCTGCCACGTAGCAGAGTCGAGATCAAATTTAAAAGCAGTGCGCTAATAAATTATCCCTAGATGGATGCCACACACACACACACACACACACACACAAGATGTGCTTCAGCTTCAGCTTGAGCAAAAGCAGCATCACAAGTAGTTAGACGAGAGTAGAAAGTGGAGAGGAGTGAATACATATTTGTAGCTGTAGATGCCGTAATGCATGCACACTTAAGCCCTCAAGAGTGCCCAGCCAAATGGCATGACAGAGATGGATACACCCAGATACTAACGTATGTACTACATACATGGAACAGTTTCCTGTCTTACGCCGTCGCACTTTTGCTTGCCCATCCCATCGGTCTCCATCAGGGAACAGATTCCACTGCAAGTGCAAGAGAACACGAGCGAGAGAACCCAACACCAACAAAAGCATAAGAACGAGAAGCTTAGCAAAATACTTTCATAATAATCTTTATGCCACGATGTTTCGGCGGCTAACAACATGAACAAAAAATAAGAAAGCAAGAAAGAAAAAAAAGGATGCGCAACACTTCTTTGCCCTTTCGGCAAAAATAATGTAAACAAGTAAGGCTGCATTAAGAACAATTTGTGTCGCACTTGCAAACACCCTAAAAATATATAAAAAAAATTTCAACTTTTTTATAAAAACTGCAAAATTATCGAAACTACAATCTTCATACGGTATTAAAAGTATATTTTTTTAAATTTATATTTTAATATAATATATTAGCTTTTAACTTCGAACTATATTATTAACGAATACACTTTCTTATAGCCAGGCTTTGTTTTTTTCACGAATAATTGCCAAATAATATCAAAAGATGTGTGACGTTATTATTTTTAGAGCTGACTAAAAAATTTACTATGGATGCATACATTTATTTGTAATCTATGATTTAATAATAATAACGTCACACTTTTATCTTTCTTTAATAATGTGACAAAAACAGTTACATTCTAAGCTACCCTATTTCACATATATTTATGTTTACAGGGTATATGGGAAAAACTGAGCGCCGAAGAAAAAAAAAACATTTAAGAAAGCTGCAGTCGAGTGCGCTCGACGATGATATACCCGCTACTTATTTAAAATATACCAAATCAATATACCACAAAATACTATAAATATACCAAAGACTATACCTTTGGTATATTGAAATAGAATTACAATCAAAATATACCATACAGAGCAAAATACGTAAAAGCAAAACAATGCGGTATATATTTCAAATTAAAATACCACAAAAATACTAAGATCCGTAGTGACTACGCGTTTTTGCTAAATATAAAATTATTGCTTAAATAAATGCTAAATAAATTATCCGACTGCAACCAGATTTTTAGGAAACATAGCGACTATAGTAATTATGATGTATACAAAATCGAGACTTTATATCTCTATCTTTTCCAGTCTCTGAGATGTTCTTACGGACAGACGGACAGGCAGACGGACTTGGCTCTATTGTCTCGGCTATTCAAGAATATATAAACTTAATAAGGTCAAAGATAACACCTTCTTTTCTGGAAGTTGTAATACCCTTTACCCTTATGGGTAGCGGGTATAAAAAGAAACAGCTAAACGAGCATAAACTCAAGGGTTCAAGCAGCTGGGACGTCTGTCGTGGGCGAATCGAAATTCCAGGGAAAGGGGCAGACGGTTGTAAGGGACGGTGGAGGAGGAGGAGGCGGAGGGGCGTGACGTGCACAGGTTGGCGTAGTTGAGTACACTGTGATTTGTTGCTACTGCTGTTGTTGTTGTTGTTGTTGCTTAAGTTGTTGCCTCTTTCCCGTTTATTTTGCCTCCTCGTCTTTTCTTTTTATTAAGTCAAGTTTTTTATGCCCTTTTTGCACTCTTCTGCGAAAATCCCGCGGTAAGAAGATGCCCGAAAAAAACAAAACAGCTTGAAAGCCGGTGAGCAATGATAGAGCATTAGGGATTAGAGATGAAAGATATTAGTTGGCAGCACAACAAATAAGCCTAAACTTATGTGGAAACTTCGCTTTGACTGCACGCTTCGATCGGTTGTTGAAATGAAAGTAGAACAAAATATGCAAAATTCTAATAAATCTATAGTTAAAGATTAAACGAGAACGAGAATTTCAAAATAGATTTGTAACAAGTTTTTAGTTCAAACAATGCACACACAATTTCTGCTTCAACAATTGCAATTTATGGCAAAAGAAAAAGATTGGAATGCATTTCTCAATTTCACTTTCGCCGGTATTTAGCAAACACCAAAAATGTGAAATCGAGATTTCAAAATATACAAAAATAGTAAAGAATTTAAATTTCAAGATATAATTAGAATGAGAAAAAAACTTTTTTTGCTAGATCTTTGCACTTGGATTGTTTAAGTACTTGCTTAGTGAAATATTTTTAAAATGAAATTTAAGTAAAATCACTCTGTCTCTTTAATCTTTATTTGCACTTCGATTACAAAGTTAGTTAAAGAAACTTTTAAAGTACTTATTTTTTATAAGAAATTAAAAAACCTATACAATATATGTGTAATAAGTAATTTAACCAAAAAAAACGTCTTTCCGTCTCTGTCAGAAATGAAAATAATGCCTTGAATATACTTTCCACTCAGTTCATTTCGCCTCAAGTGAAACTCTTTAAAAATCAAATTTAAATAATTATCTTAACAAATTCTCTTTTGTATCTGTTGAGTTCATCTCTCTGTCTCTCTCTCTCTCTCTCTCTCTCTCTCTCTGTCATACCTCGAGTGCTTTTGTTCATTGTTCAATAGCCATCATACCATTTTCATTTCGCATATCTTGAGATATTTTCATATCTATCTGCGATATGCTTCGGCTTCGGCTTCGGTCAGTCAGTGTATGAGTTGGGTCATGATGTTTTTTTGTTTTTGAATTTTGTTGTTGCTTTTGTTTTCTGTGTTGTGTTGGCTTTGGTCGGAAAAACTCTTTTTGGCTCCTCGCAGGCATTTACCTTGCGTTCCCCTTTCCCCCTTCCGCTTTCCGCTCTTCCTCCTCATTTTTTGCTACTTTTTTAGTACATTTTTTGGGAATGGGCGGAGAATGCTAAAAGCAATGTTGGATTATTGGTATATACATATACATATATGCATACATATATGTGTGTTTGTCTGGTTGTAGATATGTATAAAAAGATAATACAAATCTCTAGCTGGCTAGGGAGTGCGTATAGCTGTGGGCGTGGCACACACACACACATAGAGTGAGATGGACAGCGGCGCCCAAAAGTTTATTGCTCCCCCTTTGTCCAACATTCACAACTTACCTCTCGCTCCCATCTCTGTCTGGGACTTCCCTCTCCCTCCTCCACTCTCTCTCTCTCTCTCTCTCGCTGGCTCACTAGCCAGGTGAGCTTTATATGCAATAATTTTTCTCACAATACCCTTTAAACATTGGGCTTTGAAAGTAGGTTGTTATGGCAAGAATAATGTACGATATTGAAAGAGATTGCAATTACATTTATTTCCTTGCCAAAAATAAATGAAAACTGGGCAAAATAGAAAAATTGTGAATATCAACAAAAACCAAAAAAAAAATTTTAAAATTTCAGTCAAAATTTTCAAAAAATTTAAATATTGTTAAAAATAGAAAATTTAGCAAAATTTGCAAAATAACAGAAATTGTAAAAATCAATACAATTAAAAATATGAAAACATTTTAAAAATAAAAAAAATCTTAAAATCGATGTAAAGTTTTCTCTTACATACCATGTATTTTCTTTGCACTAAGTTTAACCAAATAAAAAGTCAAATTTACCGAATCAGACAATTTTTTTGCACAAGTGAGCAAAAAATACGAAAGAAACCTTGCTTCAACTTGTCAACGATATTACAGGGTATGACAATTAATACTTTAAACAGCATGAATTTATGTTAGACCAATAAAAGTCCGCTATGCTAATTATCCATATAAATACAGGATATCTTTCAGCTGTGATTGCCATTTAATGCGCATTTGTGTAAACATGGTCAGCAATAGAAAAGTTCGAACAAGCTAAATCAAAGATATGCGGCGACCGATAAGCATAGCTAATAAATTTATCCAGGGTATCTGAGGACCACCCCAGCAGCTGTCACAATTTTTTTTCTTTTTTCGCTTGGTTTTTTTGGAAAACTTTTCTGTGAGGACTGAGCTGGATTTAATAAATTCTAATGTTTGCTTACCGTGGCCGAAAGGCTTTCAACCTGAAACCGCACACACACATGATAGATAACGAGAGGGTGAGTGAGAGGGGGAGGAGGGGTAGGGAGCAATGGAGCTGAAGGAGCAGAGCTCTTCGGCTTGGTTTTGGTGTATGCATCAGCCTGCAGCTGCTGCAGCAGCATTCAGTTGCGTTAGCTGCAGCTGCAGTAGATTTACTTTTATTGCAAATTGCAGCGCCGCCGGGCAGGACGAACAAGGGATGCATAGTTATTCTGGTCCTTGCACTCGCACAGCAGCTGCCACATGATGTAGACATTCAAATGAATGAATAGTGAAAGAGAAAGAGTGGGAGAGAGAGAGAGAGAGAGAGAGGACAACTCCGACACTCTTCGACCTCACTTGACCACTTTGGCTTGGCTTCCTTCAAACAAAAACAACAAAAACTGCCCGCGGGGCAGAAGCTGTGAGGCATGCAACTTGTCCGTGTGCTGCACAAATATTTAGCACACTTTTTTTCGGCACCCACGCCAGAGCAATGTGTAAGCTCTAACGATATACATATCTAAAAGATAACGATTCCCGATTCCCGATTCCGCCTGTGTGTCCGTCTGTCTGTTTCAATGCTGATCACTCGCTGAGATCAAAAAGTAGAGCTTCTTTCAAAGAAAATATTCTATGATCTGTCCGTCTATTTATTTTGTATAAAGCATTCATATCGATTTTAAACCAAAATTTTATTAAATCGTTCGCAAAAACATTTTCTAACTATAATGATCGTTTTACTTGATATAACGTTATCAAAATATAGCAATTCCTTTATCCGTCTGACTGTCCGTCCATCTGTTTCAATGCTGATCACTCGCTGAGATCAAAAGGTAGAGCTTACAAAATTGATATTTTACAGTCTATCCATCTATTCACATTTAGTATTTTTAAACCAACTTTAATCAAATATGTTGCAGATACCCAAAATTTAGAGATATGCGTTGCCTTCTGTCTATTCATCGGCTTCAACGCTGATCACTTGATCACTTTAAAAGCTAGGGATTAAAAAGTATATATTCGACGATCTGTTCGTCAATTTTTGTTGTACAAAGTAATCAAATTCATTTTGCAACTAACATTAATTCATTTTTCTGTCCGTCTGTCTGTTTCAATGCTGATCACTTGATCAGATCAGAAAGTTAAGCTAACAAAGTATGTATTCTATGCTCTGGTTTGTCTATTCAGATTCATTTGTATTTTAGCTTTTATAAAACTTGTCAAAGATACATTCGCTTACTATAAGTGTGTGTTAAATGGATGTTTACTCTCTTTAAAACTGAGCTCGAACTTAAGGCTTAAATAATACTACTAAGAATTTGATATACTGCCAAAGTGTGCCAAAGGGTATTTCAACTTTGCTATATTTGGTTACCAACTTGACGTCACTACTCAGCTATACAACAGAGGCAGAGGCCAAACTGCAACAGAGCGACATCGAGACGCCGTCTGTTTAATTAGTAAAACGATTTATCCAAAGGGGCAAGAGTCAAATGGCCCAAGCATCACAATGCCAAATGGTGCGCAGCTTGCAATTTTGATAGTGTAGATGGCTTTTGGGGTGAGAATGTTTCAGAGAGGTTGAGTTTGGTAGAGATTGCGTAATGTTCTTAGCAGGTGTCAAAGTAACCAAGTCCATGGCTTCACCCAACTGCGTTGTTTGCGTCGCAACATTTCCTGATTCACAGTTGCAATCCCCGCAGGCGGAGACGGCACCGATTGTGGCGGCATCACTGGCAACTCCATGGAAGCGCGACTTCTCTGTTCTTCCTCCTCGGCCATGCGATCGACATAGGCCTGAGTGGCGAGTCCAACACATTGTCGATACTCGTCCATCATGTTGAAGCACATGCAAGATTGCTGTTTATTATGGCGCAGGCAACGGATCAACTCGTCGGCCACATTGACGCAGGGTATGAAAGTCTCGTCCCTGAAATGTCGCCGTGTGTGATCCACCATGCGATCAAACTCCTGCACAATCTCCTCCGAAGACCTGCGCTCATCACAAAATAATAATTTCTTTTTTTCGTTTTCTCTAACTCGATTTAACTCACATGCGTTGTATATCCTCGATGGCGCTGAGCACGCTGCCAGGCTTCAATTTGGGTTGCATTTGCTGTCTAGGTTTCACATCGGACTTCATTCTTTGGCTGCAAAGTCTCTTTATTGTGCCCTTGGCTACTTAATATTTAAATGGGGCCAGAAAATTAATTAGGAATTTGAATTCGCTCTGGTGAATGTTGATTTTCAAAGATAATGCTCAACAAATACTTTTTACGACTTGAAACTGAACTCAGAGCAACCAAGATTAACGAATTGATTTGAAATAAATCACGATTAAATCGACAATCGATTGCTTTAACTAAACCCAAATAAAAATAAAGAGTTTAGAAACAACTTACAATTTATATTTTTATGGCTCGAAACTGGTAATCCAAAAATATGCAACTGTAAAATGAAAAAAAGAACACGCATTGAATAAATACTAGATATCAAAATTAGAGCATTAAATAACAATTCAATACGCAACTGTTGTTAATATCTATTTCACTCAGAACATACCAAATGAATAACCGTTAAATTTAATATATTGATATAGTACTATATTCAAAATATACTAAATCAATATGGCACAAAATACTAAAAATATACTAAAGCCTAATTGATATAGTACTACGTTTAAAATATACTAAATCAGCACGCCACAAAAATACTAAATATATACAATAGATTACATTTGGTAAATTGGCGTACTACTACTTTCAAAATATACCGTATTAATATACCAAAAAATACTAAAATATCCCGAAATATTTATTTGGTATATTGTTATAGAACAATATTCAAAATATACCGAAATTAATATTTGGTATATTGATCAATTTTTAAATTCCAAATCTAAATAAATGAATATAACGCAAAAATACTAATAAGATACCAAACGCTGTAATTGTTATACTGATAAAGTAATACATAAAAAATATACCAAAGTGTGAAAAACATACCATATTGTCAGCCAAAGCAATTAACGATCTAGTAAGTAGCACTTTTTTTTTTTGTCTATACTAAAGTGTTCTTACTCGATTTTCATTGATTTGCGACGGCGGAAGTGGGCGTGGTTAAAATTATACTTGATTGGTATAATTAAACAAAATTCCATTAAGAGAAAAACAAAGAGTCTTACAATACTAAAAACAGTCACAATAATAATACACTCGCTTATTTTAGTTGTTTGAAGGAATAAATATGATTATAAATTATTGCGATTAATCCAAACACTTAATCTCCAATCTCTATTGGCAGCTAAGAATTTCCATTTTGTTTGTATACACAAAATCAGAATAGTTTGAAATATTAAAAACTTTACAAAATAGTTACAACGAATTGCAAAGAGCCTTCAAGCTCAGCGTAATGAATACGAAAAGCGAATGCTGTGCGAAGTTTTCCAATGGTGTAGAAAGCTAGAGAGAGAGTCACAGCGCTTTCACTTAAGACTCTTACTTTATGTATACATGTTTGATGCGACAATGTTGTTATTTGTTTCGTGGAATGAGCAAAGTTTTGCGGGTTTTCGGTAAGCGGAGCTGAAGACAATAATAAAAGTGTGTGCATTAGCTGCATATGATGTTAAACTCGAAGTTGCCACAGCCAAGCTGTTGCCCTCAAAATCGTGTCTCTCTAAGATTCGAGATGTTGATGTTGGAGCTATCAAAAGTTTTGAATTTACAATTTTTTTTTTTTGGTTTAATTGCGCGTTTAGATGCAAAGTTTTTGCGCGCAAATGAAGCACAAAAGTTGAGTCACAATTTCAAATAGCAGCGACTTTGAGTGAAGAACTCAACTGTCAATTGCAGGCTGCACTTCATCAAAATAAAAATTAAAAAATAACACAAAAAAAAAAATACTTGATGTTGCCATGCTCCAGGTGCTTGGTGGCTCCAACAACTTTTCGGTTGCCGGGCAACAACAACAACAAAAAAAGCCTCAAATAAAATAAAGAAAGAAAGAAGTTTTTGTTCGCTCGTTGTTGCTGGAATTTCGTTATTGGAATTTTCATTGGCCACAAAAATACTTTTTCGATTAAACTTTAACGGCGCGTGAAATGCTCCGGAAAATGCGGCAAACAATGGTTCGACTTGGACAGCAGCCCCCACACATCTCCCTAATCTTTACCCTCGGCCCCCGCCTCAAGTCGCCTGGCTGGCAAACATTCTTTCCACTTGCGCCCATCTGCAATTGGCAAATCGGAAAATGATTAATTACAAAATTGGGCAGGAAATCCCGAACTTGACCTGCGTCCTTTGCCAAAATGCCAAATGCCAATTAGCGCAAATATTTCTCTCTGCCTGTCTCTCTCACTCTCTCCCTCTTTCTCTCTTACACTCATCCGGCTAATGGATATAAATTTGTATCGTTATGTGAAACATCAAAGCGGCATGCCCCAAAATTCTGACGCAACCTCTTTTGCCAGCAATCGCTATCGTTATCGCTAACGTCCCTTTAAATATATCTGATGCTAAACAAACAAGTGCGAAAGCTACAGTCAAGTGTACTCGACTATGGGATACTCGACCCAAACACATAGTGCATAAAAGTAAAACAGTGCGGTATTTTTCTTAGAATATGCCACAAAAATACGGCAAATATACTTAATGTCATATTTGGTATATCGATGAAGTACTACAACTGTGCAAATATATAGAAAATTAATGTACCACAAAAATACTAAAAATATACCAAGGGCTATATTTGGTATATTGATAAAGTACTACATTCGAAATGTATCGCAGAAGCCAAAATATATATTAGATTTTCAGCCATAACTACTAAGATATATATATTTGGTATATTGACATAAAATTACATTTAAAATATACCACAGAGAAGAAAATATACCATATTGAAAAAGAAAAAAAAACTTGAGATTGAGAGCTTGTCAAGTTTTTCATGGAATTGACAATATCTAGCATGCACTTTATCTGGCAGATAAATTTAAAGCAAGTTCTGGCAAAAATTGTTAAAGATAAATCTCCAAGAATATGTGCAAATTAAAATGTTAACTGGTAATAATCACTTTTTAAATCAATTAAAGTAATAAAATAATCTAGTTTTCAGATTTCAGCACTTGCATCAAATTTATCTGTAAGTTAAAGGTTGGCAATACTCTGGCATACACTTTAACTTACAGATAAATTTGATGCAAGTGCTGTCAGAGCTAATTGCTAAAGGGGAAATCTGAAAATACATGTGCAAATACCTTTTTAACATCTAACATCACTCAGAAGAAAATCATTTAAAGTGACAGATGTTGGCAGATAAATGGGAAGTATGAAAGAATATGTGAGTTAACTTCTAACATGCAAATTGTAAATATTAGTTAATACAATAGTTAATGCAATGAACTGTTTATTTGTATTGTGTTTAGATGTTGTTATGGTTTGTTACAAAAATAAACTGATTGAAGTTGCGAGTTGAGAAAGTATTCAACCAACATCAGATTTAGATTAAATGTTAAACAGAGGAATGATCTGAATTGAATGTGTACAATGTGAAATGAAGTGTGTGTGTGTGTGTTTACTTATCTGCCAGGTGTAAGTCGCTTAACTTATTGCATACTGAAGCAGACGAATTGCAAAGTTCATTGCGACAGGTGCGCACATAAGGATCCAGCATTGGACGATGCCACCAATGCATTTTGGGAGCGCGCCGCAACGCTTGCTGAAAGATCATCATCTGGTTCATGGTGATGAAATTGCGCTTCAGACAATGCGCATCATGGTGATAATTGCAGAGTTTATCATAGATCCAAATGCGGCGATTGCACAAGCGTGTGTTCTGACGCAACGGCGGTGCATACTGGAGGAACATCTCGAACTCGGGACGACTGAAGAGATCGGCCAATGTCCGGAACGATGAATGTTCACGCAACTCGACGATCGCCTCGCGGGGAATGCAATCGAAGCGGACACAACTCAGCATATTGACGGTGTGAATGTACCGTGAATCGTAGTCATGAAATAGCCAAATGATAATGGCAATTAACACCTCCATTTCCGAGTTGACGCATATCTTTGGCGAGTTGAGCACACCGAGCAACACTTGGGGCCAAAGTGTCAGATACTCCTTGGTACTGATCATGGTCAGAAAATAGCGATTCACACGCAAGATCTTGGGAAACTCCAATGGCATTGACCCCGACACGCCCATTACCAGATGCAGGCCGCTAAACATATAGAAACCGATTTCTTCGCGTGCCAAGCGCGGATTGCAAAAGACCTTCTCGAATTGTTGCACCAGCGACTCGATTCTCAGATGCTTGGCCGAGCGATATGTGGTCATCAGCAGCTCGGGGGGAAACATATAGCTCGGCTGGTCCATCCAGCGATAGAGCAAAGTGAATGCCTCGACACTCACACGGCTTTCGGGCAGCGCAAAAACCATTCCGGGCACACCGTTCTTAAAGAAATCTGTCGTCCGTTGCAAGATATCCAGTTTGCACTTGATCTCTCTGATGCCAATCATGATGGACACAATGTTGGCGGCAATATCCTCAGCGACGCGCGATTCATCGCAAATATACGGACGTGAAGGCTGCGCAAATGGTTCGAGGAATCGTGTTAAGAATTGAATAGTGAATGTGAACACACTTTCAAACCTGAATTATCACAATAAAGTCGTGATCCGGAGCAGCTGCCATGGCCAATTGTTGTTGTCAATCGTTTTGCTGCATTCAACTGTCACAACGTCAAAAAGAGAGAAGACTATACAAGCTCTGTGACAGGGCTGCAGCATAAGTACTAACAGCAGGGTTGCATTGAACGACAAACGCCAAAAGTGCTGCCCATAATATTGAAATGAATTGAAAAATCACAAATTTAATAGAGAAATAATCTACGAACATCTACAATAAATAAACAGCATATAATGCGGCTCTAATTAAAAACTCTGCACAAAATTTTGCTACGATCAATTGACACAGTGCTAGAAAGAGAAGACAATATTCAAGGGCCGTAGCAGGGCTGCCAAAAGTGCTGCCCATAATAAAAGTATAAAAATCACTAAAACAAAACTATAAATAAATATACAATAAAGCAAAATCACCAATTGCAGAACTAATTAAAAAAAACCCCTGCACAAGTGTTTGACGAAAATGCAACTCTAGGAAACGACTTGCCAGGGCTGCAGTGCAACACAGGGCTGCATAACAAGTTTGTTGGTGTATTTGAAAGTATTTGAATTACCATTTGCGATATTGTTTATCGAACCATCGATATCAGCGGCCTGCAGGCGTTTCGATTAAAAGTTAAATACAAAGATTATCAACAGCACAAAACAAAAATCAAGCGTTCAAAGTTTTTTCGCCATAATCCCCCAGACAGTTTTCTCAGCTTGAGCTTCAGCTGCAGCTGCAACCTGCTGCAGCAGCATCTGGCAAAGTCACAACAGGAGTCAGCAAGCAGCAAAGGAATGGAAGACGCGACACGTTCAACATTTCGCGTGGCACGCGAAGTAAACCACAAAAAAAAAAAAAAAAGAAAAAAAATGCTGTAACTCCCACAGCATCATCGTCTGCGATCTGACTCGCCACAACTCTTCGCTTCGCCCCCCCCCTCGGTTTTGGGGACATGCTGCTATACTCTGGTGAATTTTTCGCACATTCTTTTACTCGCTTTTATTTGATTTCATCTTTTCTTTTTTCGTTTTGCCCTGTTGCAAGCATATAAATTTTCGTTCAAGTTGAAAAGTTTCACATACTCCTGTCACGTATTGCACACGACATGGAGGCGGTTAAAGCGTCGACTAGCACTCAGGGAGGAGTTGGGAGAAGGAAGTTGGAAATATACGAAGTATGTACATATATGTATGCGGTTGGTTTCGAGAAGCAGTTGTGGGTTACAATATGGCGTGCAAGTTGCTAATTTATGGCTGACATTAGAATGCAATCATATTCACTTAAAAAACTGCATAACTTTTAACTTTACCACTGCTCTGCTTCGCCTCCGCCTCCATCGCTTCTCTGTCGTTGTTCATCGCAGCTGCTTTGTTTATTGTGCACTGTGCAGTGATTGGCATTGAATTGGTTTATTTTACAGCTGTAAATTTCTACAATAAATGCACACAGTGGACAATAGCTTATCTACTATTGATTTACACACATCCTGAAGCTAAGTATAAAATCCTGAATCAAAATAATATGTTATCAAAATTGAACCTAGCAGATTTATACCTAAATCAAAATTCTACAATAATTCAATCTCGAAATTCAAAATGTTAATATTGCTTGAAGAATGCAAAAATCTTAAAATTTAACCAAAATGGATAAATCTGAAATCAAGATCTTAATCATGGAATTCCAGATTTAAATCTTGTTTCAAGAATGCAAAAAACATTAAATTGAACCAAGAAGGCGAAAGCTTTAATCAAGATTTGAAATCTACTACTACTTCAATCTAAGTTCTGTGATCTAAGATAGTCATAGTCATCTCATAGTTTTAGCCCACACGACTGTAGCTTTCCTATTTGTTAAATAATAATATTACGCAGTTTTGCTCACGTTGTATTTTGATATAAGTGCAGTTAAATGATATTTAATTTATTAGCAGTATTTCTCAGATAATTGCCTTGTTTTGCGAGGCAGTTAAGTACACAATATATATCTTAAAATGTAAAAATTTTGAGTTTTTCGCGTCGAATATTGATATGGGTGCAGTTCAGTCAAATTTAATTTAAGAGCAGCATTTCTGGGGGATAACTGCCTCATTTATTATTATTATTACTTTATTTAATTGCAGCTTTTCTGAGGCATAATTGTCTTTTTTTGCGAGGCAGTTGAGTAAATATCTAAAATGCTATCTAAATGTATATCTCACAATGTTATCAAAATTGCAGCTAAATCAAATTTAATTTAAGAGCATCATTCCTCGGGCATAACTGCCTTATTTACGAGGCATTTAAGTTCATAAGGTAAAAGTGTTAAATAAAAAGTGCAGCTAAGTCAAATATATAATTGAATTGCAGCATTTGTTGGGAATATCTTTGATATTAATTAAAAATGTTATCTTACAATTTTATCAAAAGTGCAGCTAAGTCAAATTTATTTTAAGAGCAGCATTTCTTCTTCTTACACCATAAATATTCCATTTTTTTTTGTTGAAACAAACTTGTACGCAAGCGCAAATGACTTTGATGTCGATCGCAGATTGCATTACTTGTAAAGTTTAAATAAGACTCTTCGCCTGTTTGCTTTATGCAAATAAAGTGTGTGTTTTCACCCATCCACCCACACACACACACACACACATAGATACAGATGTGTAAGCCTGTGTGGCAGCAACTGACCCGTGACATGTGTCGCCAGTATGAACATAAGCCGCAAAAGGATTTTCGACAGAGGCGCCACGCCTCCGCCTGCCGACAAAATGTGAAAACCAAACGAAACCAAAGAATTATTGTCCTGTCCCTGACCCGCATGCCCAACAGACTGTGTGCATTGTCTGTGTGTGTGTGTTGGTGTGTGTGTGTGTGTGTGTGTGTGTGTGTGTTAGCTGAAGCACTCATTTTCGGTTCTCTCGTTACTCGTTGCTGCCGTTCTGGCCATGCTCATCGTCGCATAATCCTCAACCAACGTGACCCCAGCTGACAGTTTTACAATTTGCACAGTTCCCCCCACCCCTCCACCTCCACCTCCTCCCCCTTCCTTCCTTACACTCTCTCTCTCTTATGGGCGAGAGAGGTGTTTGGTTAAGCACATAATTAATACGAAATTTGATTGCCTCTGCCGCGTTGGGACTGCGTGTGTGTGTGTGCGTGTGTGCGTGTGTGTGTGTATGTGCGTGTGTGTGTATGTGCGTGTGTGCGTAGTGTAGGTGTGTGTGTGTGTTCGCTGTTGTCCTCTTTCACAGCATGGCAACCTGCAGAGAAGCGTGTGCGTAGCCTTCTCTCTCTCGCTCTCTCTCTCTCTCTTTCTCACTCGCCCTATCTCTTCCTCTCCCCCTCCCTCTCTCTCTCTTTCGCTCACTTATTTATCGTCTCTCTCTTTCCGTTGACCATGTTATTTTGGCAAAAGTGAAAGTCAAATTAAAGCAAACTTCAATGCCTGGCTTCGGTTTTGGTTTTGCTTTTGGCTTCGACTGCTGCGGTTTGCCGCTTAAACGCTTGCGGTTTAATTAATCGACTCATAGTCAATGCTAACTCCGCTCTCCACTCTCCGCTGTCTGCCGTTTTGTCTCTTCTCTATTTCCTTCATCCTTTATTTTTATTTTTTTTGTTGGTGACTCGTTTCCTTTCTAGTTTTTTTGTACTTTTTAATATGTGTGGCGCCATCTAGCTGTGGGTGGAGGCAAGCAAGCGCGCTCTTGCTCATCCTGTTTTTGCGGTCAGATAAAAAACTTGCAACTTTTGTTGTTCGTCGTCGTCGTCGTCGTCGTCTCCCGAAAATAAATCAAGCACCAAACTACTTTTGCTTCAAATGATTAATTAACTGCATTTTGTGCTCGACCACGTTCTGCATTGAGGCGAGGCCAAAAACGACGAAGACGATCATTTTACTGGCTCCAGGGCAGTTTTGCTTTAGTTTTTCTCTATTTTTTTTTTGGTTGGGCGTGGGCGCCACTTCAACGTCTCCGTTAAGATATTCTTAATGTGCTTGTTAGCAGCGCGTCTCGAAGACTCTCAAGTCTGTGAGACTTTGAGGGCTGTGCCCCAAACTGACAGCGGCTCGCTTCATTTCTCCTCGCCTTCCGACTCTTCCACAACTTACAAACTTGCGAGCGAGAGCGAGAGAGAATGAACCATGAATTATGTGCGCCCTTTTTTGCCAACTTTTTCCACTTTCCTCACTTTTCCCACCTCCCTCCCATTGCCGCCTTTGGCATTAACGGGCAAAGCGTTGAGGCGTCGCTGTTTTTGCACGGCAATTGAAAACGAATAGATTGAGAATGCTTTTGGCGTTGCCAGACTGTGTGTTGCCGGATATAAAAAGCATTTAATAACTGCTCAGGCTTAAGCTTAAATATACAATTAAGAATTTATTGTATTAAAAAGGGTACTAAGCAAAATAATAATTTCGATTTGCAAAAGCAAAACAACAAATGGCAACACAAGCGTTTAGCGTTGCCAGATAGCAGGCAGACTTTTACTATGTTCCAAGCAAGCAAAATACAATTAAGAATTTATATATTAAAAATGTACTAAACTAAATCAAAATGATTTCGACTTAAAAAGTTAAACAACAAATGGCAACACAATACTTTTGGCGTTGCCAGACAACAGACGAATACAAAATACAATTGAGAATTTATGTATTAAAAAAGATACTGAACAATCAAAATGATGCTTAAAAAACGAAACGAACGAAATTGGGCGTCAAATGGCAACACAAACGTTTAGCGTTGCCAGACAGCTGGAGCATTTTAACCAAATTAGTGCTCAGTTAAAATATGATCAATTTGATTGATGTCGATTCCTACATCAAATGAAATTGTATTCCTCAACTTAAAGTTAAGCATCAACTGCCGAATTTGTGATGTCGCTGCATCAAATCAATTTAAGCTTTTAAGCCATTTATTGAGGCTACTCAAATGTCAATAGAGGGACACAACAATGACCCTCCTGATTGTCCAACATACACTACAATTACATGTATTTGTATGGGCATATGAAATGCCATTCGACTGAATACCTAAACGCAATCTGATACGATAATTACAAGTAGGATTAAATGTCACATATTGTTCGAGTCTTAAAATATGAGAAAAACATGTCGATAAACTAAATTTGTAAATATGCTTTAAATTGATTGATCAATCGCATGTTGATTTCCCCAATTATTAAATCAAATTTAATATGCAAACTTTGATTAAAAGTGTTGGCCAAAAATTCTAATTGTTGATTTCAATCAATTAATATATCGCAAAATGTCAAAATATGAAATTACATAAATTGAAAATGCAAATATTGAACAAGTATTTTGGCACTAATTGCAAATTAGCAAATTTCGTTGATGCGAAAATTGTTTGATTATTCATTTCTAATTAAAGCAAATTTTTGTGCATAACGAATATGGTCACACTGTGCATCGGCTTGTGTCGTGTTTTGTTTTATTGAAGCTATTGAAAAGAGCAAAATGAAAATTAAAACAAGTAAGAAAGCTACAGTTGAGAGTGCTCGACTGTGAAATACCTGTTATACATTTTTGGATCAATGGAAAACCGTGCGGTATTACTTTTAAAATATATACCAAATTAATATACTGCATAAATACTGAAAATATGCCAAGTGCCTGTGAGATATCCGCTAACGATTATGAATAAAATCAAAACAGTTTCGTATTATTCTAAATGCTCGACTTTGACATATTCGCTACCCATTCTAATTTAAGGCAAAAGAGTGCGGTATTATTTTCAATATATACTAAATTAATATGCTGAATAACTAGTAAAAATATACCAAATTCTCTAGTGTGAGATATACCAAATTTGTATACAGCAATAATACCAAAAATATGCACAAGGATATACATATATGGTTTATTTAGGTATTTTTGCACTCTTTGGTATATTTTCAATATTCAAAATATACCATAATGTTCAAAATATACCATATTGTTAGCCAAAGCAACTGATCAAGATTTTATGTACTTAATAAAATCGGATAATCCATTCTCAGCCTGTTGCATACATTTCTCGCAGGCACAAAGTTATCATACCCTTCCACCCAATGGGTAGCGGGTATAATGAAAGGAAAACTACAGCAACCGCAGGACGAAGAAGCACTTGGAATTTAAGATGCTTTAGTTTAAGAAATAAGAGAAAATAGAATCCTTCTTTCATCTCAAAATCCAATTAACGCGCTGTGAAAATGCGTGTGCCCTGGATGTATGTGGATGTATGTGTGTGTGTGTGTGTGTGTGGGCTTCCCAAAGGATAATAAGCAGCTTAGACTAAGAGTCCAGCAATAGCAACAATTCGACGCGTCTAAGCATAAAGAAGTGTAAGAAAGAAAGAAGGAAAAAAGAAAGTTGTTAGCGGGGCAAAATCGAAGCGTATTGGCAAAAAGATTGCCAATAAGCAAACGGATGAAGTGCGGTCATGTGGTCGTTGGTCATACGGCTGAGCAGATTTCCCTCAGGTATACATAAAGATATAGAAGATGGACACACTCACACACACACATAAAGAACAGCTCAAAGTCGCAGTCGGAGGAGTTGCCAAAAAATTGGCAGCACTCGAGATATGATAATGATACAATTTCGATAAAGCTTAACAGGGATTAGGCAGAGAGAGAGAGAGAGCAAGAGAGTGTGGAAGAGAGAGAGAGAGGCAGAGCGATTGTCTGACGCCCTGGATGAACGATGATATCGGCTAATTGGCATCGCTCCTGACTGTTGTCCTGATGGCGCCAGGCTCTTGGCTCCTGGCTGCTGGCGCCCGACGCTCGACGCCTGACAGCCAAGAATAATGTCCAATAAGCAGCAAACTGCAGCTCGGAGCTTCGAACTTCGAGCTGGTCATATGTGTGTGTTTTGTGCTGCCAGTTGCAAGTGACAATTTATTAATAAACAGGCAGGCTAGCTGGTTGGCAGGATAGCAAAGCAGGACAACGAGACAACGACTCGACTTTGGACTGCCAATTACCGCCCAGCAATAAATTGCATGTCACTGGCGTCGCGAATTCCTCTTCTCCTCTTCCCTATCCCCAAAATACCAAAAGCCCAATCATAGCAAGAGAGAGAGAGAGAGAGAGAGAAGTGGCAACCAATGTTGCGTTTAATGGACTCAATAAATTCTGGTGCCTGTCTAACGATGGCCGCTTGACAGGCCCCCCAACGTTTATTAGGCAACAATGGCCAAAGAGACTCCAGTCGAGTTGAGAGTCAAGAAGAAAGATGAATTACTTACAGAAAGGACTCATATTCCACATTTCCTTCCTTTCGAATGTAGAGTTAACGAAATGCTTATCAAATATTTATAAATTTGCATTGCTCTGATTGTCAATCAATCTCAACGGAAGCGCTTTAATTAGCTCACATTTAACATGGACGCACAGCAGCAGCAATTGGACAGTTTGGCCAAAAATTCATTATTAACTATTTCCTTTTGATTGCCACAATCAATCACAATTGGAATTTTCATTTTCATTGTATGCGAAATGTTGTGACTGGCTTCTGAGATAGCTTTAAAGTGTAATTAAATTGAAAAGTGTAGAGAGTTGATACTTATTAGCTATTTATAGTGTGAATTTATCTGATTGCCAATTAATCTGCGCCTCAGTTGGCAGGTGCTTTTGCATGTACAGAGGCAATTAACTTCGAAGGTAATTAAAAGGTGAGCGTTAAATTGATCAACTGAATTAAAGCAGAATTAACATGTTATCAAACATTTTTCATCGCACTATTTTTACGCATTTTACACATGCTAAGTTCAGATAAAGTGTAAACACAACCCAATTGTAAACGGCCATAATGCAAAGCATATTTTAGTGCAGTGTAAACGGCCATAAGCCGTAAGGTAAATAAAAGGCTTTCATATGATGAAATGCTTATTGAAAACATGCTATCAACAATTTGTTTTGTACTACTTTTATGCCATTTTTTTAAATAAAGTCAATTTTACAAGTGAAGTTCCAATGAATTGTAAATATCTTAATGCAGTGTAAACAGCCATAATTCGGCCGCAAGCAAAGGCTGTCATATGACCAAATGCTTATTATAAATTTATTGTAAATATAACAGATATCATTTTAACTTATTAAAATTCGCATTTCACTTGCAGAAATTTAACATGCACGAAATACTTGTAAGCAGCTATGTATAAATGTGTGTAACTGTCAGTGTGACCAGGCCAAATGCAATCGTTTGCACACACACACAGACACATACACAACATGCACACAAGCTTATTCAAAGTCAAGGCAGCAACGAAACGAAACGAAACGAAATCAAATTAACCAAAGTGCGCAAACAGAATAAAGAAAAATTGCCAAGCTAGTGGAGAGAAGAGAAGAGGCAGTCGAGAGATGGCGCTGCATGTCTGCGCGTGTTTGTGTGCGTGTATGGAGAATGCATTGAATGCAGTTGAGTTGCCGCAACCGCAGCCGACAGATGGCGCCGCCAGTAGTGCAAAGTAGGGTAGATTACATTTGCTTTGAATGAAGGCAACATCAGCAGCAGCAACAGCAGCTGCAGCTGCAGCAGAAGATGCTGCCGGAAAATGCTGATGCTGATGCTGAATGCGGTGGCAGCAGGAGGAATAGACAAAGTCTCGGGTCGGGTTGGCGCCACTGAACCCTTGGAGAAGTCAACAGAGAGGAAACACAGTCCACGCAGTCAGCCCGTAGCCGCCATAGACAAAAACTACATACAAAAAGAAAGAAAAAAAGGCAACTGCCGCAAAGCGAGTGAGAGCGAAAAGGAAAGGCTAAAAAAAAGGCCGGATACGTTTCAATGACATCCTACCAAGAAGAAGAAGCAGAGCGAAGTAATTGCTAGAGAACTCTTCTGACCCCCCCACCCCCACCGCCATACTCTCCTCTTTCTTTTTGTTGCCCTGGAAAAATGTGTCTTTGTCAGTGCGTCACTGGAGCGTTCAGCGAGCATTCGCATGGAGAGCGCACACAGAAAACTAAAAAGACGAAGAAGAAAGCAACAGCTACCCCACCCCCCTCCACCTTCACTCACTCCTGCCAAGACGATGTCAAGCCAACCTCGCTCTCTCGCTCTCCCTCTGTCTCTTTCGCTCTGCCTTTTGCATATCAAAAGTGAAACTTTGACATATAATTTCTCGCATGGATTTTCACTTTGACGACATAAACGATGACAATGCCGCCGCCGTCATCGTCGTCGTCACAAAGTCGCAATCCTCATTCAAAGAAAGCAAGTATCCAAAGAAAAAGAAAAAAGGCAAAAGCCGCATTCCTCACGCACACACACACATGCACATACACATATGTATATGAAAATAAAAACCCGTTAGCTGCCCTAGTAACTGACAAACAACAATTGACGTAAATATGCAACTCACCAACTCCGTTTAAACACAATTGCACGCTTGAACACACACACATTTAACACTTTTTTAATGCACAAGAAAAAAAATATAAAAAAAAAACACTCAATTTAAGCACAGAAAAAAAAGCGCGGTCATCGACACTTGTTAAAAACGCGTAACTAACTGCCATAGCATACTTTTAAGTTTAAGGTTGTCAAGTGCGTGTGTGGGCTGAGGGAGGCTGACCAGTAGGTGTGACGTCAGCATTGCCTTGATCGTGTCATAGCAGCCAAGTGACGTTCGGCTGTCAGAGCAAGCGGCTGGGCCAGTGGGTGGCTGTGACGTCACAGCGCAAGGATCGTGCTATAGCAGTCAGTAAATCTGCGATTGCAAGGCTAGTATTTAATTTAGCATTTTTTAGTGCGTGCAAAAAAGCTTAAGCATGTATGGAATTGTTTACAAAATTTATATTTATTGGCACTAGCAACTATGTATAAAAAATATGAATTGGCTCGTATATTATTTTGCACAACAATAAAAAGTAATTTGAATTGGCGTGCCACGTTGGTTTATGCAGCCCTCGTACAACGTACACAAAATAAAACACGGCAACAAACTACTTGCGACTGTAATCTGTGTTTGGCAACATTGCAGCTACCCCTACCCCTACCCCCGCCATCATAAGCTGCATGCTGTGCTGCGCCTGGCATGCGGCCAACTCGTGATATCAAATGACTAACTGTTATGGGCTCCCATTGCGATTTACGCTCTATCAATCAGTGTGCGGTGTGCAGAGTTGCCAACACGACTTAAAGTCGCGTGTTTAGCATGCTTTTTATTTTTCATTCTTCGCCGCTGTCCGCTTCGTATTCTGCTTCGCTGTTCGCTTCGCTGTCCGTTTCGTATTCTGCTTCGCTGTCCGTTTCGGATTCTGTTTCGTTGTCCGTTGTGCTGCTCGCCGCTGCCTCCGCCTCAGCCGCTGCTTTCAATGATGCCGCCTTTATGGCGGCCGCTGCTTCGGGTGTGTAAACAGTAAGCTGCGCATCCGCAGTCGCTGCGCTGCTGGCGAATTGGGCGACAAGCGAATGGAAGAGCGGATAGGCGGGTCCACTGAAGATAGTCTGGATAATCAGACGCTTGTCGAACGGCCTTTTCACCTCCAAGAATATGCGACGAAACGGGGCGCCATTCTGCAACAAGTTTGATTTTAGTAAAGTGTGATTTCGCTTTTAGTTGTTACCTACGTCTTCGGGTCGCGTCGATGGCTCCGCTGGCAGGGCCACCATATCAAAGATGATGCAACGTGGTCGCCGTTTCTTTTTGTACTTTCTCTTCGGTTGTGTTTGCTCCATTGCGAAAGCCAATTAAATGCCCAGCTCTTAATTGGCCAGTGTGTGCACACTATATTTTTGTCGGTTTTTGTGTCGTTGCTTCGATTTGAATGGCAGCATGCTAACTTGTTGTCTCTCTCACACTCCTACAGTAACAGGCGGCTTGGAGTGTGTGTGTGTGTGTGAGTTGTTTGCATGTGTGTAAATTTAGAAATTATGTTTTCTTGTCTTTTAATTAATAATCTCAAGGGTGTTGTGGCTTTTGCTGAAGTTGAAGGCAAACACAGCACACGTATGAGCTTTTGCAGACAATGTGATACACACATACATATATAAATTTGTGTGTGTGTGTATTTGTATTTATAAGGATTTCTTGTCTACATTTTAGCCACAAACATGAGAAACCAATGCCAGCTGTGCTTAGTCCCCCCCTCTATACATCCACCTCGCTCTCTCTCTCTCACGCACACACTGGGACGCTTTTATGCCTCTGCGTGTGTGTGTGTGTGTGTGTGTGTGAGAGTTGACAATGTGATTTACATTTAATTAAAATCGTATTTACTCGTTAGATAAACAAACAGTGCAGAGACGCACAACAATTGGCAGTCAGGATGGCAGGATGCCAAGGCTCCAAAGGCTGCAACAGAACGCGTCTGTCTTCCTCATTTCATTCAGCAGCCGGCGCAGCAACAGCAACAACAACAATAACAACAACAACTACAACAACACATGAACAGCAGCGGGCGAAGCAAGAGAAGGAGGATTAAGCTCTAAAATGTAAAAAATGACGCACAACATCAGGTGTTATTTGCCTTGGCACAACACAAAGTTGGGTTGAAGGAGTGGGAGAGGGAACAAGAAGAAGAAAGATGGAAAGGGAAAGAGAGGAAGAGGGAGAGGGATAGACACATCTTCGTCAGCGTCAGTCTACGAGTGGGAGAGAGAGAGAGCAAGATAGAAAGAGAGAAGCTGCCAGGCTGTCAAAAATAGCAGCCTTCAATCGATCGGCATTTTACCAACTATGGCGTATGCACGACGTGCAGTTACCCTGTAAATACAACATTTTCATATATTGCATGTATTACTTTCTTTTTTAGTTAGTTATAAAACTGATTTCAAAATCGATCTTATAGTTGACATACCCTGAAGTCAGCTCGACGTGTAGTTACCCTGTAGAAAAAAGATTATCTAGTTTCATAAAGAGCACAACTTTATTACAGTGCTTATGTTACTATTTGTTAGCTAAACGTTTGATATTACAATCGATCTTATAGTTCATATACACTGAAGTCAGCTCGACGTGGAGTTACCCTGTAGAAAAAAGATTATCTAGTTTCATAGAGAGAACAATTTTATTATATTGCATTTATTACTTTTTTTTGGTTTGTTATAAAACTGATTTTAAAATCGATTTTATAGTTTACATAAACTAAAGTACACTCGACGCAAGGCTACCCTGTAATAAACATTATCTAGTTTCTAAGGTTGCACAACTTTACCTTATTCAATACCTAGCAAGCTTCGCAATATCTTAAATTAGCTGCTTTTAAATCTGTTAGCTTCTCGAGTAAGCACGACTTCATGTTACCCTGTAACTGCATATTTAGTATATTTTGCTTACTTTGTTTCCCTCATTCTGGCTTTTCTTTACATATTTGCAGTATCGAATTGTAATATTACAAAAAAAAAATAGTTATTTTGATTTAAAGTGAAAATTTGTTTAATTGTGTCATCTCAAAAAGAGCCATTGCTTTGATTTTTGTATATATGCAGTTCTTTTTGAATTTACAGTATAAGAAAAAGAAAAGAAATGAATTTTGTCATAGATTATTATTGATCCCAAAATTGTATTCTACATTTTTTTTTTGTTTTTACTAATACTATAAATTAAGAAAGAACTATTTCAAGTATTAGTAAAAACGAAAAAGTATTTAAGGATTTAAAATTTTGTGATGGAATATTTTTAATATTTTTGATAAAGTGGCAAATAATATTGTTTTTATAGAAGTTTTAGAATAACTTGAAATATGAATTTTGATTTATTTTGTTAAATCTTATAAGGTATTTGCAATAGTTCCACCTTGAATGTGCTATGTTTAGTATACACAGGGAATTCGATAGAAAATTGCACGAAGGTCAAATTAAAGCAACATCGCTTTGCTTATGTAATTATACGTCTATGTTTGCCACACTCTCCACACTTTCATGACTTTGCACAAATAAGTGAAATATCTATTTAAAATTCATTTATTTACAAATGCCTTTAAGCCGGTTGCCTGGAAATTGGGCCTTGTTCTGAATGTTCTGTGTACAGACAGCATCTGCAACCTCAGTCTACATGGGAGACTAGACAATAATTGAAATATTTCATATGCTCGCTTGCTGCAGTCTTTGATGTTGCTCTACCGACTTTTCCAGCCTTGAGTTCTGTTTTTTTTTTTTATTTTCATTTTGTTCTTTGTTTGGAAAAGAGGGCTGCGGCTTTACGACGCAAATTTCAAATGCCAATGAAAAGAAATCGCAAATAAGCAGCCGAAATCATTTGGCTATGAAAATGGAATGGAATCCTCAACTCAACTCTTCATTTCCTATTCCACTTTGTGGCAGGGCTCTTTGATAAAAGCTTGCAGCTGTGAAAGAGCTGAAATTTCAATCTCAAATTTTTTTTTTTTTTCTTTATTGTGTACAGATAGAGAAAGGTTCAAGTAATAAAGGGAAATTACTACAAAGATTGTTAAAGTAATATTTGAGCTATGAAATTAACAGCACTTTTGAATGCTCTCATGCATGCTGACAAAAGTTTACTGCTATCAAATGGCATAATAGCTGACAAGGGCTTGCAGCTACAAAAGATTAGAAATAAAATATATTTTACATATGGTATATACAAATTTTTTAAAATGTTAAGAGTTATGATTAAGCTAACAACGCTGCATGCTGACAAAAGTTGACCTGTATGAAATGGCATGCTAGCTGACAAAGGCTTGCAGCGATCTAAGATTAGAAAATAAATGCTATATTCTAAATAGTATGATTAACAAATGTTGCAAGTTGAGATTGAGATATCAACACTGTATGCTGACAAAAGCTGACTGCAAAGTGTTCTCAAGCAAAATCATGCTGACAAATGTTCGCTGTTGCTAAATGGCACTTTAGTGACAAAGGCTTGCAGCTACGAAAGTAGCTTATATACCAATTAATTAAAATGTTTGGAATGATCATTAGGCTGCACACTGTCAAAAGCTCCCTGCTAAGTATTCTCTAGAGAAAAGAGCTTTAAAATGCTTGGACCTATGTTATATGTAACTGCACAAAATAAACCAAAAGAAATATGAGAATTTCAAACGAAATTGACATCAACTTTTTGTTTACAGACAGTTAAAAGTAAAACTCATATATCATATAAAATTTATTTAAAATGTTACGAGTAATAATCAACTCTGTCCGCTGACAAAAGCTTACTGCTAATCGTTCTCGTTAGCTGTCAAAGGCTTATAGCTACATACTAGTATGTGATATGTAAGTGCACAAAATATGCCAAACGAAATATGAGAATTTCAATCGAAATTGACAGGAATTACAACTATTTATTTGCTACAATTGAGTGACGTGACTGGGCCACATTTCCGGGCGTTTATTCAATACTAAATTGGCATGCCAAATTGTGGGGATTATGTTTGTGCAATTGAAGCGGAAACGGATATGGCAACAACAGCAATATTTTCTGCTTGCAATTTCTGTGGCCTGAAAAATGTGACGAGCATCGCAAAACCGAGCACTTTTATGCAATAAAAGTCAACAAATATTTAGTATATGTATATTTTATTTATACCCACCAGCCTAGAGTTAGTTATAAGGCGTATTATAGTAAAACTCATGCAGATAATGTTTGAAAAAGGAAACATATTTATTTCTAGTTAGAGATGGTAAAACTAATCCTAACTTGAAATTTGAAATCTTTGCTTTTGAAATTATTTTTTTTTAGGTTTTTAGTAATTTTTGATTTATTTCAAGAAATTGCCAATTTGTAAATTAATTTTGTGTGCTTTTTTATAAAAGATATATTTTAAAAATCATTATCTAAAATTTAGTTAGAAGTTTTCTTTTTTAAGTTTTTAGTACATTTTTATTTATTCAAATGTTTTGAATTTTCATTATTATAAAAAAGTATTTATTCAACTACATTTTTTTTAACTTATTTGATAATTGAATGTAATTAAGTAAATATTTATATATTGAGCATAATCACAGAACCTTCTTGAAAATGTTTAGGCAGGTATTTTCACAGTCGACTACACTCGACGTCTGTAGCTTTCCAATTGTGTTGCTGCTGTCTTTGTGCCAGCGTCTCGGTTGCAAGTGCCACATTCATTTTGCGTGCGACATTTAAAGGCAAATCACTTATTCTTGTTATGCTTTTACTGCTACGAGTTGTTCTTGTTAATCGATACATTTTGTGCTTTTAACTGAAAGAGTTTCGACATCGACATCGACATCAACTCCCACAATTCGCAATCCTGTCTCTCTCTTTCTGTCTGTCTGTTGTGGACTCCCATTTGGACTTGTAAAACAATGACAAGGACAAATTTGTGAGCGAGGCAAACAGACAGGCGAACAATGGAATTGCTTTGTTTATCCAGGAGGCAGCTTTTGGGGGGGGTAGGCTGTTCCTTAAAGTGTCAATACAAATATAAATCAATGCTGTTTTCTGTGTGTAGAAGAAACCCCAGAATACCAAAAAGGTAACCCAGACTTCTACTTTGTTGTTCTTGTCGCTTGTTCTCGTCGTCGTCGTTGACTGCTGGCCCAATGTGATCAGGTTTGTTTTGTTTTTGGTTTTTTGTTTTGTTTCGGTCAGGCAATCAATTTTAACAAGACGCACTCTGTTGTCGGTCTGGCAACGCTGCCACGCCCCCGTTCCACCCTTTGACTTGCCCCCATTTGTGTCTGCATTTATCATACGAAGCAGAAAGAGTTTCGCATTTTTCCTGCTAATTGCTTGGCCTGATATACTGAAATATTGAGAGTATCGTTAGTGATAGAGTGTAGAATTAAATGTTTAGTTTATTCAGTTTATCTAGTATTTAGTATTTCGTATTTAATATTTAGTATTTTGTATTAAGTATTCCGTATTTAAGATTTAATATTTAGTATTCAGTATATAATTTTTCGTATTTATTATTCAGTATTCAGTATATCTAGTGTTTAATATTCCGTATTTACTATTCCGTATTTAATATTTAGTATTCAGTATTTAGTATTTTGGTATAATAGTATATTGGTATTTTAGTATTTCAGTATTAAGTATTTAGCATTTGGTTTATTTATTTAGTTTTTAGTATTTAATATCTAGTATTTACTATTTAGTATTTTAGTACTTCGCGTTTAATATTTAGTTTTTAGTATACAGTATTTTTTATTTAGTATTCTGTATTCAGTATTTTCTATATATTATTAAGTATTTATAATTTAGTATTTAACACAATATTTAGGATTAAGCATTTAGTATTTCATATTTAGTTTTTTGTATTTTGTACTTTGTATTTAGTATTTGGTATTTAGTTTGTAGTATTTACTATTTGGTATCAGGTATTTAGTATTCAGTATTTGGTATTTTGTATTTGTTAATTTATATTTAGTATTAAGTGTTTAGTATTTAGTATTTTTTATTTGGTATCTGGTATTTAGTATTCAGTATTTGGTATTCAGTATTTGGTATTTTGTATTTGGTAATTTGTATTTAGTGTTTAGTTTTTTTTATGGTATCTGGTATTTAGTATTTAGTTGTTTAGTATTACGTATTTAGTTTTTACCATTTAGTATTTAGCGTTTAGTATTTATTGTTTAATATTTAGTATTTTTGAAGTATATAGTATTTAAGTATTTTAAATTTTTACTATATTATTATTTTATTAATTAGTGTGCAGTATTTTATATTTGGTATTTAGTATTTTTTATTTGGCATCTGGTATTTAGTATTCAGTATTTGGTAATTTGTATTTAGTATTTAGTGTTTAATATTTGGAATTTTGTAATTGGTAATCTGGTATTTAGTATTTTGTATTTAATATTTAGTTGTTTAGTATTTGGTATTTAATATTTAGTTTTTAAGTATTTAGTATAAATTTTTTACTATTTTATATTTAATATTCTAATAACAAGTGTATAAAAGTAACTTTAACTTTATTTTTTCCCCAATAACATATAATATTAATAGACATCAACATATGTGTAAGTATAGGGCATTCAAAAGTCGTTGCGATCGCGTAGACAGATTTGTTGTAACAAGTGTTTCAAGCTAGTTTTTTGTTGCTGTTTAACAACTTTTTGGGCCATTATTTTTGTTGTGTTCTTCGTTGTCGTTGTTTTCATTTTCATTTAATTTCGAATCGTGAACTCTGCGACACAGACTCTTTAACTAATATTACCCTTGCATTTTCATTCCCCCTCCCCCCACCGGTTTCAACATTCACCCCTCGACACTTGGATGAAGAGAGCAGACGGATGAAGCTCAACCTCAGTAACCTGACAGCGAACGTGTGTTTTTCTCGTTGTAATTAGAGAGAAAATTGCAGGCCGCGCAAAAAGTTTGCAGACATTTTTTTCCCTTTTTTTTCATTTTTTTATATACTGCATTTGCTGCTATTACTTTGTTTTTGTATTTGTTGCTGTTGTTGTTGTTGCTGCAACAGCAGTTGTTCAATTTAATGTAACTGGGGAGAAGCATTGCAAAAAAAAACTGCCCAAGAATGAGTAAAGAATAAACTTGAGCAAGAAATCGACGAAGCTTAAATACTCTGATTTTTAATGTTATATTTTAAAAGCGAAATAAATTCGCTTGCTTACTTAATGAATTCAACATGAAGCAGCAAATTAAACCATTTTTCTTCTATCTTTAATCAACTTTTTAATATAAATAAAACAGTCATTTCTGAAATGCATTACAAACTCGATTTGACAATTCTGAACTTTTAACTATTATCTATTTAATAGAAACGCAATTAAACAAAAAATAATAATAATAAACTCACACAAAAAACGAAGCTTCTTTAAATTTTAGATGTAAAAAGCAATTCTTTAATAACGTTTAATCATGGAACTAAAAAATAAATATATAACAATTTAAGCTTTATTCAGTTTGAAATGAAAAAGAAAATAAAATAAAATAAGACAAATAAAAATAAAAAAATATAAATAATGCAAAAAGGAAATTAAATGAAATAAAACGAAATGAAACAAAATGAACTGAAATAAAATAAAAGAAATAAAAATAAAAATTAAAAAAATAAAATAATGCAAAAAGGAAATTAAATGAATTAAGCTGAAGGCCATTGCTGCCAATGCTTTACCAATAGCGTTAGTTTTAATTTTAATTATAACTAATCCTTTAAATAATAAATGAAATAGAACGAAATGAAAAACAATGAACTGAAATATAATAAAACAAAATGGCATAAAGTCATATGAAATGAAACGGAATGAAATAAAATGGAACGAAGTAAAATGAAATGATAATGAATAAATGATAAATAATGAAAAAAAAAACTATTTTTTTAAAAGGAATTCAACCAGCTATATAACCCACTAATGTTATCCTCTGCAATACACTTTAAATGTGTAAGAGCACATCAAAAATAAAGGGGGAGCAAAAAAAAAAAACAATGTAAAGTAAAGAGAGAAAAAAATGCACATGAAAATAAAGCGAGCAAGTTTTGTGATGGCGTCGATTCCGCTTGAAGAATGAGAAAATTAATGCACTGGCCTTAAATCGGTTGAACATAAGCAGCTTGGCAGCAACAAAAAAAAAACAACTTTTAAGAGAACAAGTGTTGAAAGTCTGCAATGAATATTGTTAAACTTTTGTGTGGATTGGACATAAGTTAAAGTATCTCAATTGTGTCTGCCTGGCAATAATTATGAGTATGAAGATTTAATTTACAGATAATTTTATCAGTTAACAATTACTGTAGCTTACAAATTTGACAAATTAATATATGTTAGCTGAATTTAATGTAGTGAAAACAATTAAGCTTTGATAGCTAAAAGTATTCACAACGTTATTTAGTGAAAAAATTTAGATTCTTCTGATAAAAAGTATTTATTTATTGTAAAAGTATTAAAGTTTTAATTGGTATACAAAAAACGTAATCAAGTAAGAGAGTGAGATCGACTTTGAGATACCCGTTATCCATTTTGAATAAAGGCCAAACAGTGTGGTGTCAAAATAAAATATACCAATTGCTATATTTGGTATTTTATTTATAAGGCTAGACAGACAGAGAGACGGATATGGCTAAATCATCTTAGCTGTTGACTCTGATCAAGAATATATATACTTTATAGGGTCAGAGATGCTGCCTTCTGCCTTTTACATATATTAATTTCGATGGATTATAGAATTTTATAAGCTTAATCGCATATATTTGGTGATATATTAAGAATTTGGTATTTTTCAGACTAGGTTTTCCAGACTATCTTTTTTAGACTACGTTTTTTGCACTATGTTTTTTAGAATATGTTCCTCAAGTGAACTTATTTTAAGAACACCATTACTCATTTATGTCAGTGTACTTACATTTTGTTTCCAAAAGATGTTTTTTACGATTATAAAAGTAGTCGTTGAAAAATTCAAGCTGCTATCGAGCAACGAGAGCTCATTTTGAAAAACAAAAAATTTTTCTAGTTTTATACGAAAATAGTGAAAGCAAAAGAAATGTATCATTTTAGTGAGAATCGCTATAAATTGCTCTTCACCGACGACGATGAACTGATGTCTGATGGCAACCATGATGACGTTGAACCAGTCGAAGAACAGCAGCCACAGCAGTCGAAGAACAAAAAAAGCAATAAGAATAAGAATGTGATTAAAGCGATCGTGGAGGAGAAGCAATTGCAGCAAACACCGCGAGCTGCGACAAAGGAGAAGTTGCCACAGCAGCAGCCACAACAGCAGCAGACACAGCAGCAACCACAGCAGCCACAGCAGCCACAGCAGCCACAGCAGCCACAGCAGCCGCAGCAGCAACCACAACAGCAGCAACCACAGCAGCAGCCACAATTTCGCTATAGACAACGCATTATCAACAATAGCAATCGTTATGCTGGAGCTGGAAATGGAGTTGGAGCTGGAGCTGGAGTTGGAGCTAGAGTTGGAAATGGAGTTGGAGCTGCTGCTTATCGTGGCAACTCGAATCGCTTTGCAAAACGTAAGTTGGATCAAGACTCTTGAAGCAAACTAAAGACAACTTCTTTCGCAGCTAACAACAACAACAACATCAACTTAGAGACAGTTGATGGCAGCAACACTCAATTGGTGGATGAACGCAAATACTTAACCGTGGAGCAATGGAAGGCAATGCGTGGAGAGCGTGCCAAACCCATTTACAACATACGCAAACCGGGCGAGGGGGAGCCCAACAACAACAAGTCTGAATGGAAGCACATGACTGTGCTGCAGAAGAACAAATCAAAGTTGTGCGAGGGATGTGTGAAATCTGAAGAGGATTCGAATGGACTCGAGTACGATGCATCGATGTATTCACAGCGTCGCTTGCAGCGCACCGTTGACATCGAGTTCAAGTTCAAAGACGATCGTCGTCGCCGCAACAGCGCTTGGATGGCCTCAAGGCCACTCGGTGATAATTCAGCTGCGATTCAAGCTCAGCAAAGTCAAACTCAAGTTGCCAGCAGCAGCAGCAGCAATAATGAATTCGAGACACCTTCGGATGAAATCAATTTGAATGATGACGCTGAATTTCCCACACTTGGTTAAATGATTTCATTTTAACATTACACACACACACACAGACAGGCACAGACAAGCCCTCAACCAAATAAGATTTATCACACACAAAAACAACATAAAATTAGAAATCAATCACAATCACAGGCAGGCAGCAAGCTAAAAACAAACAAAACGATCGTAGGCACATCAGCGGCAACAGCAACAAGCAAGAAGCAACAGGCAACAGCAAACAAAGAGCAACCAACACAGACACAATTATAACAATTGAATCCTCACGCTTCAATTCCAAATAAACTTCCATCTCGCAGCATCTCGAAAGGTGCACATAAAAAAAAAACGAATACAATTTAGTGATGAATAATAGAGTAAGTAAGTAAACCATTGAGTGATTATTAATACTGAAAGTAAAGATCGAAATCTTAGGCAAGTTTTGATAACTAATATTGAAAGTAGAGATCGAAATCTTAATCAAGTTTTACTTGAACAAATAAGAAAGATTTATGGTGTATTTTGCAAGCGATAATATATCTATATACCAAATATAATAATTTATATATTTCGGTGATATTTAGCATATTAATTTGCTATTATTCTTATACAATTATTATTATTGTTATTCGAATTATTCTTGTTTTTCATTTATTATACCAAATTCATACACTATTTGGTATATTTATGTAACATTACATTAAAAATATGCCATAGTAAGTATACCATTGAGTGATAATTAATAATCAAAGTATCGAAGTAATAATCATTTAACAGCTAAGAAAGCTGCTGTTGAGAAACACAAAAATGTATTGCCTACTTTTAAGGGCACGTCTTTTGTGCTCACTGACTGAGTGAGTCCAACTATCTATGATATCAAAGGGTCACATTTCTCAATAGAAATATAATTAACTACCGTAAAGAAATAGAAATTGAAAGCATTCATTAAAATCTATACCTGCTAGCTAGTGGGTAGAAGGGTATTATAACTTTGTGCCTGCAGAAAGTCTATGTAAAAGGTTGGAGTAAACATCTTAGTTGACAATTTGGTATATTTGGTTTGAATGGCAATAGTAGCAAATAAAGCCTTCGGTTCGATGTAGTATTTAAATATACTTACCTAGTTTACTATAACAAAAATAATATTTGCTGATCAGGTGTACTTTGTAATCTACGGTATATTTTTAAATTGTTCTAATATATCGATATACCTATTAAAGTATTTGCTTCAATGCAGTATTTTGTCAGTATGTTAATTTAGTATATTTGAAGGGTAATCATATCCAGTATCTCTGGTATATTTTGTAATCTACGGTATATTTTTGTAGTGTTGTAGTATATTAATACATACATATATCAAATATAGTTTTTGGACAGATGAAATAAATTTTCGGTATGTTAATTTGGTATATTTTTAGATAAATAATATCTGCTAATCCGGAATATTTTGCAATGGGTAAGTTTGGTATTTTTCCGGTATATTAATGTTGAATATTTTGCATTATATAATATTTCTTAACGTTATAGTAAATGGGCCAGTTTAGTATAAATAATATCTGATTTCAAATAATAACTGATAATGCGGTATATTTAGCAAGATATGTTATTTTTTAAACGCTGTAGTCAGTCAATAAGATGAAAGCAGTTTGGTATTATTCTTAAAATATACCAAATTTACACTGCGATAATATACTAAACTGGCCCATAAGTTTAGTATATTATCGCAGTATAAATTTGGTATATTTTAAGAATAATACCAAACTGCTTTCATCTTATTGACCGTAACTTTCTTATTCGTTTTATTTTAACCACGTTATCAATAAGTCACCTCCTCTCTTTTTCAGCTTTCTTCGCTTTCTCTCTCTCTCTCTCTCTGTCTCTCTCTCTCTTTGTCTCTCTCTTTCTCCCTTTGCAAGATTGTTTCGTGCATTGCATGCACAGCGATTAGTTAAGCCATTTATTTATGCCGCGGTCGGTCAGTGGGAATTGCGAAACGTCGGCCGCTGTCTCACATTGGCCATAACTTAGTAACTTTACCAGCTAGACACGGATACCGCGTATCTCGTTTGCTTGCCCCGACTTCTTTAGTCGTTAGTCGTTAACTTTAACTGCAACTTGTAGAAATTAGTTGCTGCCGCTGCTGCTGCGCTTCGCATATTTCATAATTAAAGTGCAAATAAAAACTAGCAGGCAAACAAAACATTTGCAATTAAATGTTGTTGTTGTTGTTGCTGCTTCTGCTGTTGCATTTTGTTAGATTTTTCCAAGCATACCCTGTAAATAACTGAGCTGTAGGGTAGCATGAGTTGCAAAGTTAGAGGGCAAAGATATGTTTGGATTTATATAGTATAGAAAATATTGCTGTACAAAAGTCTTTAATGTTATTTTGTATAAAATATTTTCTGTTTTTATTTTTATAATATTTAGTCTTTTAATTTAAGTTTTTTTCTTATTAATTTTAAAAGGAATGTAAAGCTTATATTTGAAATATAACAAAATGTGTACCATTTTGAATAAAAGCAAAAGATTGATGTATTTTTATCAAAATATACCAAAATAATATACCAAAATGTATAAAAAAACACTAAAGAATTCCAAATAATATATTTGCTATATATTGATATAGGAATACATTCAAGATAGAGTACAAAAATATACCAGATTGTCAGCCAAAGCATCTATGACGTTTTTGATCATACCAAAGTTTTTCTTTATACGATTTTTGTTGATTTTCGGGTGTGAAAGAGGGCGTGGCAAAAATGTGAAACAAACTTGATCTGCGTGCAAACATAATAAATTCTGTCGAACAAAAATTATAGCTCTATCTCTTATAGTCTCTGAGTTCTAGGTGTTCATACGGACAGACGGACAGACAGACAGACAGCAGACATCGCTACATCAGCTAGGTTGTTGACGCAGATAAAGAATATGTATACTTGATGGGGTTGGAGGTGCCTTCTTATGCCTCCTACATACCCTTCTGAATTGCATCTTAAGAAATATAGGGTATTTGATAGTCATCACTTGTATGCCTTTCGAAACGCGCCATGGACTCGAGTTGCGTTTCTTTATTTCTTCTTCACTTTGCGCCATGGTTGTTGTTGCTTTTGCTGCTGCTGCTGGCCGCAGGCGCATAATTCACTTTTTATTATCTCATATTTTATGGCAGTGCATGAAGCGCACTACAGCGAACTGACAGCGAAAGTAGTGGAGAAGGGGGAGGAGAGGAGAAGAGTGTTGGATAGTTGGCTTGTAATGCTGCTGCTGCTGCTGTTGTGGCTGATGTTGCTGCAACATGCTTCTTCTTGTGCCTCGCGAGAGTTTTGTATCGTTTAATTCATTTAGAATTTGCTTTTAGCGCTTTATTTGTTTAATTGCAGAGTGAGTTGTGTGTGTGTGTGTGTGTGTCGATTATGCACTCAACTACACTCACACGCACACTCACGCATACATGACTGCATTTTGCAATTACTTCAACAAGCAAACAACAACAACAGCAACAGCAACAATAACAACCGCAGCAACAGCGAACAACGTGCAGCGTTGCAGAAATTAATCAAAATATGAACAATTCAAACAGCCGCATTTCAAAGCTGCTCCGCCGCCAAGCTGCCACGCCCACATAAGCTGCATTTGACAGAATTTGCATTTGCAACACACACACACACACACACACACACACACACAGTTGCATACTCGCATTCAGTTTACGTTTAACTAAATGTAAACATTTTAGCAGCAACAACAGCTGCTCTGCCGCTGTCGCTGCCTCTGCCGGCGTCGCTGCTCGCTGCTACGTGAATTCATTAGAAGTAAAGCAAAACCAATGACACACCCTTACACACACACACCAACACACACACTCGCTACGCTTACGCTCGGCCGAGCTCCATTTATGTGAAATTATTTTGGATTATTTTCTGTGCTGCTCCCCTTCCCCCCTCCTCCCTCACTTCTCAGTCACCCCTTATCGAAGGCAGCCCAAAAAAGTATGCTGTGATTTTTGGCACACACTTGCATAAATCGATATATGTATGCATGCCTGTGTGTGTATGTGTGTGTGTGTGTGTTTGGAAGTCAGGCGATCATAAAATGTGTATAAAAATGACAGGCAGTGTGAGAGATTTATGCTATGCGTATGTTAATGGGCGAGGGTAGCTCGAGCAATATATAATATATATAAATTATCACTTTGCATATCGCGTATTGTTCAAGTTACTCAACAAATACTTATGTATGGCAAATGAATCTTACTGCAATTGAGCTTAAGCTACTTTGTTTAACAATCTGGTGTATTTTTCGAATTGAGCACTTCTTCGATATACCAAATATGCAAGTCGGTATATTTTTAAAAAGGTTTGTAGTATTTTTAATTGATATACGAGTATATTAATCTAAAAGGTATTTTAAAAAAGTCATTCCGTATATTTTTAGTATTTATGCAGTATTTGTATTTGCTACATTTCGAATTAAGCACTTAATCGATATACCATACATAACATTCGGTATATTAGTAGTATATATGCAGTATTTTATTCGGTATATTTTGACATCCACAGTATATTTTAAATTAAGTACTTAATCGATACACCGAAAATGCCATTCGGTATATTTTTAGTATTTATGCAGTATTTTTATTTGCTATATCTCGAATTAAGCACTTCATCGATATACCAAACATAACATTCAGTATATTTTTAGTATATTTGTAGTATTTTATTTGGTATATTTTGACATCTACAGTATATTTTAAATTAAGTACTTCATCGATACACCAAATATGCTAACCGATATATTTTTGGTATTTTTTGCGCTATATTTATTTGGTATCTTTTAAGAATATGTGAATTAAAGAATATATGAATCTTTTGGTTTTATTCGAAATGAGTAACGGGTATCTCACAGTAATGCACACTCGAATTTAGCGTTCCTATTTTATTTTGTTTAATTTTATTTTCTTTTTTTTATCATATTATCATTTTTGCATAAATTCTTAAGCCGCATTTATTCAGTAAAATTCTATAATATATTCATAATTTGTATAATAATTTGTATATACTAAACTTACGTTTATTAACAAAAGCAATTAGGTTTGACGCAAAATTTTACTCAGTACTTTTTGTTTAATTAATTTGCATTTTATATATTGAAATTCTTCTGAAAGCTACCTCATTTGAAAGGTTGTTAGAACACAAAATCTAAATCGATACAAAAAATTTGACAAACTTCTCCGGTAGCCCTCTTCCACTCACTTTACACGACGCGTCTTCAGCAAAAATGTTGCAGAGCTCAATTTGAAAAAAGACTTCGCGAGCGCAAACGTTTGGAAACTGTTTTAAAATACGATTTATGCCATCCATATGCATAATACAAATGGAATTTACACAGAAATTGGCTAAAAATTGAGATGATGCTGACGGCGAAAGCCGAGAAAAGAAAGAAGAGTTTTTGTTGTTGTTGTTTATGCGATCCTATTTGTAGTAACTCATATACATATAAGATATATTTACGATGCACAATTTGCTTCTATTCCATGTTTGATGAGTTTGCAATTGTAAAAAGTTGTTGTTTATTTTTACAAATTATATGAAGCTGTTGAAGAATTTTTGTTTGATTTCTATTTTAAATGTTGTCAAGTTTTTATTATTTTATTTTTAACAGATAACAGATAGATAGAACAGATATATTGGGTTAAAATTGTCTTTATTTGCATTCACGCTATCTAATTGCGAGTTGCGAGTACTTGTAGAATTTGCATAGCAACTTTGATTAAAACTGACAAATTTGAAATGAGAATTTGAGTTATTGCAGTATTCATTTTAATCTTTATTAAGTGATTCTGAATTGATTGTATTATTGATTTTTTTCCTTAATAACTTTATGCAACTCTGACCTTATAAAATAAATTTTTCATCTACAGCAACAGCTGAGACTTTATATACTCGAATAGCCGAAGTAGGGCTGACAATCTAGTATATTTTGAACGTAGTACTGTATCAATATACCAAATATAGTATTTAGTATTTTTTGTAGCATTTATGTGGTATATTTATTTGAAATATTTTAACTATTTTATTTTATTTGCGCACTGTTACTATATCAATAAACCAAATATTTCATTTAGTATACTTTTAGTAATTTTGCAGTTTATTAAATTGGTATATTTTGAAATGAATATCGATCTGTTTCGTACTTTTACTATATTACTTTAGCAAATATAATATTTGATATATTTTTAGTAGATTTGCAGTATATTGTTATGGTATATTTTGCACTCTATGGTATATTTTCAATATAATACTAAATCAATATAACAAATAAAGCTTTTAGTGTATTTTTAATGTAGAACTCTATCAATATACCAAACATAGGCTTTGCTATATTTTTGGTATTTTGCAATATATTGTAATTTGGTATATTATAAAGTTAATACCGCAGTGTTTTGCCTTTAATCAAAATGGATACCAAATATCTCACAATCAAGCTCAACTCGACTGTAGCTTTCTTAGTTGTTTAAATATATAACGTTTCTTCTAATTTCTAATATACATACTTCCTCTATTATCGCTTTTTAAATAGTTATGCTTGATATGACATAATCGATTTAGTGTCAAGTACTCATAGCATAGCTCTTAAAGTTGTCTTCTTAAGAAATGCAATTTTAGTGAAATGAAATTTCTTACATATTTTATATGTTATATATTTATATTTTCTGTCTCTTCTATATCCGCATCGATTATTGTCATTAAAATAGCTATTCTCTTCTATGGCAACTTTCATAACTATAGCTCTTAAAGTTGCCAAGTTCGAAAGCCTCTTCATATGGTTCATTTATTTTGCAATACACAGTTCAATGTTCAATGTACATATACTTGTACATACATATATGCCATAGAATTATCCGTCTGTCAGTCTTCATTGGTTTTTGTTATGCGTTTTCTATTCGCATTCAGACATTGACTCCGACTTGGACTCGGAACATTGGCTGCGAGCGTAATTGTTACAGCCCGAGCCATAAAAATAAAAACTTTTTGCCTGCTGCTGTTTCTTATTTTAATTTTTATTGACTTGTTGTTGTTTTCTTTCGATTTCGATTCGTTTCGTTGCGTTTCGATTCGTTGCCATTTTCCCCATTTGCTTTTCATTCCCCTTCATTCCAGCTATTTGTGTCTTGTGCTTTTCTTTTATGACCATGTGTCTATGTGTGAGTGTGTGTGTGTGTGTGTGAGTGTAGCAATATGTGTATGTGTGTGTGTGTGTGTGTCGCTTGTCTTGTTGTTTGTCGACAGCGTCGTTATTTGATTTCATTTCTCGATTTGCCATTTTGAATTCACTTCATTGAATTGTTAATTTTATCGTCAGCAAACACACACACACACACACACTTATACACACACACTTATACACACACACTTATACACACATTCATGTGTCCTTTTGCCTTCTTTATTGTCATTGACAGTGTGTGAGTTTGGCCTGCGTTTCATTTCAGATTATTATACTCAAAGCCTCTCTCTCTCTCTCAGTCTCCTTCATATTTGGTGTACTGTACACCTTGCCACGCCCCCTGCTCCCCCCTTGATTGCTTGCCATACGTTGACTTGTTTATCATTTGGCCATATTACATTTTATTGCCCAATGTATTTTGCCGCAATATGCATCCAATATGTTTGATTACGTGCCACATACGCTTCATACATCGAGGTGTGCTCCACAAAATACAAAAAGAAGACGCAATTTCAAATGCCAGCGAAAGACTTTATACAAAAAAATGAATGGATTAAAAACAAATATTAAATGATGGAAATATTCGAATTCTTTGCTTAATTGAGAGCTGAAAACTTTTAGTAACAACAACTGCAAACTATCAAGTAATGATTTCTCTTCAGTATTTCAAAGTGGAAAATACCAACAAAAAAAAAATAAACTAGGTTAAAGCTTATTATATATTATTCACGATTTGGTTGTTTCACTGTACTTGCTTTGACGTTGAGAGTATTTTGCAAACGCTTTAGAAGCCCACCTTATAAAGTGCGTAAATAAAATAATCATATATCTACATTTAAAATTAAAAACTATAAAAGAAGTAAGAAATAAATTAATAACTAAAGTTGTGTATAATAAAGTCCATTGAAATTACTGAAAAAATAAATAAATTATATAAATCAAAATTGTGTCTTTTAAATGAAATTCACCTAATATATTTGGTTTTTTGGATTACAAACTTTATGACAAAATAGAACAAAATAAAAACAAGTAAGAAAGTTACAGTCTAAGATACAAGATATAAGATAAAAGCATAATATTGTGGTATTAATTTTAAAATTTATCAAATTAATATACCACAAAAATACTAGAAAATATACCAAAGGCTACATTTGGTATATTCATATAATACTACAATAAAAATATACCATAGAGTGCAAAATATATCAGATTGGTCAACAAAAGCAACTTATACTAAACATATACTAATTGTTGTATTTGGTATATTGCTATAGTATTACATGCAAAATATACCAAATTGTTGGTCAAAGTCATTGAAGTAAGAGTTTTTTGCCATTGAAAAGTATTTGTTGAAAAACTTTTACAATTTGTAACTGATCGGAGCCAAATTTTCAAGAATCTTAAATACTATGCTTAATACTATTTATTATTGCATGTACCAAAAAAATTGCGAGGTTCAAGATTATGCTTGTTATTTGGTTTTCGGTGGCGGAGGCTCAAGCATTACAAATGTTGTTGAAAATTATAGCTCAATCTCTCTTATAATTACTGAGATACAGTGTCTTAAACGGTCAGACGGACAGACAGACAGACGGACATGGCCAGATCGTCTCAGCTGTTGATACTGATCAAGAAATGACTTCTTCTTCTTTTACCCTATAAATTGTGTACATTATCAACTCTTCAATGAAAACTCTTAATATCCTTATTGCTTTATTAATTTTGACTACAATTAGTTAGTAATTTGAAACTTAGCGCACTTTAAAGTTGAGTTAAGTTTCATCTTCGGCTCTTTGATTACTAATGAAGGAGCCGAACAAACTGTAGAGTATTGGGGTATTACATGTAAGCACTACAAGTATCTTGTTTAAGGGCTTCGTTGTCGTTCTCTACCGGAGCTCATCCTCATATCGTTCTGTATACTGTGTCCTGGATGTCCTGTGTGTCCTGTGTGTGTGCTGTGTGCAATACAACAATGGCAACAACAAGGACAAGGGCAAAAGAAAATTTGCATTTCTTGCAGTAAATTCAATATTTTCCTTTATGATTTTGCATGTCGCTTGCTGCCAACTTGAGTGTACATTGTGTGTGTGTTTCGTGTTGTGTGTCCTGTGTCCTCCATGTGTGTGTGTGTGTGTTTGTGTGTGTCTCGTTTTTATGGGGCTGCCTGTCGAGCTTCGCTTCGGCGTATCATGTGCACATTTGTGCCTCAGCATATCAGGCGCCGCCTCACAAGACAAACAGCCGCAGCAGCTGTTGTTGGGCGTAGAAAGAGGAAGTGGAAGTGGAAGAGGAGGAAGAGGCAGAGGCAAAGGGAGAGACAGAGGGAGGGGGAGGGGCAGAGGCGGCAGCCATCGCGACTGTCATTTGCTCGATAGACAAGGCTGACTTCCTGGCTGGCGCAAAAACCTAAACGAAATATCCTTTAGCCGCTGCCTCAGCTTTTCCCCTCTTCCTTCTTCCTTTAACTCCAACTCCAACTCCAGCTTCATGTCCATGTCCTTGTTCTCGTCCTCGTCGTCGTACTAAGCACAGTCGAAATGGCTTCAAGTGCTTTTGCTGATTTCGGAAATTGGTTTGCATTAGAAATCACTTAAGCGCATAAAGTGCTGTGAGTTATTGCCGCAGGATGTGACCAGCAATCGCTCTCTCTCTCTCTCTCTCTCTGTTCCTTTCGCTCTCTCTATCTCTCTTCTCAAGCGTCACCCGCAAATTAATTAGAAAATTAGTACAACATTTTGTTTTCTTTTTTTTTTTTGCGCTTTGTGTGTCAGTCAACTGTCTCCAGCATCGCCTGTCACCTGTGTCCTGCTTTCTTTCTTTCTTTTTTTTTTGGTTTTCTCTTCCCTCTCTCTCTCTTTTTGTATTATTTGTTGCTTCTACCTGAATGTTGTGCTATTTGTTATCCTGTTTTTGGAAGCTGGCCTAAAACGCTGGCTCATTTTTGTAATTAAGACATTTTCGCCTCATGGACTTCAAAAGAAAAACCAAACGCCTTCACACAGCTTGACTTCTTCCAGTCACCCGCTGTTTTTCCGGGGAGCCGGGCAACAACAATGTGCAACCAACTAAGATCCTGCTGAGCTTTTCTTCCCGCCCTTTCTGCCCCTTTTCAGAATAACCTAAGCAGAATTCAAATTACTGAATTTTGTTGTATAAATATCGAATACACATTTGGTACACAAATATTTGTTGTTGCTTTTCAAGTTGGAGTTTTTTTGATTACATAGTTTCAATTAAGATTTATGCACATATATTAAATATTTTATTACAGTATTTATCTGGTATATTTTGTACGCTGTGGTATACTTTGAATGTAATTTTAGTATTTCACGGTATATTAATTTGGTATATTTTACACTCGAATGAATTGTTCTTTCTTATTTTCTTAAAGCTTATTAACTGCAATTAAATTTAACAGTTTGTAGCTTTGCTTTTTAGTAGCAACTTTTCACTTAACCGTTTAATAACTAATTTCCCTTATTTATTATTATTTCAAATTAAATTCTAAGCTTTAAAGTGCAGCCAGAGAAGCTTCGCGTCATAATTAGAACTGCATTAATTCTCATTACCTTTTTGTGTTCTTTGATTAAGTTTAGAATCCAGGTTCTTTCTTTGGCGCTTTCTCATTGTACTTGGAACTCCTTTTGTTTTGGTTTCTATCGCGATTTTCCTTGCAGCTTCTCTACTCTACTTTATTTCAGCTGCATTTCACTTTAGTATATTGGCGTCTGTTTAACCTTTAGAGCAGCCATAGAGCTGCTGCCTTATCTTTCTCTCTCTCACACTCTCTCTCTTTCTCTGTCTCTTTCTCTGTCTATTTCTTTTCTGGCCTTTGTCTAACTTAACTGCATTACTCCATTCTCAGTGCGCTTAGTTTTCTTACTCTCTGTTGCCCCGCTGCTTTAGTTGCAGTGTTTAGTGCAAGTATTTTGTAGTAGACATTTTGCCATAAGCTTTTGCCTCGCAACGCGTTTCGCGTTTCGTGTGCAACGTTGCTAATTTTGTTCATTAAACAGCTGAAGCATTTAATGGCAGCACACAGCACTAGATTGTTGCTCGAGGTAGCTCAGTGGCAACAACGAACAAGAAAGAAAGCTAGAATCAAGAGTGCTCGACTGTGAGATACCCGTCATATTTAATGAAAACAAAAGAGTGTAGTATGACTTTTAAAATATACTAAGTGAATGTATACCGCAAGAATACTAAAAACATATATTAAAGAATGAATTTTGTATATTGGTATAGTGCAACATTCAAAATATACCATATTGGTATATGGTAGACAGTACGGTATTAATTTGAAAATATGCCAAATTAATATACCATAAAAATACTGCAGTACGATATTCATTTTAAGATATACCACAAAAATTCTAGAAAATATACCAAAGTCTATATTTGCTATATTGCTATAATAGTAAATACAAAATAATTTTCAAATATACCGAATTGATATACCGCAAAAATACTAGAAATATGATCAAAGAATGTATTTAGTATATTGTTATAGTACTACATTCAAAATATAACATTTACCACATATCATAATATGCAGAGCGATATAAATTTTAAAATATACTAAACTAATATACCACAAAAAATACAGAAAATATGATCAAAGAATGTATTTAGTATATTGTTATAGTACTACATTCAAAATATAACATTTACCATAAATCAAAATATGCAGAGCGATATTAATTTTAAAATATACTAAACTAATATACCGCAAAAAATACTGAAATTATACGAGAAGCTATAAATGGAACCTCTTTAAAAATATACCAGATTGTCAGCCACAGCAACTAATGGAAACATAAATAAAGCTTTCGAAAAACTTATGTCTTATATTATATTTAGTGTTTTATTTATAGTTATTATATTTTATAGTTATAATACCCTTCTACCCTCTGAGTAGCGGGTATAACAACAAGAAACAACAATTATGCGAGGCACAAACATTGTAAGCATCTAAAACTGAAAATTGAGGCTAAATTGCTGGCATTTTGCTTAAAGTTCTGAATGACATCAACTAAAAGTGGCTGCAAGTGCAATGTACTATACATAATATTAAATACTATATATATTTATAGTGCCAACTAACTAGTTTAAGAGCTTGGCAAAGGTTGAGCTTTAAGCTGATTCAACAAGAGCCACCGCAATGGCAATTAGCTCAGCTAATAGCTCATTTGCGAAATGAGTTCAAGATGCAAAACTTGCTTAGCGCTCGACATTTCAGCTCAAGCACCTTAAAGCGCAATTTATTTAATAAGCGCAAATATCATAGAGCGCCAAGAAATTAAAGATTAATTAAAAAATGAAAATGAGAATCATGTACTTTAATTTGACATTTTTAAATTGCAATTAAAATGATGCTTAAACAAAAGTTCTCAGTTAATATTCAATTTGAAAGTGGAAAGATATATGTGCTAGACTGTGAGATACTTATTTTGAGTGCGGTATTATTTTAAAATTATATCAATCGAATATAATGGGTAATTCTAAAATATACTTTATTTGATATATGGATTTACTATTACATTCAAAATATACCATAGAGTTCGAAAGCAGACGCTTTTTATTATATAAAATACTGAAATATTTCGTATTGTATGAATATACTTTTAAGCCCAAAATATACTATAAATCAGTCGTTTTATATTTTGGTATATGAAAATACCATTGCATTCAAAATATACCATAGATTACAGTAACAATCGATTTTTTTAACATATAACATTATTTCATAAATGACTGCCACAATTTTTGATCTGATCGCTGAAAAGAGATAGAAGTTATGAGTGTTATATCATATGAGTTATGTATCAAATGTAAATGACTCTTTACTTTACCATTAGCTTCACTCTGTCAATAAATGCATTACGTATTCTTAGTTAAAATGCAGCTTTATAATAATTATATTTCTAGGTATTACTTCTTATTGGCTGCTTTGTTTGCTTTTGCTTAATATAATTTCGGCACAAATATAAAGTACAATGCAACTTCAATTTTAATGTGAAAAAGTCTTTAGAGAGCCTTTGTAATCGACCATTTGAGAAAGTGGTTCAAAGCAGCGTTTTAAAAGGAGTTAGATTAGAAATTTGAAGCAAGTTAAACAGATTTTTTTTGCTGCAGAGTGAAAGATGCCATAAACAAATAATGTTGCTGCCGTTTAATTATTTTTACACTTTAATACACTTGGCAAAGTTTTTGCTCAGAAAATATTACAATAAAGCATTCGAATGCATGGGAAATGTATGTGTGTGTGTGTGTGTGTGTGTGTGTGAGAGTGTGTGTGGTTGCCAAGGGCAACACAATTAGAATGAGGCGAAAGTATAGTTAAGCATCGCTTCGTTGTAGATTTAAATGATATATATGTTTGTGCAAAATGCGTGCACAGCTCAAACTCAAATCAGAACGCACAAAAATTGTTGAACAAAGTTGTTGCGAAAACAGATTTTAAATTGCTGTAAACGTGAGAAAGTGCGTGTGTGTGTGTGTGTGTGTGTGTGTGTTTGTGTGTGTCGAGATGAAAGTTTTGCGAGTTGATATCAGATTACGCATACGCCACGTTGGCGTCGTCCGTCAGACCAGCAAAATTTAACGAGCAAGAAAATCACTCAAAAAACTGAGACAGGCCGTAAGAGGTGAGGAGGAGTTGCGATGATGTTGATGTTGATGTTGATGTTGTTGCAACTGCAACGTGGTTTGTGCCACACAATCGGCAACCGAGAGAGAGAGAGCCGACAGAGACCGTCGACTTATAATTTAATTTGTGTTGACTAAAAGTTTAAAGGCGGCAAAAGGCAGAGGGGCGAGGCGATGGCACCACAGCTTAACAACTTCAAAAGCTGCAGTGGCAGTGGCAACAATGTTGCATCCACCCCGACGCAATCCCGTCGAGCGTCGAGCGACGTTGGCAACTTTGTCCATTAAAACAAACTTTTCGGCAGGTGAGCGCATCGATGGCTTTTGGCTGTTGCCTAGCTTCCTCTCTCCCTCCCTCTCTTCCGCTCTCTTCCGCTCTCTCTCCTTCCGGCTAAGCGGCGGTGGCGCCACACATTATTTAGCTTCGAAAAAACTGATACGCCGAATGCAGCCAACCAATTTTGTAATGTGAATTTAATGTCAGTTTTGCGACAGGTGCGTTTAGAGCTTTGAGCTTGTGTGTGTGTTTGTTGTTGTTGTTGTTGTGCCTTTGGCCAACTGGATTTTCGCTTTGCAACCCAAAAGCATTCCCTCTCACTCTCCCTTCCTCTCTCTTTCTATGTGTTTGGCTTAATGCATTGCATTTGCAGTTATTGGCAAAGTTTTGCTGCGGCATTGGCCGAAAAGTAAGAGGACGAGGAGCAAAAGGAGCAGGAGGAGGTGGAACAAGTAACGGAATGCAAAGGAAATTGGCAGAGCGACAGGCTCGACAACAGCATTAAGCAAATTGCAATACTCGACGCTCTCTCTCACTCTCTCCTTCTCTCTCTCTCCGAACTGAAGCCACATGCTAAAGGGGTCAACTAAAGCCATTCCCTTTGGCCCCGCCACATTTTCAATGCTTTAGAAGTTAGTTTGTGTGTGAGAAGCAAGAGCAAGGAGCATCTAATTAATGAGCAAGAACCTGCAAGGACATTTTCGTTGCCTGCTTTTGTGCAGTTGATTGCTGGCTGCAAGGATTATGATTAATTGGCCAATTGCACAGATACCACATAGTCAGACAGCCAGAGTCAGATATGGCAAAAGTGTCTCAACTGCAGACAACAATGAAAATAAGGCTGAGAAAGATGGAGTGAGATAGAGAGAGGAGAAGAGTGTAGAGCAAAAACTGACAACTGAAAGTGACCTGAAGTTGAAGTTGAGATGCCATTTAATTGAAACAAACACTAATAGAAACGAAAATATTGAATTGAAAATGCGAATGACAAACATTCTATGCAAAGAAGCTAGAGTATAAGATTTGGATTGAGTGCTTATAGCTGGAAAACAATTAAGAAAGCAACAATGGAGTGTGCTCGACTGTGAGATACCTGCTACTCATTTTGAATAATTGCCAAACAAAGCAGTATTATTCTTAATATTTCTAATATACCGTAAAAATACTTTAAAAACAAAAAATACCAAATTTATATAACGTACAAATACTAATAAAGAGTATATTTTTGGTATTTTAATTTAGTATAATGTACTTGCAGGATATTTAAGAATTAAATTTCTCTAAGAAATAAAGCGTACTTACTACGCGTTAAAGTTGCTTTGGCTGACACTCTGGTATATTTTGTTCTCTTTGGTATATTCTAAATGTAGCACTATACCAATATACCAAATGTAGTATTTGGTATATGTTTAGTATTTTTACGGTATTTTAAATTTTAAATTTGGTATATCGATATAGTACTATCCATATACTATACCAAATATATCCTTTAATAGCCTTTAGTATATTTCAGTATTTTTGTGAGGTATATTTATTTTTTATTTTTGAATGCGGTACTATATAATTATGCCAAATATAGTCTCTGTTATATTTTTAGTATTTTTGCGGTATATTAATTTGGTATATTTTAGGAATAGTGCATTTTGAATTTGGTATTTTGATATAGTACTATCAATATACCAAATACATACTTTGATAGCCTTTGGTATATTTCAGTATTTTTGTGAGGTATATTAATTTGGTATATTTTAAGAATACCGTATTTGGAATGCTGTACTATATCATTATACCAAATATAGATTTTTTTTTATAATTTTAGTATTTTTGCGGTATATTAATTTGGTATATTTTAAAACAAATACCAAGCAGTTTTGCTGTTATACTTTGGTATATTTGCTGTATTTTTGTGGTAAGCTTTCTTTCTAGTTTTGTAAACTAAATTTGTAAAACTATTTTAAATGCGTTGCAAAATTCTCATGTAAAGTTAATCATCATTTGCTTAAATCGTAAAAAAATTATTTGCTTTGGCAACTTTTTCGCTGGCTCTCTCTTAAATCTAAAGTCTCAGCATGTGTGCTATATTGCATGTTGATTAAGCATAGAAGAAGCTGTTTGAGCGTGTGTGTGTGTGTGTGTGTGTGTGTGTATGTGTGTGTGTGTGTGTGTGTGTGTGTCTAGTCGCTGACATCATTAGTTTGCTTTCATCGCATTTTGATGTTTTTTTTTGTTGTTTCGTTGGTTTACTGCTTAAATTAGCATTGAATTTCTGCCACTTGGCGTGCAACTTGGCCGCAGATGTTTCCAAACAAGCAAAAATAAAGCGTGGCAAAGAAAGAGAACGTGTGAAAGAAAGAGAGAGAGAGAGAGATAGAGAGAGGGAGTGAAAGAAAAGAGCTGAGAATTTTGACAAATACTGCGAGGGAAATATAATGAAAATTAATGACTTGCACTTTGAGTGATTATTGTCAGAGTTCCATCAGCTGTAGCGCCAGCTGAGAGCTGGACTTTGCATCACAATCTACCCTTCTCTTTCCCTCTCTCTCTCTCTCTCTTTCTCTTTCTGGATATAACTCCAGCTTTCTCTTATCCCAGTGATAACTTCATTTTTCCTCCAACTCAACAACTGAATGTTAAGTTATGTATATATAAGTCTAGTTGGATTTATAGCTGTAGCTATAGTTGTATCTTTAACTTCAGTTCTAATTGTATCTTTAGCTGCAGTTCGAATTATATCTTTAGCTTATACCTTTATTTATAATTTTGAATCGATTTGTAGTTATTGTTCTACCTTCATTTCAATCCTGAACAATATCTATTGAATGCATCTTTATCTCTATAAGCGCATCTGAAGTTGGAGTTAAAGTTGAATCTTTATTTGCACTTATTTCGTGAGTTGAAGTTGTATCTCTATGTGAAATTATGTTTTTAGTTATATTTGTATCTTTATCTATAGCTGTTGAGTGTATTCAATTTGTAGCTGCAGTTTGTTGTGTCTTTGTACATTTTGCAGGATCTTCAAACGTAGTTGCATTTGCATGTTTATCTGTAAATGTATCTGAATTTGGAGTTGAAGTAATTGAGGTATCTAAAGTTGTATCTTTATTTGCAGTTGTTTCCTGATTTTAAATTGAATCTCTATATGCAATTGTTTCTATAGTTGTATCCTTGTATCTTTATCTAACGTTGTAGTTGCCACTATAGTTGTATATTTATATAGAGAGCTTGAGACTGAATTCAATTTGTATCTTTATCTATATTTGTTGTTGTATCGTTATCTATACTTGCAGCTAAGATTGTTATTACAGTTTTATGTTTATTTTATTATTAAGAAATATCTTTACATGTTATTGCATTTGTATCTTTGTTCATAATTGAAGTTCAAGGTGGAGCTATAGTTGAATCGTGAATTGTATAGACTTTATTAGTAGTCTATATTCATATGTATTTGAAGTTGTATTTGTATCTTTACCGATGGTAACTGCTTTAGATGTAGTTGTATCTTTAAATTTAATCTGGGCTTATATTTTTATAGGATTGAGCTATAATTGTATCTTGAATTGTATAGAGTTTATAAGTAGTTGTATATTCATATGTATTTGAAGGTGTATTTTTTCTTTATCGCTAGTTTTTGCTTCACATATTGTTTAAATTTAATCATAGTTGCAATTTTATTTGCATAAGTAGTTTTATCCGCATTGCAAATACTGGCAGCATTTTTAAATGTGTATTGGTATTTTTATCGATAGTTGTTGAGTTGTATCTTTAGTTGATTTTGTTTTATCTATATTTGTAGTTATCTCTCAATCTGTTGCACTTTCTTAAACTACAAACTGTAAGCAACATTTTTAGCTGTAGTTGTAGTTGAAGTAGCTGCAGCTTAACTCTGCACTTAAGCTGCATCTGAAGCTGTAGCTGTAGTTGTAGCTGCTGTGCTTAAATCTGTAGTTGCTGTTGTAGTTGTAGTTGTAGCTCTTCCACTATTTGTGGTTGTAGCTTCAGCTTCAACTTCGGCTTCAGCTTCAACTGCCGCTGCAGCTGTATCTGTGTTTGCCTTTGGCGTCGTTGCATTTTCATTGCGTTTAATATTGAAATTGGGTTAATGAGTTTTTGTTTATGGCCGCGTTGCGATACCTGCTGCTGCTGCAGCATCCAGCCACGCCCACACACGCCTCTTCCTGCCTCTTACTCGCTCTCTCTCTCTTTCGCTCTCTCTCTGTTTGTCTGTCTCGCTCTGACATTATAGCTGGGCATCCGGATCCGCTTTAGCATTCGCTTTGTGCACACAGAGCTCGTTCCTTCAGTTCGTTAATGCAAATTTGCCATGGAGTCTGCAAACGAAGAGCACGGTCAAAGTGAGGAGAGCGGGGAATGGGGAAGGGAAAGTGGGAAGTGGGGGGAAGTGCTTGGCATGCTTGGCGTCGAGTTGATGGGCGTGGCATTAGCGAGTGTCGCATCAGGCACTCAACAGAGACGGTTTGCTCCTTTTTAGTCCGCGTAATGAAAACAATTTTCAGCTTTTGACGTCGCTAAATGAAGGGCGTGGCAGCTGAAGCGGGGAGGGGGGCGCAGAGCGGGGTTTGGGTATATCAACAAAGGTTTAATGTTAATTAAGTGGCTAACAGAGTGTCTGCTTACTCCTCTTCCTCCTTCCCCTCGTTCCCATTGGAGCATCGATTTAAATGCAATCCGGGTAACCGCAAAATTCCACTCTTAAATAATTTGTTATTGCATTTTCATGTTCAATTGCAAACCAAACATTAAACCAATCATCATCATCCTCATCATTATCATCATCAGCGTTTGTTTTGTTTGATTGGCCTTTTCAAATTTCATAATCTGAAACAGAAAATTTGTCTAATGAAAATCTCCATTTGTAGTGCACTCGTCACAAATGGCCACAAATTTGCCTCAAGTTGTAACTGAAATTCCGATTTATTTCAGAGCATTTCATACCCTCTTTAAAGCGTAGCTATTACAATGGGGTAGCTTAAGTTGAAGTCTCAGTTCGTAAAAAACTCATGAAATATTTCAGTTTGATTACTGAAGAAATATATTTAAGTATAATTTTGTGATTAGTTCCGTTTTTAACTGATATTTTTACCATACAGTTTTTGCATTATTTTACAGGGTATTAACACATTCATATATTTATTCCAGTTTGTAAATACTTATACAGATATGTAATCAGTTTACTTAGCTTCTGTTTAATGGGCATGCCCATTCATTGGCTTCCGTGCGGACTTATTAGAGCGTGAAATTCAATTAATGACCGCACTGGGACTTAATATACCCTAACTTAGGTTGGGGTATATAAAATTGTTAAAGCAACATGTGAAAAAACAATTTAGAAAGATATAAATGAGATATATAGGTATACAGGATATAGGATATAGGATATAGGATATAGGATATAGGATATAGGATATAGGATATAGGATATAGGATATAGGATATAGGATATAGGATATAGGATATAGGATATAGGATATAGGATATAGGATATAGGATATAGGATATAGGATATAGGATATAGGATATAGGATATAGGATATAGGATATAGGATATAGGATATAGGATATAGGATATAGGATATAGGATATAGGATATAGGATATAGGATATAGGATATAGGATATAGGATATAGGATATAGGATATAGGATATAGGATATAGGATATAGGATATAGGATATAGGATATAGGATATAGGATATAGGATATAGGATATAGGATATAGGATATAGGATATAGGATATAGGATATAGGATATAGGATATAGGATATAGGATATAGGATATAGGATATAGGATATAGGATATAGGATATAGGATATAGGATATAGGATATAGGATATAGGATATAGGATATAGGATATAGGATATAGGATATAGGATATAGGATATAGGATATAGGATATAGGATATAGGATATAGGATATAGGATATAGGATATAGGATATAGGATATAGGATATAGGATATAGGATATAGGATATAGGATATAGGATATAGGATATAGGATATAGGATATAGGATATAGGATATAGGATATAGGATATAGGATATAGGATATAGGATATAGGATATAGGATATAGGATATAGGATATAGGATATAGGATATAGGATATAGGATATAGGATATAGGATATAGGATATAGGATATAGGATATAGGATATAGGATATAGGATATAGGATATAGGATATAGGATATAGGATATAGGATATAGGATATAGGATATAGGATATAGGATATAGGATATAGGATATAGGATATAGGATATAGGATATAGGATATAGGATATAGGATATATAGGATATAGGATATAGGATATAGGATATGTACGATATACGATATACAAACATGATAATATCATTATAGTGATATTAAATTAATATTAGAGTATTTTAAATTCGGTATTTACTATTAGCTTTGCTCTTTTTCCACTGTTTGCTTATTTAATATATTTAATTTTTTTGTGCTAATTGCAAAATTTGCTTGTTGCCACTTTTTGTTGGCTGCTGCGCAAACTTTCAAGAGCTTTCGATCCACGATGGCTAATAAATTATTTGCAAATTATTCAGATTGTTAATGGGCTGCTGCTCTTGCTGTTAATGTTGTTAATGCTGTTGCTGTTGCTGTTGTCGTGGTTGTTGCTGTTGTCGTGGTTGTTGCCGTTGCTGCCTGCAACAGTTGCTGTCATAATTATGATTTAGTTGGCCATTTGTGCGTGTAGCGTAAATGTAATTGCAGCTGCTATTATTACTTTTATTTTTATTTGTACAACTATAATGCTGATCATTATAATTAAATATTTGCTCGTAGTTGTTGCTCGGGGAATACTTTCTGTAATTACTCACCAAAGTGACTAACGCTGCACTTTCAGCCACAACAAAATTTGTATTATTTAGCCATTTTTTATGTTGCTCAACAAAGTGCTGCAAATTTATTATTAATTTCCAATCCAATCTCCTTTTTTGTTTAATTTGTGAGATAGTTTTTTTAAACGCTTTTCTGAATAGGATTAACAAAGGATTTTATTACATACTCAAAAACATTTCCATGACAAGTATTTATTCTTATTAAAGTATTGAAACTTATGAGTTATTCAATCTTGCAAAACTTCGGTGAAGTTGGCATTTAATTACAAGTTTCATTTGCTGCTCTCGTGTCTATCAATCTAATGTCGTGTGTAATGTGGCAGAAATTAATTGCAAATTTGCATGTAATGCTGCATAGTTGTTAAATAAGTTGTAGTCAAGAGTGTTTTTCCCACTCCAAGACACACTTCTTAGTTCCATATCCTCAGCCTAAAATTGAAAATAATGAGGGATTTTAACTACTTTAAGAAAATAAATGAGATATAAACAAACTTATTTTTCTAAAAATAAAAACTATTAATAATAATAATAATAATAATATTATAACAATTAGAAACTGAGCTCTATAAGTTTTTAAACCACTTTAGTAATATACAGAATATATGTTACGATATATATTAGTTTTTTTAGTATATCACTTTAGTATATTTAAATAAAACAATTGTAAGAAACATTTAATGATAAACTATATAATTGTTTTCACAGCACTTTAGCAGTTTACCAAATGCATATTATGGTATTTATTAGTATTTTTTTGTTATATTAAAATAATTAATTTGAAGACACTTTAACACTTAAGCAATATACCAAATACAGTATATGTTACTGTATATATTAAAATACTTTAGTATATTAATTTGGTATATTTTAATGAAATTTTAGGAAATTTTTAATGATAATAATAAACACCTTAGCAATATACCAAATACACGGTATATATTAGTATATCTAGAATATTTTTTTGGTATATTTAAATGATACAATTTTTAAAAACTTTTACATTATAAAATATACCATTTTAATGCTAAAATTTAAGGAAAATATAAATGATAAAATATACCCAACTAATAATTTATGAAAGCATATACCATTTTAGACCCAAATTAAAGAAAAATGTTAATCATAAATACACTAAAAACTTTTAAAGATAAAATTTATCGAATGAATATACTGAAAATACTAAAATGTATCGCATTATTTGGCTTCTTTTGCGAACTGTTAGTGAACACACTTGATATCAGATTCGTACTTATTTTATGCAGTAAAGAGCTGTATATTTTACACTGTTCAACCTTCGAGCACTTAATCATGTCCCAATATTGTCCCTGAAAGACACAGGGTATATGTGGAGCAAACAGACTCGATGGCAATTTCTCAGCAACAGCGACACTTGGGGGCATATTTCATATTGAACTTTCGAAGTGGCAACAGCACAAAATAAAAAAGAAAAGAAAAGAAAAAGCTGCACAGACTTGCAAAGGCCAAGCGAAGTTTGAGCTTGAGTTTGAGTTTGAGTTTGAGTTGGAATGAAGTTGGAGAATATACAAAAGCATATTTTCTTTATTGCGCTTTTGTGCAGTGTTGTTATTGTTGTTGCTGTTGTTGTTGCTGTAGTTTTGTGTAGTGTTCTTTTTGTTGTCATTTTATATTTGGCACTTTTACTTGACGCATTGACCTAATTCAATTTCACGCTGCACCAGACACAAACAAAGCAACACAAAAGCCAAACTACAAAAGACGATGGCGAAGAAGTTGCAACAGCAAACGAAAGAAAGAAAGCAAAAGAAAACAACTGCTGAATATAAAAAAAAAATGTAGAGAACAAAAAGTAAAAAAGCAAAAGACAAGAGAGAAAATCAACTTAACTCAAAATTGTGTGCCAAGCGAATGGGTTGACAAGGCGCTCGAAAGGGGGCGTGGAAAGTGGTGGAAGGGGGGTGGGGGGGTGGAGTATTGCAAAATGTGAATAGTGTGCAGCGACAAGCTAAATTATGAAATACACCCGCTGCAAGAGCGAGGGCAACAGCAAGAGAACAGAAAACAGCTACAACAACAAAACAAAAAAAGAGCAAGAGAAAGGAAAGCAATGCTCTGTATGTATGTGTGTATGTGTGTGTGTGTGTGTGTGTGTGGGGCAAGTTAGTTGCAGAAACTTTCAAAGACTTTGCGCGCTGCAGATTTTTCTATTAACTGCCATGCAACAGCGACAACAACAACAACAGCAACAGCAACGAACTAATGTAATAATAAAAGAAAGTTGAACTGAAAAGCAAGCTTCACCCTGCTGTTGCCATTGCTGTTGTTGGCTGCTGCTGCTCCTGCTGCTGTTGCTGATACACTAGGCTGTTGCTGTTGCTGTTGCTGCCACTGCGATTGCTATTGCACATTGCCCGTGGTGGTTGCGATGGTGACCAGCATCATCGCTTACACAATGGCGACACAAAGCACTTGCTTTGCCACGACAATCTTCGCTTCGCACACACACACACACACACACATACACTTATACACACACACACACACACATACCATCGCACACACACACAACAGCAACATCACTAACTTGCACTGCAGCTGGTGGAAACCAATTTGGATACTCTGGATAATGCAGGTCAAAAGAGGGGGATATACTTGTATATTAGCGATGTCGGATATATATATTAAAATATCGATATATCGTTATTTTTTAAGCAGCATATATCATCAATTTCAATATAAATCCAAGAACCCTAATATATACTCATCATTACCTTAATTTGAAATTAAAATTCTATAAGCATAGTAGTATATTAATATACTAAAATATTTGGTCATATTAATGTCGTAATTTACTACAATTTAGTTATATAAAAGCTATTTTGTTAGCCAAAGGCCAAAGCAGTTAAAGCTAGTAAATTTTCGCTTTCATTTTTATAATCTAAGCCTTCTAATAAATAAATAAAGAAAATATATTTCGAATTTTGTTATATTATTATTTTAACATAGACATTTCAATGAAATGTTTTTTAAACCATACTTTTTCTTTTGTTATTATGCATATTTACCATAAATATTGAGTTACTAATATTGCAAAAAAAATGTTGAAAAGTTTTAAAAATACATTAAGTTGATTGTCTCGAAGATTTATTATAGTATTTTTCAAATTTTAAGTTGACAGCTGTATATATGGTATAAGTATATAACATTACTTAAAAATAATATGAAGGTATCTATTAAATTTTTCTTAAAATTATTCAATAGAAAAAATGCAAATTTTAAAGTTTCATTTTTGTTTTTTGTGAATTTTATTGTAACAAAATTCAATTTCTTAATGCTCTCTATTTAAAATTGATAGCATTGGATCTAGCTTCTTCACTTTGTCTTAAATAACAATTTAAATTAATTTGTAAGAAATCATTATTTTTTATTGAGTTGGATTTTCCACAATAAAATAAAACTTTCTTAATTATTATTTTAAATTGATGAGCTGCAAATGCCTTTCAGAACATTAACTATAGAGTCTAACCCATTAAGAACTTCAACAGTTGAAATTAATAAAACACTAATAAATAAATAAATAGAAAGCATTTCTTGAAAATGTTTAAAATATATAAAGACTGTTTGCTTTATATTTATGCATTTTAAACATTTTGTAGAAAGACTTTCTATGGATTACATATTGTAGTCACTCAAGAAAGCAAAACAACATATATAATAATAACGTAAGCAATACTTTGCTCTAAATGATTCACATTACATATAAAACCTTGAAGCGTATATTTTATCTTTAAAAATAAAACTCATAACGAAATAAAATTGTCAAAATTGAGCAACAAAAATGTAAATATTAAATACTAAATGAAATTTGAAAAATTGCTGGAGCAGCTGCAAAAAAGTAGAGGGAAAACTTCTAAATTAATTTAAATAGAAGAATAATAATCACATTTTTGCAGGGTATATTGTTGTGATATATTTCATGCGTTCAATTTATGTTTTAATAAAAGAAAGCGAGGACAGCATCACACAGGACATAGGACACAGGACACAGGACTCAGGACACAGGACATGACTTGCAAGATAGTTCCACTTGCTGAGTTTTTGTGCTCATTATCAGCTTTGACCCCGACTTGCCCCGCCCCTTGCAAAAACTCCCTCTTTGCCCCCCTTGGACTCTATTGCAATCTCGCCTAACAACGAGCTAACGTTTTACATCTTTCAATTAGGGTTGCCAGAGAATGAACTGAGAGAAAGAGAGAGCAAGCAGGAGAGAGAGAGAGGGAGAGTTAGTAACTTGGCCGTTGTGGTGCCGCTTCAGAGACTGGACTTTGTGGCCCGCTCAGTCTGATAATTATGAAAATGTTGTTCAACAATTTGCTGGCCATAATTGAACCTATTTATGAGCAAATGATAAATGCTAGGGGCAACAACAAAAGCGCCAGCTGAACAGCGGGAATCCGCCAAAGGCATTTGAGATAAGCGTGTGACTGAGACTAAAAACGAGGCTATGAAATAAATAGAGAAAGAGCTTGTGAATAAGTTTGTTGTTTTTATAATTTTTGCCTCGCCCTTTTCTGCCTCCACAAATTGATTTTGAAGCTAGAGCCGCGATTTGTGGTACATACAATCTGATAAGCTGGTATATTTTAGTACTCTATGGTATATTTTGAATATGGATATACCAAATATAGTCAGTGATATATTTTAGTATACTTGCGGTATATACATTTGCGTTATTATTATGTATATTTCAACGTAATAGAATGTTAATATACTGAATATGGTCTTTGGTATATTTTTGTATATTTAAAGAATAATGCTGTATATCGATATATTAAATATAGTCTTCGGTTTATTTTGGATTGTTCATTTGGTATATTTTAAGAATTAAAGAAAAGCACTGTGGTCTTTGGTATATTTTTAAACCTTTGATGCATATTAATTTGGTATATTTTAATAAGAATACCGCACTAATTTACTTTTATTGCAAATGGGTAGCGGGTTTCTCACAGTCGAGCACACTCCACTGTAGTTTTCTTATAAATTTTAATTAATGAACTGTAAATCAAAAACTATTTACATGTAATTTTTTTAGTTCAAATTTTGTTGTGCTCATTAACTTTTGTATCGTTGCAAAACTTAGTGGTTCACGATTAAAATTTCCAGAATTATCCAATTTTTATAAAAAAAATTTCAACTTCATTCATAATAAATAATAAATAATCAATCTGATTCGCATTTGCATTAGAAGTAGCGTTTAATTGCTAATTGAATGAGCCGCAAAATAGATTCGTTACACATTTTCTCAATTGAATGCAAAATTTCCCATCACGAAAATGTCATTCAAATGTTTACTTATCTGTCAGCTCTGACTGCATTTTACTTGTTTGGCCTTTTTCCAAAAAATACCCCAACTGTGGGCAAAACTAATTCGAGTAACTGTGCTTGTCAGCTTCTCTTTCCCCTTGCGCTGTCATGTGATTAATGCGCAATTGTTTGCAGGCTCTTTAAATCAATTCAACTCAATTGCCGAGGAGTGTGGAATTTAAGCCGTCTCTTAACGGAAATATATAAAAGTATGTATGTGTATGCGCTTGAAATCACAAAATATGCACTCGATTCAGGTTTTCATTAACGTTTTCATTCTCGTGTCTTTCATTTCGATTTTGCTTGCGCCGAAATGTAGGCAACACTTTTTTGAGTGTCCACAAAGAACAAAACAACACAACAAAATAATGAAAGGAATATCGGAAACTGAGAGCACAGCATATATCATTAGGTCAGAGACTCGAAACGAATTCGTTTCCAAGTACTTCACATCACTTTGTTATTGCTTCTTTGGTTTTAATACCCTGCAAATGGGGAAAGGTTTGTTCGCTTAATGAAGCCATGTGTTACACAAATGAAACAAGTAAGAAAGCTACAGTCGAGTGTGCTCGACTGTGAGATACCCGCTACCCATTTAGAATAAAAGCAAAATATTGCGGTATTATTTTCAAAATATACCAAAAAATACTAAAAAATACTGCAAATTATACCAAGTGGTATATTTGGTATATCGATATAATACCACATTCAAAATATACCATAGACGGCATAATATACCAGATTGTCGTCCAAAGCAACTAAGGCCCCTAGTAAGTAGGCGTTTTTGCCCATACAAAAGTATTTCTTCAATAACTTCCACAATTTTTAACTGAACGCAACCAAATTTTTAGGAATCATAAATACTATTATTATGATTATATGTGCCAAAACTTGCAGCTCTAGCTTTAAAATTACACTTGTAATTCGATTTTTTTGATTTTCGAGGGCGGAAGTGGGCGTGGCAAAAATTTGAAACAAACTTGATCTGCGTGCAAACATAACAAATGCTGTCGAAAAAAAATTATAGCTCTATCTCTTATAGTCTCTGAGATCCAGTGTTTCATACGGACAGACGGACAGACGGACAGACGGACAGACGGACAGACAGACAGACGGACAGACGGACATGGCTAGATCGTCTCGGCTGTTGACGCTGATCAAGAATATATATACTTTATAGGGTCGGAGATGCCTCCTTCTACCTGTTACATACATTTCCTGCCGGCACAAAGTTATAATACCCTTCTACCCTATGGGTAGCGGGTATAAAAAGCGATGGATTATTGTATGGCAATTAAAATAAAAATTTAATTATTTCTTGAGTTGCAAAGCTTCTTGTATTAATTACTATATATTGTATCTAATAATAATGCAAATTTCTTGAAATCCGTATTTCCAAAATGAATTGGTCTCTGAATTCGAATTCCTTAGATTTTTTATACCGCTTGAGTAAAAATTGTTGATATCGAGTCAGTATGTTAATATAACGATATGGCCACCATATTATCCAGATTTTAATGAAAGGTATACGAAAGGGAGAACATTTCAGTGTTGAAGAAAACATATAAAGTTACTACTAAGAAAGGTGGCAGTACTCATTACTGAAATTAATATTTTAATTTTATAATATTAATTATAATTAATTAATAATATTAATGTTCAATAAATGAAATATTAACACGGAATACAAATTTAAATTTAAAAAAAAAAATAAAAGCCTAAAAAAATTGTAAAGCCTAAGCCTAACATAATTTTGAGTAGCTTTTAAGAACATGTTAAATTTTTTTAAATCTGTATTTTCATTTAAAAATTATATTTAAAGCATCATTAATTACCAAATGTTTTTGCATATAAACTTCATTTCAATAGTCATTAAAAATAATAAATATTAAACAAACTTTAACGCAAGTAAGCGTGGGTCTTACCTAAGACCAACAGTGTATCTTAACTTTTCTCAAAGGTGTTGGACAGAATTGTACTTTATATCCAATTATACACAGGAAGAAAAATTGTGCTAAAATCAAGAACAAAATATCGAATCAAGATTGTATGTATGTCAATATTGAAGAAGTAAAATATTCTTGAATCAAGATTTTAATCTTAAAATGAGATGTGTTTAATTTTAAAAGGTAAATTTAGCATAAAAATCTAAAATTAAGATGCTTTCAACCCAACAATCTTGTATCACGTGAGTTCTCTTTTAAGATCGCAAAAATCTGATATCAAGATTTTCAACCTACTTTTCATTCTAAACATTCTTCAATCTTAATTATGATTGTTTCAACTTAAAAATCTTATATCAGGTTTGTTTTTCTAAGATCGAAAAAATCTTAGGTCAAGATTTCTAATTCATTTTTCATTCTTAACATTCTTCAACCTTTATTTAACATTGTTTCTTTCTAAAAAGCTTATTTCAAGATTATTCTTTTTAAGATCGAAAGAATCTTAAATCAAGATTACCCCAGGCAGTAACTATAAAATATTCTGTATTTGATTGCACATTTACTTTAAAGAATTCTGTGTTTAATATAACAGAAAGAAGAAGCTAGTTAGCCTAATATGATTTATTGTTGCAACATAATTTGTAAGCCAAAATCATAGCGCAGCTACCCCACAAAAGATTAGCGCAATTGAAACAGAGTCAGAGTGAGAATGAGAGAGGAAGAGAGAGTGAGAGAGGTGTTTGGTGTTGAAGAATTCTCGGATGGTTCGCTCTTTGTTGTTCATCAATTACTTTATGCCTCGCCAGGCAGCCTGAGATTGTCAGGCGTATTTCATTTGTTGTCCTGGCGACGATGTCCTCGTCTCTGGCTCTGGCTATGACTGCTCTGCTCGTGCTCATATTCGTATCGTTGCCTGATGCTGGATGGTGGATGGTGGACTGAGTGGCCACTTTAGCGTTGAAAATTGAAATAAATGTGCTTTTAATTATGCCCTGAGTGGCAGCTCCCCTCGTCCTGTCAATCAATTAGATGCGCTTGCCGCACAGCCGCCATTCCGCCATTTTGCCATGGCCCCAGACTAAGAGCAGAGCAGATTTCCTGCTCCTTTGGCTACTCCAACCAACGACAACTCCTGTGTCCAGTGTCCTGTGTCCAGTTTCAGCTTCAGTTTCAGTTCGAATTTTGCCCGGCGGCAGTTTTTTGTTGGGAAAGTTTCTTGTTGCAAATGGCCGCATAACTAAAAGTAAATTTGCCCAGCAAACGAGCGAAATTGTTGCAAAAATATTTGAGCTGCATAAGCGACTCGACTGTTATGCGAATACACACACACACACACACACTGTCCTATCTCTCTTGACGCACACACACCCACACACACACACACGCACACTCATGTGTATGTTTGATTTTATGACTGTCAACTTATGACGCTTGTTTGTCATGGCAACAACTGACGTACAACTTGTACTCAAACAGCACTCAGCATTTAGTGGGAAATGAACGACTCACAGTTATCCTAGAAATCTTGCCAACATTTTTCGAAATATGCACATCATTAATGCATCTTGCGTACAAAATTCCAAATGAATTACTTTTAATTTGAGTCATTTATGAAGGTGACAAAAAAGGCAATCAATCATGAAAAGAAAGTTATGCTGTCTTTATTGACATGGCTTCAACTTTTTATTGCATATGACTATCAAAATAATTATCTATTATTATGCAAATTTCAAAGCTAAATTTCTTAAAGTTGCAGTTGCTTTAATTGACAGACCTTCATATTTTATTTTATTTTTTTATTCTATGCTATATTTTGAATGTAGTAGTATATCAATATAGGAAAAACGGTATATTGGTATATTTTATATTATATATTTTATATTTTTTATTTCGGTATATTTTAGTATTTTTACTCTTTCGATGTCTGTTTGGCACAAACGAGAAGTCTTAACTTTTTTAAATTTAATGGCATATTTGAAATGTAGTATTATATAAATTTTCTTGAAATTTCTGTTGCCTTTTCATTTATCTCAAAACAAAAAGCTTTAATTTCAGACTCACATATTTATTAGTATATTTTAAATGCAGCAGTATATTAATATACGAAAACTAAATATTTAGTATACTAAGGTATACGTTACTAAATTCAAAATATAGCTAAGTATATAACTACCAGTAGTCATATATTTTTAATGTTTTTTGTATATTTTGCTCTTTTGATGTGGTTATCTTTGGAGACTGGCATCATTACTGTATCATTATTTGGTCTCGCCTACCCTTACTCTGTTTCATGGTACAGGGTATTCAAACGTTCAGGAGTCGAGTTGGTGCTTGTTATTTGCCCGCCTGTCTGCCACTTCAATATATCAAAGCATCATAAATGCTGCCATAGTTGCAACAGCAACAGCAACAGCAACAGCAACAGCAACAGCTACAACAATAGTAGTTGGCTTCTTGCATGCTCCTTGTTACAACGCACGTGCGTCTCTTCAGCTGCTGTTCCATTCCCCTTCTCTCTCTTTCTCTCTCTCTCTCTCTCTCTCTCTCTCTCTCTTTCTCTGATTTGCCAGCAGCAGCAGCAGCTCTTATGACGAATGAGTTTCATTTTTACGCCGGCCACGCATCACGCTACTTGTCAGCCCGGGCTTATCTGCCGGGAATTTTTAAGTGCTGCCCTCTCATCTCATCTCTACATTTCTCCTCTTCTCTTCTCTCCTCTCCTCTGCTGCTTGCTCATCAGCCAGCTCGTTGCATGCTCTACACATGACTTGGGCCAGGCAGCTGCTGGAGGCCATGATATATGTTTCTGATTTCTGGGCGCTTTAATGCGTGTTTCACCAAACAGCCGCAGCAAAAAGAAATGAATTTGCGCCACTGCGGCTATGCTCGACTATCTGTATACTCTGGACTACATAAACAAGACTTAATGAATACTATTTCAGCAATAATTAGAAATAAAATGATATTCAATTTGCTGTCAATTAAACTTTTTTTCATTTTTCATTTTTTCATTTTTTTTTTTGACAGTCTTCTAAGTCAAGCTACCCCTTCTGCTAATTTAATGCTTTTGCAGGGTATTAATGCTTTTATTTGTACTAAAGCTGTAATCAATTTCGTGCTTAAAGAACCTTGACAGGCTTTGCATTCAGACTTTTTACTTTTCACTGCCTTTAATGCCGCACTAAATAGGCTGAAATAATTATACACATCTTGCAAACTGGCAAATGCAAGTCCGAAATGTTTTTCTACATTTTTAACAACAATACTCATTATAATTATAGATATACTCTTTTAATGTTGGTAATACAATCTTAAGTGTTAGAGTAATTAATGAAAAATATGATCAGCTTTCAAGTTTTCTACAAGTTTTGTAATCGCTTAAATTGATAAGTGATTATTTAAATATAAATAAAAATATCTACGTTATTTACTTATTACTTTTATATTATTTTCATTCAAATATGCAAATATTATGCAGTTAACAAGCTACCTTTTAGAGCCAATTACTCGTGTGCAGGGAACTTGGAACCCAAGCTAAAATAAAGCTGTCTTTGTCTTGGTCCAAACGCAAAACAATCTGGCTACTCTTTTCAAGTAAATATACAGCAATCTGGTAACTCCAATGACCAGTTAAGTTATGCTAATAATGCTCTTTTCATAAGCATTAATAGCTATTTACTTTCAGAAAGTTATTTAAGCAACTTTGGCAACTCTTTCCCAATAAAAAATTATACTAACACACCATTTTCCATAAGCTTAAATAGTTCGTTGTAGGCATAAGTAATTTACCACTTTGATTTGCGGTAGTCTGAAAACCAAGAGCACAACCATGTGGAAACCGTTTAGCAGCAAAACATTAACAGTCTGGCAACACTAATGAGCAGTAAATTTATGCTAATAATCCACTTTCCATAAGCCTTTTAAGCTTTTTTGATTTTCGATAGGCTTAAAACCAACTGGAAACTCTTTCCCAGTAAAAATTAGGCTAAAAACCAATAGTGAAACTATGTGGCAACCTTTTCCGAGTATAAATGTAGCAGTCTGGCAACACTGATGAGCAGTAAAGTTATGCTAATAAGACACTTTTCACAACGCTTAAAAACTTTTTCGAATTTCGATAATCTCAAAACTAAAAACATCGAGCAACTCTTAACTTGTAAAAATTTAGCAATCTGGCAACTCTCAGGGGCAGTCACTTTATGCTAATAAACTGTTTTCAATAAGCCTCTTTATTAAACTAAACAGCTCGAAATCTCTCGGAAATTTTCCACCATAAAATCAGACAATCTGGCAACTCTAGTGTAATGTTCTCTAGGCAATTTCCTTAAAAAAAAAACTCAATGCTGCACTTTTTCAATGAACACACCGTCATTTAAGGCGAATGTAGAACTATGTATGTAGCAACGCCCAAAATAGAGATTTGCTGTCGAAAATGCAATTAAAGAAATTCGAAACTGCAGCTTGCCAGTTGCCAGTTGGCAGTTTTTGCAGTTTACAATTTGTAGTTTGCCCCCTTTGTACTATTTTGTGGAAAATGAAATAAGAAGAAAAAAATAGAACTGACTTTCTGTTGTGGGTGTGGGTTGCGTATGAGTAATATTTGCATGCAGATAAAAGAAGCGTATCCATATGCATAACAATTGTCCAGACTGCCCCCAATCTATATACATATGAATATATGTATATATATAGAGATAACCCCGCCCTCCAAAACTATATCTGTAGCAATGCTATCGATGCGTTTTGTTTGATTTTGTCTATGCAAATATGAGAATTCTATGGCCGGCGCACACGTGTGCTTGTAATTTGCAGTCAAATATTTGCCACCCCGCCTCCAACTCCACCTCTGGCTCCCCCCCAAAACAATAACAATGCGGGTTGGATGCATGCAGGACAACGATGTCGGATGAGGATGGGAGAATGCGGATGCGGATGCGGATATGCATGTGGATTCAAGTGCGGGTGGCAATTAATTTGCACAAACCACTTAGTAATTAAAATGAAAAGTAAATTATATAACCAAGGCAACAGCAACAACAGAACAGAACAGAAGAGAGAGAGCGGCTGGCAATCTTGCCAGCAGCCAAGGGGCCAGCAGCATGCCGCATGCAACGTGCAACGTGCAGCATGTGGCAAAGCAAGCGAACAAACTCTCTGAAAGCTCTGCCTGGCTTAGCATTTAACTGACACAGTTTTTGTGTTTTTGCGGGCTGTGTGCGGTGGCAACGATGGATATGGTGGAGGAGATAGACGGTGGAGGAGGAGGGGGATCAGGAGTGTGGAAGGAGGTTGTTTTTAAAAGCATTTGGCGCTGCACAAATGTATCTCGAACTTCGCACACTTGACTGCCATTCAATTTGCATAGGAAATTAGTTTGTTCGCTTTGAATTGAAGTTGGCCCCACGGGTGCAAACAAGGCCAAAAGTGCTTCAAGTGCGCCAAAGCGAGACAGCACATGCGAACACCGTAAGAGTAGGAGCGAGAGCGAGAGAGAAAGTATCTTCTATGTGAACTGGTTTTGTGTGCACATTTATGCGTTTTGTTGCTGGTTTTGGTGAAAGTGGCAAATCTACCGTGTTCACTTGCAACAGCTGAGAAAGCAAGCAAGTTTGCTGCATCCAGCTTATGGACAGCAGCAGTCAGCTAACCTCCGACCTCTAACCTTTCCTTCTCTCTCTCTTTCTCTCTCTAAATACATATATGCATGTATATTTAGCTATGCATACACATAGAGCCACTGTGCAAAGTTGTTGCGTGTAACTTTTTGCTGCTTAGCTTAGCTTGTGTTATCCCAAGCAAGCACGCCAGGGCTGCAGCGCGTTGAGGGATGCATTCGCAGCATGAGCAGAGAGCGTTGGAGAAGGGGCAACTGAAGTGAAGATGCTGCCCACTATTATGGCTAATCAGCCAACGGATTGGAAAAGCTAGCGCTCTAAATGGCAGCTGCAACTGGATTTGGGGCATCACTTGCCAAAAAGAACTCAGCGTGTCCAGTGCGATAGCTTATCGATTTTAATCAATGCATTTTGCATTTGCCGCCGTTAACGGTTGAGCAGAGTTGACGCAGCTTTAAAAAAAAAGCAAACTTTTCATTTAATAGTTGTATTACAATTATCAATTAAACGCATGTTATCGATAATTCTGTATATCGATTGCTTCATAATGAATTCATGTCGCCCAGACAAACTTGAGTCAATATTATGTTGCTATCAATCAATTATCGATTTCTCTTAAATTGTCAATAGCTGTTATCGATTGTTGTTATCGATATATATGCTATGACGCATATGGAACTCATGATAGTCCAAAATAACTAATTACAAATTTGGTTGCATATGAAAGTAAATATAAACCAACTATCAATTTATTACAAGTTATCGATAAATATATCGATAATTGATATCGATAAGGAAGAAGAGCTCAAGCTGCCTAGACATAGATATTTATAAATTCTTTTCAATATATAGGTAAGTATAAACCAATTATTGATTAATTACAAGTTATCGATAAATGTATTGCTGTTATCAAAATGGGAGCAGAGCTCAGAGCTATCCAAACATAGTTATTTACAAATTGTAGCTGTATAAAATGATGCTATAGATTAATTATCGATAACACTTAAATCATCGATAGTCTTATCGATTATTGCTATCGTTACACAAATGGCTTATGCTGCCATCACATTACTTTCTAACAAAAAATAAAGTTTGCTATGTGTTTTGCAATTTTACACATTGCTTGCTACTACTCACCCCCACTCCAACTGTCGATATATTATCGATACGTCTAATTTTTGCCCTCTTGACACTTTATCAATGTGTTATCTATAATAAATGTAGCTTCTATGTACATATGTGTGCTTTAATGTATGTCGAATTTTTCGCACAAACTTTGAGCAATGACAAAGCATTCCAGTGTCGATATATTATCGATAAGTCAAACTTGCGTGGCCACAACTGTAAATATACACAAACACACACACACACAAACACATGCAGTCGTTGTGGCACACACACATTGACCAAAAGTGGAAAGTCATCACAATTTTGAGGCGTCAAGTTTTGCTGTTGTTGCAAGTGCGTGTGGCAAGCAGGGGGCACAAGGGAGAGTGGCAGGATGAAAGTGACAAAGGAATGCACACGGCATGGCAATCTCTCTCTCTCTCTCTCTCTCTCTCGCTCTCTCACTTACCCTCTTCTGGGAGTGCAGCCAAATAGAAATTGCTGTTGTGCGATTTTCATTTGGTGCACGCTGCGCAGCGTTGTTTTGCTCTCCCTTCCTCTTTCTCCTTCCCTTCCGTTTCTTCTACTTTCAGCTTATCTTGCTTCACTCCTCTATGCTTCAGTTCTACTTTTGTTTTTTTGCTGCTGTTGTTGTCGGTCGGCAACAGCCGCAATTGCTATGGCAAGAGCTCCTGGTCCATTTGCTGTTATTGTTTTAACGACATGCCGCCGCCAACCAACATTTTGCAGCGCCGATTTCGGTCTATTGTATGACCATTTTGATAATCACACACACACACACACACACACTTGCAAACGTTCTTCATGGTCATTGAAATCGTGTTCACATGCTCCCAAAAGTGCACTAGTGCATTTAAAACGCAGTCGTTTTGATTTGACTGCATTGATAACTTCGATGTCGGCATTTTAATTGCTCAATTAGCAATGCTCAGCAACTTATAGAGTTGTTTTTTTAGTGATAGCTTGCTATTGAAATTTCATGAATAGACGTCAAACGTATAAGCAATACGTATACGTAATATGTATGAGTTATACGTATACGTAATACGCATAAGTGATACGTATACGTAATACGTATACGTAATAGGCATTAGCAATACGTATACGTAATACGCATAAGTAATACGTATACGTAATACGCATAAGTAATACGTATACGTAATACGCATAAGTAATACGTATACGTAATACGAATCAGCAATACGTATACGTAATACGAATAAGCAATACGTATACGTAATACGCATATTCAATACGTATACGTAATTCGCATATTCAATACGTATACGTAATAAGCATAATCAATACGTATACGTAATATACACAAGCAATACGTATACGTAATATGCACAATCAATACATAGAAGCAATACGTATACGTAAGACTTAAAATAAACACCTATTCGTAGTGTGTAGAAGCAATACGTATACGTAATTATTTTTCTACTAATTGCGTATACTAACCATAATCAGCTGAAGCCTGTATGTCTAGTTTAATAAATAAAAATAATTTGAAAAAGTCAGAACTTATTTTTATGGTACATTATTCAAAGTCCAAAGAACATTAAAGAACAAAACAAATAAGAAAGCTACAGTCGCGAGTATTTTATTAACATCGAATGTTGGTGTTCGCATTTAAGCTATCCCCACACTAAAGTATTTTATTTCACCGCGTTTAATATCAAAAAATTATATTTTCTCTTTTCAATTTAAATTGAAAATTCTGTATTCATTTTTGTGTAATTATTTTAAAACGCTTCACAGAACACTTTAATACTTTTTGCTTGGGATTGATTTCAACTTCATGTTTACTTAATTTCATCCACTGCTAAACTGACTTAACAACTCCCTTATTTGAATGCCATGTGCAAGTTTAGCTATTCATCTTCAGTTAAGGTTAAATATCTTACCTGCCGTCTCGTGTCGTGTCGTGTCACGACCTCAAGCCCAGCGCTAATCTACTGTCATCACTGTCGCTGAACTTGTGGCTTACACGCTGCTTGTTTGTTGCTGTTGTAATCCACAAGATGCTCGTACTATTTTCCATGCTGAGCTGCTCCAGTTTTCTAGATCTCTGGCAAAAGTGACTTTGTCAACTTCTTCAAACTTCGCACTATACGTTTTTTTTCGTTTCGTTACTTTACGTTTCGAGGGGAGAAGAAAGGGAGGAGAAAGGAGAAAGTGCTGCTGTTTGGGGGTGTAAGTACTAAATACTAAACGAAATATATTTGTTTCAGGGGCTCTTAAGCGCGCTTAAAATAGTTGTACATACTTGTTGTTTCTTCGCGTCACATTTGTTGTTGTTGTTGCAGCTGCACCTGCAGTAGCAGCCAGTGGTTGCAGCAACAACCGAAGCGGCAGCAGCAGCAGCAACATATCGTTAGACAACAACTCAAAATATTTATGAAGATGCCAAGGCAAAGTTTTTGGTGGCAGCTACACGAAAACTTGTCGAAACAATCTGCAGGGCAATGTCAGGCAGTCACTTACCACCACACAACATCCCATCCCCCTCCCCCTCGCCATCATGCTCCTCCTTCCCATTTGCTGTTTCACCCTTTGCAACTCGACTCGACAGAATACTATCATCATTTTGTTGAAGAAACTTTTGGACATGTGTATTAGTGTAGGCCACAAAATACATTGCGTATGTGAAATATGTATGTGTGTGAGTGTATAGTTGTGTGTGTGGGTGTGTGGGTGTGTGGGTGTGTGGTTGTGTCTCTGTCTGTGTGTGTGTGTGGCAGCAAATTTGAAATTTATGCACAAGTTGCAGGTCAACTGACAAACAAGCACATAAATCAATTCATCGACTGCCAGGCATGCCCCAAACACACACACACACACATACACATTCACTACACCTAGACACACACACACACACACACACACATACAGATCTACGACTTTATGAAGTGGCTGCTTGTGTGTATTTTGTCACAGCTCCAAGGCGCAATTATTGAGTTTTTGCATCAACAACAATATCAAAAGGAGAACTTAATATTACTTTTTACCACAGACCTTAAATATATATAATATATCTATATATACTGTGCTGCGGTTAGACGAAGTCGATTGAATGTGGTTTTGATTCAACTCTTGCAAATTGCTGCTGAATAGTTAACATTTTATATAGTGTATGGCAAACAAAAAGTTGAGCAACTCTTCGCAGCAATTATTTAATTAAAACCACAGCAACTATCTAAAGCTCACAGAGAGCCTCATAAAAATAACAAAATGAAATGAACAAATAAGCAAATATTAATATTTTATTGATCAATAATGATTTCTACAATTATGAAATAATAACTATATTGATGGAAAGAAAAAATATCTAGATTGATTGCTAATTTAAAAATATTTCGGTCTAGAACAATATCTTTAAGCTAGATTTGGTTTAAAAACTCAAGATCAAAATTTTGGTTTCTTTCCTTTTCCTTTTAAAAATCGCAAATCATTGTTCAAACTCTATTTTTGTATATAAAAATAAAAAAAAAACAAGAAAGTCTCATAATTGTAACTTTTATTAAACAAATTGAACAACATCTTCTTGATTCAAATTTGAAATTTTTCGACTTTTGAAACAAGATTATAATCGCGAATTTCAAGACTGGACAAATTTTTTTGTAGAATTTTATTCTTTGGTTTCATTCAGACATCATATAACCTTAATGTTGGTTTTAATAATAACATTTTTTCCTTTTATGCAGAAATTAGGATTATTCTGTAAGAAAGAAAAAGAAATGCGAACAATATTGTTTAATTTTCTATAAACTGTTTCTGAAATATGATTTTCTTCAAAGAGTAAAAGTTTCTCGTATTTATAATTTATTAGAGTAATAAAAACAAAATAAAAATATAAGAACAATAAATAATTTGCCAACAATATTACATTTTTAATAATGGCAAATAATTAAAATAAATCTTAATTAATTTCTTGCAGGAATTCTACAATTTTTCGTAACACAGCAAATAATATATAAAAATTTAATAAACTCACAACTAAAGTTAAATTTAGTTAACTTAAGTTAAGCAAAACTAAAGAAAAAATAGACTGAAGGCATAATACTAAAATAATATAAATACAAATTTTTCTTAAAAGCACAAGTTTTGTTTAAGCTACGAAACAATTTATTTAATATACTTTTTTTTAAGAATTTACATTTCAAACAATTAGAAATAAATAATAAAAAAACCAAACTGATTTGCATTTTCTTAAAAGTAAAAGATAAGCTACGAAACATACAACAATATGAAATATAAATATGAAAATTTACAAGTTTAAAATACTTTTTATCAAAAAAAAAAAAAAAAAAACTATGTTTTAAGCGCTATTTTGATTGTGTGGGAAAATAAAGAGTGCACAAAGTGCGTCATTGCTGAGTAATATTTTGTTTGGTCGCTGCTGCCTTTGTTATTTATTTTTATCGCCCCTTTTTTTTTTGCTGTGCAGCTTCCGAAGTGAATGTGGAGCACAGAGTGCGAGAGAGAAAGAGAGAGAGTGAGAAAGCGAGATGGGAAAGGTTATTCCATTATTTACATATGCCTTTGATTTATGTCATAAACTCTTGCGTAACATTTTATTAAAAATTTAATTGCCTGTTATGGCATTTTGCCCACCCACTTTATCAGCCACCTGGCAGCAGATTCACTCCGAAAAAGAAAGAGAGAGACTGAGAGAGAGTGAGACAGCAAGCATTATAACGTATACCATGTGCTTCTGGTGGAATCTGCCGCTTTTCTGCGCCACTTTGTTGCAATCGCCATCGCCTTGCGTCCCATCGTAGTTGTGTCTTCAGCTGCTGTTGCCTCATCGATGGCTGCAATCGCACCTTGTTCGCTAAATCTTTTTTCTTTGACTGTTGCTGCTGCTGCTGTTGTTTCTTCTTCTTCTTCTTCTTTGACTATACCATTTTCTTCTTTGGCTTCGCTTTTTCGCTGTTCATTCGACTGTCGCTTATCACAGCTATCATCACTTGCTGTTGCTGTTGTTGTTGGGGCACTCAGCAATTGTTGCATTATCGTCTCCCATTTGTTGAGCGTTGCCGGCTGCGGGCAAATGAATTCGCATTCGCGCAACTTGTCGCACAGCACAAACGACTTTGCTTTGGCCACAAAACACACATCGGGCAACACGAATTTGCCCCGCACCAATTGTTTGCGTCCCTTTCTCTCAGTGTACACGATGCAGATGTTGAACACAAACAATTTGCTGTGATATGTGCGATGCAGCAGCGCATCGTGCAACTGAAACTCACCCACGATTATGAAGTTTGCCTCGCTCAGCACATTAAACTGAAAGTACAGTGTGAGAGTTAGTTGTTGTTGTTGAGTTTGCTTTGAATACTATTACCGCATTAAAGTGCTTGATATCATTTAGTTGATCCGCTTGATTCGCACGTTCGAGCAGCTCGCGTAGTCGCTTCTCCAGTCGACATGACAACTCAAACAATCGCTTCGATATCAGCTGACGATGCGCAAAGAATGTCGCAATCAGTCGATGCAACAGCAGCGGATATTTGGTTATGCGCTGCACGGGCTTCACCAGAAAACTTCGGATGCCCAGCGGATCGCCGAGCGTTATTTGCAGGCGCTGTCAACACAGGAACAGATTAAAGATAAACATTCGATAAAGAAATTTAATGAACTCTAAATTTAGTGCACATAATCAAAGAGCTAAGATGGGCAGAAACACAGAAAACACTTTCACTATGGACTTGCAGAGACCCTTTCATTAAAAGATTATCGTCGATGAAGTGACTTTAAAAGAGAGAACAGCGATTGAAGGAATTGAGATTGACAAGCAAATCATTTAGACTATTGACTTGCAGAGACCCTTTCATACTGAAACTTCGGATGCCCAGCGGATCGCCGAGCGTTATTAACAGATTAAAGTTAAACACTCCTAATTTAGTGCGCTGATTCAAAGAAAGACAGAAATATAGAAAACATTTTGACTATTGACTTGCAGAGACCATTTCATTATTATTAGAAAACTCCAGATGCTCACCCGAAGCGCTAAGTCTCAACTAAATTGAAAGAACTGAGATTGACAAGCAAATCATTTCAACTATTGACTTGTTAAGACCCTTTCATACTGCATTTCGGGTGCTTAGCGAAACGTCTTCACTTTAGCGACTCAGCTGGTCAGCAAAATTCTGTGCGAAGCGAAAATAACTAATAAAGACTTAAACAAATGACTTGCTGAGACCCTTTCATTATTATTGGGAAACTCTGCTTGACAATCCGAAACGCTGAGCTTAGTTTGCAGATGCTATTATCAACTATATTAAGTAGAAAATTGAAAGAGCTGAGATTGACAAGCTAAAAAATTAGACTATTGACTCGCTGAGACCCTTTAAAAAGCTCAGGTTGAGTTAACACTCGATAAAGCGACTCGACTAGTCAAAAATGTTGTGTGAAATGTTAAAACAACTAAAAAAAAATAATTCGACTTTTGACATGCAGAGACCTTTTCAGTATAGTCGTGAAACACCGGATGCTCAGCAGATCAGAACATAATTAAAGTTAACACTTGACTCCCCTAGATAGAAAAGATTAAGAACTGAGATTGACAAGAAAAATATTTTGACTATTTACTTGCTGAGACCCTTTCACTATGATTCTGAAATTCCCAGTGGCTAGCGAAGCCAGCGCGTTGTTTTAACACTTTGATAAAGCTATTGACTGGCAGAGACCCTTTTTGAATGGGATTCGAAAACGCTGCATGCACAGCAAAGCTTGATTTGCAGATGCTGTCATCAGAACAAGCTAAATTAAACATGCGGCAGAAAAGTGAGAAAACAAAAATTGGCAACCAAAAACATTTCAACTATTGACTGCCGGAGACCCCTTTTTATTATTATTCGGAATCCGGTGAATATAATATTCAAAAATTGGCAACCAAAAACATTTCAACTATTGACTGCCGGAGACCACTTTTTATTATTATTCGGAAACCGGTTCAGAGACTGAGCAAAAGTTTGTTAAAATAACTGAATTCAAAATTATTGTTAAATATTGCGGTTGATTTCGATATGTAGACCTCAAATCTCAATATCTTAATAATTTTGTATGAAAATAAAATGAAGTTTTAGCGCAACACGATGACCTTGCATTATTCCTTGTATAGATCTATAAATCTTAAGACATCAATAATATAATGACACAGAAAATTGTATTGCATTTGTTCCTCTCGAAATTTGATTGTAAATGTAACACTCTAAAAATTCCCTTGCTATTCTATTTTTTCGAAATACTTATATTGTTTATAAGTAACTATAATTCTAAAAGTAACACAGAAAATCTTAAATGTACTTGTAGTAAAACTGTTTTTTATGGCAGCTATGTAAAGAGCTTAACTAATTATAGGTACACACGAATACGCTTCGAAGTCTATTCAGAGCATTTTGTTTATTTTTGGCAAAAGCAAATGCGATTAATTTGCGTTTTGCGAAACTCTTGGCGAAACTCTTGGCGAAATCTGTGTGTAGCCCTTACCACCCCTCTTATTTATCCTCTTTCCTGTTTTGCAGCAACTGAAGCTAAAAATGGCCGCTTTCTTGTGACGTCACAGCTTCGAGGCTTACGTCTTAGCCGCGACTATCTTGTTCACTCTTCACTCTTTTCCGCTCTCTTTTGACGTAAGCTTACGTAAGTTGAGTTGCGGCTTAAAGTTGCCTCTTTCTCTCTTGGCTCTTTGCACCTTCCACGCCGCAGGCAACACGCAATTCGCTGTCGACCGCGTGTCAATCGCCAGCTTTCAATTTAATTAAAGAAAGCGCGTGGCAAAAGCCAACAACAACGTAACGTGAATTGCGTATTTAATTAAATTTAAATTGAAAATTAAATTTTTTTTTTTGTGCTTCTTCTTTTGAGTGTTGCAAGTTTCGCCCACTTACCTTAAAGTACAATTCGTGCGTATCGTAAAGCCGCAGACTCTCCCGTTGGCTGGCTGTGAAGAGCACATAGCAATTGAAATGTCCACGCTCGATGAGCGTCAACCAACGTTCGAGCAGGACATCCAACTCCTGGCGATGTTGCAGCAACAGCGGCAGCAACTGATGCCGATGCAATGCCGCAATCTGTGTCACATTCGAGAGCAGCACATGCTGCTGCCCCAACAGACCGTCTGGTAGCTCCGATTCGGGTTGAAAGATGCGCGTATAACGTCCGATGCCATTGGCCAGATCCTCGCAATATTGTTGCTCCGTCGACAGCAGCTCATCGAACACATAATGTCCACACTGCTCTGCGACACGATTGCCACAACTGCTGCTGCTTCCGCTGCTGTTGCTGCTGATGTGTGAGGTGGCAGTGCTGAAACTGCGATGCATGCTTTAGCGGCAATGTGAGGCACCCAACTGCATGGCACCGTAAGAATCCGCAACGTTCTCGTTCTCAGCGTTTGACTCACAACGCAGCGGCAGCTGTTTTTTTCATTCTTTTTACTGTTTTGCGGTTCATCATCATCAGTTGTTGTTGCTGCTGCTGTTGCTGCTGCTGCATCATCAACATAGCAAGTAAGAAAGCTACAGTTGAGTTTGCTCGACTGTGAGTTACTCGCTTTTTCGAATATACCAAATTAATATACCGCAAAAAATACTATAAAATAAACCAAGGATTTTATTTGGTATATTGAGATAACACTACATTAAAACAAGTAAGAAAGCTACAGCAGAGTGTGCTCGACTGTAAATAAACATTTAAATAAAAGCAAAACAATCTGGTATAATTTTTACTCTACGGTATATTTCAAATGTAGTACTATGGTTATGGTATAAGTTTAGTATTTTGGCGGTATATTCGTTTGGTGTATTGTATAGCGAAAAATAACGCACATTCGGTATATAAAATATACCTAATTAATATACCGCAAATTGTATATGATATTGGTATATTTTAAATGTAGTACTAATTCAATATATCAAGTATAGCATATGGTATGTTTTGGTATTTTTTGGGGGTATGTTAATTTGGTATATATTAAATCTAAAAATACTGACCATTTGGTATATGAAATATACCGAAAATTGTGTATTGGTGTAGGGTATATTTTAAATGTAATACTATGTCAATATACCAAATTTAGCACATGGTATATTTTTGGCTGAATATTAATTTGGTATATTTTGAAGGTAGTATTGCGTCAATATACCAAATATAACACATGGTATATTTTTAGCTGAATTTTATTTTGGTATATTTTGAATGTAGTACTGCGTCAATATACCAAATATACCACATGGTATATTATTATTACTCTTGGTGGTATATTAATTTGGTATAATTTGAATGTAGTAATTTGTAATTTGGTATATTTTAAATAAAGTACTATGCCATTATACCAAGTATAGCACATGGTATATATTTATTGGTATATTTTATACCGAATGTGCGTTATAATAATTGGAAATATTTTAAGCCGAATGAAACCGCTGACGCTGATAATTAATATACATACATGGTTAATGCTGTCGAAGATGCCTCAGTCACAAAGTTATAATACCCTTCTACCTTATGGGTTAGCAGGTATAATGAGTATTCGAGTTGAGTCAGCTAAAAGGCCTGGCGACCGATGCCAGCAGCCATAATAATAGCAGTATCTCCATTGCTCCAACATTGCAATTAAATTTTAATTACACTTTGAGCGCGCAACATGCTAACAAGTTGCCAACTGCATTCTTCTTGCACTTGCCGCTTGCTGCTTGCCACTTGCCACTTGCAACGTTCTTCGTTCTCCGTACTTCTTTCTCGTTGCCTAGGCTGCACTTTTAATGACAATTTATCGTCTGGAATCGCCAACGTAGCCGGACATCAGTTCGTGCCTCGTTCATTGTGTCCAGTCTAAATTAGCCACGCGTTGCACAGTGGAAAAGCACAAATAGAAGCTAATAAAAAAACTAAAAACAAGAAACTGTAACTAAGCTACACTGATTGTGAAATGTCATTAGAATTTAAATAGCTTTATCGCTGTTTATTTTTAAAAGGCATTTGCGGTTAACCAACATTATGAAATTATTACTCAACGTTGCGTAAGAATTACTTACTAATTAATAAACAGCACTCAAATCTCGTTTTGTATGCTCTCACTCTTAAAACCAAATTTAAACTCAAATTCATTTCCATTCGTTTTCCGAAATTATGCTTCTATTAATTTCAAGTTTTTGTCAACACCATTTTTTGTAGCATACTTTTTGGGGCACTTTCAATGCATGAGTTCATTAAAATCCGTTTTCAATTGTGATTTGCTGTAACTATTTTCTTTTGTTTTAATTAATTAGTAAGTTAGCAAAATAAAGATTTCTTTACGTTCTTTTTAAAATTTTTAATCAATTCAATTCATTTTGTTTTGTACAAAATAATGCAATGCATATTGTTGTATTGCATAATTCCCCATTTAAATCAGAAACAATGCAATATTTATGTAGTTTTAAGTTATGATTAATAAGTTTACAAAAAAGCTATATATAGTTTCAGTATTAAGCGTTGGGTTTGAATTAAAGCTATTCTATTTATGGCTAATTTTAGCAAAATGCTGAATTCATAAAGCTAAAGAATCTATGTATAAAAAAACGCAAATAGTAATATTAAATTGTTTTGAATTGCCAGAATTTCTATAAGTATTAAATGCCAAGCAAGCAAAGTCAAGTTGAAAATAAAATAGTTGAAAACGTAACTTTAAAACTTGAGAAAGTTGCCAAGTACTAAGCAAAGGAATTAATTTAGTTAGCTTTAGCATCAATTAGAGCTTCATAATGTTTTTTTTTCTGTTAGATATCACCTGGTAACCTTTATAGCATTCATTTGGGCACACTGTCAATAACTATCGATAGTTCGATACAATTCTCTCTTAAATTTCTCTTCAGTTTGCACTTGGCATTAAACAAATAATATCACTTATCTTAATAAATTTTGTACGTTAAACTCTGAGCTCTTTTAAATAATTGAGCAAATGATCAATCAAATTATGTAAGCAAATAATGAGCAAAGACAAATGGAATTGAAATTATTTGGTATTTTGCCAAGAAAATACAAAAGTAAATGTAATTGCCAACATCGATTGAAATAACAATTTGTGCCACTGTGCGTTGCTGCTGTTGTTGCACCTGCATACGGATCGTATGCGCAATAAATAAATCAGCCGTAATTAAAAGCGTCCAGCAAAGTTACCAAAAGGCTCTCTCTCTCTCTCTGTCTCTCTCTTTCGACCATTTTGCCTAGCAGGACTTTTTGTCCAGCTCTTCTCTCTCTCTCTCTTCCCCTCTCCCTGCGCTCTCTTCTCTCCCCAATCCCCCATCGTCTCAACTGTCATCCTGAATTTGCCTTTACCTCGCCGCTGCTCCTCGCGAGCCTTTATTCAGGCGTATCCTTGGCACACAACTCCCAGCTATAAATTACTTTATGTTCCAGGAATTTGCCACACACACACGCACACACACAAAGCGAACGGAAAAGAGACCGAAGCGAAACAACAACTAAAAAATGGTATAAATTCATATTTCTGTTTTTGGCCTGGCAGGGAATCTAGGCATAGATAACGCTGCCAGAACCCAAAAAAAAAAAATAAAAACTCAAAAAAAATGGCGAAAAAAAACACACAGAAGAAAAAAAGAAATCCGGCAAAACGCCAAAAGGCCAAACGCGTTCCATAAATTGCGCTATGAAAGCGCCCCGAGGGGACAACTGGAAGACAAGCTGATTGTGTTCTAACAGATACCGAGTGTTGAGAGTATGGGATAAACCCAAAAAAAAAGAGACAGAAAAAGGAAAAAAGAGAGAACTGCGAAGAAGTTTGGAGAACGAGAAAGATATGAAATGAAAGCCAGAGAATGATATAGTGTCGCTTGATTGTAAAGCGCAATAGCTTTCAAATCAGCTAAAGATTAAATCGAGACTAATATGCATTCATTAAAGTTAATTCCCATCAAGTTTGTTGAACTTGAGCTTAAGGTTCATTCAATGCAGATTGATCGATATCTATATCATATTATATACTTATATCATACTTACTTAACTTACTTACTTGCTTAAGTAAGTGATTTATAATTAGCATTATGTTGACAATAAGAATATTGGAAATTATGTTTGTTAATATTTCATCACTTAACTGTGAAATAATTTCAGATATTTTTTATTACTTTTTATACTTAATTTACTTATTACTTTACTTTTATGCCCATACATTTACCAATAATGTAAACGGATATTATAACTATGTGCCTCCAGGAAATGTAACTAATGCATAGAAGGAGGCATCTCCGACCCCATAAAGCATATATATTCTTGATCAGCCGAGACACTATAGCACTGTCCATTTGTCTGCGTTTTTGAAAGGTCTAAGTATATTTTGGTCTTGTGTATTTTAAATGTATTACTATATCAATATACTAAATGCAGTCTTTGGTATATTTAGCATTTTTTATAGTGTATTATTATGTATTTTAAGAATAATGTTGCACTTTATGGTATTTTTTTAAGGTAGTCTATATTGATATATTTAATAAGTATTTTCGTATATTTTAGTATTTTTTCGGTATATTGGCTTAGTATTTTTTAAGAATAATGTGAAATATGTTGCACTTTATGGTATTTTTTGAAGGCAGTACTATATTGATGTACTAAATATGTATTTTCGTATAGTTTAGTATTTTTGTGGTAGTATTTTTGGCTTAGTATATTTTACGAATAATGTGGTATTTGTTACATCCAATAGTATATTTGAAATGCTATGTAAATACTATGTCTTTAAACCAAGTATAACCATTGGTATATTAATTTGTTATATTTAGTAGCGACAGTCAATCACATTTTTTTCATTACATCACTGTGAATAACATTTAATATAGTTTTTTTTTACCTTTTTGTATTATTAAACTGTTTATTTTAAAGTTTAATTTTGCAAATATTTTCCAACATATACATATAACTTAACAAAGACTTGCATCACTTAACTCAGATATAATTAAAGATTTGTTGAGTTACTCATTCATATTTTTATTCAATTTAATTCAATTGGTTTTCCAAAAGGCACAACACAGTAATGTTATACATATTGTATTATATATTTTACCAATTATTTTAAAGTTCTGTTTAATAGGATTAATCAGTTTTCGATATAGACAGGACTATAATAAAGTTTCCCCTCATCATCTTGTTGCATTACACTTAAAAACAACTCAATTAATTGAAGTATCTTTGCAACCTCACGAAAACTGAAATTATTGATTAATTCCACTCGAAAGCAACTCGTTTAATATACATAAATATTTTCCATAGTCCATGAGAATGGACTAAAAAGCACATTAAAGCAACGCTGCCTGCATCTTAAAGCGTTAAGAGAACGCAACAAATTGTGTTGAATGTACAATTAGCTGTAGCTCAATCTCAATGCTGGCAACTTTTTAAGCGATGCCTGATGCAGCATTAATGCGGGCTAAAAGTGCCACGCCCATGCCAGGGCAAATGGCAAAATGAAATGCAGTCTCTTAAGATGTTGCACATGCAACATGCAACATGCTTCGCGGCGGGCCGCTGAAATGGCAAACCAGACAGTTTGGGGCTAAGTGGGCAAGTACTGTTCAGCAGATTGCTTGTCAGCGTACACACACACACACACAAACACACACACACACACACTTAGAGCTTGGCACGTAGTCGTGCTCAAGTTCAGCGCTGTAATGGGAAAGATGTTGATGGAAGATGCTAGATGGACTACGACGACGACTCGCAGTTGCTGCTTCGTCACTTAGTTTGCCATTTCGCTGCCAGCTTAGTTTAATGTACTTTCTCTTCGCCCCTCCCCTTCCCCTGCCACACCACAGACACCATCTTCATTTTGGTCTAAAGTGTTTTGCCCTGCGCTTGATTGACATGATATGATGACAGGCGTGTGCGGGCGCAGTTATTTCTAGCTAGCTTTCTTTCTCACCCACTTTCCCTCACTCCCTCTCTCTCTCTCCCCCTCTCCCTCTCTGTCTCTCTCTTGCTGGCTAGATCGATATGGCCGCTGGGCTCAAGTCACGCTGGCCGCTCTTGCTCAAGTTGAGACCCCAAAAAAAAAAAAAAAATGGAGGCGTTGCTGCCGTTGACATTTGACTCTACCCAAATCTGAACAACGGGCGGTGACTGCCGGCCAGGCTTTTATTAATTGACTTTTTTTCTGCCGCAACAAGAGAGAGAGATCTCACGCAATGTTAAAGTACTCTTATCTTTTAGGCAACTCCCATATCATTTAAAGGCAGAGCAACTATGAAAATATATAATAAAAATAAAATAAGAACGCAAAAGAGAAACTAAAACATAGTAATACAATTTGTAACTAATGATAATTGTGTGCTGCAATATCATAGCTTAAATTATTATTTCAAATCAATTGCATTGCGCTTTTGAAATGTTGTTAGACTTTTGAGTAGGTATATACTTGGTTTTAAGCTATGCAATGTTGCTCCATTAGGCAAATTTCATTATCACTGTTTGTTTTAATATTTGAACTATTTCCATTCCATTTGGTTGAATTACTAAATTTGAAATTTTTAAATTTAACTATCACAAACAAAACATGTGAGATTTCTACAAAAGAGATTTTTATTAGTATTACATTCCTATTCGTTCCATTCAAAGTTACAAAAGGCTTGATCAAGATTCTCTTAATTATGAATAAATAAAACATTTAGCTTTAAAAGTGTTCCATTCCATTAGTCAAATTTGGCTATTACCATTTGTTTATTCCAAATTTAATGAGATTTTTATTTATTTATGCATTCCATTTAAAATGTAATTATAACGTACCAAAAGTGTGAGATTTCTAGAAGTGAGATGTTAGTATTAGTATTCCATTTCTATTCATTCCATTCAAAGTCTCCAAGAAGATATATGTATATGACTCTCTTAATTATGACTCTCTTAATTATGAAATAAAACATTTAGCTTTAAAAGTGTTCCATTTCATTAGTCAAATTTGGTTATTACCATTTGTTTAAATACTAGTCCATTCCACTTTATTCCATTCGAAATTACCAAATTTAATGAGATTTTTATTGATTAATGCATTCCATTTAAAATGTAATTATAACATACCAAAAGTGTGAGATTTATAGAAGCGCGATGTACAATAGTGTTCCATTCCAATTCGTTCCACTCAAATTTACAACACTTGCAGCGATTCTAATAAACTCTGGGTGGAAATAAGTATATTTTTATGTAATTATTTATTTATTTGTTTAAGCGTCGCTCCATTTCGCTTTTTTCCTTGTCTATTACATATATATTTTGTGAAGAGATGGCATAGATTCTGACTTGATTTACACAAGATATTCTGTATAGGACGCCTCTAATGCATAAGCTGCTAAAATTACTAATTGAAAAGTACTTCATTCCAATTTGTTCCACATTAATTTACGTCGGCGTTCCATTCCTTTTTGTTATATATTTACTTATTAGTTATATTGTATTGTATACTTATATTATATCACCTTAAAATGCTTCTAAATTATCGCTGAAGAGTCGTTCCATTCCATTTTGTTTCATATTTATTTTGTGGACAATTTATGTGACAAATATATTACAATTCTCTAAATCTTCGCTGTGCTTTCGTTTCATTCCATTTCGTTTCATCTCTATATATATATATATATATATATCTTATCTTTATTATATTTTACTAAGTTGTTTTATTTTATTTTATCTTTTCATTCCATTTTGCTTCATACTTATTTATTATACATATTTATAATGATACATATCTTTATTATACCACTATAAGTTGCTTCTAAATGTTCGCTAAGCACTTGTTTCATTCCATTTTGTTCCACATAATGCCGCTACATTTTTACCACAGCAGATGGCGATTGTTTAAGCTGTCCAAACAGCTGTGGCTAATGGCAACTCGTTTGCAGAGATGCATTTGCTTAGCGCTAAACATCAAACAGTTTGCTTAGCTTGTAATTTCGATTAAAGGATTTGCATGCATATCTTATAGTAGTAGTAGCTGTTGTTGTTGTTGTTATTGTTCATGGTGCTGCTGTTGCTGTTTGCTGCTGTTGATTAAACATAATTTATGTTTGGTCCAAGTGGCGACCATTAGCGCTTGGGTTTGCCCGGTCTGCCAACGCATCGCCAGCTGCATGATAAATGTGCCGCATTAGCGCGCCATCGCGTTGAACAATAAATTCCCTGCTTGCAGAGCTGCGAGGCGCCAACTGTCGTGGAAGAGTCGAAAGAGGGGGAGGGAGGGTAGAGAGGTAACGGAGACATTGAGCGGTCGGTCGGTTGCAAGTGGCCGGCTGATCGGATGCTTCGGTTAATTTCGCTGCGGGAATTTTAAATCATCTTTAAATTAGGGTCATGCAAACTCAATAAACCAAATGCGGAAGTGTGCAATGAATGGGGGGCCGAGGAATGCGCTGCAAGAGTGTGTGTGTGTGTGTGTGTCAGCAACAACTCAATTAGCGGCACACACACAGACACAGAGAGAGAGTCAGAGCAATCGCCACACACACATTTGCCACAATTTGGCAAACAAATCACGTAGAAGCTGCTGCTGCTGCTGCTGCTGTTGCTGCTTTCCTTCTCTTCCTCTTCCTCTCTCCCTCTCCCTCTCTCTCTCTCTTTCACTTTCTTCACTTTTTCATTTCTTTCTGTGTTGTCACTTTATATAGCTTCGCTTCTTATATCGACTCGCAGCTTGCTTTGCTTTTGTTATTTCATTTTAGCTGATTTTTACCATCCTCCGCGTGCCACGAATATAACTGAATTTGTTCCGTTAGTTATCTGGCTGTGTGTGTGCGGGTGTTTGTGTGTGTGACCCCATCAAAAATACTCGTAATATAATACCATAAATTAGTTAGATTCGGGCGAGAGCACAAGTTACGATATGTAGACACTATATATATCTCATACCTGCTGCCGTTTCTCGTTTGTCAACGTAAATTGCAAGCGCCGTAAGCTTAACCACCCACAAATGGCAGCACATTCATCGTTCCATTCCATTGTTCCGTTTATTTTTAGATGTATCACAGCACAGCACAGCACAGCTATTTCGCCCTTGCAGCTTTTGATAAGCTGCTCTTTTTGTTCTGTTTACGGTTTGTTTAGCCAAACTGCGAAAGCAGGAAAAAGAAAATGACGTTTCATTCCAATTTGTTTCTAAGTTCGAATTAAATTTGCTGGGTCTTGTGACCTTGTCGAACTGTTACATTTAAAATATCGTTTCATTCCTATTTGTTTCTCAATTTGAATGATATTTGCTTCGTTGTGTCATTATCGCACTGTTTCATTCCAAAAACGTTTCGCTGTTGTGGACATTCGTTGTTCCATTCCATTGTTCCACTTATTTTTAGATATATCAGCACAGCTATTTAGCTTTGTCAGCCAAATTAAGAAAAGCGAAAAGGGAAATTTTCGTTTCATTCCAATTTGTTCCTCTTGCGAAGTTCCTTTTACCACTTGAGAACGACTAAATTTCATAGAAATCAGTTCGAAATTGTTGTTTATTGTTCCATTCCATTGTGGTTTACTCAGTTATCACAACCGTTTCATTCCATATTGTTCCGCACATTTTGCAAAACCAATTGAAATTGGTGAGTTCTAATCCAAAATAATCCGCTATGCTTTAGTTGACAACTGTTTCATTCCTTGTTTCTTCTGTCTTTATAGATTGTAACCGTTGTGCGCTGGCAACTGTTTCATTCCATTCTGTTGCATACTCGTAGTTTGACATTTAATGCTCTATAAGTTTATTATAGCGCTGCATTTTCATTTCATTCCATGCTTAACTATTCCTTTGTATCGAGCACACATTCTATACCTCTCTCCCTCAATTCTTCCCTGTCTCTCTCTCTCTCTCTCTCACTATTGTTATTGCTGTCGAAAAATTTCCATTTGCTTAATTTCGCTTGGCACCGAAAAATGTAAAATGTAAATTTCCCGTTGGGTTCGCTGCAATTTTAAATGCTCTGCTTATCGCATCGTTTCACTTCTCTCTCTCTCTCTCTCTTTCTGATGATGCTTCCTGTCTGTTGGTTCTGGACTAGAGTCTACCATCTCTCTCTCTCTCTCTCTCTCTCTGCGCTAAGTTTTGTGTCGTTTGCATAGTTTATGCATATGCATGAGTTTTTGGCAAATGCCAAAAGTATGGGCAAAGATGTGTGGCCAAAAAAGCACTGAGAGAGCAGAGAGCGGAGAGAGAGAGGAGCATTCTGATGCCACGTCTACATGGCACAAGAAAATTATCGACACTTAAAATGTTGCAAGCATCGCTGGTTTGCACTCTCTCTCTCTCTCTCAGTCTCTGTGTGTGTCCTGCAAAGGATTTCGAGCCTGACGCTTATGTAAGCTTAATGTTTATGCAGCTTATGCTTCATAAATTCGCCGCCAGCAAGGGGGAGGGAGGGGTTAGAGGGTTAGAGACGGTGGCAGGTCTGATGTCTTTGTCTTCCGGTGCGATGGCCGCCATTTTGTGCGCTCTTGCTTCAACTTCCGCTGCGCTGTGCCATTTGTTTATTGCCAGTTTTCATTGCTTCATTTTGGAAGACTCTGCCCGCTCCTCCCTTTCCTTTCCTTTGACTGTGTGTGTGTGTGTGTGTGTGTGTATTTTTATTTGCCGCTCTCACAGCACGGTCTGATGAAAATATTTTTACGACAAGTTTTGCGCAAAAAGATTTGCAACATTTGCAGAAAGCAAAAGCATCAACGGAAGTTCTGCGAATCAGCGCAAAATGAGCGCAGCGGGGTGGCCGCAACATGAAGAGGGGGGGAGATGAAGAGAAGGGGCAAACAGCGCCAAATGAAACGCACATTTTGGCCATAAAACGCTTAACGCTGCTATGCAGCTGCCCCCCTTCCACCTTTCCCTCATCATCATCATCACTGTTCGAGTCTCGTTTTGTGTGCCCGGGGTAACATCCGGAAGTTGTCATGTTTTATGTTTACATCAGCGCCAGAAGCAGCAGCGGAAGCAGCAAAGGCAAGTGCCAAGCACGTGAGTGGAAGCAAAGCAAGGGGCAGAGAGAGGGGCAGAGGGACATATGGTTGTGCAACAGCAGCAGTATATAACATACATATACATATATGTGTGTGTATGTTTATCTCGCAGTTGCTCATGAATTTTGCATGCGGCAGCTGAATTGCAAAATTATAATTAGGCAACTGAAACTGAAACTGAAACTGAAACTGAAACTAAAGCTGAGCTTGTTACAGCCAAACACACGACCAGGTCAAAGGGCAATAAGCTACCTATCTCTCTCACTCTCTCCCTCTCTCCCTCTCTATTTCTCTTTCTGCTCCTCTTCAATATCCCTCTCGGAGTGTTGTTGATTCGCATTTTGCCTTGTGCACTGCTCTTTCTATTTCTGTTACGCAGTCCACGCACGTTCGCACATAAAGTTCATTTTATTAGCTGACGTTTCTCCATCCGCTGTCTCTCTCTATCTCTCTCTCTCTCTCTCTCTCTCTCTGTGTCGCCCTCTCACTCTTTGTATCTCGCTTGCCAGTGATTCGTTTTTGCATTCTGCTGCCATTTCTAATCTTGTGCTTGATGCGCACTCCAAATGCACAGTGTGACCAGATCGCTGATTTCAAAATGCACTTTATGTGCTTGTGAAAACTAGTCAACTAAGAAACTCAAGAAACTCAAGAAACTGAAGAAACTGCTGCAACAAAACTTCCAATTTTATACACTTTTAATAGTTTAATAATACCAATGGCACAATTCAAATGTAATTTGTAATTATTAACTTAAAAAATGTGAAGTAAATCGCCTAAAACGTTGCTAATGTCAAAATTTCTTCTGGGATCAAAACTTCGAAATTTTTGCCTTAGTTTGGTCACACTTTTTTTTGAATTCTTTAACTCTAAAATGTTATAATGCTTTGGCTTTTTAGCAATTTGTGAAAATTTGCAAACTTCTTCTAGGTACAAGCAGCTCAACAGCTTTTGTCATAGTTTGGTCACACTGTTTTTAAGCCTTTAACTCCAAAAATGTTCATCAAATCGTCAAAAATGTTTTATCATAATGTAATCAATCAAACTCGGAAATTCTTGTCTTAGTTTGGTCACGCTGTTTTATAGCTCTTTAATTCAAAAATGTTAACTTAATTAACTGAAATATTGTAGAGCTTTTACTTTTGATAAAATCCATGTAAATTGTGAAAATTTACGCTCTTTCCTAAGCTTGGTCACAATGATTTTAGTTCTACAGCACCAAATTTATAATCAAATTATCTGAGCTGTAACTTTTTATCAAAATGTAAGCAAATTTTAAAAACTTTTCAATTTTCCTCTACACATAAAATCTCAAAATTTCTTGTCATAGTTTGGTCACACTGTTTCCGTCGCGTGCCTGATTAGCAAATGGTGAAATTTTCCTTTCGGCATTCGGCCAAAGGTTTCTTTTTTGTGGTAATAACTTTTAGTTGAGCTGCCACGCCCCGTTTTGCGTTTGTCGTTGGGCAGGCGGCAAATAAATATTCAATTGCAAATTGCTCGACAGCTTCGAAAAGAGTCGCGAGACTAAGACGGGAGAGGGGAGTGGAGGGGAAATGTGTGGCCAGGTAAAGAGCTCGCTGGTCGCGTGGCACATGGCGCCGACACAAAAATGGACGCGTTCAAATTGCAAATTGCGCTCGTTTACAAGCGAAATAAATGCGAGCTCGCGCCCCGCCATTAGGCCAGCTCCCTTTCTCCCCCCCCCCCCCCTTCCAGCCAAAAGAGGTGGTTAGAAAAATGAAGCGTCGTGCCGCAAAAGACAAGTTGTTGGCAACCATTTTTGTGTGTGTGTTGCGTGGAAGTTCGCATAATTAGATAAGCAGCAGCAAGAACAACAGCAACAGCAACATCAGCGCAATGTCTAGCCAAGCCCCCGCAATAAAAGCTCCTTCCTTCCTGACTCGCTCGCTCGCTCACTCACTTACTTACTGGTTAATCCTGGCCAGACATTGTCACAACAAGCTGCTGACAGATGACGCGTCATAAAAGCAGCGACGTCAACAATGCGCCACCAAATGTCTGAGGTTAGGAAAGGTGAACGAGCGAGCACCTGCGAACCACAGAGAAAAAGCTAAAGAGAGAGAGGTGGAGGAGAGAGAGAGGACAGAGGGAAGCGAGGATACAACATGCAATTATACGCAATCAACATAAATCATTCAAATTGCCACAAAAAAGCGAAATGTACACTTTGAATGTGGTCGAGCAACGAACGTTTCGAATCGAGCTGAAACAAGTAAGCAAGCTACAATCGAGTATGCTCGACTATGGCATACGTGCAACGCAATTTGAATAAGAGCACAACAGTGTGGTTTTAAATATACACCAATTTAATATACTGCAAAAGTACTACAAATCATACCAAATGCTATATTTGTGGTTACATTCAAAATATACCAGATTGTCAGTACAAAGCTTTAATCTTGTAGTATTTTCCAAATTAGTATACCTCAAAAATACTAAAAATGAACAATCAGAAAATACGATGTAATGCAAAATATACCAGGTTGTCAGTGTGGTATTATTCTTATAGCATTAATTCTATAAAGTACCAAATTTTTAAACCGCAAATATGCTGAAAATATACCAAACGTATATTAATGAAGTACTGCATTCAAAATATACCATAGAGTGTAAAATATACAAGATTGTCAGTGAGGTATTAATATCAAGTTATATTATTACCAATTTGTAAATATATTATATTTAGTATATTAATATACTATTGATATTGTATATTGATACTACATTTAAAATATGCCATAGAAATAAATAAGAAAATAAGGCATGGCGAATGAGGGCTCCATCTCTTAGAGTCTCAGATATCTAGGTGTTCATACTGACGGACGGAAAGACAATCGGAAATGGCTATATCGTCTCGGCTGTTGACGCTGATCAAGACTATATATATACTCTTTATAAGGTCATAGATGCCTGCATCTGCCTGTTACATACGTTTCTTGCATGCACAAAGTTATAATACCCTTCTGCCCAATGGGTAGCGAGTATAAAAAAAGAGGAGCAGCTGAAGCTAAACCGAGCAAGTAGTCTGTAGAGAGGTGGACGGGGGAGGGAGAGGGAGAGGGAGAGAGGAAAGCTAATTTGCAATTGAAATGCCTAAGCCAAGACAAATTTTGTGCGTACGCCAAGGTAGCAACAAAAAACGAACGGACAGCAAAGGACAGGAAAGGACAACACACTGGGACCGCATTACGCATACGCCGCGTTGTCAACAATTTTCAGCTGTGTAACGTGCGTGTTTCTCTCTCTCTGCTTGTGTGTGTGTGTGTGTGTGTGTGTGTGTGTGTGTGCCTTTCGAGTCTGACAAATGCGACAACGGCACGTGAGCCACAAGGCCAAGCCTGTCCAGGCAAATGTCAATGTCGGCATAACAACATTTTATTCAAGCAACAAGAGGTACAAGAAACACACACACCTTCCTCTCTCTCTCTCTCTCTCTCAGCAAAAATTTGCTCTTTGGTTATCTATCTAACTATCTGCATCCAAGTATGCGAAACAATTTCTTAAAGACAGGCGACAGCATGTGTGCAGCAATTTGTATTCCATTTAAAACATTGCAAAAGAATACGTTAAAAGTGAATTATTAATAAGAAAAAAAAAATTAAAGCAAGTAAAGTAATTCGTGTAAGCTTTATAAAATAATGATTGAAGTCTTTTAAATTCTTATTTAAACAATATTAACGATATTAAGACATGATTTTGTGGATGATGTGGAGCGTAAATTGGAAAAGATAACTAAATACGAGTTAGTATAGATGTCAAATAAAATATGAATTTACAATTTTGAAGCACAAATCTAAAATTGTATTTAAATGTTTTGTTTTTTTTTTTTTTTTTCGTATCAAAATTATGAAATAAATAGAATTACATTTGATTTTAACTATCAAAGCTGTTAGATATTGTCTACCGTTTAAAAAATAAAAAGCGAAACGTTGCGGTGTTATTCTTTTAATATACTAAATTAATATACTGTAAATATACTAAAATGTACCGAAGGCTATATTTGGTATGTTCAAATAGTACTATATATTCAAAGTATACTAGAAAGTTCTAAATCTACTCAATTGTGGTATTATTCTCAGAGTATTTTTTTATAATACCTAAATACCGAAATATGCCAAAAGCTATATTTGGTATATTGAAGTAGTACTACATTTAAAAAATATACTATTGAGTACTAATGGTATTGTTCATACAATATACCAAATTAATATATCGCATATACAATAAAGGTATACCAATGGATATAATTGGTATATTTATATAGTACTACATTCAAAATATACCATAGAGTATTATAGTAGACTTTTTTGCCGATCAAAACAATTTCTTACATAACTATAGTATGTCAGGACACATTGTCAGGAATCATAAGCACTGGAGTACATAACGATTAAATATATATATACTTTATATAATCGGCTCTAAAATGTGATACGTATTCACATAGTTTACTAAACAAATTTACAAATTCAAAGAATTTCTTAAATAACTTTATCAGGACAACATCCACATTGTCACTGTAGTTCATAATGAGCTATATATTTTTGCTTTTTTACTCCATGAAATCGGATCTAAAATGTGAAAATGAAACGAAGAGAATTGCAGAGTTGGTCAACAGTGTATGTACATTATATTTGAACATACATATGTACATGCGAAATTTAATATCGAAACAATCGTGATCATTGTCGGTGTCGGTGTTTTTAGTGTTCGCAAAATTGAAAGCTTGAACTATGAATTTGAAAATATTCGCGAAGAGCGAAAGGAATTAGAAAGTTTTTTGGGGGCAAATTGGAATACCTCTTGTTTTTCATCATTTTTCTCAATTTTTGTTCTGTTTCCTTTGTGTTTTGTGTGCTCTTCATTTACTTCTACTTCTTCTCGTCCGGTTGAATGAATTGCCGTATTTGTTGGTGGATTGCGTGTGTATGAACCGTTGGATGGAAAGTCAACGTACTCGATGAACGATAAAGCATCCTCGCATTCACTCGCGTGTCCGTGTGTTCATCCTTTAGTCAAACACCTGGGGCTCCTCCTCCTCCTCCTGATCCTCGGCATTGACAGGCGGATCAAAAATATGAGTGAACGTCAGCTGCGTGTAGGTGATGACAGCCGATGGACACAAGGCCAGAGCCTCCTCGAGCGTTACCCATTTGGAGGTCTGATCGCCGGGACACATGACATGCAAGTAGACAATATTGTTGACCACACCATGGCAAATGATCGCCATCAGATTGCTGCCGCCATTGACATTGTTCAAGGTTGTTGGATTCAGATTGATAACCATCTTCGTTAATTCAGACCAGAGCTAGAGCTAGAGCTAGAGCTAGAGCTAAAGAGAGCCAAGGCAAGAGGAATAGAGTGAATGGGTGTTATGTACATACACACACACACACACACACACACAAACACACACTTACACACACACAAATCTGGTTGGGGAATTTAAGTTACTTGCTATTTTCAATGCTCAGATTTTCAGTGTTGTATTTATATATTTAGATGTTGAGTCTAACTGATTCATTCACCTAGCCTGACATTGCCCAATAAGGCAACTCAGTCAAACTCGGATTCATTTCAATTGTTGTTCAGCTGAATTTTGACGCAACAATCACTTAAGATAACTTTGTTGTTTATCGATGAACTCTTTGAATTCATTCATTCTTCTCTCGATCGATTGATCATATTGATCGACTCTTCTGATTGTCGATTCATTCATTCTATTCTTGTCTACTTATTCGGCAATTAATTGATTCCCCATCTTATTTTTCTCTCTTCTTTATCAATCGATTCTTCTCTCTGTTCATACTCCTATTTATTTATTCTTCATTCTATTCATTCTCTTATCTACTCATTCAGCAATCAATTGATTCCCCTTTTATTTTTGACTCTTTCATTCATTCTTTTAATCGCGATCGATAATTCGCTGTATTCATTCTTCTATCCATGGACTCGATCACTTCATTTATTCATTCTCCAATCGATCGATTCATTCATTCTGCTATTGATCGACTCTTCTGATTGCCGATTCATTCTTTTACTCGCCAATCTCTCTCGTTCAGTTATTCTCCTAATGATCGATTCACTTCTCTATTAATTTTCTTTTTAATCAACTCTTCTGATCTTTGATTCATTCATTTTTTCTTGTCTACTCATTCGGCAATTAATTGATTCCCCATCCGTTTTTTTCTCGTCCATTCAATTTCCGATCGGTCGATTGATTTTGATAATTCAGTCTTCTTTATCGATCGATTCTCCTCTCTGTGCATTCTCCTATTTATCGATTCTTCTGTGTATTCATTTTTTTATTTACTCATTCGACAATCAATTGATTTCTCTTTCATTTTTCTCTCGTTCATGCATTCGCCTTATGATCGCTAGTTTGGTCTATTCATTCTTCATTTGATGGACTCTTCTCTTAATTCATTCTCCTTACGATCGATTTTCTGCTCTATTCATTCTCCTATTATTCGACCCTCCTGATGGTTGATTCATTCTCTCTGATATCAATCGATACCCTTTTTTATCACTTGTCCATTCATTCTTCTATCGATCGATCGATTCTGTCTATTCATTCTATTTGGTATTACTTTTTCTTGCTATTCATTCTATTCCATCGATCATTTCTCCTCAATCTGTTCATTCACTCGTTGATCACATGTACAGTGTGTTTCTTTTTCCCTTTTTTTCTTCTTTCCATCATTTTTATTGTCCACAATCTTATTCTCTCTCTCTCTCTCACAATCTCTTTTACCACTTTAGCCACAGCCAGCTAACTTGAAAGGCTTGTCCCACCTGATAATAGCTACAATGCAATCACTAAATAGTCACAACCGCTCGAGGGCGTTTGTTAAACCAAGATATCTCTTGCTGGCTTGCTCCATTCGTTGTGTGTGTGTGTGTGTGTGTGTAGAGATTCTAAGCCAAGCCTGAGGCGGCACAATCATAGTTTGCTAGTTGCTCGATGCTAAGCGAACAACAAAAAGTTTCTTCTGACTGCGTTTTAAGCTCGGCCTGAAGGCTCAATTCCGGGGCAACTTTGACTTTGCTTTTGTCGTTTGCGAACGAACTTATTAAATAATCATTTTGCTCTTAAGTGTTTTTTTGCTGCCTCAATTTTTCCATTTTCCACTTTCCATTTTGTGTTTTTGTATGTTGTGCCTTTTATTTCATACATACAATATGCAGTTGAAGTTGGCCGCAAATTGCATCTTGAAAATGTTCAATTTTATTTGCGGCATTGAATCAAATTCGTTGTCCCGGGAACAATTGTCGCTGTCTTCATTGTGGTTGTTGTAGTTGTCATTGTTGTGGTGCTCTGCTGTTGCTGTTGTTGTTGTTGTTGTGACTGCTGTCAATGCCATCGGCAATTAGCCAAAGACAACAATGGAACAGCAATAAACATGGTCGTATGAGCCGGAGCTCCGGATATCCAGAAGCGTCGTCGCTTCGTTGTTTCCAGCCAAAGTATAAAACGCCAGCAAATTTATGTGTGTGTGTGTGTGTCTGTGTGTGTGTGTGTGGGGCAACAAATGAACTGAACAAATGAAAGTCACAGGACGAAGTTGTCGACATGGCAATAGAAACTCGCGAGTCGAGTCGATGCCACGCCCAAAAGTCGCCCTCTGTCACCGTTTGCTGTGTTTAGCGCTTTATTTATGGCGGCAAATGCAACGCGTAAATCACACACACACACACACACATACACTTAACACCGGCTCCCAAAGCAATTAAACTGCAGTGGGAGAGAGAGAGAGAGAGAGAGCGAACTAAAGCAAGAGCAGAACTTATGCAGCGACAGAGACAAACAATCAAACGGAAATTAATTGCGGGATGTGTGAAAAGTGAAAGCCCAAAGACCGCGCAGACAACAAGATAAAGAGATAGAAACAGTGAGAGAGAGAGAGAGAGCGAGAAACAATGCAAGAACTTTGAAAGAGACGCCAGAGGATTATAAATAGCAGTTAGTTAACATTTCAAAAAGCTGTTGGATAGCGTGCAAGCGCCAATGCAATAAAAAGCAAAAGAAAAGTGCACAAACTAAGCCAAAAAATAAAAATAGAATCAAGAAATGAAACAATAATGAAATAAAAAGCAAAAGAAAAGTTCACAAAACAAGCCAAAAAAACAAAAAAAATGGAAAATTATATACATTTTCTTTAGTTTGCGGATTTAATAAACGTTTTAAAATGTACACTAAAGAAATACTTTTTAAAACGCTTGTTTTTTGAATAAATATAAAATTTTCTTAAGTTCAATTTAAGCAAAAATATATTTAAATCTTCCGCTTTAAAGCACTTAGCAAAAGAAACAACAACAAAAATGTGATAAAATTAAATCAAGATTACATGATGTCTAAACTTAATCAAGAATAAATTTAAGTTTATAATCGAGTTTAACGAATGATTTCAAAATTAAACCAAAAAGGCAAAATCTTACATCAATATGAAACGTTCTAAAATTTAGATTGAAGAAATATATTTTTTGAAACGTTTGAATATTCAAAAAATATATGGAATTTTTTCAAGACCAATTTCAGCAAAAACATATTTAAATCTAACACTTTCATCTTATATAAAACTTGTATAAAAGCAAAAAAAAAAAATAATAGATTTGAATTTAGTAAGTCTTTTGAAAACTCTAAAATATTAGCGTCAACTCTAACATATCAGAGGTAATTATAGTATATAGTATTTCGATCGCGTTGTAATAATCAAATATTTTCGCTATTTGCAAGTGTTTATGGGTCGCATGCGTAATATCGCGTATACGTACTATGAAGAGAAATGCACTGCATTAAAATAAAAATAAAATCAAAAAAATTGCAAGCGACATCAAATAATTAAAAATGCCGTTGAATTAAAAGAAAAAATAAAGCTATAATCGTGTCTGCTCGACTGTGAGATACCCGCTACTTATTTTGAATATAAGCAAAACAGACCAAATTAATACTAAAATATATCAAATTGATATACTTAAAATATACCAAATTATTGTACTGCAAAAATACTACAAATTTATCAAAGCCTTTATTTGTTATATTAATATAATACAATATTGAAAATATACCAGATTATTGATACAAAAATTCCTTAATAAAGTAAATTTTTTTTTTTTTATTTTGGTTCACTTTAAAGAATAGTAATTAAAGCTGCTCATTATCGAGATATGTGTGTGTGTTGGCTGTGTGAATGAAATGCGAAATGCAATATTTTTGTGGACTGGGTCGTATACGTAATATCACGTATACGCATATGTCGCAGTGTGTGAAAATATTGTGTGCATGAATTGAAGCATCGTTTAATTATAATAAGATTGCATATGAGCTGCGCGCTCTTGTGCTGTTAACTAAATTATTTGTGCATAGCTGCCATTAGCATACAAATGAGTTTAATTCTGGCTGGCAATTTTCCAGCACTTGTCAAATGCCACCCGCCCCGCCCCCCGCGCACCGCCCACCGCTTTGATATTCTTCTTTTTTTTTTGTGTGCTGTGTGTGTGTGTGGCTGCTGCTCGGTGCTTTTATTCCGTCAACTCATTGCAAACGTCTGATTTTCAATATTCGATGCTGCATCACGGTCTCCTTCCACCTTCCACCTTTTTCCTTTTCTCTTTCTTTCTCTCACTCTCTCCCTCTCTCTCTGCTTGCTGTCGCTTGATCCTGCTGCTGCTGCTGCTGCTGCTGCTGTTCTATGTCCTTTGACGAGGTCTTAATTAAGACATCGTTACGCGCCATTTTCTGTGGCCTGTTGATGCGATAACAATTGTAGTTGTTCAGTCCACACACTCACACACACACACACACACACACAGCTGTTGTTGTGCGTTGAACTAAGAAATTTTGGGGGGGGGTTGTGGAGAAAAGGGCAGCTGCCAGTTGACAGCTGAAGCGTTTGACATGCATAATTAAAATTGCATAGCGCAGGGCATTAATACAATACAATGCGGAAAAGGAGAAACATTGGCGGGGGGCAAGGGAAAGAGAAGCGAACATGTGTACATATAAGAAGCAGAGCAAGCGTAGCTCACACATTAAGCATTAAGCATAGAGCACACGTCATGTGTGGAGCACGTTGAGCTCATAATGAGTCGCCTCGTTGGAGCAGCAAATGCGTTAAATCTTCATGAAATATTTGACTAGCCTCAAGGAGAGATTCTCTGCTTCTTCTTCTTCCGCTGTACGGGCGGACGACATTCATTGCCTGGGTAACATGGCGACTCTGAGCTCTGAGCTCTGAGCTCTGACTCTGCCAAGCATCCGCCACATCCGCCACATAGCTGGCAACATCCGTTGCCAGCTGCCAAACGCGCTGCACTTCAACTGCAGCTGCCGTTGAGCTCTCCCCTCTCCCTCTCTCTCTCCCTCTCTCTTCCCTCGCTCTCTCTCCCTCTCTCTCTCTCTCTCTCTTTCCCATCTCTTGCCCGCTGCATCTCTTGCTACCTCCTGCTTTTTGCTGCTCCACTTTCTGCTGCTCTTTTTATACCCGCTACCGAGAGCCAAAAAGGGTATTATTTTGTTTTGCCTGACTATTTGGTATATTTTGCACTCTATGGTATATTTTAAATGTAGCACTATAACAATATACGAAGTATAACATTTAGTATATTTTTAGTATTATTAGTAGCGCTTCTATATCAATACACAAAAACCAATTTCAATATACCAAATATAGCTTTTGGTATATTTTAAGTATTTTTAAGGCAATAGCTTTCTTAGTTGGCTCATCCACAGCTCTCTCTCTCTCTCTCTCTCTCTCTCTCTCTCATTTCTCCATATTCCATTTTTGCAGCTTCCTACTCTTGTATCAATATAGCAATATCAATATACCAAATATAATCTTTGATATATTTTTAGTATTTTAAGTGCCGCTTTTATATCAATATAATAAACATTTGGTATTGTTAGTATTTTTGTGGTGTATTAATGCAGTGTATTCTGAATGCAGTACTACAACAATATACCAAATATAGTCTATGATGTAATTTTAGTATTTTTGTGGCATATTAATTTGGTATATTTGGAATGCAATACCACAGAAAAAAGCTAATATATAATATATATAGCTAATATATATTTCTTGATATTAATTTGGTATATTTGGAATGCACTACTACAGCAATATACCATATATAGTCTATGATGCGATTTTAGTATTTTTGTGGCATATTAATTTGGTATATTTGAAATGCAGTACTACGGCAATATACCATATATAGTCTTTGATGTAATTTTAGTATTTTTGTGGTTATTAATTTGGTATATTTGGAATGCAATACCACAGAAAAAAGCTAATATATAATATATAGCTAATATATATTTCTTGATATTAATTTGGTATATTTGAAATGCAGTACTACGGCAATATACCAAATATAGTCTATGATGTAATTTTAGTATTTTTGTGGCATATTAATTTGGTATATTTGGAATGCACTCCTACAGCAATATACCAAATATAGTCTTTGATGTAATTTTAGTATTTTTGTGCCATATAAATTCGATATATTTTCAAAATGAAAACCGTACTGATTTGCTTTTATTCACAATGTAGTTGGTATCTCTCAGTCGAACACATTCGACTGCAGCTTTCTTACTTGCCGCATCTCCAGCTCTTTTCTCCTGTCATTTCTCCATCTACAACTGCTGCCACTTCCTTCCACTTCCACTTCCTACTCCCATTTCCCATCAGCTTGTGGCCCCGCTTCTCGCCTGGCAGCTTGCCCATCGCTTGTCGCTTGACTCTCTGCCAGGTGGCTGCTGCTAGCTGCTGCTGCCAGCCATGCGTAAGATATTGGCAACCACAATGCAAACGCTTCCTCTACAGATCACACACACACACACACAGACACACACACTCAGTTCATAATGCACGATAGCTGGCAATTTATTGCGACGCCGACGACAAGTTGAAGCCAAGGTTAAGCACCGTTCACAAACCATTCACATTGCTTGCTTGCCAGCAGTCAAAGTCGCATTTCCATTTGCCAGTTCAACCTTTAAAATGCACATTTTCAACACTATACAAAACTATATACTATATATAGTATGTATGTATGTATGTGTTATGGGGAAAACTGAAAACTCGCATGTTCAACTCAACTCAAAACTCATCTAAAAATTGTTGCAAACTTTGCTCGTTGCTGCTGCTGCTGAAGAAACAGCTGCTTTTGGCTGTTGAAGCACTGCCTTAAGCAGACTTTAATTGAATTGATTGCACGTTTATTGAAAGTCCATTTTACCGCTTTCAACTTACACACATATACGTATATATGTATATATTGTATATAGCATAGTGAACTGAAGAGCCCTTGGCTCTCAACCATTCGGTTGAACATATTGAAGCAGCAATAAATTGACTCTGTTGCAATTTGAGCAGAAGACATGGCAGGCTACAGTCGAGTGTGATCGACTTTAAAGTACTCGCTGCAGTTGATGTACATTATTTTCGTTATTAGCTTTAACACTTAAAGCTTAGAACAAACCGAAAAATTAAATTAATATATTCTTTCTATTGGTAAAATATAGCTATTAAGTAATATATATTTTTGTATGAATAATGTGACAAAACAATAATATATAATGTAAATGCAATATTAATTATAGCATTACAATATACTAATTAATATATTTTTCGATTTAAAATTGATTTATCAGCTCAACTCTGCATTTAATTAATATACGAAATAATATAGCAATTTAATGTACAAAACGATGTATATTTTTTAATTTCAGTATATTACTATACATTTACCAAATAATAAATATATATAATATACTAAATTCGGTATATTTTCAAATTTCTGCATATAACTAACTAATAAATGTTTTCATTTGAATTTCTATTGCTATCTAAACTCTACATTTTTTATTATTACTATACAAAGTAATATAGCAATATAATAATATATAATGAGTAATAATATATTATGTAATTTTAGTTTATTAATAACTGATATGTGTTCAATTGCAAATTCTTTTACCAGATTAAATTTGCATTTTATTAACATACCAAATTATATATATATGTATATGGGCAATTCCTGAAAATGGTAAACCACGACCGAAAAAAAAAATCTGCACATTCATCGTATTTTTTTGTATAATGTCATAAAGAAATATCCAAATTTTCATAATACAATGGATCTATAGCAAATCTTATTTGTTTTTATAAAAAAAATTGCCTGAAAACTGAAAAAATGTAATTTTTTAATTTTTAGGCACTTTTAAATGCATTTTTTTGTTTAATTATTTCACAAGGAAAACTTAAGATATGTTTGCAATTTTTGGACCAAATCTCTTTATTGCAATCCAATAAGAAGAGAAAAAAGCAAAGAGACAAAAAAAAATGTAGAATTAACTATTAAATTGTATTTTGCTTCTGATCCATTTTCTAATCGTACGTTCGCGACCGAAAACATCATTTTATTGTAATTGCTCCGCATTTAGTGCAAGCAGGTGGATGAAACTTTACGTGTTAAGTGATTATGGGATAAATATATTATATATAAAAAATCGTTGAGCTTAATCTAACCAATCTTTTTTTATTGACCTTCAAAGTAGCGTACGTTCGCGACCGAAAGTATTTTTTTTTTTTTAATTTTTGCTTTTATTTGTTCAATAAGCATATACAAATTCTTAGATGGATAAAAAATAAAAATAAATAAAAAAAAATAAAAAGAAAGGCTTGGTCACTAGCAAAAACCAAGATTTTTACCACTGTGCTCAACAACACATAACTGGAGTCATATTTAAAAAAAAATTAATTTCTTGCTTTAAATGCTATTAAACACATTAAATTGAGTTAAATCCGTTTATTTTTAAAAAATATGAAGTTATTCATAAAAAAAAATAGTGGAAAAAAAAATTAAAATTAAAATTAATAAAAAAAGCAACATGGAAAAATCGTACGTTCGCGACCCGTACGTTCGCGACCGGAACTAAATTCAATTAAAAATAAATAAATGGAGATATTTTCTTGGGAATAGACTTGATAGAAAGCTACATGCATCTATTTTAAAAGAATAGTTATTGCTTTAGAATATTCCATCTCAATTCGCAGAGTTTTGCATTTTACTAGATTAAGCCAAAGTCAACTTCCATTTTGCGTACGTTCGCGACCGCATGTTTTTTTTAAATATTATGAAAATTTAAAATCGATGAGCCCCATAATTTACACTAACCAAAGAGCTAAACAAATGCTATCGAAAAGCAAAAAAAAAGTTTCAGGAAATGTTTGTTTTCAATTTTATTTTTTAATTTAATTCGTACGAACGTACGTTCGCGTCCCGGGGAATTGCCCATATATGTTTAATTTCAGTATATTTTTTTTACCAAATAGAGCTTTTCCTATGAATGGACCGACAGCCAGGCAAATTTATTTTGTTAGTATATATACCATAAAATATATATGACTTTATATATATATAAAATATGTATAGTATAATAATATACTATATAAAAAAGAGTAATAAAACATACAAAATAATATTACAATTTCAGTTGGAAATCTTGAAATCTTGAAATACATTAGCGCAAAATAAATTATAAAAAAGAAGGATAATGAAAAAATCATCAAAATATTATTATAGATACAATATCTAGTCAAACTCCTTGGACTTCGCCTGCCGGGTATATAAAGTTGAATAACTTGTGCTTCAATTAAATGAAGTGCAACAGACTTTACGTTAGTTGCTCATACTGTTTCATTCATTAGTTAAACAAACTTTGACTCGGTGAAATTGAAAAGTAATTGGCTATTGAACAAAACTTATGCAAGCATCGAGAATTTATTGCATTTTAATTGCGTTTACGTTTTAGATCAACCGAGTTGTAATTCAATGTTTAATAAATTTGTGAATCTTATGGCAACAATTGAATTCAATTGAATTTGTAAGCCACCAAGTTGTGCAAAACGATGCATTGAAAGAGGTGTCGATTGAACAACAAACAGCTCATGGCAGTGCTGTAAAGCTCTTCAGTATAGTGTTGAATAATGCTTAAGAAAGTGCTGTACAATGGAAATTGGGCAACTTAACAATAGAAGAGAGAGAGAAAGCAAGAGAGTGAGAGTGAAGCACACGCTTATTGCCCTTGGCATTGTTATTTGAGGTGTTGCCGAGCACTTGTCCATGGCAAAGCAGTGTTGGACAACACTTAAAGCACACCAAACACTATGCAAAAGTTATTTGGCTACTCAAACGTGTCTGCGTTGCCTTTGCTCCTTTACTCTATCGCTACCTAGTTTCGCGGTGTGTCTGCAAAGGTCAGCAAGAACAAGTTCAACGACTGACACAAATATTTGCCAGGTTCACCTCGTTGTTATTACGGCTTGGGGTTACAATTGTATTGTTCGGTGTTGGAACATGCATTTAGTTGGAGAGGGGCGCAGCATTTCAGCCGCAGACAAAACAGTCCAAGAGAGAGAGAGTGGGAGAGAGTGGGAGAGAGAGAGAGAGAGGGAGATGGACATCATAGCCCAACAGCAACATAAACAATTTATGCACAACGAGCTCTATCAATGCAAAACTCGGGGTGTGTGTGTGTGCATGGGTTTGAGACTTGACTGCAGCTTGCCAACTTTTAGCTTTGCTTGTTAGTTTAGTGTAAACAAGCAGGCGTACCGGACGGGGAAAAACAAACAAAGGAAACCAGGCAACAACAGCAACAACAACGAAAATAAAATGAAAACGAAAGAAATGAAAACAAGTGCAAAAGTGCCAAAGCAACGCAGCTGCTCGACTCAACAGATACGCTTGAAAAGACAACGAAAAACAATTCAGCTACTCATTTTGTTCACATTTGCTTGACAACGGTAAACTTTTTAGTGTGACCGTTCTCATGCGAAACAGTTGCGCAGCATGTAAACAAACTTTTACCAGCAAATTATCATCATAAACGATTATCATTATAAAAGAGTGATCAAAATCATTAAGTATGTAAATGATTTTTAAAAATCAGTAGTCAATTTTATTTTTATTAAAAATTTTTGCTATAGTGATTTCCATTTCGGTTTCAACTAAATAAAATATTGCATGACTGAAAAAATATACCGCAAATCTGTATGCGATATATCGTTACGTTTGTGTCTGATATATAAAAAATATAGTGGAAAATGGTTTCCGATATTTCTACGTTCGTTTTCGATATTTTCAAACTGCTCAAAAATGTGAAAAAACGATATTGTTTTCTTTTAAAATATAGCAAAAAATGGTATGCGATATTTCAACTTTTGTGTTCGATATTTTGACATAGCTCACGAATGTGAAAACATCGATTTTTTACATGGACCAAATGTAACATTTGAATTGAATTGAATTGAATTGGGGAATAGGATTAGAATTCGAAAATATGTTTGATATTTCTGAACTACAATCGAAATAATTTACCCAAAAAATAGTTTGAATATGATTTATCACCGTTTAATTTGATTTAGTACCCCATTTTTAGGCTCCGACAAAATGCTTTCTACATTTTTGGGTTTACGAGTCAAGTGTCTTAAATAAAGTTGCAGCCTTGGTAAACTTGCAACTATTTTTGCTTTACAGGGTATGCAAAAAAGAAAACTGCGGGTCATTTGAATGCATGTTTGCCTGCAAAGGGTGGAGAAGGCTAGGACACTGCAAATGGGAGCGCTGTGGTACAGCTGAGGAGGCTGAAAGTTGGTTGGCAGTGGGTAAAGAGTCGAGAGTAGAGAGAGTGTGTAGAGCATGGCCGCAGCGTAGCATCAATGATAAGCAATGGACTCGTGAAGCCGCGTGGACGGCGGTCAAAGAAGTCAACACACACACACACACGCAGCGACCAAAAGAGTGGGAGAACGAAAGAGAGAGAGTGAGAGCAAGAGAGAGCTGGACAAAGAGGGGCAGCCAAATGAGGCGCAGGCAGTGAGTGAGAGAGTCAGAGCCAGAGTTGCCGAGCCAATGGTAAATATTTAACTCTCGGCTGCACTTGAGATTAACTTCCCATACAGCTGCACTCGACGGGGGCGTGTGTGTGTGTGTGTGTGTAAGCACAACACAAACACACTCAAAAGTGAAAATGGAAAAAGTTTTCAATGGTTTTATCATGTTTACTTTTATTTGTGTCACTCAAGTGGTTGTATAAGCTCCGCCAGTGACCCGAAGCCTCGGACCAAAGCGACTGACTCCGCCACACACACACATACAGTAAATACACACACACAGACACAGTAAATATACACACACACAAACACAGCAGACACTCACCCAGAGTTAGAGTTAGATAGACACTCACATATGGAGCGTATTTTCAACACACTCCAGGGAGATCACTGGCAGCCGTGAAGTGTTGCTTCGTCTGCTTTCCCTCTTCACAGCACTGCGAAGAGAGGGGGTGGGGTGGGGTTTGAAACTCCCTTGAAGCCGTAACGACAAGTGACAGCGTTGGATTTCGATAACGACAAAGGACACACACACAGAGCAAAGCGCACACAATGGAATGTGCTACTCTCTAGCTCAATCTTCGACTCCCTCCCCCACTCTCCCTCCCTCTCTTCCTCCCCTCTGTCTCTGTGCATCTCTGGGGAAGTCTCGACTTTGGCTGCTGCAACTTAGGCAACCGCTGAGCCCACTTTAATGTCACTTCACTTGCCAGCGAAAAACCCATCGAACTGTGTGTGCATCGAGCATTGAGCTTCACCTTCTATACTCTGCCTTTCTCTCTCTCTCACTGTCTCTCTCTCTGTCTCACTCTGCACTTTGGCGTTTAATAAGCTGCTAAGCTTGTGAGGCGAGCAGACAAGTCCCATGATTTGGCACAGTTTATGATCCTGGCCTCTTTTTTCGCTGCCCAAGCCATGTGCACAAGATTCAACTTTGTCTCTGGCTCACTTTCTTCCTCTCCCTCTCCCTCTCCCTTTCACGCTCTCTCTAGTCTTCTTTTTAGCCATTTTATGAGACACATCAACGACTTCAGACAGCTAAAGAAGGCTTGCCCAGCAACAACAAAAAACAAAAAACTTTCGTGTCCCAAATGGACTTGCAACTAAACCACAAAATGGGCAAAAGCTGCAAATGGCATTGAGAGCTTGCTTAAGACTCGGCACAAGGTTTGAACTTCATAATTGCAACGCCAAAGGTGTGACCAAATAAATTGCAAAGGCATAAAACGGCATTAAGTAGTATGAATTGAACTATAATAGAAATGCAGACAAAGCGTGAAATGAAATGAAGGGGCAGAGAAATATAACAATGAAATATTACTTCATCAGACTTGAAATTAATTAATAACATGTTAGAAATGCATTTGGCAACCCTAATAGTTTTCATCTGGGCACACTGGCATTAAGTATCGATAGTTCTATGCAACCCTTTCTGAAGTTAGGCAACTGCATTCAACTACTTTATATATACTTTATATTAGATCAAAAAAACTCGGAATTAAACAAATTACATTATAAAATAAATATAATGATTATATCAAATAATCCAGCAAATTAGTAAAATTCGCCTATTAGCCTTAGTAGCTAGCACTCCCTTTTTTAGTTATTATATTATTTTTGTATAATAATTTAGCTCTTAAATAAATAAGTAAAGTGAATTGAAAGAACAAAACCAAGTTTAGTAAAGTTTAATGATAATAATGAAAAGCAATTATGTTGAATGAACAGCATTGGAATGTAATGTAATCTGATTATAATATAGTGACAATAATAAGTATTATCTTTATGATGCCTTAAATTTTGGGTTCAATCAGAAATTAAATACTTTGGCTGAAAAATTTAAATGTAGTACTATATCATAAATATAAGTATAATAAATATAGCGATATATTTTAACATATTTGCGATATATTAATTTGGTATATTTTAAGAATAATACTGCATTTAAATGTATGCTAACATTAAAATAGGTAGCGAGTATCACACAGTCGAGCACACTCAACTGCAGCTACCTTACTGCTATTTATAATATTTCAATTTGAATGTACGAGGATAACAACTAAAAATACATAGAAAGCCATATTTAGTAATTGATAGAGTACTTGAGCTTGCACTGCCTTCTTTAAGTTATTATATTATATTATTTTGTATAATAATTAAAGACGTAAATAAATAAATAATAATAAATAACTATCATTGTTCAAATTAAATCAAATTTAAGTTATTTGTGCTTAACTTTTTGCAACATTTTAATGCTTTTGTTATCCTCGTTAATAACAGCCAAACTTTAGCTGCAAGTGAGTAAGTTTTGCAGGGTATCTCGCCGTCGATACTTCCCCGGTATGCAATTGTCATTGGTTTGTTTGCTGCAGAGATTTACACTTTACAAATTGAAGTTTTATTGACATGTTTGCTTAGTTTGCATCGACAGCGATGCGGGTTGTCACTAATTAATGAAAAATATACCCTGTTGGGTATACACACACACACACAAAAATCATTTACCCCTCACACACACACACTCACACACACACACACATTGCCCCCATGTGTTGTTCGCAATTCGCTTTTCTACGAATTTTTCGCATTGATTGGCTCTCGATTGTTTTTTTTTTTTTTTTTTTGTTTGCGGCATTTACTTCGAGGGGCACAAAACCGGCTTTTGTTCTTGTCAGCCTCAGCTCTGTATGTATGTGTTATACACACACATACACACACACACACCCGGTCGGCAGCCTCTGGGGAGGAGGGTGCGACAAGTGTGCGATCAGAGATAAATGCCAACGTTTTCCATTGTTGCCTTTTGTTACAGTTGCTTGTTGTTTTTGCTTTTGTTCCTCTTATTTTATCTTTTGTTTGGCCTTTTATCAAGTAATTAGTTCGACATCACACTTGTTCTCTCACCCTCTCCCCCTGTCTCTCTCTCTCTCTCTCCACCCTGCCAGCCATCACTTGGCTTTGCTTGGCAATAATTGCCAAAGGTCAGATGCCAAGGCTAATTAAAATCGCTGCTCAAACGGAAGGATTAATCTTTTGCTCAACATAAACAAAAGGCAAAAAACGCAAGCGGAAAAGTCTTTAAATGCTTTTTTCTTAGCTAATCAATCAAGCTTTCAATGCATAAGTTTTAAGCGTGTTTTTTTTTGTGATTCAATACAATAATCTCTCTCTTTGCTGCATACGTAATCCACAAAATACGTTTATAAAGCAATCAATGGTAAGCCAATTAAACGAGAATTTAAATTCATGAGAAACAACATCTCAATTTCTGGCTTGAAATGAAGCACACACATTATTGCAACCTGTATGTTATGCATTTATTATGCATAATTTCTATTTGAATGCATGTTTTTGATTCACTTCAAGTAAGAAAGCTACAGTCGAGTATGCTCGACTGTTAGATACCCGCTACGCATTTGGAATAAAAGCGAAAGAGTGCCGTAAAAATGTTTTAATATATCAAATTAATAGACCGCAAAAATACTACAAATATACCAAAGGTATATTGATAAAGCACTCTATTAAAATTATATTCATATAGTACTTCATTTAAAATATACCACAGCGAACAAAATATACCAAAATTAAATACTTTTACAATTTCACAAATATACCAAAGGCAATAATAATAATTTATATCGATATAGCAGTACATTTAAAATATACCATTAAGTTAAAAATATACTGAATTGTCATACGAAAGTATTTCAGCTTCAGTTCACTTAAACTCAATGCAAAAACAAATATACCGAAAGCTATATTTGGTATATCAATACAGTACTACATTTAAAATATACCACAGAGAGCAAAATATACCATTTTACAAATATACCAAAGGCTATAATATTACTATATATCGATATAGTGGTACATTAAAGATATACTATTAGGTACAAAAAATACTGAATTTTCATACCAAAGTATTTCAGCTTCAGTTCACTTAAACTCCATGCAAAAACAAATATACCGAAAGCTATATTTGGTATATCAATACAGTACTTCATTTGAAATATACCATAAAACCTATCGAGTGTGGATTTTTTTTGCCATTAAAGTATTTAAGCTTCAGTTCACTTAAACTAAATGCATGAATGCGGTTGTTCAATGCTTTGTCAATGCGTCGCGCAATTAAACAAAATTTGTTAGAGGATATTTCTTCTATTTGTATTTTGCTTTGCGTTTTTGCTGTTGTTGTTGTTGTTGTTGGGGAATATAATTTGCAACGCAGCTGCACAAAAAGCTCATTAAACAGACAGAAACAAAACTTGAACTTTCGAGTGGTTTACTGCCACTCTGCTGCCATTTCACTTCCCTATTTTTTTTTTACCTCCCTTACCCTTACTCTGCTTTCTTCTCCTTCTCCCCCTCCACCCAACGCCTTTGGTTTGTCCTTTCCCTTTTTGCACATCTACTTTACAGTTCTCTCTTTTATCTGTACGTTTCGTTTGGTATACTTACAATTTTTAAGCGGATTTTTATTTTATTCGTATACCCTACAATTTGTCATGCGAATGAAAGGCAATCTGAATTTTTCGAAGAAGAATTTCAATTTTATTTTGAAGTTTGCTGTGAGACGTCTTGAAACATAAACTATGCATAGTTATTGTCTTGGGTGAAAGCTTTTCATTTATCTAAAGATTTTAAGCAATTTAAGCAGATGCTAAAAAGTTTCGGGCTCTGTAGGAGCTTTTAAAGCACATTTTTTAAATATTGCTGTCAAATTTTATAAATAGGCGACATTTTGAGTTGTTATATGAAGTTGTTCAACTATTTATAAAGTTGCGAATTCTTTATAGGGCGAAAGTTTCGGTCGGGACTTATTTTTTAGTTTTTGTGAATATGAATAAGCGACATTTTCTACTCATCTGAAGCAAAAAGCTTTTAAGCAGATACTATAAAGTTGCGAATTATTTTTTGTCATTGGTGAAAGCTTTTACGATAGCTTTCAAAGCACATATTTTGCAGATTTACTATCAAAGTTGCGAATTATTTTGTTGCCATTGGTGAAAGCTTTAGTGCAAGCTTTTAAAGCACATATTTTGAAGATTTACTATCAAAGTTTATAGACTAAATATATATATGTATATTTATCATAAAATTGCGAAATCTTACTTTAACATATGTATATTTATAGTAAATTTATTTCAGTGTATGTATGTACTGCTAGCTTCAACTTAATTCACAACTGAATAATGAATTAATACATTTTTTGAGATCCAGATTTTTATATTTATATGCTATATACATGTTTGTTTTATTTATTTATTTCGTTTAATGTCTTAAAGAGTATCGAAATTAAATTAAAATTTTAAACAAAAAAAGTTCTAGTTTTTTATTAATCACGATTTTGAAACATTTTGAAGCTTGTTGAATGAAATCTGTTCATAAAGCTCAACTGCATTTGTGCATTTCAATTTTCGCACAGCATATTCAACAGTCGCCTCGAGCGTTGTTACGTTGATGGTTGTTGTTTTTGTTTTTTTTGTTTTATTTGTTTTTTCCTATTTTATTTTTGTGCCATTTGAACTTTTAATGTGCGTGCTGTGCCAGTGTCCGAGTGACGCTCTAAGCGGCTCTTTTTGCCCTCCGCTCTGTTCTTTTGCACTGCTCGAAGTCGATTCTCTCCCTTTCTCTTTCTCTTCCATTCCCTCCTCCTCTCCCTTTGCCTTTCCATTGCCCTTTTCTGCTTTCGGCAGCGCTTCAATTTATTGCACACATTGCGATCCATTGCATTAAAGTTTAAATGCCACGCGCTGGCGAAACATTTCAATCAACGCCAGCTTCCTTGCTGATGTTGCCCCCCCGAAAACGCATGCCACACTTGCAACATGCCACATCCGACTTCCAGAGGCAGAAACGAGGTAAAGAAGAAGAAGAAGAAGAAGAAGAGGGGAATGCGTGGCATCCATCCCACACGCATTCCCATGGCAGCGATGACTCTTTCCACATGAACACTTGGAACTTTTGGTCAGTTGCACTTCCAACATCTTCTCACATTGTTCATGTGTCCGTGTGTGTGTGTGTGTGTGTGTGTGTGTGTGTGTACGTGCGTGCGTGTGGGCGTGGCTGTGTTGTAACAAGTCGAATTGCACTTGATACCAACGAAATCAAAAAAAAAGAAACAAGTAAGAAAACTATAGTCGAGTGTGCTCGTCTATTCGCTACTTATTTTTAAAAATATTCGAAATTAAATGACTGCTCAAAACTATAAAGAATACCATATTTGGTATATCGATATGGGACTACAATTAAAATATACCATGCTGTACAAAATATACCAAATTTTCCGTCATACAAAAGTAGTTAAACCAAATTAAATTACCGCAACGTATATTTTGAATATTTACTGCTTTAAAAATATACCAAGCAGTACAAAATATACCGAGTTGGCAGTCATACAAAAGTAGTTCTTAAGTACCTTCTAAAAATAAACCAAATTAAATTATACCAACAAAAATACACCTATATTTTGTATATCTACTGCATTACAAAAATACCATGCAGTACAAAATATACTGAATTTTGAGCCATACGAAAGAATTTCATAAACATATATTTTGTCTATTTAATGCTTTAAAAATATACCATGCAGTACTAAATATACTGAATTTTCAACCAAAGCAACTGCAGTATTTCTTAAATAACTTATACAATGTTTACCCCATCGCAACCAAATTTTCCGGACACTATAGCTATTATTGTAGCTTTAAAATAACTTTTGCTAATCGATTCTTTTCCATCTTCAATGTTCACAAAAGTTTAAAATAAACTTGATCCACGTGCAAATGTTACAAATGCTTTTGAACTAAAAGATATTTCAACCCCTTACAGTCTCTGAGATCCCGTGCATCATTCTGACTAACAGAGATGGCTATATTGTCTCGACTGATCAGGAATACACATGTCTTATAGAATCGATGATGCCTTCTTCTGCCTGTCACAAAGTGATAATACCCTTCTATCCTACGCGTACCGGGTATAAAAATAAAAGAAAATATGTAAGTCGATTGGTGCTGTGCCAAGCTCAACTTTTCCATTGAACAACTACATCAAGAATTTCTATAAAGTGCATGACTCTTCTTCTCTTTCGCATCCTCTTCGACAATCGCATTTAGTCAAGCGCAACGATGGGCGTTTCTTTTAATAATTGAAACCATAGCAATTTATTGCACTTGCTACTCATTTTAAGCAACTATTTACTTGATTAAACACATATAGCATAAATTTGAAACAAAATCGTAAAAGGTAGTAGAGGGAATTATTTTTGAATAGAACTCAGAACAGTCTCCTTCTCAAATAGTCAAATTTTTTAGACAAACTAATAACATGCAAATTAAGTTTTCATTTGCAGAAAGAATTTATACAATTTTCTTTTAAAATAACAATTTTTGCTTTGAGATTATCAAAATTTCATTTCTTTTTATTTAACGTCATTTAATTGCATTTTCTTATATTTTATTTCGTTTTTTTTTTCAAATTCTTCTATTTAATTTTCATTTCATTTCCTTTCATTTCATTTTATTTCATTTTATTTCATTTTATTTCATTTTATTTATTTTATTTCATTTTATTTCATTTTATTTATTTTATTTATTTTATTTATTTTATTTATTTTATTTATTTTATTTATTTTATTTATTTTATTTATTTTATTTATTTTATTTATTTTATTTATTTTATTTATTTTATTTATTTTATTTATTTTATTTATTTTATCTATTTTATTTATTTTATTTATTTTATTTATTTTATTTATTTTATTTATTTTATTTATTTTATTTATTTTATCTATTTTATTTATTTTATTTATTTTATTTATTTTATTTATTTTATTTATTTTATTTATTTTATTTATTTTATTTATTTTATTTATTTTATTTATTTTATTTATTTTATTTATTTTATTTATTTTATTTATTTTATTTATTTTATTTATTTTATTTTATTTATTTATTTTATTTCATTTTATTTCATTTCATTTCATTTCTTTTTATTTCATTTCATTTTATTTATTTTATTTTATTTTATGTTACTTTATTTCACTTTATATTTTGTTTTTCATTTTTATAATAATTTTCTTTATGTTTTCATCTCATTTTATTTGATTTAATTGAAACCAATTTAATTTATTCTAATTCTAATAATTCTATTTTTATATTTTATTTTGCAATAGTTTCCTTTTTAGGTTTCTTTTCTTTATTTTGTTGTTAGGTTGTTCTTTTTATTGTTGTTGTTCTTTTATAGGTTGTTGTTATTTGCTAATACAACATTAAAGAATAAAAACTGTAAGAAGCATTTATAATTCTTTTGTCATATACAATTTGAAATCTCATTTTTTCTATTATCAAATTTTAATGACAAAAAGTTAAAGAAAAGCAAGCAATAAAACCAACTTGAAGCGATTTAAAGGGGAAATTCAAGCTGCGCCTGCAGCAAATCAACTTGTAGAGCTGCTCATACTTCTTTGGCTTTCTGTGTGTTAACAACTAATCCATTTCCTCTCCCCTTTTCTCTCTCTCTCTCTCTCTCTCTCTGTTACTCCCTCTCTGTCTTTCTCTGTTTGCCTCTTTTCAGTTGCTCGCAGTTTTGGCTTTAGCCCTGTTTATTTGCGATTTTCTTTCTATTATTTTAGATTGCTGTCGTTGTTGTTGTTGTTGTCGTTGTTGTTGTTGTTGTTGCTACTGTTGCTGTTGATGTTGCTGTTGCTTTTGCTGAGCCCATTTTCGACATTTTGCAAATTGAAATGTGCGCAAATTTAAATTGCCGCTGCATGCTTTTAGGCGCCATCGTTAGCGGCATTTTCCAGGCGCTTGAGCACGCCAGCACACACACACACACACACACACAACCTTACACTCACACACACTCACACACACTCACACACTCGCACACACATACGGCATACGGCAGATAGAGAGTGAAAGAGGCTCATTTAGAGCATGGTAAATATTGCGCATACGTCATGTTGGCTTTGCCGTTTGGCGACAATTACCGTTAGCGGCTTGTGCAATTTATGCGTTGCATACTTCTCAGCGCTAACGATTCCCAATGCAACGCAATGTCATTCCGTGCCGTGCCGTGTTGTGCATCGCACTCCAAACGCTTCCTTCTTCTGCTGCTTCCTTCGTCTTCTTCTCCACTCCACTTCACTTGCGACTTACGACGCAGGCAGCGCATTTTTGGTCTAGACGGCTCATGCACACAAATTAGCCAAGTGAAATTGGCTGCCACTTGACGTTTGTTGCCGCCAGGCTGTCGACTGTTGGCTGCTGCTTGTTGACGCTCCTCATTGCCACGCCCAACACTTAATGCATTTTAATTTTCACTTTGCTATCTGCTTCATGTTCTCTTGCTATCTCTCTCTCTCTCGCTGTCTAACTCTGATGTGCCACGCCCCTTGTTGTTTCATTCGCATGCACAGAAAACTATAAATTAAAATGGTTTACAACAAACTCATGCGAAATGTTGACGCTAAAAAGTTTTTCCCTTTTTTTTCGCCACTTGTGGTAAACCTTTTTTTTTTGCTCACTCATTTTGCATACCCTGTAAGTAAATGGGCATGAGGACATGCCAATTACTTACCTAATCAAATTTCCTTACTATAACTATAACTATGTCTGAGGTTAGTCGAAAATAAGTGCCTTATCAAATTTACTTATCATAGACTAAACTGCAACGAATATAAATCGTATACGTAATTTTCTTAGAAATAACATCATTGCAAGAATTTGTTTAGTATGAACTTATTTTGCTCGAATCAATGTCACAATTATATAAATAAATCAAAAATTAACAAAATTTCTACATTTTATGATAGTCGAAAGGCATTTTGTGCAAATTCTATAAATCGTAATCTAAAATCAAGATTAAATGATGTCCAAATTGAATACTATTATGTATAATTGTATTCAATTTAGACATCATATAATATTGATTTAAGATTAAAATTCTTCTTTATAACATTAAATTTAAGTATTTTTATATATTTATACATTTTTGTATATGCAAACCGACAAGAGTTTAAACCCAACGAGCAAACTCTTATTACAGAAATTAGATTTTATTTTTGCATTTCCACAATATTAATAATTCTTGTTTTAAGAAACAAGAACAGAATTCTTAAATTTAAAATCTTTTTGATCCCAAAACAAGACTTAACTTGATTTTAGATTTTCTGAGCCTGAAAATCAATATTTTTTCTTTAAATTTAAAATTTTTTTGTAATCAAAATTTAAAATCTACTCTTCAAACTGGATTTTTTGTCTGTCTGTGTAGCAATTGTTTTGAATTTACAAAACTTTTAGAGTGTATGATTGTTCAAAAAACAAATGCTATAATTTGATAAATTAAGTTCGTAAAATTTTTAAATTTATATAAATAAATCTATCAATTATACACATTTAAATCTGTAATGAAGTATTAATCGATTTTTATAAGCGAATTAAGTTTAAAGTTTCATATCCATATATTAAACAATGTTTTTAAAGAACGTTCTAAGCAATAAACTAAAAAAAATAAAGGAGATATTAAGGGACATCTAAATGTTGATTAGATTTAAGTTCGTATTCATATTTGAAACATTTTAATGATGAAGAATTATGCCCAAACTGTTATTATGCAGATCTGTAGATATGTTAATATGGTTTTATATTTAACTCAATCCCGAATCCATTAAGAAATTCCTAAAACAACAAAATCAAAATATGCCATTGCTAGGTATTTGCTAGTCTGTACACTGTGCGTATACGTAATTTGCTGACTGCCTGCTGAATCTCAGTTTGTTGGTGTTGGAGAAGGGTGAGGGGGGGAGTGCTGCATATGTACGACAAACTATAAAGCGAAGCGCATGATGATAACAGGAACATGCGACTGAGGCGTGGAACGAAGCTCATTAAATTAGCATTGAAAATTATTTTAAATTAGTTCATTAAGTTGTGAAAAATGTTCGCCAAAAACCGATTTGTTCTTGTCCTCGTGTTTAGTTTATTTTAACATTTTTATGCTTAGTTGTTGTTGTTGTTGTTGCAGCAGTTGTTGTTGTTGTTGTGTTTATAATCCGCTCATGTAACTGAAATTAATTTGATTGCTGATGTTGTCTCAGCTGCTTCATTAATCAAAGTACACCCCAACATCAGGGGACATCTTCCATCTCTAGCTGTCTCTCTCTCTCTCTCTCGCTCGCTCGCTCTTTCTCTAGAGTTCTCCTTCGCTGTCGTCCATGAATAATTAAATATGGGAACATAGTTATCCCTGTTGCCCGTCCAAGCGGCTCAAAACTTATCCATCAAATGACATTTGCGTTGATGCGGGTTTCCAGCTTTTTTTCTCCTTCCCCCCTTCTCCTTCCCCTTCCTCTTATAACACCAACCAACCACCAAAAAAAAAAAAAAAACATACACAGAGAGGAAATTCTACCAGTATCGTCGTCCATTTTTGAATCTGACTGCTTTACCCCAACTCTCCCTCTCTCTCTCTCTTTGCTTCAGGGGCTTGGGAGTCGGGAGCTCGGGACTTTGGTTTTTGCACTCGCCACTGTTTGTCTTTCGACTCTGGCTCGCTGGCTCAGCTGTGGCGCCATTCTCCATTCCACTCGCCACTTGCCACTTGCCACTTGTTACGGTTCAGCTTTCGACATTCATCAAAAATTGTGTCAGAATTTGTGTACAACAACAGCAGCTGAACCCAAAAGAATGTCGCACTTTTTGGTCACATGATGATTTCTGCTCCCGGTCATCGCGTTGGACACGAACATGCACATGAATGTGGATGTGGATGTGGATGTGAATTTGGAAGCGGATGTGGATGCGGAGTTGTCGCCAAAAGCTGGCTGCCTACATCTTTATTCTTTTTTTTTGGTATACGTACTTTACTTTATTGTATGCCTGTCTGCGGTTATTCAAAAAGTATATACTGCAACCATATTTTGTATACTCTATAGTCGAAGAATTTAGAAGACACTTGTTGAAGAATGTTGAAGAAAAGATGAATACTAAAAAATCAAAAGTTGTACTTATAAATTGAGCAAGATGAAAGTAATAGCGATAGAGAAAGTCGCTAAAAGTTTTCACTATTATTATCAATTTTATTTTTTTAGAAAACACAGCTTACAGCTTTTAGTTTTCTCTATCATTGCAAATTTTCCAATTACTTACTTAAAAGCACAACAAATGAGAGAAACATATTTTAAATATTGATAGCACAATACAATGTAATCAAAGTAAATATAATTTTATGAAGAAAAATACATTTGCATATGTAAATTAATGTAGTTTCTTCTAAAGAAAATGCATAGTTATATTGAAAAACTAATAAAATATACTGCAAAATGATTAAACTTTGAGATGAATTACAAATAAATAAATAAATTCATTTATAAAATAGACAATAAGATACATCAAATAAAAGCCAAATTGTGCGGTTTAATTATTAAAATGTGCCAACAAAAAATATAATCAAAATATAATGAAAAAATTATTAAAATATGCCAACAAAAATATAATCAAAATATATTGAAATATACCCCCAAAGATACTGTCAATAAAAGCAAACAGAGCGATATTATAATTTGAATCTAGCAAATGAATATATTTTAAAAAAAATACTGAACTATACCGAAATGTCTATTACAAGTGTTTACAATCCCTCACAGAATACTCTTAATAAAACAAAACAGTGCAGTGTTTAAATATACCAAATAAATATACACAAAAAATACAGAAATATACCGAAATGTATTACAAAATTTTCTTAGCCCGATGAAAACAGAATTATCATTGATATATATATACTGAAAAAACTGAAACATACCTAAAAGTATATTCCCATCATTTATTGCCTCTTATTGTGGTATTTAAATATACCAAACCACTTAAAAATACTGAAACATACCGAAAAGTATATTACAATCATTTATTGCCTCTTATTACGGTATTTAAATATACCAAACGCCTCAAAAATTACTGAAATATACCGAAAAGTATATTACAATCATTTATTGTCTCTTTTTACGGTATTTAAATATACCAAACGACTCAAAAATACTGAAATATACCGAAAAATATATTACAAATATTCCTTACGCCTTATAAGATATCCTCAATAAAACCAAAACAGTGGTGTATCATCGTTTAAAAATACAAAAAATAATAAAATACTGAAATATCCCGAAATGTATATTATATGTATTTATTACTAGTCTCATCTATCAGTACCATACTGCTGATTAAGTTTCATATAAAAATGTAATAGCTAAAACAAAGACAATTCTGAAAGCGAAAGAAAAAGATATTTTAAATAGCTGCAGATCAATAGAAATTATGATAATAAAAATATCAAAATCATAGAATTAAAATACTCTGCCAAAAAAAAAATCAGTTAAATTTTCTACCCACTTCAGAAAATTGTAGAAAGTAAGTTTTCGATTTGTGACTCTATTTAAAGCGTGGCTAAATGCTCGATATAGGGCATTCGAGTTGTCGTCTTGTCAAATTGATTTAGCATTTTGTTTAAGTTCCAACCCGCCTGCTTCAGCTTCAGCTGCGACTGCTTCACAGATTTCATCTTATAACAATTTTCCCCTCCCAGTCCCAGACTTTTCTCCCCTTCCATGAATGTGTGTTTGTGTTATCACCGCCGTCGCCGTTTTTTGTGTGTGTGTGTGTGTGTGTTGTTTTCATCCAGTTTTTCTAACGTCAAGCATAAAAAAATCATCACACAGAGCACAAAAAACGAGAAGACAAGCCAAAGGCAAAAGTAAAAAAAAATATGGAAAACTGTTTTACCAGTTGTGGCTACAACAAGCCAAATTTTCAATGGGCGAGAAATGGGGAGAAAAAGCCTGCATAATATTTTGGCCATGTGGCAAACGCGACCATGTGGCATCTCATGCTTCTCTTTCTTCATCTCTCTTTGTTGCTATGTGTGTCGTTTATTGTTGCTGTTGTGCAACATTCGTAACAGAGCAAAAAATATAACGAATATTTAAAAAAAAAACATGTAAGAAGTCCAAAGTCGAGTGTACTCGATTGTGAAATACCCGCTACCCATTTTGAATAAAAGCAATATATTGCGGTATTTTTTTGAAATATACCATAAAAATACTAAAAATGTATTTATATACCAAATGGTACATCTGCGTCGAAAGCTGTCGAAAAAAATTAGAGCTCTATCTCTTATAGTCACTGAGATCCAGTGTTTCATACAGACAGACGGACAGACAGACAGACAGACATGGCTTTATCGTCTCGCCTTTTGAAGCTGATCAAGAATATTTACGGGGTTGGAGATGTCGCCATCTACCTGTTACACACAAAGTTCTAATACCCTTCTACCCTATGGATAGCGGGTATGAAAAACCGAATAAAAAAGTGACAACAGAGCCAACGCATTGGCTTGTTATCCTTTAAGGATATACATACATAGTAGAGTAGAGTAGAAAGAGAGAGAGAGAGAGAGAGAGGGAGAGAGAGTTTGCCACGTATGCGGTGAGTGTTGCATGCAGATGACCTCACTTCACTTCACTTCACTTCAGTCCAGTGCAGTTCGCAATCTTTTATTGTAAGCCTATTTGCATACCCTGCAAAGAAGAGAGAGAGTTCTTTATTCTAAGCACCGGCATATAGAGTAATCTATAGTCGTTCATTTGCGTTTGCTGAGCTGTCGCCTTTTGCGTGTAATTCCTGACTGCCAAATGAGTTTCATGTGGTCAGCCGCTTGGAAATTTTACACCTCCAGACCTCTCACAGCCTCAGCCACGCCCCTTCCCCTGCCCCTGCAGCAGCCTTTCGTTATTGTGAATTTTATGCAAAACAAAAGGCCAAAAAGGAATTCGTTTTATGAATTTGTTAACTACTACAAACACGAAATCAAGCTACAAAATGCACAACAGCAACAACAACAACAACAACAACAATCCCACGCCTGCAAGAGCGAGACACATAGTGTGCGAGCGAGATAGCAACAGAACAGAAGCGAGCTCAACTTTATGCTTAAAGCTTTTTGTCGAGAGCGACAGCGGAAGCTGCAACTGAAGCTGTTCTCATACCCCCCAAAAACTGCATGGCTTAAATGTACCGTAAGCGAAGTGTTTTCTAGCTCTGCTTCTTCAACTTCTTTACTATATACCCTGTAGTCATCAAACGACTCCAAAAGGTTGGCATAGAAATGCACAAAATTTAACTACTCAAATTTCCTCTAACATCTGTTTAAGTGTTTTCAAATTGCGATACCCTCAATAAAATCAAAACAGTTTGATTTTATCATTTCAATATGCCAAATTTGTATACTCAAAATATACTAAAATATACCGAAAGGTGTGTTACAAGTTTTAATTTTTGCTTAATAAAAGCAAAACAGTGGTTGATTATCATTAAAGTATACCAAATGAATTTAACTAACAAAAATACTGAAATATACCGAAATGTATATTACAAGAATTTACTTTTCCAGATAAGATCCCTTGTAAAATAAGAAGAGAAGCAAAACAGTGCGGTATTATCCTTAATATATACCAACTTAGTAAACTTAAAATATACTGAAATATACCAAAATGTATATTACAATAATGAGAGCAGTACTGTATTATCCCTAAAATATACCTAATTAATATACTCAAAAATACTAAAAATATACCCACATGTATATTTATTTCCCTTTATAATATATTATCATTAAATATACCGAATGCAAAAATTAACAAAAAATACTGAAATATACCGAAAAGTATATTTCAACTATTTATTATTCATTATAAGATACCCCCAGTGTAAGCGATATTATGATTAAAATATACCAAATTAATATACTCAAAAAATACTAAAATAAAAATATACCGAAATGAATACCACAAATAATTTTTGCCCCTTATAAAATATTCCCAATTAAATATACCAAAATATACCGATAAAAACTACAAAATGCCGAATACCAAGCAAAACTCAATCACAGACATCATTGGAATATCTAAAATGTATCAAAACTAATTTCTCTTCACTTGCAGGCCCAATTATTTGTAAATAACATTTATAAAAAATAATTTATAAAATTTAGAATGCAAATGAGTAAGGCAAAAAAACAATAAATTTCAATCAAGAGTTGTTTGAAATCATAAATAGTAAATAAATGAATTGCAATTCCAACCATAAAATGCGGGCATATAAATCACAAATCAAATTAATAAATGCATAAACTTTGCAACAAAATTTCTGGCTATCCAAAGCTGCCATTGTGCGATACAAATTTAATTTTTCAATCAATTTCCATTCGGCTGTCTTTTTGTTTTTGTTTTTTTTTTTTTGTGAGTAGAAAAGTAAAAATCTGTTCGACTTATAGGATACCTGCAAGTCCAATCGCATCGCATGGTAATTTGAAGTCCATTCGTTTGGGCTTTCTTCATGAATTTCATGAGTTGTCTCCTGTTTCAGATTCCATGCTCCTCTCCTATGTATGTATGTATATCCAATGGCATTGGCACTGATTATGCCAAGTGTCCCGAGGCAACTTCCACCTTTAGCTTTCATGCAGAGCCTTAAGTTTCCCACTCGATGTTGTTGTTGTTGTTGTTGCTGTTGTTGTTGTTGTTGCTGTTACGCAATCTGTATAATTGAGCAACAGACAGAGGCAGTGAACGGGCTGCTGTCCGGCGCAGGCAACGAATTGAACAGCCGAAAAGAAGCAATTGGCAAACGACTGGAAACAAATTAAATGGCCACACACACACATAATGAAATACACTATCTCTCTCGCTCTTTCTTTCTCACACACTCTCTCTCTCTCTCACACACACGCTCTCTCTCAATGTGGCATTAATAATTGTTCAAGAACTTTTCGTAAGTCCGGCAACACTTTAAGCTCTCGCTGCACGTTTATAACCTCACTTTGACTGCTTGACATAACCTCACTTTGCTGTCCGTTACAAGGCGAGCGTCTTAGCTGAGAAGCTGTGGCCAATGTTAATTTGAGCTACCCGAAAAATGGTTGACAATGGCAACGAGGGGCCATTAAAGACCTTGTTGTTGGTGTTGTTGTTGTTGTGCTTGGCTTGGCTTGGCTTTGCTCACTTGCCATTTTGGAGCAGGCAAAGTTGAATTCATTATGTGACAGGATTCGATTTCTTTGCGAACACACACACATACACACACACACGAACGTACTTAATATACACACATGTGTGTATTTTCTTCTGCTTTGTATGGCACTTGCAGATTATGAATTGGCGATTATGTTAATGAGCTTGGAGAGCTAAGCAGAGTCGACCAGTTCCCAGTCTTCATAACTGAGTCATTCTTATGTACATAACAAATACATACATATACATACATTACGCTATGTGTGAGTGTTTGTGTATCTGTCTAGTGACATTTTGAAAGGGTGGCAACGCCCGCTGATTACACGCTATTTCGAGCTTGTGATAAAAAGCTGCGCTCAATTTTAATTAAATATTTGCTGCAGATTCTTCTTTTATTCATCTTCGTTTTTGCTGTTCTTCTTTTTTTCTTTTCTTGCACTCACTCTCAAACTTTGTTTTTTTTTTGTCCATGCTTTGGCTTGCTTGCTGATTTGTGAATGCGAAGGCGCGAAAGAGATAGCAAGATTAAATGAAGCCGCAGTCGTAAGTATGAAAATAAATAAGCAAAGTGCGCTGCAAAAACTTTTTGACCGTTCGAAAGTTGCTGTGTTTGTGTATGCGGGTGTGTGTGTGTGTGTATTAGTGTATTTGTTGTTTGTATTGTAGTATCGCCATAGCTGACCCAATGAGAATATCGCAACAAAACTATGCTAAAGTTAAGCAGCAGCAACAACAACACATAAATCGTGCTCATCCAACGCTGAGTGGCTTTTTTGGTAGCCAGAACGGGGGGGGAGGACGACGAAAGTCGAAAAGAGAGGGGGAGAGCAAGCAACCGAATCGCTGAGTTGCTCAACTGCATTGAGCTGAGTTTGCGGCCAAAGCCATGCTGACCGTTTGAGGTTATGTTGTGTTTTATTCAAAGTGCAAGCAAATTGCTTTCAAAAGTATGCAACTGAAAAATTTCATTTATGTAACAACTCAAGCTACGAAAATTAAATTGTCTGTTGATACAGATGCATGTGCATAAGTACTACAATAATGTTATTGTATTTGGCGAACAAGCGCCAATATTGAGCACAGTTAAATGCCAAAGGTAGCGCAATACACAATCCAGTGTATGTATTGTTATTTATTTTACCATTTGCTGTCGCCTTTACTCTAATCGGATCAGCAAGTTAATTTACATGCAATTCAATCAATAGCACATTGTGTGTGTGTCAGAGCAGGTTGCAAACACACCCACACCAATACATATACATACACACGGCTGGCATTCAGAATGCAGGCAAATGGCATTCGACATTCGGCATCATCAATTGTGCCTAGGCATTGCCTAAAATGCGTCTATCTCACTCTAGCGCACCTGCAGCTCTCTGTCAGTCAGTTAGGTTTTAAATCGTTCTTGTTGTTTCTGCTCTTTTGCTTTTTATTCGTAGCCGTAACAGCTGCCATATCAACATCGATAAGTCTGACTGATATGCCTGAAAGCTGCTCAAAGTTGATTGCTATAATATCGATAGCAAAGTCGATTTCGATGTTTTGAAATGCTGCTGATAGCCAACGACAGTTGATGCTGATGAGGGTGTATGTGTATGTGTATGTGAGTGTGTGTGTGTGTGTGATGCAGAGTAAGAGACCCAGAGATAGCTCATCAAATGTCAATGCAGTCATGCTGTCGCTATCACAAAAAAACAACAACAACAATAACAACAACAAGGACATTAAGCTGGATTTTTCGACTGCGTGCGTGATGAAATTATTTGATAGACTTCACTTAAAACTCACCAAAAACTTGCGCTCAACTCTCCCACAGCTCATCCATATTTGGCTTTCATTTGTATCTGCGCTCGACGTTGACGTTTCCCATGCACAACATGTTCATTTGACTGTGATTCATCATTTGGCTTGCTTTGTGCTCATCCGTGTGTGTGTGCGAGTGTGTGTGTGCATGTGTGTGAATTGCGGACAAAAATTGTATCGATATGCGTGACGAGGACGTCGGCTGCAGTCAGAAAGTTAGCATAAAGCAGAACAGAAATTGGGCTGCCACAGATTGTGTCCAGCATTCAACGGTCCGTGTCGCACACACACACACAGACGCACATACACAGACGCACACGCATGTACACTTCATTAAAAATTAATTAAAATTCAGCAAAGACGTCGAGGAGCGTAAATGTCGATGCCAGCAGCGCTCACCATGTCGATGCGGTCACTCGAGTGCACATGCCACGCCACGCCCCCAAAAAAAAAAACCGCCCCGGTAGTGGTTTATTTTTTCTCGTTAATTGCAGCAGATATATAAATAGTTGTACACACTCTCGCACACACACACACACACACGCGCGCACGTAAACAAGTAATAAATACCATGTTGTTTGCACTTAACCAACGACACGAACACTGCACGGTAAAAACAAAAAGATAAAATATAAAAAACAGGCGCGAGCTTATGCAACGATCATCATGGATACGCTGAGATGGGCTTTTTTAATGCGTGACTATCGATGCAGGAAATATTTAATTAAGCACGCCATCTATCGATTTATTAAGCTGCATATCGATATGTGCAGGTCCTGCTTAAAATAGCAGGGCACTGCACTTATATACTAAAATCTAGTATATCTATCGATTTATTAAGCTGCCTATCGATATGTGCTGGTCCTGCTCAAAATGACATGGCAAATATGCTAGATCAATAGGGATACTCAAAATGACACACTTATATACCAGAATCTAGTATATTTTGGAATTAGATCAACAGCCGTGTGCAATAGCAAATAGAAATGTGCACTTCTAGTCTATTTAGTAATCAATGAGCAATGGAGATACTCAAAATGGCATTCAGCTGCAACTCGATATCCAATGAATGCCAATAACAACGATGGCGATGGCCAATAAGAAAAGCTACAAAGCAGCAGCATCAACAACGTTTTGAACGAGCAGCAGCCACATAACATGACCATTTTATGCCCACCATTTTGGCTAATATTTGCACACACACACACACACACTCCATAACACATTCCGCATTGTTTTTGCATAATGCACATAGCAAAGTAATCGCACCCATTGGGCTATAAACATGCAGAAATACACACTCACACACATACACTTACTGACACGTAGACACTTGCTTACACTTATACTCGCATACTGCCGCAATGACTTTTGGTTTGCATTTTTCATGAAGAACACATGAACAAAACAGCAAGAGCACAAACAAAAGTAAAGCAAAAGCAAGCGAGAACTTTTCAGGCTACATTTTCATTTGCGTTTTGCTTTTCGTTTCGTTTCGTTTGGATGCCTTTCACTCTGTGCACTTTGGCGCTTGTTGGTTTTTATCATTATGCCAAATGCACAGGGCGCCACGCCCACTCAGCACAGAAGCAAACAACAAAAAAAAAACAGATACTGACAGACAGAAGAGGCGGCAGATGATGTAGAAGTAGAAGAAGAAGATGAAGAAGAGGAAAAGAAGAGGTAGTGGAAGCAGAAAAGGCGAAAGCAAAGCTGCTGAAACAAAGTGCCGTTGATTGCCGCACCGCGCCCTTGAAAACAACGCCCAAAACACACAGCATTAATGTGTATAAATATATATATGTGTGTGTAGATGGCTAGCAGCACGCACACTGCCGTAATTACGTATGCCACGTAATGCGTTGAGCAAATTACGTAATGCGTACGCCAAACTGATCACAAAAACACGTAAATAAGTAGGCAGAGCATTGGCCAAGCGACGAAAGAGGGGACAACAACAAGAGAAAGCGGAAGGAAGGAGGAGGGAGAAGGGGCACTGGCAAGTGAACTGTGATGGCAAACATGTAATTGCAAAAAATTTGTTTAATGTTCTGCCGGCCGCAAACGTGCAAAACTACAAAATCTGTTTTACAGTGTGTATAATGAGGCTTAACACAGTGCAAGGGGGGCGGAAGAGGGCGTCGGTAAATAGGGCGTGTTGTTTGTGGAAAGGGGCGTTGGGGAAGCGGGATGGGGAAGGGCAGGCGCTGTATTCGCTCTGCGAGCTAAGCAAAATAATTAGATCTACACGCTAACACACACACACACATACAAATCATAATGTATGTGCAAATGCACGCTTCAACGTGTGTGTGTGTGTGTGTGTGTGTATGGAAATAGGTATTTATGTGCATGCCACGCCTATTTGTGGCTGTGGTACAGTGGCCAACGTCTGATGAAAAATCCAAAATTCCCATTTAGAAAAAACTTTTGTGTCATAAAAAATAAAACAAAATATCTTTAATAATATACGATCATAATATGCAAAATAAAATTATTTCAATGAAGTTCAAAATTTAATTTAATATACCACTATTTAAAACGTTTATATAAATTTTATATAGATTTCAATTCAATTTTTATTAATTAATTTTTTATTTAATACGTTTTTTTTATGTTTATTAATTAAATATTTTATTTGAAGAAAATTTAAGAAATCCTTACAAATGAATAACAAAAAAACAACTTTAAAAGCTCTTGTATTAAAGTAAAGTAAAGAAAAAAATACATTTCACTTTATCTAATTATTTTAAAGAAGTCAAAAATTAAATTTAATATAGTTTTATTTAATGCACTTATATAAATTTTATATATATATTTCATTAAAATTTATATTAATTATGTTATTTAAAAAAAATTGCATAGATACCTAAAAATTTTCAAGTTTTACATAGAAATACACTTTAGTAAAGAACAAAGTTTAGCTAATTGTTTTCTTTTTGTTGATTTTAACAAATAAAGTATAACAAAATAATTAATAATTCTTAATAATTCATAATAAATGTCGACGCTGTTGATAGATTAGCTTTTAAGTTTATTTCAAAAAGTGGAACAAAGAAATACTTTCGTTGCATCTAAAAAATGTCAAATGAATAACAATAAATAATAAATACCAACAAAAATATGACGGTAAAATATAGCAAAAATACGCTTTAAGTAAATGCGTGAAGAAAATAAGGTAATTATTTTGTTGCGTGAATTAAAGGTTGCTGCAGAAAGCTGTGAAATTGCGACGTTGCTGATAGATTAGCTTTTAAGCTCATTCGAAAAGCGGCACATTGAAATACTCTTGTTACATCTAAAAAAAAACACAAACAAACAAACAACAAATAATAATAAATAGTAAATACCATCAAAAATATATGATTTTAAAGTATAGGAAATATACACTTTAAGTAAATGCCTAAATAATATTTTTGTTGCGTGAATTGAAGGTTGCTGCAGACCGTGAAATTGCGACGCTGTTGATAGATTTGCTTTTAAGCTCATTTCGAAGAGCAGCGCAGAGAATGTCGAAAGCTTCGCCCACGAGGTAATGAAGCAATTTCTATGAATTGGTCGATGTAATAAGGTTCCATTACACGTTGTGCTTACATGTCGGCTTTGGCAGACGAGCCACGCCCACTGTGCTGCCAATATAGCCAACACATACATATGTATATATGTATATATAGCGCTACAATAAAAGCCGCAAGCCAGAAGCTGAAGCAGCAATGTGGCAGCATCTCCAGCAGCTTTTCAATGCGGCGCGGCTGCTGCTTCAACTAACTAAAATGCAGGCAGGCATGTGTGTATGTGTGTGTGTGTGTGTGTGTGTGTGTGTGTGTGTGTGTGTCTGTGTGTGTGTTTGTTGCATGCCTCACTGCGCTTGGTAGCTGCCGGCCGCCGGTTGCCTTTTATTTTCAGCAGTCAACGCGGAAAAATAGCAAAAAGGAGGAAGAAACGCAAAAAAAAAGTATAGGAGGAAAAAAAGCACACGCGACGAGAAGAAACAGCAAGAAAAAAAATCCAACAAACATTTCCAGAGAATTCTGATAAAAAAAAAATATTGAAAACAAGCAAGTCGAAAGCAAGCCAAACTCAAAGATACCCGGATAAATAAAACAATTCCAATTGAGTTGGATATTTATTTTGATAACTGAGTGAAATTCTAAAAACCTATAGAAAAATAGCTTTTTATTTTAAACATTTTTTTGTTCTTATAGAATTTTGCTTAAAATAAAGCTTACAACATTTTTAATTTCTAATATACGAAAATTTATATAGACGGACAGACAGACGGACGGATTTTTGCAAGTCTTAGTGAAATTTCATAAGCTTAACAAAAAATTGCTTTGTAATTTAAATATATTGTGTTTTTATAGAACTTTGCTTAAATAAACAACCTTGTTAATATAGATCTAGAAAATAAAGCTCACAGCATTTTTTGTTTCTGATATACTGAAATTTATATAGACGGACGGACAGGCAGACGGATTTTTGCAACTTTTTCGTTTATTATATTTTGTACGACTTTTTGTCTCATAAGTTATCTCAGTTGCCATCAAGTTATCAAAGCCTTTCCAACCCATAGGCACTAGAGCATCAACAAAAATATAGAAGAACAAAATCCAAGAACCGGAAACGCCCAAAATCTCGGCGAGGCGAGGCGTGGCTGTGTGCAGACATCGTCGTCGTCATCGCTGTCGTCGTCGTCGTCATCGTCTTCGACTTGCAAAAGTGTTTTGCTATGCAATTTGAATAATTTAATGGATTTTTATGAGCAGTAAAACGCTTGAAGGATGCACTAGCCCACTGGCATCCTGTACACACACACAAACACACACACACACACACACACACAGAGAGATAGAGGCAGACACACATGAGCGTCGTCTGTCAGTTTGCTTTTTGTGGAAAATGTCCTGACGCTGTTGCTGACTGCAAAATCGCCGTAAATTTGTGTCGCCTTTTGCCTCGACTCGACTAGCTATTTATACGCGCTAGCAAAGTGCAAAAAAGAGTGTGCTGAGCTTGTGGTTAATCCAGAAACTAAAATATTTACAATTACCAAATGATAGTTATATAAAATGGATATAGATTTTAAATAAAAATGTTGGTATATCTATTAAAATAAATTCAAGAAGCCATGACCAAAAAAAGAAAAGATATAAAACGCACAGAAAAATCATTTCATTATCAGTAGCTTTGGTCACACTTAATTTTGTCACAGTCTAATAAAATATTATCAAGAAATTCAAAAATTGTTTTAAAGTGGAAAAATAAGACCTTTTAAAGAAAGCATATAAAATGCACAGAAAAATCTTGTATACAGTTGCTTTGGTCACACTTAATATTATCATAGCTAGCGAGTGTTTGGCTGTTGAGCACACTCGACAATAGCTTGCTTGCATGTTTCGGTGTTGAAGTTAACGTATTCGGGGGTTTTACTGGCTTTTACGGAGTTTCAGTTTTTGGGCATTGGAATTGGAATTGGGATTGGGATAAGGATTGGGGCTGAAGATGGAGCTGGGAATGGAGTTGGAGTTGAAGCTGGAGCTGGAGCTTATTCAATTTTGCAATCGCCGCTGTGCTGGCGTCGTCGAATCTCTGCAACTGGCTCCAATTGACTGCCGTGCCACTTCCGACTACGACGATGGCAGCACCAAAGCCAGTCAAGCGTTTGCCTGCTCAATGCACAACAGCAACAACAACAACAACAACAACGAGAGCAATGTCGACGGCGACGGCAAATGCAATAAATTTTCAAGTCATTTCAACTTCCGGTGTGTGGCCCGATTACAGTTTAGTAGCTGTAAATATATAGCAACACACACACACACACATTTACACTCTTTCCTTTCTCTCTCTCTCTCTCTTCCTTTTCTGTCATTTTCTCTGCTCACACATGGCCGCATTTTAAAGCGCACATTTTATGTTGCCTACTTTTAAGCGACGCGACGCGACGCTGATTTTGCCATTGCCTACTTTTAAGGGCCAACTAAGTCTCTCCCTCTCACACACTCTCTCTGTATAGCTCTCTCACTCGCTGTCACTGGCTTTCCCAAAATGCCATTGTAATTACAGTTCAATCCACTGGGGAGCTAGCGAGCCATGTGAGGCAAAAATTATGAAAATCGCTTCAACAGCAGACAACAGTATGTTAGCTATACATATATACACATACATACATATATGTGGGAAGGAGGTGGAGTGAGTGAGATGGCAGCTGTAGCTGAGACTGAATGACGCCCCCGAAAAAAAAAAACTTTCTTATTGCCGACACATTATTTGCCTTGTCATTGTCATAGGCTGACGTTGACGTTGATGTTGCCATCGCTGTTGTTGCTGCTGCTGTTGTTATTATTGTCAGTGGCGCCATTATTAGAAATATTTCCATTGTTGTTCGTTAGCGTCGCCTAGCATCGCGGTTTTTCTTCCTGTAACTGTCACATTTGCCTGCCACTTCATCATCATCATCAGCAGCAGCATCATTATCATCATCATCTGCTACCAATACAATGTGGCCACATTTTCTTCGATGCTGCGTATTTGTCTGTCTGTGTGTCTGTGTGTACTTCCGCACTCTGTCTGCCACACTCAACTGCTTCCTGGGCTTCGAGTGCAAGCCGTTCACTTGCTTACTCCCTTATACATACACACACACTCTCACACACACAGAAGCATTCACTCCTTCTGTCAATCTCCCTCTTGCTCACTCGTTCGCACTTGCGTCTGGTGATTAGCGAGCGCAGCAGCGATAACATTGCGCCCGCAGGGGGAAAGACGTAGCTGCCAGGCAAATGATTGCCACTTGAGGTGTAAACGAGCGTATTTTACAGCGCCGCACTTCAACAAGCTTAAAAAATAAAGTAACAAAGTTTATCAGCGCACGCAAAGCGGAAATCACTCGCAACAAAGTAGAAGCAAAAGCATCATTGCAAAAGAGTTGGTGCGGTGACCGGGGGCGGGACGGTAACGGCTGATCAGTACACAGAGTTGCTTTTATCGATACGCTGCAACTATGTACAATTTAGTATCGACAACAATTAAAGGAGTGACCCTCAAGTGTTATCGATGCGCCTCTATAAACTCACAATGTGTACACACTGCGCCATTTATCGACATCAATCAAAGAGCACTTGAAATGTTATCGATACGCACTAATCGAAATACAATGTGTACACACAGCAAAAGTGAATGCTGCAGGATCAGCATGTAATTGAGACACACTTAAACCACAGAGGACGCCACAACTTGAAATTTGAATATTTGCTGACAAACTGCAATTGAAAATGTATTATTTAACCAGCTCTACTATTACTGCGTGCCCTATAAAGTTGTTTGCATCCATCTGTCAATCATATCAATTTGCGTTGTGCCTTGGTAATATGCAACATTGTAGTCATCATCAGCATCAACTGTGCTGCAGCAGCAGCAAGAGGCGGCTGCCCGTTAAGTGCACTCGAGAAGTTGCAGTATACTAGCTTGCATCTCGTATTACACCCGATTATGGCCATCATTGAAATTGTCATTAGACGGCAGTTGCTCTTCTTCTTGATGCAGCTGCTGAGCACATTATTATACTCGCTGCCAATGCTCGGTTTGTCGTACGTTCGCTAAGTGCTATCTACGGGTCTCTTTGTGGAAGTGTGTAGAGGAGGGGCTGTGGAGACTTGTGTCAGCGCGAAAACGTTACCTTTTGATTTTCATTTCTCACCACATTCCAGTCGCACCCATTCACTACGTTCCAATCTACAAAGCTCGCACACACTTTATAAAACTTTTAGCTAAGTTTCGAATCAAGCGTTGCCAGAATGCAGCATTTCCAATAATCTGGCAATGCAAAAAGTTGCTCAATAAAAATTCAAATATTTTAATACTAAAAAAATATTTATAAAAAAAAACTTTTATATCACAATCACGAGGAATATTGAATTTTAATTAAATAGAAACATAAATAACATCGGGAGGTGCCTAAGTATATATACAATTAATAACATACTCACAAATACATCGCAAACGGCGCCCTGCCCTGGACTATTGAATACGGCCCTGTGCTGCTAACTGCAGCAAACAGCTGTTGTGCCCAACTCTTTGCAGTAGTCTGGCAACGCCGACAATTTGGTATTTGCTTATGACAGAAACAAAACTTATCACGTAAATAGATAACTATTGAGATGTAGATAGCGTACCTTTTAATTTGCAACATAAGCTAGCGTTTTATAAATAAATCATCTAGCGACGCACAACAACGACCAACAAAAACAAGGTAAGTGCTGAACGCCGTAAACAAGAAAAATGACGACACTAGGCTAATTGTAACAGCAAATACAAACACACACGCCAAGCTAGCGAAATCATTTTTGTGCACACCGGCAACGCTAGCACATGCAAATTCGTCATTTGCTTACGATAAAAATAAATGTATTATGAAAAATGAACTAGTGCACAAGAGATAAAACTATGTGAAGATCATCTACATTCTGAATTGTAACAAACGACGAAAACAAAACGGAAATTGTTTTGGAACCTTTGAACCGCATTTGACGACAATTGGCTGATAACATAATACAAAAATATCAAATAAATCGCAGGTGCAACAACGGTACAAAAATGCACACACACACATACACACAGAAACACATGCAATACACACATATACAAATGAAATAAAATGCCGCTTATGTGCAAAAAGCTGGAAGTTACATGAGCTGTAATTACTAAACATCTGTGAATATATATAATAATCGCTGACATTTTCCAGACGCTCGCAGTCATGTCCAGCAACGGAGAAACAAAACATGTGCAGGTCGCCGCCAGCGAGCCAATAAGCCTGCCCCTAAACACAAGTGTCGGGTATACGCAGTCGTTGCTCGACTCAAGCGTGCTGCCATCGCCAACGCTGCAATCGCCGGCAATGCGTCGCAATGTCAGCGATGGCAATCTGATGGCCCAGGACGTGAAGGAGGCGCGGGTGCGTGTGATTTACACTGGCGGCACCATTGGCATGATGCGCAACGAACGTCACGGTGAGTAATCATATTATTGTGTATGTGTGTATATACTTTGATCGAATTTATTGATAACTCTGTGTTGTTTAGTGTTGGCGCCCATCCCCAATGCTTTGGTGCGTCTCATACGCAAATATCCAAATATTCACGATGAGGAATATGCACAGCGACGCTTTGGTGCAAGCGCTTCAATGGCGCCTCTTGTATTGCCCTATGTCCAGGGCGAGGCGAGGCGTGTGCTCTACCAGGTGACGGAGTACTCGCCCCTGCTTGACTCCAGCAACATGACCATGCTCGATTGGTCGCGCATTGCCAACGATATATATGTGAGTAAGATCATAGTCTCTAACTTTTGGACTGTCTGTCTGTCCGTCTGCTTGTTTAAATCTCTATAGCTCATACATTTTATTAGCTAGAGTCACCAAATTTGTTAGGAACTTGCTGTATACTAAACTGTGTATTAAGTTATTAAGTTCGTAGCATACGAGAAAATCAAAAGAAATTAGCTGGGACTATAGAGCAGTCTGTCTGTCTGCGTGTATAAACCTCAATAACTCGTATATTTTATAAGATAGAGTAATCAAATTCGTTCGTAACTTGCTGTACAAATTGTGTATGAAATACTTAAGTTCGTAAAAATCAAAAGAAAGCAACCTAAGTGCCTTAAACAGCTGAAGCTATAGATCTGTTAATCTGTCTGTCCGCTTGTATAAAAAACATCTGTAACTAATACATTTTACAAGCTCGAGTCAGCAAATTTGTTGTTCATTGTAGCTTAAGGTCATGTTAAAATTCAGTCACGACAAAAAGTAATAACTTTATAAAATATAATTAGTTTGGCTATATTCGAGTGCACTTGGCAGATTTCTTTAAATTGCAACTTATGTAATTTTATGGCTTTTTTTGAAGTTAATAATATTTAACAGATTTCCACCACAACTTACTAATTTTGTTGTTTCTTTCTTTAAACTTCAGCAATCGTATGAGTTCTTTGATGGCTTTGTGGTGCTCCACGGCACCGATACGCTGTCGTATACCGCTTCAGCGTTGAGCTTTATGCTGGAGAATCTGGGCAAGACGGTGATCATCACCGGGTCACAGTTGCCCATCTTTGAGACACGCACCGATGGCAAGGACAACTTTACCTCAGCCTTGATCATCGCTGGCAATTACGTTATACCCGAGGTGTGCATTTTCTTTGGCAACAAACTGTTGCGTGGCAATCGTACCGTTAAGGTGAGCTCCAATTCACTGGATGCGTTCAATTCACCGAATGTTCCGCCATTGGCACAAATTGGCATCAATGTCAATGTGGATTATCGCCTCATCTTTCGGCCGTGCAGCGTCGAGCGTTTCTGTGTCCAGCTGCAGCTGGACGAGAATGTTGGCTTGTTGCGCATCTTTCCCAGCATTTCGTTGTCCACGTTTCGTGCATTTTTGGCGCCGCCAATGCGTGGCGTTGTCATGCAATCCTTTGGCTCCGGCAATGTGCCCTCCAATCGCAAAGATATAATCGATGAGCTGCGCGCCGCCTCCGAACGTGGTGTCATCATCATCAATTGTACGCAGTGTCCGAATGGCGCCGTCGCTGAGATCTATGACACCGGCAAGGTGCTGCACGATGTGGGCGTCATTCCGGGTTACGATATGACGCCGGAGGCGGCTCTCTCCAAATTGGCGTACGTTATTGGCAAGCAGGAATGGTCGCTGGAAGTTAAGAAGCAGGTGAGTAAGAACTTAAAACCGTAATATTAATATGTTATAATGATTTTAAGATCATATTCATACTTTTTAAACAAACATAGACACGAACCATAGCGTGTATCTCAACCAGTGCTTAGCAAAGACACCATCTAGTGATAGCATTCGAACAAATCCTTTTTCCTTACCAAATTAATGGTTTTAGTCTTAAGCTAATGACATTATTCAATATTAATCATTTTCATTAACTTACTTAACATTATTATGTAGTTTTTTATAAATTGTTATCATACTCACTCTTTAAACTTCCATTTACAGATGATGCAATCGAATCTGCGAGGTGAGCTGACCTCGACGACAACACCAAAGATGCAGGATTACGACCTAGTCGATGCTGTGGCACGCTCGCTCCACTTGTCCTCGCCCCAGGAACTGGATCAACTGGGCGCCACACTATTTCCGGCCATGATCAATGCAGCCGTTGCCGAGGGCGACATCAAAAAGATCAACAATCTAAAGGCGTATGGCGCTGATCTATCCGGTTCCAATCACGATCATCGCACGGCCCTCCATCTGGCCTGCCAGATGGGCAACATGAAGATCGTGCGGCATCTGCTGCACAATGGCGTCTCGGTGCACACACGCGATCGCTACGATCGCACGCCATTGCAGGAGGCGGTGGCCACCGACAATCAGGAGATCATCCAGCTGCTCATCAGTTGCGGTGCCCATTTGACGGGCTCATCGCGAGCCGTAGGCGAACAGTTGTGTGCTGCCGCCGCGCGTGGCTCGTTGACTCGCCTCAAATCGTATCAGCTGGCTGGAGCGGATTTGTCACTGTGTGATCCATCGGGACGGACGGCGTTGCATGTGGCCGCGTTGCATGGCTTCAAGGAACTGGTGGAGTACATGTTGCCTTATTTGGAGAGTGTGCAGGAGAAGGATATGCTGGGCCTGAGTGCTCATGATTATGCCACACGTGGCGGGCATTCAGATATCGCCGAGTTGCTCAATCCCGTCAAGCAAGAAGACTGAGTTGCCTTGATTGTGGTTTGGATTGATTAGTCTAGTCGTGTTATTATTATTATTTGTGCAATATTGGCTGCAAACAAAGCAGCCCAGCTTCCTATGTATATCACTCACCTGCAGATCTGGCGAAAAAGTCCAGTTTTCCTCCTTTCGCCGACGGAACGATATATTTCAATTAGTATTAAGTGGCAAGCAGTTGCAGTTTGTATACTGCTAATGTTTAAAGAATTCTCACGCACTCGAATTCAGCAGTTATTCAATAATAAAAAGAAAAAATGTGCTACCTCAGTAGAAAAAAAAGTCGTAAATTATTCAATAATCTGGTTTGTCCAAGTGATAATGAAAAGAAATTAAATCAAATTTCGATAACACACGAAACAGTTGGCGATATATCGATAAGCGGTTTATTTTTGCCAACTAATAATACTAAAAACACCATGAGCTTGGTATATTTTAAGTTTAAACGCACACGGTCACACAGCAACAACACACATAGCGCTGTAATGAAAACAAGGGCAGTAGCAACGACTTTTAAGCCCTGGTGTTTAAGTTTATTTTGTTGTTAAGCATTGCTTAATTATAATTGGTAAATAACTCCAAGCCCTAGTCAGGTTGGCTTTTCAACAAAACTACAAATACGCCTTATGTGTCATATTAGCTCGTTTGTGTGTGTGTGTGTGCGTGTGCGTGGACAAAAAAAAAAGTCAAAAGCAAAACGACATCAGATTTCTATGAGATGTACACACACACACACATCACACACGCACACAGACGAGCGTACGTGGTGGTCACGCACACCAAGAAAGAAGTGCACACGTCAGTGCCACGAATTCGGAGCACAAAAAAAAAAACAGCGAAGCAAAGAGTTTGCTGAGACTGACTGATTGATGGATTGATTGATAATGATATGTGATGTCCGCTTCTTTCCAATTGCAGTCAATGTCGATAGTTAGCAGCTTAACGAACTTAACGAAACACGCGCGACGACGACGACATTGGATTTGTCCACTCCGGAGATAGCCAGTGTTTCCTTAATATTATTTTTTTTTTCTCTCCACTCCCACCACCCACTCTTCCTCTTTCCCGTTTTGTTTTTTTTTGTTTGTTAGTTGAATTTGTGTGTGTGTGTAATGGAGACGGAGGCGGATTTAAGCCGCCAACACGAAGATGCTGATGATGGCGGCAGCTTTACCGAGCTGTCCATCAACCAGGTGAGTTTGCAATGCTTTCCTTCCTTTCGCACTCCCCCGATACTAAACACAAGACTTTCCACACACACTTAGCACACAGCAACGTCGACGACGACGACGACAGTGTCGGGAGGCAAGGCACGGCTCGAGAGTCTGCGCGAGAATCTGTCCAAGCAGCAGGTGAGTAGAAGCGCCAATCAGCTAGAGAGAACTATTGACTAAAATGGGACTTTTAGGAACGACTGATGGCTCTGCGAGAGCGCGCCTTGCGCAAAGCCGAGGATGGCGGACGTTTAAAGTCCAGCATGAGCGATTCGATGGAATCGCTAAAATCGCTGGGACACAAACTGAGCCTTGGCCCGGTGGCGGACACCACGCTCAACGACGAGCCACAGCAGATGTCCACGCCGCTGGTGACGCCCAGCAAGGAGCAGCTGCTGGAGCTGAGCAGTGGCAGCGGTAGCGAGAAGTTGCAAATGTTAAATCAACGCACCGAACAGAATCGTGCGCTGCTCGAGCAGCGCAAACGTGACATGGCCCGATCTCTGCAATCGGTCAAATCGGGGCTGCGACAGAGCACCAGTGGCAGTGAGCTGGGCTCCTCAATGAATGATTTGAGTGCCTTAAGCAGTCAGCATGTGGCGCCTGTATCGCGACATCGTTCGGCTGTCGATTTGCAGCAACAACTGCAACAGCAGCAGCAACAACAACAGCTGCAACAAACATCGACGACGACGACAGCGGCGACGCAAAGCGATGAGGGACGACTGAAGCTGCTGAAGAACAAGATGAAACTGATTGAGCTGAAGCAGACACGCAAGGAGCAGGAGCAGCAACAGGAGCTGCACGAGTTGCGCAACGCGTTGCAACAACGCGAACAGCAGGTGCAACAACTGGAGGCCACGCTGGCCGAGCAGAGTGAACAGCTAATTGGTTTGGCGACCACGAGTCGCGTCCAAACGGAGCTGCAACAGTTGCGCGACCGCAACGCGGAACTGGAGCAGAGCAGCGAAATGTTGGAGGCAACGCAACGGGAATTGCAGCAGGCACGCGAACAATTGCTGCTGCTGGAGCAGCAACACGAGCAGCTGCAACAGCAGCAGCAGCAAGAGAGCAACAATTCCACGAATGCGCAAGTGAATCAAGAGCTGGCCAAGCAGCTGCAACAGCTGGAGCAGCAATTGCGAGACACCCAACAACAGCAACAAGAAATTCCCAACAACACTTCAAATGAAGAGCAGCAGCAACATTTGTCCGAACTGGAGGCGACGATCGCCATGCAAACGGAGCAGCTGGCGGAGAAGACCACCGAACTGAATGTGCTCAATGTGAGTTTGCGTGTGCTCGAGGAGAAGTTGTCGCAGGGCGTGAAAGCCAAGCCGATATTCCTCGACGATGCCGAAGATGTGCAGGTGAACGAACAGCTGCAGCTGGAGCTGCAGCAATTGAAGCAGAAACTCGACGAGTCCAACAAGAGCAACATCAAGCTGAAGCTCAAGTGCAAGCAGGCGGAGAAGCAGCTGCAAAAGCTGCAGAGCAGCGACACACAACAGCAGCTGACGCAATTGCAGGCGGAGAACGAGCAGCTGCAGCAACGCATCATTGTGCTGGAGGACGAGAAGGGTCAGTGGCAGTTGGCGCACGTCGAGGAGGAGGAACAGGATCAAGATGCTGAGGAACAGCAATCATCGAGTCGTCTCCAAGCGAACGCGGCGCAAGCCGAAGCGATACGCCTGCTGGAGGAGCAAAAGGAGGAACTGCAGCAGGCGCTGGAGGCACTGCAACGTGGCTCGGAGTCGGCACGCGTTGAATCCGAGCTGAGTGAGGTGCAGCTGGAGGAGCAGCTGTCACAGCGTGTGCAGCAACTGGAGACCGAGGCCAAGGAGCAGCGCCAACAGTTGCAGACGCTGCAAACGGAAAAGGAGGCACTCGATAAGAAGCTGTCGCATTACATCAACGAGAACATGGAGCTACTGGACAAGCTGGAGAAGCTCAGCTCGTCCAGTTCAGCGGAATCCATTGAGATTGTCGAACGACCCAGCGAACGACGCTTTAGCCAACGTCCGGCCAGCGAAGGTGATGCCCGTGAAGCGGAAACCCGTGAAGCGGAAGCAGAAGCTGATGCGGATGCAGAGGCTGGAGCACCGAGCTTTGTGAGCGAACTAACACAAACGGATTCGACGGCACCCGATCCGGAGGTGAACGAAAGTTTGCTGCAAATGCGCGCCGAAAGCGACGAGCTGCTCAAGAAGATTGAGCTCTTTGCGAACGAACGACGCGAGGTCTTGGCCAAAATGGAGCAACTGCAGCAGGAGAATGCGCGTCTGCAAGCGACGCTCGAGGAGCTGAAACAGCAGCCGGAGCAGCTCCAGGCGGAGAACGCACGCTTACACGCGGAGCTTCGGGAGCAACGGGAATCGGAACAATCCTCGGAGCTGGCGGCACAACTGAAGCACACCCAGGAGCAGCTGCAAACGGAGCGAGCGGCGTTGCATTCACAGCTGGAGGAATTGCAACGCGACAAGCAACATTTGTCGCTGCAGCTGCAGCAGAGCGAAAAATCGAATCTCTCGCAGGAGCTGAGCTCCATGCAGCGTTCCTCGGAAGTTGTCGCTGCGCTCGATTGCGGCGATGCCGGCGTTGCGCTGCTGGACAAATGCGAACGTTCGCTGGGCAAACTCAGCTCCGAGCTGGAGGCGTATCGCAAGGCCAACGATCGCAATGCCAAGCTCAATGTGTCCAAGAAGCTGGCGAAGGAGGCGAAGAATGTGCACACTCAACTCACCGAATTGCTGCACAAGGTTAAGGAGGCCAGCACCGCGGTGGAGACGGTGACGGTGGTGGAAACCGTTGTCGCTGTCACTGCGCCCAATGGCAAAGCTCTGGCGGAATACGAGCAGCTGACGGCGCAGAATGCGGAACTCAAATCAACGTTGGCCGCATTGCAAGCGGAGCTCGAGGAGCTGCGGGATAGCTACGAGCCAACGGAGCCGAACCCCCCTAAGACGTTAGCCATAACGGAGCAACGCGTTGCGGCGCGTGAACTGGAGCTGGAGCAGCAGCTGCAACAATTGAGCGAACAGCAGACACAACAGCAACTCGCAGCTGCGGAAGAACTTGCCGCTGTACGCGAGCAGCTGCAGGCGACAATTGCGGACTTGCGTTCAGCGGACGGGGAGCATTTGGAGCTGATTGCCCGACAGAGTGCGGAGCTGGTGCAGCTGCAGCTGCAGGCGGAGCAGCATGACAATCAGCTCAACGCCAGCGAGATGCAGCACGAGAAGCAGCTGGAGCAACAGCAGCGACAACGGCACGAGCTCGAGTCGCGCATCGAGACCCTCGACGGGGAGTTGGGCATTCTGCAAGCGCTCGTCGCGGAGCAGAAGCAACAGCTGATCGAGAGCTACAGCGAACGGGAGCACGAATCGAACCTCAAGCACCTGGAGCTGCAGCAGTGCCAACAGGAATTGGAGACGAGCGAGACGCGCAATCGCGAGCTGCGGGACAAGCTGAAAAAGTACGCTCTGCAGCTGAAGAAACGCAACGCGGAGCACACCGAACTGGAGCAACAACTGCAGCAGCTGCAGTCGCAACAGGGGGCGGCGGAGCGTGAGACGAGTGAACAGCTGACGGAGTTGCAGCAACGCAACGCGGCGCAGACGCAGTTGCAACAAGAGACCGAGCAGCGGCTACAAGAGGTCGAACAGCGTTTGAAGCAGTCGGAGCAACAGCGACAGGAGCAGGCGGAGGAGAAGCTCGATTTGCAGGATGAACTGAAGCATCTGGGGCAACAGCTGGCCGACAGCGAGACGGAGAACTATGAGCTGCAGCAGCAGGCGCTCAAGCACAAGAGCCAACTGGCCAAGCTCAAGGAGGAGACGGTACGCCTGCAGCTCGAGCTGCGTGCGGAGAGCTACCAGCTGGAACAGACGCTGGCGGAGCGTGCGGACGATGGCGACAACAACAGCCGGACGATAGACGAATTGCGACGGCAGCTGGAGCAAAAGTCCATCAAGTTTGACAAGTCCAAGGAGGTGATCAAGCATCGCAATGCGAGCATACAGAGTCTGCAACGGCAGTTGGCCGAGCTGCGCGCCCAGCTGCAAACACAACCCGAGGAGGAGGAGAAGGCGCAACAGCAACAGCTGCAAGAGCAACTGCAACAGTTGCAGGCGGAGCGTGAGCAACTGCAGACGGAGAACAGCGCATTGCTGGCGGAGAAGGCCAACTTTGAGCTGGTCATTGCGCGTCTGGAGACACTGCACGAGGGCATTCAGGCGAAGCTGCAGCAGGATCAGTCGTACATGGAAACCCTGGAGACGCAAAACACCGAGCTGCAGCAGCGCAACGCCGAGCTGCAGGATCAGACGACAGCGCTGAGAACGGAGCAAGCAGCGGAGCTGGCACGCATTGCCCAACTGGAGCAGCAGCTGGAGGAGCGCAGTGTACAGCAGCTGGAGCATGAATCGCAGCTGCAGTTGCGTGTACAGCAGCTGCAGGAACACGAACAGGCGCAGAGTCGACAACTGCAGCAGCTGGGCGGCGAGGCGGATGAGGTGCGGGAGCAGCTGACCAGGTGGCAGGCGGAATACGAGGCGCTGCTGACGCGTCACAAGCAGCAAACGCAACAGGCGCAAGCGGAGCGGGCCGAGCGCCAGAGCAGCGCCGATCAGGAGCTGCACGAGTTACGCGAGGAGTTGCAGCAACGGCAGCTCGAGTTGCAGCGTCAGCGCAACGTTTACGATGCCAAACTGGCCGCAAAGGCCACCGAGCTGGATGAGATGGAGTGTGATCTGAGTGCGCACATGGAACGTGCCACCGTCGAGACGCGGGAGCTGACGCAACGCTTGGAGCGCACACAGGAACAGCTGCAGGCGCGCAGCGAGGAGCTAACACGGCTCGGCGAGGAGCTCGCCGATGTGGAGCGGGAGCGTGCGACGCTGAGTCGGGAGGCAACGTTGTTGCGTCTGCAGCAGGATAGCGCCGAGCAGGATGTGCTCGAGTTGCAGGAGCTGCGCATGCAGGCGCTGCAGGACAAGACCGAAATGGATAATCTGCGCACACAAATCGATGCGTTGTGCGCGAATCACAATCAGGAACTGCAGGCCCTGCAGCAACAGCTGGCCGAAATCGATACTTTGGGCCAGAATCAGACCGACGATCAGGTCTACATTGAGACGGAGAACAAGCGGCTGGCGGAGCAGTTGACCGAGATGCAGGCGCGACTCGACGAACAGGCCGAGCAGCTGGCCAGACAACAAGCGAACGCTTCAGCTCCAGTTGCTGCTGTGGCATCGCCCCTATTTGCCACACAATACCAGACACAAGCGGCGCAGGCAGCAACGTCACAGGGCGGTGAGGATTGGATGTCGGCGTGGATGCGACCCAACAGTGGTAATCAAGCTCAGCGACAGCCAGCGCCAGTGGAACAGGTAAGACAATCGACAGGGTTTGAAGTATTCAATAAGTAGTTTACAAATTCGGTGTGGGGATCAGACGGGAAACCTTATTAGGGAAGCTAGGTCACTCCAGAGAGTTGGCAAAAGAAACTAAAAGATAAACTGTATAGCAGGGAATAGGAAAAGAGCTGGGAGTAATATGCGAGAATCTTTCAGAGGCTCGACGGAAATGCTCCTCGACAAGTCTTGAAAGTGTGTTTGGGGATAAACTGGTCAAAGGGAATTAGAACTCAGCAAAGGGAAAGGTGATGACAGCTATTAATTTAAATCACTTCAGGGAATTGTTCAAAATCTAAGAAAGACTCTTAAAACTGGGTGAAGTATGGGAGAAAAAGATTGACAGATCGGTGTTGGGGTTAAATAGGAAAGCGTTACGGAAGTTCGATCACTGCAGGGAGTTGGCAGTAGAAACTGAGGAAAGCTCTTGAGGAGAATAGGAAAAGAAGCTGGGAAGTTAAATCACATCGGGCATCTAATGCGATAACATTCGAAGAGAAAAGAAGGTTCGCCGGAAAGACAGAACTTCAGAGAGACTTAAAACTAGGGGAAGTATTGAAAGCGGTTAAGCGGGAAAGCGTTACGGAAGTTCGATCACAACAAGGAGTTGGCAGTAGAAACTGAGGAAAGGCCTTGAAACTAAATAGAGGGGAGTAAAAAAAAAAAAACAGATCTAATGCGATAATAAGCGAGGATCTCGGAGAAAAGAAGGTTCCTCGGAAAGACTTGACTTAGGGAGTAGAACTAAGCACAGGGAATGCTGATTGTAACTATTAACTTTAATCACCTCAGGAAGACTCTTAGAACTGATAAGGAAGTGGGAAGTGAGAGAAGTAAGCAGGAAAGATTGTTGTCGGTCAATGGACAAAGCTTTAAGAGTAGATAAATGCGGAAACCTTCTTTGGAAATATGTCAGCACGGTTCCGCATCAGTTGAAGCACTATATAGAATAGTATGTCAGAGATGTAGAATTGGAATAGGTTGATGTTAGGTGCTGGCCAAAAGTTAAAAGACTGATTTACTGATTATTATATTTTGTAGAACCTTCCGATACCCGCACCTGCGATGTTCTTTGGCAACGACGCTGCGGCAGCGCCATCGCCATTCGATGAGATTGTCGCTCAACCGCTGAGGTTGAGCAGCCAAGGCATGGGCGTCGTGCCGCACGATCCAACGATAGTGGAGCCGCCAACCATTGAGGATCTGCAGCGCAACGTGTCCGATCTGGAGAAGCATGCCAAGGAGCTGGAGACCAAGTTGCTGGCACGCAATCAGGCATTGGCCGAGCACGAGGAGCGACGCCAACAGCTGGAGCGTTTGCTCGCCGAGCGGGAACACGAGCTGACCCAATTGCGTGCCGCAGCCGAGGAACGCGAACGTTTGGCGGCCATTGAGAAGCTGATACAAGCGGAGCCCCAACCCCCGATGCAGTCAACGATTGCAGCAGCGCCCACGCTGGACATGTTCTTTGGCAGCGAAACGGTAACAGATGCAGCAGCACAGCACCTGGATTTGGGTCTACCACAATCCGAACCCGTTGTCGAGGAGCTCTGCACACAAAAGAAGGCGTATCTGTGTCAACCCGAACCCGAACCGGAGCAGCAACCGCAGCAGGTGGTTGTTGATTGGGGCGTGGATGATGATCCCTGGGCGAGTGCCGCAGCCGATGAGCAGCAGCATCAGCGGCCAGCAGTCGAGGTGCAGCTGCAACTGCAGCAGCGCATCGATGAGCTGGAGCAACAGAAGCTGGAGCTGCAAACGAAAACGGCGAAGCTAATGAAACGCATCAAGGAGTATCGCAGCAAGGAGCAGCAGCAGCAGCAGCAGCAGGAACAAGCGAAGCGTAGCAGCAGCAGCATTGGTGCCGACAATGATCTGGACAGCGCCATTATGGATGAGCTGAGGCATCAGTTGCAGCTGCATGAGACGCGTCAGGCCAAGAGCGAGGAGCTGCTGCAACAGCATGCTCTGGAGAAGGAGAAGCTGGCGAAGCGCATCGATGTGCTGACCGCGGGTAATGAGCGCATGGCCGAGCTGAAGGAGCGTCAGGATATGGATGTGCAAATGTATCAGGCGCGCATACGTGAACTGCAGGAGAAGCTCCAGCAGCTGGAGAGCTGGGGCGATGAGGCAACCACGACAACAACCGCTACAACAACAACAGCAGCAGCAACAACAACAACCGATGCTGCACCATCGACTGCGGCGGCGGCGGCTCAAGCGAGTATCGAACTTTTGCAAGTGGAGAATCAAGAGCTGAGCAACGAGTGCCAGGAGCTGCACGCTCAGCTCCAGCTGGAGAAGCAGCAAGCGAACGAGTCGCTGTTGCAAGCGCAACGCGAACGCGAGCAACTGCAGCAGGAGAAACAGCGGGCGCTCGAAGCGCTCGCTCAGCAATCGGAGCTGGAGCGTCAGCAATTGCACGACCAGCTGCTGGCGGATCAGCAGCGTGCGCAGGCGGCGCAGCAGGAACGCGAGCAACTGCAGTTGCAGCTGGAGGAGCTAAAGGCCAAGCAGCTGGAGCTGCCGGCAGCGGTGAGTGCACCACCCAGTGATGAGAGCGTGGCGCTGCTGCAGGAGAAGGAGTCGGAGATCGTGCATCTGAAGCAACGCATCGAGGAGCTGATGCGTGAGGATCAAACCGAGAAACTGGTACTCGAGATACTCACCAAGAACCAGGAGTTGCAGCTGCTGCGCATGCAGATCAAGCAGCTGGAGGAGGACAAACTGGAGCGGTCAAGTGGGGAGGAGTTAAAACAGGCGACGCCACCGCCGCCAAGCAATGAAGTTGAACTGGAGCAAGTGCGTCAGCAGTGCGTGCAGCTGCAGCAGGAGAAGAGCGACATGGAGGAGGAGTTGCGTGTGCTCAACAATCATGTGTTGTCCAGCCTGGAGCTGGAGGACAAGATGAAGCAAACGGTGCTCGAACTGGACATGAAAACCATTGAGATCACCGAATTGCGAAAAACTCTGGAGCTGCTGCAACAATCGCAATCCCAGTCACAACAGCAGCCGCAGCCCCAGCCAGATTTGACCGCGTTGAATCAACAATGGGAGGCGCTGGTGGAACAAAAGTGCAGCGAGGTCGCAAACATTTGGCAGGAGCATTTGGCGCAACGTGAAGCCGCCTATCAAGCGCAGATCGAGCAGCTAACCACATCACAGCAACAACAACAGCAGCAGCAGCAGCAACAGCCTGCGGAGATCAAATCCGCAGTGGAGGCGGAGCAGCAACAGCAACAGTCGAGTTCAGCGCCAGCGGAGGACAACGAGCAGCTGCTGGCGAAAATGCAAAAGGCGCTGGAGACGCAGGAAATGGAAATTGTCACACTCAAGGAGCAGTTGGCCATTCGATCGGCGGAATACGCGCGTCTCGCCTCACAGTATGATCCCTTCCGGCTGCAGAATACACTTGGCGGAGCGTCGGGTGGAGCAGCAGCTGGCGCTGGAGCCACGGGCAGCATTAGCCAGGAGCCGTTGCCAGAGTATGTGCTCAAAGCGGATCTGGACTATGCGTTGATGATGCTGCATCAGCGGGATATGCGTGTCGAGGAGATGATACTGGAGTTGGTGCAGCTGCTGGAAGAGCGCGATCATCTGCAGCTAAAGCTTTCGGATACGCTGCGACAGCTGGAAGCCGAACGAAGTGAGTAACAACAGAGGCATCTTAATATACCATAAATACCTTTCGGTATTTTGGTTTCCCATGTGTTGTTCTAAGTTAATTGAAGTAGTCTAAACTTGTAATCTCATTTCTATCACCATTTCTAGCCGGCGTTCCAGCTGCAGTTCAGCTAGCTCCTGCGCCGCCAATGGACAGCGATCCCAGTAGTGATCTAAAACAAAAGTAAGTTCATCATCAGAAAGTGTTGAAAAGAGCACATGCTAATTGGATTTAATGCGCGATTGCACAGATTGGCAGAGCTGCAGACGGTGAAGCATTCCAAGGACAAGGTAATTGTGGATGAACGTGAGCAGCGACTGCGTCAGATGATACAGCTCCAGCGGGACATGGCAAAGACAACAACTGCAGCCACAACTACGGAAACGACGTCGATGACGACGACGACGACCACAGCAACAGGAACAGTAATACCAACAGCAGCTACAGCGCCTCCAACAATTCCTCAACAGCATCAGCTGCAACAGCAACATCAACATCAACAACAGGCACAGCTTGAAGGGGATTCATGTAAGTGTTCTAAAGCAAGAGAAAGAAGTCTCTATAGATCTCTATAAATTCTTAATTCCTCATTTCTGTTACAGCTCAATCATCACTGCGCTCACCTTCAATGGTACTCATGGACTGGATATTAGGCAATAATAAGAGCGAGGACGAAGTGCATCCAAATACAACATCGAGCAATTAAATCCGACCATTATCCAAGCATCTCCCATCTCCCTCGCACGTTCCAAGCAGCTTCCAATAACAACAACTAAAAATGACTAGTTAAAGCGGCTTACCAATAATTCTTTATATACACTAGCGTTAGAGTTCTATATTATGTACCTTGGATGAATTGAAAACAAAACGGAAAAAAAAACAAAACAAAAATGAATAGAAAAAACCGACTAAGAAATCGAAATGAAAAAAGAAAAAAAAACAGCAAACAATTATTCCCGAATTGTGTTCCAGCATGGCGAACACGCCCACGTTTTATGTTGTAGATATGTAAAAATTGTATAAAACAAAGCCTAAACAAATAATAACAACACTTACAAAAAAAGTACGTAAACCATACTTTAAATTCTGTATTTGTTTTATTTGTATTCTGGATAATTTGTACCAAAAATGGCGGTTGGGCAGTGTGCACATACGCCAAAGTGGCGCTTTCGCATCGATAACATTTGCAGTGACTGCATATTTTTTCTAGTTCAAATATTTAAAATGTTCGAATCGCTTAAATGGGATTATGGCACTGTACGGTGAATTTCTTTGAGTGCAATTAAATATTAAATTTGCATTATGCCATACAATGTAATCATTGCGACGGGGGAGGACATGGTGTGTACACATGCTTACGGAGCGATAACTTTTGCAGCTAGTGCACATTTATTGCAGTGGACACACTTCAACTTGAACTTAAAGTTTGGCCACTCTATTTGCATATGGCGGTTTTCAGCGTTAATTTTAACGGTTCGGTGTCGCGATTTTTATTAGTGTTTTTGTTTTTTTGTTGACTACAAAATGATTTATACCTATTGGGACACCGTATATATAACTTCCACTTCTAATTGTGTGTTTGATCCCATGTTTAACGTGTTTATTTGTCAACCAATAACCATCTACACCACAATTCGATATCAGTGCGTGCAAGTGGACCTTTAACGATCCTGAAAAAAGCAAAACATTTAACGATTTCCGGTTGAAATTTCTACGTTTAAAAATGTCTGCATCGAAGTTTAAAAAACATCTCCATCTGATCGATATGCACCCTACTATGACCAATTTTTGCACCGTTGCCCTCATTATTGCGAAATCCGAGCCGCACATCTTCCTCGACAAGCTGAGCAGCGAAAAGCGTGGCGTGATTAATTTCACGTTGCGTGACACGAAGCGTCACATTGCCAACTGCAAGTGTTGGGGCTCCGAAGTCAGCGTGCACGAATACAATGCAATGCTACAGATGGGCGACGTAGTCGACATCGTCGGGGCCAAAGTGATGGCCATTACACCACCATCGCTGCCGCCACGCAACGGATTCACTGAGAATCGGTATCAACCACGTGGCACGCTATCGTGTGCACTTGTTGTCAACGAAGGACACGGTTATTTGGTAAAACATAGCAGCGACGATCAGGCAACACTGCATGCATTGCTCCAACTTTGCAGGCAATCGCACAAAGCGCTGAGCACAGCTCTCAAACTCCGGGATGTGCGTTGTGTGGTGCCAGGCGGCGAACTGCGCTCGGCTGCGTTTGTTGATCTATTCGTCGCCGTGGCCACGATGCCACCGGTGCGTGAACTCAAACGCAAGCAGCCACGCAATGGCAGCACACTGCTGCAGTGCCGCGAACTGGTGGTCATCGATACCAGCTGCGCGGCTGGCATGATGTTGACCCTTTGGCACACGAACTGGATACGTCGTGCTCAACGCTGGCAGGCGGGCAAAACGCTGTTGCATCTGATCGATGTGCGTGTCGCGCACTCGCAGTTTCATGGCTGTTCGGTGCTCAGCCAGGCCAGCTGCACGCTCATCTATGAGAACCCGGAACCAACAAGTCCCGAGGCTCTAGCGTTGCTCGCCTTTGCGGCCAAGACGCCGCTGGACAGCTTTGATTTGTGTGCGCAAAGCGACGTAGAGACTTTGCCACCAGGTGAGTAATAGAAAAGGATGGGAAATTAAGAGTATTAATATACATTATTGTAAATGCAGCTGCAGAGATACAAACTCAGATGACGGTGCGACAGATTTATGCGCGTGCCGAGGGCGAACTGCAAGATGCAACCAGCGAGCACTTTACGGCCGTGCTCTATGCCATGGTCAGCAAATTCGACATCGATGGCTTGGGCACGAGCATCAACAAAAGATGGCAAGTAACTATTAATGTTTATTAAATCTGATTCACATTTTTTTGTTATTCATCACTTTAAATGTAAACTTAATTTTTCAATTGCCAATCAATTTGTTATTTAGTTTTTAATTGAACTATTGTTTTGTCCACAAAACTAAATTCAATTACTATTGTATAAACTTTTCCATTTGCTTTTGCAGCAAATCATGTCATCGTCTCATTCCAAGCAATCGCAATGAATGCGACAATGAGCATTGCCAGCTGGAGTTCTCATTGCAATACAGCGGCGCACGTGCCGAGCAGTTCTTCAGCATCAATATTCACTTGTCGGATCACACGGGCACGCTGGTGGAGACGCGTCTCAGTGGCGGCATTGCCAATCAATTGCTGGCTCTCAATGCGGATGCCTTTGAGCTGTTGCCGGATCGCAAAAAGACCGAGCTCAAATGGCGCTTTCTGTTGAAACACTTTGAGGTGAAGCTACTGATAAAAAAGCCAACACCTGTTCGCAAGAATCTTGCAATCATTGTTGTGGACATGGAGCTCATAGAGCTTGAGCAGTTCATACAGAAGTTAGCTGCATTTTAAACAAAACCAAGAAGAAAACTATTTAGAGATTTAGGATTTGTGGTGTAAGTAATCATAGTTTTGCTTTTAATTTACTTAAGTATGAAAGTAGTCTTTAGTTTAGGTCACAAAAAGAGAAGTTTCCCAGCTTTAACTTTGCTTAATTTAGGATTTAGAGTTGTTATAGTTTTACCTTTAATCTTTTACTTCAGTATGAAAGTAGTCTTTAATAGTAGAGGTCACAAAAAGAAAAGTTTGCCAGCTTTAACTTTGCTTAATTTAGGATTTAGAGTTGTTATAGTTTTACCTTTAATCTTTTACTTCAGTATAAAAGTAGTCTTTACTAGTAGAGGTCACAAAAAGAGAAGTTTCCCAGCTTTAACTTTGTTTAATTTAGGATTTAGAGTTGTTATAGTTTTACCTTTAATCTTTTTCTTCAGTATAAAAGTAGTCTTTACTAGTAGAGGTCACAAAAAGAGAAGTTTCCCAGCTTTAACTTTCTTTAAACCGGTTAATTTAATGAATTTGCGTAGGAACCATAGTTTAGAAGTCATTTAGGATTGTTGTAGTTCTAAATTAGGTTTAATTTCCGAAAGGAATTTGTATATTTTAATGGCTCATTGTCATAACCGAGTGAATTTTCTAGTCGAAATCGGTAAATTCAATATTGAATTTTGTTTATAACATATAGTTCACATAGTTTTTAACATAACACTGGGTAACTTTATGAATTGTTCTACGAAACGTAGGTGAAAAGTCTCTTAGCATTGTAGACTTTAATACGTAGACTTAAATTCCGATAGGAATCGGTAAACTTAAAAGTGAATACTAAATTCACATTTTGTATTTTATAGCATATAATTCACATAGTTTTTAACGTAATTTAAAGTTATCACCAGGTAAGTGAATGAATTGATGTAGGCGAAAAGTCTCAAAGAATTGTAGCCATTAAGAACTAGAATTAACTTTCGATAGGAATGGGTCAACTTAGATTAGAATTTATCGGCTTATTACCACAACCCAGTAAATATGCCATTCTTAGGCATGTAGGTTAACATCATATTTAATAAATCAAAACGATTTGGCAAATATTCTTTGTCGATCACATAGTTTTTAAAACCGTTTCCATAATCTAAAGTTACGACTATGAAGAGCAGCAATTAAATGAAAGTGGGAAAAACAAACGCTTTTTATATATTAGAGGTAGTTGTGAGTTATGTTAGAAGTTTAAGTTTATTTTTTAACTAAGTACTATCTATAAAGTATGCTAAGAATTAAAGATTATGTACTTTAAGGGGAATGTTATTGTTAAGCAGTGAAAGTTTTGGTCAGCTGTTGAAATCGCATGACAAATGAAAACAGACTTTATATAATAATAATTATATTGTATAATTCAAGATTTTACAATATTTTTGATACATGAGAAATGCAAGTGAAATTTGCTTGTGCCAACAATGGATCACAAAAGAAAACAAATACATTAATTAAGTTTTTGATTTGACACTTCAATTAAATATGTATATTGATGCGTCTTTTTTAAGTTTATATCTGGAACTACTTTGAAATATTCTAGAAAACAGAGTTAAAGTTGAACATTAAATAATTTGAAATATTCTAGACCACAAAAAAAAAAAAGAATATGCCATAGATTAAGTACTTTAATTGTAATATAAGTATTAATATTAAGGAATTCCTGAGCCCCTCCAAATATGAAGTACACACAAATAGTTGTAAACAATAAATTAAGACTACTATTAATATGGGTATTCCAATCTAAAAGCAGCTGAAAACGAGATGTTGCCAAAAACGGAAATAAGATTAAAAAAAATACTGGGATATCTACATAAATAGCATCTTTATTTCGCTTGGGTGTGTTTGGTTTTTTCATTTCATTTTTTTTTGTTGTTAAATATTGTTTTACACATAAAACATTGCAACTGCAATACATAAATAGAATATACAATCCAATACAATACAATTTGTCAGCGCGCTCGCATTTCAAGTCAAATCGCTGAGGGGGAAAAAGCAGCGAGTTTTTTTTTGTTTTTTTTGTCTTTTTCGAAGAGCGTCAGCCTTTTGTATGGGGTATTATAACATCGTGTATGTGTGTGTGTGTGTATAATATACTATTTGGTTTATCTAATATATATAATATTTGTATATGATGTATATATGTATATATAGTAGTTGGAAATCAATTTCAATTCTTTTATTTTTGGTGCTGTTTACTTGCTAAGATCACAATAAGTCGACTCGAGTTAAATCGTTATATACTTGGGGCAACGGCACCAAACAAACAAACAATCAATCAATCAATCAACGTCTTCAATCGTGTATCTTAAGGGGAATTCGGGGGAAATTCGTTGTGTCAGCTAACTTTGGGGGAATTTAGGAATGTGTCGGGTGGAGAACAGTTTGGTCTAACGCTTAATACTGCACAATCGAAATGTGTAAATAATAATCATAGTAATAATATTAATAACAAATACACATAAAACAAAAATAAAAACAAGAAAACAAACAATTTACGACTACAAGACGAAACAAATAACACGGGTGAAGGAATTGTACTGCGTTTCCGTTACGGTTTCTTTTTTTGTTTCTAATCCTAAAATACACTACGTTAAAATTCAGCTAATTAAGAACAAAAACACACAAAAAAAAAATAAACACAGCTTAGAGCGAGTTCGCTATAGAGTATACACTGAGAAAGAGAGAGAGAGCGCGAAGAGAGCATTATTTGTTAACACATACTAAACATAATTAAAGTACATCAAAATAAAAATCGGGGCGGGGGTTTCAATGTCGTCTCTTCTACTTGGCTCCCGTCGTGCCATGATGATGATGATGATGATGCGGCTCTGCTCTGCTCTGATGATAAGGCGACTGCTGCTGCGGCGGCGATTGATGATAGTGCTCCTTGGGATTCCCCGCCGCATTCCCAGCATTCCCAGTCGTGTGTGTCGTCGTCGAACTTGTCGCCAGACTCGATCCCCCCGCCGCTCCGTGCACCGTCCCGTGGCTGTTGCAGTTCAGCGGCAGCGCTGCGACTGCGGCCAATGCTGCGGCAGCGGAGGCGGCTGCCACGCCCGCTGTGGCCGTATTCAGTTTGCTGCCATTGGCGCTGTTGTTCACCTTCAGCTGGCGTATCTCCGGAAAGAATTCAATCATCAGGATCTCCAGCAGCTCCTACAAAAAGTAAGTAAAGACATCATTTTAGACTTGCAACATATTTAAAGCATAATCAAGAGAAATATTGTATGACTTTAACTTTTCTAGTCTCTATATAATGCTTAAGTAAATAACTAACAACTTATTGAACCATTAACTTGCATGTTATAGTTACCTTACAAGTAGTTAGGCTACAATCGAGTGTGCTCGCCTATTAGATACCCGCTACCCTTTTGAAATAAGTGTTAAACAAAAGTTCCACAAAAATACTAAATAATATACCAGAGGCCTTATTTGGTATATCAAAATATATATTATATTGTCAGCCAAAGTAACTAATTTTGCCCATACAAAAGTATTTCCTATATAACTTTTACAATTTGCAAACAAATTTACAAGAAGATAGACTTTTAACATATTCAGCGAATGATCAAGAGAATTTTATGCCCCTTTTCATTACAAAAAACGTAGATCTAGCTTTAGTAGAGTACTTTAGTGGTCACACAAAACGTATTGAGCCATTAACCTTACCTAGAACAAGCAACTAAGACACTTTTTTAGAGCTTTAAGGCATATTCACAATAATAATGAGCACAAGTAAGAAAGCTGTAGTTGAGTTTGCTCGTAATAACTTCAAAATATTGCAAATTCATATATCACATGAATACATTTGGTATATTAATATAATACTACACACTATATATCAACTGAATATACCACAAAAATACTATAAAAATATACTAAATGTTATATTTGGTATATTAATTACTACGATCCGTTGTAACTAGGCGTATTGGACCATATACAAATACCAAAGTATACATTTGGTATATTGATATAATACTACATAATAATACTACACACTATATACCAACTAAATATACCATACAAATAATAAATGTTATATATGGTATATATTAATATAGTAGCACATATTACATACCAACTGAATAGACCACAAAACTATTAAAAATATGATATATGTTATTTTTGGTATATTAATATATTACTACGCTCAAAATATACCATCGAGTCCAACTAAGATCCGTATTAAGTATGCATTTTGAACCATATACAAATACAAAAAGACGGACCTGACTATATTGTCTCGAGTGATCAAGAATATATATACTTTATAGGTAAGCGACGCCTTCTACCGCCTGTTACATGCATTTCCTGCAGTCATTAAGTTATACTACCCTACTACCCTTTTGAATAGCGGGTATATCAAGTAAGTAAGTTACATTTTTCGACTTTCAAAAAAATTCCCTATAACAATGAGTATTACTTTACAGAAAACGAAAGAATCCTAAAGCATATTTCGACCGACAACAGATTGGAAATTAAAATTCTTAACTTACATAGAACAACTGCTTGTTGTATGTGGGATTCTGCAGGGCATCGAACACCTTGAGGACGCCACGTTTGGCCGCCTGGGCGCCGACGAGATTGCACAGCACCTCGGGTATGTGATCGGTGAGGAGAGCTTTCGCAGCATTCGTGGTCATCTCCTTCATGTCGTCGGAACGCACCGGATACGCTGAAGCCAAGACGCCGCCGGGCCAAAAGGATTTTAGGATGGCGGAGAAATAATTGTGCAGCATGGACTCCTCGAAGAGATAGGCAATCGATTCACGTATCTGACGATTGATCGTTCGTCCATACGTGATCTGAACGAACGAGATGATGCTCTTGCGCAGCCATTTGAAGACGCCGCCCATATCGAAGATCTCACCCATGAGGGCATACATGGGTTCCGCTATCGAATCTTTGCTATCCAAATCTGCTAGTAGTTTGGCATCGCTGCTCGTCTCGCCATCGAGATACGTGGACATGTCATCGTCATCGCGTTGCAGTCCCCAAAACGGATCGCTTGCCTTGTTGCTATCGTGCGTCTTGGCCGCATCGCTCTTGAAGAGCGTCGACAACGAAAATTTCGATTTTTTGGGCGAGGGCAGCGTTTGCTTCAAATGATCCGAGCTGGGACTGAGGAACGTATAGATCGCTTCGCTGCCATTCAAATGATCGTCCTCCAATATAAACTAAGTACATATATGGAAGGTAGAGTTTAGGGAATCATTTGAATACATTTTGTACTCCACTTACGTTGAGAAACTTTTGAATTTGCCCTTTAGCCTTTTCCTGTGCATGACGATCCGTCTTCAGAAAGAAGAACTTGAAGTTTGTCGGCAAATCGAGTGACTTTAAATTGGAGCTCACATGCCGCAGCTTGCGTTGCAGCTCCTGTTGAGAGAATGAGTTAATAGTGTTCATGAGTCACTATTAGAGAGTGGCTAACTTACGTGCACTTGGTTAAGCGAACGCATCACAACCCAGCCACTGGATATGCCCGACGGACGACGTCGCTGTGCACGTCCTGTGCTGCTGCTGCTGCTGTTGCTGCTGTCGCCATTCTTGGGAGCTGCCTGTGGCGGTGCATTGATGTCCTCGTCCACGTGCACGAGTATCATGAACTGCAGCGACTCCTTCTCATCGGATACCTGCCAAAGCAAACAAGAAATAAATATAAGTGTGCTCGACTTGGAGATGCTCTAAATTCGAATTGAACTGCTCTCTATTCAATTCAATAAACAACTAGCTTCAGATTGTTTTTCATTGCAATAATGCATACTTGTTGTTAAAAAGTATAGCTGCAATCGAGTGTGCTCGACTGTAATATACCCGCTGCTCATTGTCAATACAAATATATTCTAAAAAAACCATAAATATACAACAAAAGTAATAAAACATAAGCCAAAACAAAAAAAAAAAAAACAACAAAATATTATATAGTTGAGCGTGCTCGACTGTGAGTTGCTTTAAAATCTGCTCTCCTATTCAATTGTTATGTTAATGATTAAGATTATACTAAATGCCTTAGTAAGATCTCTGAATCATTTCATTGTTATAAGGAATACATATTTGTTATTGCAATAACAAGTAAGAAAGCTACAATAAAGTGTGCTCGACTGTGATACACACACTGCTCATTGTCTATACAAATATATGCCAAAAATATACAAATATACCACAAAAATACTTAAACATACATATAGTTGAGTGTGCTCGACTGTGAAATGCTCTAAAGATAAATGATCTGCACTTTCTATACAATTCTTCCATAAATAACTGAGATTATGTTGAAGGTCTTACTCGAATAAGGAATTGTATTCGTTATTACAATACCAAGAAAGCTATAATTAAGTGTGCTCGATTGTGGGCTACCCTTTGTGAATAAAAGCTAAACAGTGTGGTATTAAATCTGCCTAAGATGTTTCTCATATGTTTTATCCAAGTTCTAGACAACTATTGTACGCTTTACATTTATATATATACATATGTATATTAATTTTATACTACATTCAAAACATACCATAGAACACACAATATACCAAATTGTCAGTTAAAGTATCAACGATTATTTGTACTAAGAGTTCTTATAGAAAACTTTCTAAGATATTCCATATGTTTTATCAAAGTTCTAGCAAACTATTCTACTCTTTATATCCAAGCACTGAAATAACTCAAAACAGTCTCTTTACACCCACCTCGACACTTTGTATGGTCGCCTTCCACTTGCCCAGATGCTCGGTCCAGGCATCGGTGCGTCGAAGATGCGCCTCCGTTTGTCGCTTCTCGCTCTTCAGCCACTCCATCTCCTTCTCGAGTATTTGCAGGACCTTCGACTCCGGCTTCACCGAATACTTGAGCGCATCGAGCGCTTGATTCTTCTTATCGATGCGCTCCTGTATCTGCTCCAGCTTCCGTCGGGCGTACGATGTGTGCGCCGCAACATCGATGGCAGCCGGAGCACCGCCGGCACCATTGAGGCCATCGACAACGCTGGCCTGCTCATCGTCATGCACATCCCCGAGCAGTGTGGGACACATGAGCAAGGTGGGATCGTTAAATTCGTTCGAATCGAGCGCCTCCTTCAGCTGACGATACTGTTCGCTCAGCACAAATGGCGGATAGTATTTGTCCTCGAGTGTGCGCAGAATATTCCGCTGTATGTCATAGAAGATATCTGGACCCGCATCGCCCAGCACAAAGGTCTCGATCAGTTTGCGTTCATGCTTATCGATTTGTATCTCCGGCTTCGGGGCACGAATGTACGTGTAAAAGATCTCGGTGCCCAGCTGATGGGTGGCACTTTTGTGCGAATGCTTCATCTCATCGACGGCCAGATAGAAGCCGACCAGCGCACTCGCCTTCAATGGCTCCAGGAACAGCGTAAAGAAGCGACGACCCACCGCCGTATTCAGTATTTCCATCAGCGTTAAATCCTTTCAAAGCAAAACGAAAATCATTAACAAAATTAATATATATTCCTTGAGGCATTTCTCACTCACTGTGTCGCTGGAGTAGTTGCCATTCCAGCCAAACTTGGCCAGATTCTTTTCACACTGTCCCTTGGCCACCGTCAGCTGTTGCACATAACGCTTGAGCCGCACAGCGGCCGTCAGTTCCGATTTGGTCAGCGTATGATCCTCGGTATCGGGATCAAGTCCTTTGGCACGTTGCAAATTCTGCATGCTCGTCGCATGCATCAAATCGTTCACAATGCTTTTGCGTATCAGCGACAATTCCTCCAGATTCCCCGAGTTGTTGATGATCTTGAGGAACTCCTCAAAGCTGGCCGCATACTCGTAGCTCCGTTTGTTGATCGCCGCCGCCGCCAGACGCGTCTCAATGTTTTGCACCACCTTCTGGTTGATGTAGTCCGGTGACGTCAGCATTTTGATCATCGGAAAGAATACTGTGTGAGTTGGAGAGAAATATTAATTATAAAAAGTAATGAATATCAATTAAGCACTTGATCAAGTTCCTAAAATTGCTCTCAAATCTTGGAACTCCAAGTTAAATTTCATTTTGCATTGCGTTGTTCACCAAAATTTTAGTCTTTTCTGTTCTGAAAAAGATTTAGGACTATAATAATATTTATAATTCCCTAATTTTATAAAGAGTTATTTTACTAGCCAATGATCTATAAGCCTTTAGTGCAAGCTGAAGACTTTGGGCATAAAATAATGCTTTGACAATTTTCTAAAGATCTAAGTCAAACACTTTCCATAGAAATTGAACTAATTAAGTTTTGCAATATAAATACTCTTAAAGTACTAAATAGTTATTTATACTACCTATCCATAAAACCTTGAAAGCATTGTGCTGTAACAAAACTGAAAATTTAGGGACAATTGTTAAAGATATATATATCACACTCTTTATAGAAATTTAAGCATTTAAAGCTTGCAGTACATTATGCTTACTTTTAAAGGACAGAATATTATGATACTATCTATCTATAACACTTGAAAGCATTGTGTTGTAATAACAAGCTGAAGATTTTGGGAACGCAAGGAAGTTTTAAAGACAATTTGCTAAAGATCTAAGTTACATATTTAAGCTAAAGTTTTAATACATCGTGCGCTTACTGGACTGAATCTAAGTAGTAATTTTACTGTCTTTATATAACCCTTGAAAGCTTTGTGCTATAATAAAGCTGCAAAGCATGCTGAAGATATGTATAAAGTTTTTACAATTTGGAGAAGATTTAAGTCAAACTCTGAGCTAAAGTGTTTCAATACATCGTGTGCCTACTTTTATGAGAAAATTTAGGGAATACATTGAAGCTTAAACAATAGCTAAAGATCTAAGACAAGCACGCTTAGTCATTAAGGACAGCATCTAAATATATGGTATATTGTACTATTCATCTTTCACTTTTGAAAGTATTGTGCTGATAAACTTAAGATTTAGGGAAAACAATGAAGTTTTATCAATTTCCTAAACATCTAAGTCAATCACTTTCACTCTCAATCACTCCTAAAGTTTCAATACATCGCGTGCTTACTCTTAAAGGACAGAATCTCGCTGAGCAACACTTTGAGTGGTGGCAGTGAATAGCCGCGTGGCAACAGCAAAATGACCATAATCTCGCACAGTTTGCGCAAAAACTCCATTTCCTTCTCCTCATCCACCAGGTACGAGTTGGTGCTAAACACAGGTGCGCTGCTCGTTTCCGCACTAAAAGAGTAGAGTAATAAAATTAGATGTGAAAGTTCTACGGATTCGATTGTTCAACTTACGCCCGTGCTTCGGCAATGCGAATCTTTTCGAGATGCACTGTGACACGATTGATCATGTCAACGGCAATGATCTTAGCCGGATCCATGCGAGCTGCTCGCTCATGTATCTTCTGTATGGCATTCCAAAGATCCTCACGTATGACGTCATTGATGAGCTTTGGCTTGGTCACAACGTAGCTGCAAAGAGAAGTGCTAGGATTAGAATCATATATAGTATATAGAATATATATAGATTACTTACCCTAGCCAAGGCACCATAAAATCTCGTAGTACATACTCAATGATCTGTTGTAGTTGAAGATCGACTGTTTTGCCAAAGATCAACGGTAAATTCGATGGATTCTTGATGGGATTTGGCAAATCAAAAATGTGACTTCTATATACAAAACAAGATGATATGATTAGGTTAATATATGTAGGTATGTATGTATACTAATAATCAATTATAACGGTACTCACTTGGTGGCATTGTAGAGCAGCTTGGAGGGCAGTCGATTTGGCTTTGTGGGCTCATTGGTCGTAAATATGTAATGTATGTAGACGGTGCCGGCGACAGCTGTGCCCCAATAGAAGCAATAACAAAAGTGCAGATAAATTTTTAATTAACGAACTTTTGATGATGGCATTGACAATTATTTTTATATAAAATGGCCGCTTTCTCTTCTCTGCCTTTTGTTTTTATTCTTTTTGTACTGTTTTTTTGTGCGCCTAGCTGGTTTTTTTTTGATAACAAATGAGTCATGCGACTTTAGATTAAACAATTTGGATATACGTATTGAAAGCGATATCAGACCAGTTTGAATTTGAGATATGTATATACCCAGTATATGATATATTAAAGCCGGGCACACTCATTTTTCTTACTAAGTGAATTGCATATGTACAAAGTTTGGAATTCTACCCACAAAAAAAAAAACATTGAATTGGAATTGCGAATATAAAACTATATAGTGATTATCTTAAGATCTCTAAAAAGGTTGTCTTACCTGCAAAGACCAGCACCAAGGAATAGATGACGAATGCGAAGAATAAGAAGAACGTTGGATAATACCAAATAACGGCCAAAAGCGTCAATGTGATGCCGGAAATGATAAACTTCCAGTTTAATTGCAGCGCACGTAGCGAGCTAAAATTATTAGGATGCGAGCGAACGAAGAGAAGAGGAAGCGCAATAAATCTATTAATAATTGTGACAACAGCATACAAATGTACATACGTATTTATGTACAGCCCCCTTCCACAGTGTCCACACATTCCCGCTTCCCACATCCCACACCCCACACACACACACACGCGCGTGCTTCCAATCCATTCCAATTGACCCATACAAATGTCATGCATATGCTTAAAGGATACACACACACACCCACACAGACACCTACACGCACATGTTATGACATAGCGGTACTTTGACCAGGGCTGTCAACTTAAGGTGCGTTTATTTAAAAACGTTGCGTCTTCGCCGTCTTTCACTTACCGCGTTGCCAGCAGTGTCAGTCGCTGAGTGGGCGTTGTTGGCGGCTCAGGTTCAATGGGAAACAATGGGCGGCGTCCCTCCATGTCGGCCAGCTGTTCCCAGCTCACACTCACACACACACTCTCTCTGTCTATATTTGTATTATTGTTGGTAGTTTACAGTTACCACTGTTGTTCTTGTTGTTGTTGTTGTTGCTTTGAATATTTGATGCGTTTTGTACATTTTTTGTTGTTGGCGACGACGTCGTTTCTTTAATGCTACTTGCTTAATTTGTAGCCTCTTGTTCTGGCTTTTGTCGTGTCTTTCGTTAGTTTTTCTTATTTTTTTTTTGTTTTTTTATAAATAGTTCTGTATAACCACTTCCGCCATCCCCCGGAACGCCATACAACACCCCGCGCCCTTGTAACTGCTTCCCTTATTTATTTATTATTTGTCTCGCGTCGAGTGTCGTCACTAATGTTTGATCTCCTCCATGGGGAGAAGCAACGATAATAAGAGGGGGCGGCGGGCCGAAATCACAGCATCTATGGCAACAAGTTGATACTGATAAAAACAAAAAGCAAAAAACAAAAAAAAAATAAACTCTCAAGGATAAAAGGGGGGCGGCGCAAAACCACAAAAGTCAGCTACAGCAACTGCGTGTGATAAGAAGAGCAGCGCAGCAATTGCTGCTTGCACAGTTCTGCCTCCATAAAATCGTTTACTCTGCTGCTCACTCTCGTTATTGTTGTTGTTGTTGTCACTTTGTATCTTGTGCCGCTGCTGCGTAGATTACAACAAGTTGGAATTTGAGTTGGCGCGTTTGTATGTCTATATATCTGCTGTACAAATGTGTTGTGCTTCGGCTGGTCAAGCAGCAGAGCCGTAATTAATCATCACACACACTCGGCACACACTCACTTCCACTTTCAATCGCATTCACAAATACAATAAACCGTATAAATCAAAGTTTGTCCACTGGTTGGTTGCTCGCTTGCTTGCTGTTGATGGGCCATTGGATTTGTTGATATGCTATCGATGACGATAGCCATGCTGTGCATGCATATCGAAAATCGACGCACCACCACCAAATGTCAATCGCAATGCACGATAACGATAGTGAACGTTGAGAAAAAAAAACCGCCAATAAGTTGAAAAATTGTTCATTTATTTTTGTTGTAAATGTCGCGAAGTGAAACAATATTTGGTGAATTTGAAAAGTGTAAAAAGTAAGCAAATAAAACGTTATCAGTGGTTATGTTTTTGGTTTTGTTCGGTTTAATTCTTTTAATGATGCGCATTACCATCACGCGCTTCGAGTCGGTTTTTTTTTATGTCAATTGTGTGTTTTTTTTTATTGTGCCAAATCATTACCAAATTACCCGTCCCAAAGACACCAAATTAGACTACAAGTGGAACTGGCAATGAAATGGGGACACATTACAAACATCACTCGCGCTCTCTCTCTCTTCCTCTGTCTGCCCCATCTATCTAAAATTTGTTCTATTGCTGTTTCTCTTGACGCCGCAGCGCACGTTTGCGAGTGCCCAAAATGTTTTTCAAGACCACGTTCCTAGCAAACTGTTCGCCCAGCAGAGCCTCTGTAAGATGGATGACTAGTTGAAGCAGAGCATGTGGCAGATATCCAGCTGTTTGGTTGGCAAAGCCGAGTGTCGAGAGTGCTGATTTTACATACGTTTGGGGCGTAGGGGCAAAAACACTCGGCTTGCGTATCTTGGACATGTTAGTGGCCACAAAACCGGGTTGCACGCTCTGCACCAGAATGCCATGCGCCTTGTACTCCGTCTGCAGATCATCGCTGAACTTGTTCACAAATGCCTAAAGCAAAAAAGGTTGAATGTTCATTAGTGTCTGAAAAAATCCCTTCTTATAGTACATTCACATTTCGTAACTATTGTAGCTACCTTTGTGGAACTGTAGACGCTCAGCAGTGGATTGGGAATAACACCTGCTGTGGAGGACAGATTAATGACGACACCTTTGCGCTTCACCACCATGCCAGGCAAAAAGATCGCCGTCATATGGGTAACGGAATGAATATTGGCCGACACAATGTCGCGCAAAAACTTTGGATCGGCATTGTAGCAATCGATGAAATAGTCGGGATGATTATAGCTGATGCCCACATTGTTGACCAGCACACCAACATCAAGTCCAGCTGTCTCCTGACGTATGCGATCATAGATCTCAAAGCCCGCTGTGAAGTCCACATCAATTACACGCACCTCAACGCCGAACTCATCGCCTGGAAGTATGCCACATGAAATTGATGTCTTTTAAGCCGGGCTCAAAGCATTTTGCCAGCTTACTTACCAATTTCCTTTGCCACCGTTTTCAGTTTGTCCAACGATCTTGAGATCAACACCAGCTTCAGTCCTTTGCGTGCCAACTGCAATCGATTTTTTTTGGGAAACAATTTAGTTATGGAAAAGTCTGGCATCTTAATCACTACTCTTGGCTCATCTCAGTCATAAAACGTAGTCTAGAAGAACTAAGCTATAATTGCATTCTGGACTTTAAGGGAAAATATGCAAATACTACAGACGAAAAGGTGAAATATTAAAATCGGTAAGTCAAATCTTATAACGTCTATACAAGCAGAATATCTATTTCTAAAAAAAAAATTGAAAGAGTAAAATTGGTTAGACAAAGCAGATATCTTCAATATGCAGCAAACCTTTTTCTAAATTAAAAAAAAAAGGTTAAAGAGTAAAATCCGCAAGTCAAATCCTAAATTTTCTATATGTGCAGAAAATCTTTTCCTAAAACATTAGAAAAAGGTGAAACATTAAAATTAACTCAGACCTTTTATACTAGAAATCTTTTTCTAAAACAGAAACAAAAAAATAACACGAAAACTAACTTGAATATAGTATTCTGCATAATATAGGATCGTCAACTATTGATTAACAATTCAATTGCTCTACTGTATGCTAAGTTTAAAGTGTACGTTCTACGACTTGAGCGAAAATAATTTAGCTAGCTAGAGGTACTTAAAGCACAGTCAATACTAATTAGCATTACACAAGCGCGACGCGTTCAAAGAAAGTCCATGCAAATATGACCCTTGGATGTCATTCGGAAAACATCGGTGGGGTTCAATTTGGGGTCTCTCGCTCTCTCTCAGAGTTTGGCTATGTCTCAGGTGTGTTGTGCAAAGTGCTGATTAAGGTAAACAAGAATGGGGTAAATGCGATACGCTTTTCGTTTTTCCTAAGTGTTGTTTATACAATGGGCTGCAGTTTGTTTGCTAGATCAACAGTTCTAGGGTTATTTTTTGCTGTGTGTACATAGATCAACAGTTCAGATCAGATCAGTTCAGTGTATTTTTTTTTTTGGCTACTTTCGGATATAGGTAATTAGCACTTTAGCGCAAAGTTGCAATTGAAAAATGCATTAGCTAGTGTAGCGTATGGAAATTTAGCTATTTTAGAGACAACAGCCAGCTAATGGACTCCAATGTTCAAGTCATGCTCAAAAGCTTAACGCAAATGCCATAAAATCAATTTGTTAATTGCAATTTTTGTCGTAGATATTGTTTTTTTGTTGTCGTAGAGATGTTTTCTGACCAAGTCATCACACTTTAAGGGCATCATCTTACCTCCCGAGCATAGGCTTTGCCAATGCCGTCCGTCGATCCGGTGATAACTACAAAAAACGGAAAAAAAGATATATGAAAAAAATATGATAGTACATGGTAATCAATAGGTTAGCAACTATATACATTTTTGGTGTCATAAGTGTGAGTAATGTGTGCGTCTAAGGTGGAAAGCCTCTTATCAGGAGCAGCGCTGACGCTTTAGCTAGTTTCACGCTACTTTTTCGGCTAGCGCCAACACTGATCAGGAGACTTAACCGGGAAACGAACGCATGATTTTTATCAGCGCACAAAGTTCAAAATGACGGCGACTCATTTGAAATTGTTGCTGCTGCTTTTTACTCACCTGCCCAGTCGCCCATTTTGGCCAGATTCACCGAGGAGCCGATCAGCTGTGGCCCCAATATATTCGAATAGATCCATGGCAGGACTTTGCGGCATATCTGAAAGCCGACAATGCTAATGGCAATGCCGCTCAATATTTTCAATAAATGCGAATTCTCATCCATTGCTGTGGGTGTGTGTGTGTGGGAGTGTGTGTTTTTTACACTAGCTTAGTAGTAATTAAAAAAAAAAAAACGAAAACTGCAATTTCGATATTTAGCGGTGTGCTTTGCGTTGACAACTGCGGCGGTCTCGGGCTCCGTTGGCTGCCTGAAAAATATTCAATTGAACTGTCGTTGTAGCTTCTGCCTCAGTCGCTGTCGCTGTCACTGCGCTGCCTCTGTCGACGTCGCTTTGCTTTTGCTTTTGTACTGTTTTGTGTTTTGCTTTTGGACTCTCTGCTCAGCTCTGCCCCGTTGAATTGCCCGGCAGAATTGAATATATGTATTTTGTATATATTTTTTTCTTTTCCTTTTTGTTTATTGCTAATAGTGCGCGCGTTTAATATGCAAGGCAGATAGATTATCGAATGGCGGTGAGTGCGTGTTTGTATTGAGTTGAGTTGACCGAATCAAACAAAAATCGTTGTGTTCTGCATGCACAAGAGAAGAGAAGAGTTTTTTTTTTTTTGGAAAATTTCTTTGGAAATTTAATTGAATTTACAACATGAAATGTCAACGGCGGCACGAAAAATGAAATGCCGACTGAGCACAAATATATTTGTACGCCTGCATGAATGTGTATGTTTGTGTGTCTGGTCTGATTATGTGTGTGTGTGTGTCTGTGTGTCCGTCTAGCTTCGCGCCACTTATGTAATTTGCAAGTGTGTGTGTGCGAACACGCCTCGGCTGTGCGCTCTCGTCGCATATGCTTTCCATACGAAACCCATATCGCACCACCAAACAAAACGATAAGGGGGCACACACACTCACACACACATACATACATGCATGCAGTAACGCTCTCTCTTTTACGCTCACCCCGAAAAAAAAAAACAACGGCACATGCGCAGGAGACGTGAAATATAGCAAACAGCAGCCAGCAGCTGCAGCAGGCAATTCGATGACGATAACACTAGAATGCTAACAAATTTTAGATAGACTATTGAAAATAAATAAAAGCTAGTAAATCTAAATAAAATGTAATTTAAATCACAACAAATAACCCCATTTAACGGCACTTTTAATGTGCTTTGAGGATAATCTTTAAGTGGCGTTGCGCACACATGCACACTAGATGGCGCCAGCACGTGCAAAAATCGTTGCATACGTTTAGGCTGTTGATTTTAAATTTAACGTCTTTTTAAAATAGGCCAAGCCAAGCCAGTTTAATTGGCAACTCTGCGCGCTGTGCACAACCCTAGAATAATGCTGATTGCTGCTGCGCAAGAGAAGCTGGAGTATTTGCTGCTGCTGCTGCTGCTGCCGCTGCTATCTGTGGCGGCAGTCTCGTGTCAAGTGCGTGCGAACCAACAACCAACGCTGAAAGTGGCGCCGGCAAATGCAACATGGTCACATCGACATCATCATCATCAGCGTCAACAACACAAGCAGCAACAGCAGCTAACACGTTAAAAGTGAGCAATTGTTGCAAGCCAATTTCTGGGTTAACACATCATAAAATATGCACAGCATCAATCTACTAAAAAAAAGGGGGTAACATTATTTTGTTTTCTGTTTTTTGCAAACATTTAACATGCAAAATACATATGTAAATAAATAAGTGGGCAGCATTGTGCAATATTGGCGCAGAAAACCAAAAAAAGTAGCAAAAAAAAAAGGCTAAGAACACATTCTCGACAGCCTTTTGCAATGTGAATTGTGTTAGGCAGCTGAGCGTGTGGCATGCGCACATCGCATCCTGACCTACATTCCAATTATTGGTCATCTAAGCAGCAGCATCAGCAGCAGCAGCAGCCAAGTAACATAGTCGCAAAGTAGAAGACCAACAAATAAAAACACACACACAAATCTAATAAAAGAAAAAAAGGGGGAGAAAATACAAATAATAAAAGTGTTGCTAATCAAATGTGAACAATTTCTCGTTTCTCTCATTCAGTGAAATGGCCAGCAATCGATGAGAGCAAACACTCTGAATACAACTCAAGCTCAACTCAAAAGAAAAAACAAAAAAAACACAACACTCAATGCATCGCCATAAAAAATCTCGCACGCATCTTGAATCTCAAACTCAATATCAAACTGAATCTCAATCGCAAACACAAATAAACGCTATTCGATTCGTGATGCAAAGTGATGCAAAGTTGTCGATTAGTTAGAGGAATTGCAAAGCAACCATAACAAGGAGCAGCCTAAGGACAAAAGCATAACAAGGACAAGGACTTCAAAAGAAGCAAACTCACAAGTAAAAGAAGAAGAGCAACAACAACAAGAAGAACAAGAACTTTTTGCATTCCAAGCACTTTCATTATATGTGCATATGCTGCGGTAAGTTTTCCCTTTCCGCTTTCAGCTTTTCCTCTCCATTTTCCCCATTTCCATTTCCATTTCCCCTCTGCATCTGCATTTCTTGATGACACCTTTGATTGACGTCTCAATTGATTTTGCAGTGATGAAATCTAGATTATTTTGGATATTCGCAATTATATATTCATCGCTTCATCACATAGGCTCCGGATCCACCTCGACGACATGTGAGTTATCCTCTATATGCAAATTTTTAGTGTATTTGATTGGCGAATAGTTTTTATGTGCTATTCAAAGTGTAGCATATGTTTAAGGCAGTATTGAGGAAATAAACTAACTATGGAAAGCCCTCAAAATAATTGAAATAAATCTTGATTTAAGTATGTTTTAAACTTAGTCTTAGCTAAGCTTTAAATATGCAATTTTAAAGTTAAAGTTCAATCAAAAAAGACTTCCAAAAGACCTCAGCATTAAACTTTAATATGCACTAGATTAGTTAAGTTAGACTGATTGGTATTAAGATCTTCGACTTGAGTGGGAATTCAGGAATAGTCAGGAAGTTCCCTGAGCTCTCTTGGCAGAGCAATTTAAGTACATTCTAAACTTCGATGGGACGTGGCTTGGAGCTCTACCAACTAAAGTTAGACTGCAAGAATGATGAGCACTTCAATAAACATGAACTTCCGGAGTCCGGAGTTAAGGAAATACTAGAGCATCTCTTCTGTGGATGTCCAGCGTTATCCCAACTCTAACTGAATCCTTTGATCGCTGAAAAAATCAAGAATTTGTTAGAGCAGAAGTGCCTAAGTTAGTTACCTTTAAATATTCAAAGTTATCTAAAGTAAACTGAACATATTGTAATCTTAAATATACAATTCTTCAATTAAATTTGTCATATTTATATCTCCACATCGATTAAGAAACAAATTTGGAGATAAAAAACCTTAACTTCTAAGAAAATATTCCGACATATGTCTAAATTTAGTTTCAATCTGTTAAAATGTGTTGAATACTCTATTAATCAACGCAATCTTCAAGTCAGGCCAAATTGAATTAAAATATATATTTAAACCATTATACTGAAATCTCACAAATTGCTGTTGTTGTTGTTGCAGTAAAACGTCCCCGAGCTGGCGATCCGTTTGACACGTTTCCGAAAAACTTCTGGCAGGAGTTCTCGTCGCCGTTCACAGACACGCCCGAGGATGAGGAGCTGGAGGTCACCGAGACGACAACGCACGAGCCATTTCCGTTCTTTGCCGATCCGTATACGACGATCAACATAAGCACACAGCTCTCATCGAATGTGTATCTGCATTGTCGGGTCAACGATCTGCAGGGCAAAACGGTGTCGTGGATGCGACGCAAGGGCGACGATCTCGCTCTGATCACATTTGGCCAGCACACGTATAGCGGGGATTCGCGGTATTCGCTGGAGTTTGAGGAGCCCAACGATTGGAAGCTATTGATACAATTTGCCAATGAACGTGACGAGGGTCCCTACGAGTGTCAAGTGTCGTCGCATCCACCGTTGGTACTCTTAGTATACCTAACTATAATTGGTAAGTATCATGTTAAGTTGGATCTTGAATCGTTTACTTTACTCTACTTTCGCTCCTCAGTTCCTCATGTGGAAATTCTCGATGAGCGAGGATCGGCCACACCGGAGAAATACTACAAGGCTGGTAGCACCATTGAGCTGCAGTGCGTCATCTCGAAGATACCGCATCCATCGTCCTACATCACCTGGCGCCATGGCGTACGCTTGCTCAACTACGACACCAGTCGCGGTGGCATTAGGTAAGTTAAATTTCCTCTTCTTGCCTTGCCTCTAATGCTCTCTCTCTGCTTTGCAGTGTCAAAACGGACATGCTGCCGGGCAGAGCCTTGAGTCGTCTCTATATTGCCAATGCGAATCGCCAGGACACTGGCAACTACACCTGCATGCTGGGCAACGAGATAACGGAAACTGTTGTAGTGCATGTGCTAAATGGTGAGTCAACCCGGTTGGCGGAGGGGGTGGAAAAATGGAACGGAAAAACCGAGACAGAGGGAAGCCATTTTTCATGCACCTACAAAAGTAAAAGGAACTGTCCAACTGTTTACTTTACTTTTTTAGTTTAAGAAAAAAGGGAAGCGAATGAACACAATGTGAGGCTGAAGCCTGTTAAGAGGTTGTGAAAGTGCAAGTCGATTTCATTGTAGTCCTCAACCTCAACTTTTCCTTTCAACACAATTTTTTAAAGCATGCTTTTAGGCGCACGCTGATTTCATTTGCTACTCGGCGTAGAACAGTTGATGGGTTTCAGCTATAGCTTAAAATTAAAGCATACTTTTAGGTGCGTTTGAATTAAACTATTTGTGGACTGCAACGTTTGTCCGCATTTACTGATTGACTGCTACCATTGCTTGTGTGGCTTCTCCAATTATAATTATATTGTTGTTTGGTAGGATTTGGTCAATGAACTATATGAAAAAACTTTATTCAAAGTTTCCCTCCATTTTTATAGTCAGTTATAAAGATTAGTTTTGTACGCTTGCTTTAATTTCAAATTAAACTGAAGTAAGTAAGAAAGTAAGGAGGCAGGATGTAAGGTATATTTTGAATTTAGTACTATTTTGTAAATATACTACAATGTTAGTATATTTTGTATATTAATTCGCTATATTTTAAAATGTATAACTTACTGTTTTGCTTTTACATAAAATGGTTAGCGGGTATTTCACAGTCGAGCATACTTCATTGTAGCTTTCTTGCATTTTAGGCTAAAAGTTTTAGCCTTTGAGAGATGAAGTATATAAAAATACTTTATTGTTAAAGCTTTTGCTCAATCCAAAGTACCCTTCGCTCTTTTTTTAGTAAACTATGAAGCTTTGTTTGCTATGCTTGTTTTAACTTTTAAGTTTAAATTCTAAATAATAACAATACCAAAATTCGAAAAAGCTACATATATAGTATGACACACATATTAGTACGACCATATTCGGCAATCCTTATGTGCCTAAATTTGGCACGGAAAATATGCAAAACAAAATATTCATAAACTATCTGATGAAACATTCGCATATTATATAAATGCAATTATTAAAAGATACAGATGAACTCATATTCTTTGCCTTCTTGACGGTGATATTCCAATCAAGTTTTATTGTCAAAACTAGAGGGTGTTTTTTTGAATTATAACATAAGTAATGAACTAGTATGTTATTTTGTTATGATATGAATTCTTATTTATGCAATTTATGAATGTTTTCTTTTTGTAATTTCTGTAACACTTTCTTTCTTTTAGGTGAGGAACCCGCTGCAATGCAACATGCGAATGGAACGCGATTCATGTCGAGTCCCGTAACTATGGTTGTGTTTTTTATAATCTTTGCGATAGTGAAACCGTTCCAGCGATGACAACATTCAGAATGGCAGCAAATCGATGGGTAAACGGTAAGGCTATCAACAAAAAAAAAACAAAAATATTCAAAACAGAAAACTTCAAAAGTGGACAAATGTGGGGAAAAGTATGATGGGAAAATGCAAAAACCAAAACAAAAAAAACCAAACAATGAAAAACAAAAATCAAAACACAAAAAAAAAACATAAAAAACAAAAAAAAAACATTGAACAAAAATTTTGTCCAGGATTGCATTTTCAACTTTTACTCTAATCATGGGTTGTTTAAAAATACATAGCATAAATGAAATACTAAAAGTAAGATTAAGAATAACAGAAAATATGTATTTAAAAAAGACATATATAGAAATCAAAAACAAAAAAAACAAAGTCGTATATAAGGGCGTACGCAAAAATACCAAAAAAACAAAATCCTAACAAGAAAAAGGAAAAAGAATTAATTTTGCAATTAAAAAAAAAACGAAAAAATTTGAATGTGAATACAATTTAATCTCGTACTACTCAAAGGCCGTGTTTTTGTTGGCTATTATAGTACAGTCCCCCTCAGCTCCCCGCTCCTCTGCTCCCCTGTTCCAATGCTATCCATAACCCATAATGTATGCTAGTTCCATCCATCGCCTATTTTCGTATTCGAAATTCGAAACCAAAACAAAACTTTCTCAGCATTTTAATGGTTGTAGCTTCTTGAGAACAAACAAAATCAAATGGCATATCAGTTGGGATCATTGGCAAATGTCTTTTATCTAGCCTTGCAGAGCATAGAAAATATAAAAAGCATAAAGAGCATAAAAAATATGAAAAGCATAAAGAGCATAGAAAATATAAAATCTAAAATAATCGAGGTTTCTTTTCTTGTCCGTTGTTCCGTTCTCCAAGTTTTTTGAAATCGTAAAATGTTCAACATATTCCAAATCTTCTTGTATTCCTATTCCCATACAACAATGAAACAATCGGTCCAAAAATTGTGTTTGTTTCTTGTGTGTTATCTCTGCAAAGGTTTTAAAACTTCGGCTAGCCGAAGCAAGCTTTTTTATTCCTCTCGTTTGTATGAGTTTTAAACATAATACAAAGAAATTTTAATTCGTATTAAAACATTTTATGATTTTCCTACATTGTTAAGTTAAGTTCTTGTTACATATATCATAAGTTATACCGCATATATCATAAAAAAAGCGAAAAACAAAAACAGAAGTAGACCATAGGCGGGACTGTAGAGCAAACCCAAACCCTAGAAATATTGAAAAACCTAAAAACAACAAGTCGAAAAAACAAATACCATTTAAAATGGGATACATATCTTTTAATTAGAGAACAAATTGTTGTTAAATCAGTTAGGTTGCGGAACCAATGACCATTTTGACCATCGTCGTATCGTAGTAGGATCTCTTTGGTATCTCAAGAGAGAGAGTAAACACGGACCAATGGGTAAAATACTTGAATGATTTGTCCCCTTTCCCCTCCATCAACATCCATCCGATTTGGAATATGTTTTCTCTTTTTTTTTGGGTATTCACATAGTAAATAGAGTTTCAAATTTATATCTTACGCTTTATTCCCGTTCGCTTGGATCATCGTTAATCACATCTCCTATGTAATATCGGTCTGTTAGAGCAAAAAAAAAAAAAACTATTTCCCTATTCAAAACTTCAGCTTCCATATATTTGGTATAAACTCTAAAAACGAAAACGAAAAACCTAAATTATATATATACGATGTGAAAACCAAATGGAAAGCAAAGCAAAGAAAAATATGTAATTGTTAAGAAACTATTATAAACTTGGCTAATTTTGAATGGTCCATAGTAGTTATTGTAAATTAATCCATTGATGACAGGGGGCGTGTCACGAATACCGCCCGCGATTATTATATTTGGTGATTATTATTACATACATAAAAAAAAAACAATATATATATATATATATATAATTATGATTATTATTAATTATGATTATTGATTATTGATTGTGGAGTATGCCCTTAAATACAAACAAATGTTGGAGTGAGATAATGAAACAATACTTAGAGACTAAAGAAAGTGACGAAACTTTTAGAAGCATTTTGGTTACACAAATATTTAAGAATTATTACAACAACAACAACAACAACAAAAACTAAACGAAACAAAACAAAACAATTGATATTAAATAATTAACGTAAAATAAATACAAAACATATTTATGTATACGGCCGTCAAATGTCAATGCCGTTATTTCTATAATAATGCAAAAAATTGTATAAAAACAAACACAGACATCCACAAATTCATCACACACACTCACACACACACACACATACATGCATTCACATCTCACTTACTCACATTCATTCACACACATTTGTTTTTTCTATTAAAAAAAAAAAAAGAAAATTTGAAATCAATTCAAGTAGTTTTAATTTTGAGCAAACAAAACTAAAACAAAGTCCAACCAAATAAAGGATCAAATATACTTTTTTTCTGAGAAATATGGCGCTTCCGATATCGCGTGCTATCGATAATTCCACAGCAGCGCAACTGATTTTAAGCTCGGAGTATAGTCGATAAGTTATCGATAGTCTCCTTCGAGGCCAGTGTGCGGTTAATTTGAATTGAATCTGCTTGTCGACCTTTCGTGCCGTTCTTTGGTAGTATGAAATAAAACCATTTAGTTACAAATAAAATATTTATATATTCATTCAGGGAGTTATGTATATTATGTACATAAACATAAAACAATGTTCTTGATTAATTTCCAAAAAAAAAATTAAATATACTGCGCTAGTTTAGATTATAAGTTACATGTCTGTGAGGCAACATTATCAGCTCTTAGCCCTCGTAGAACACATCGGCGTCCGTGAACATTTTAAACGGTTGACTGGCTGTGGCATTATCTGTCTCCATCATTTCCTCATCGCGACAAGAGGCCGCTTGCAGTTCTCGCCTAATATCTGGCGTCAACTTGGGATGAGATTTCTTTCTGCAAGTGCGCATATACATTTGATACATTTCGAATGAAAAATTAATTTTTTTACTCACTTTATGAGCTGCAGCAATGCCTCTTTTTGTTCAGAGGAGATCTCGTTCTTGTAGCGCTGAGCGAATGTCAAGAGACTCTGATGCCACAACACGGGCAACTCACGTTTTTCATACTCGAATCTGGAAAAGCCAAAGCATTTAGAACGATTTCAATTAATGATAAGAAACAAACTACTCACCTGATAAAATGATGCACGGCTGCATCGATGACACGATACGGCAACGCATAACGTTTGTCCAGGAAATAACGTATGAATATCGAATTGGCACCCGAATAGCTCATCTCACAGATCTTCAGCAGGCAAGCCGATGAATGCAGCACGGGTATCGAGCTTCTGGCCACAATGCTGCCAAAGATGATCGCCTCACGCAACGTACAATCGCCGCCCTCCAACAGGGGCAAGATGATGCCCTTCATGAATGCCGCCGGCTTGAATAGAGCACGCTTCAGTGCATTATACAGATGCATATTGAGCTTCTTGTACTCGCATAGATCATCGCGCACACGGGGCAACAGCACCAGATTGTAGAAACGCTGTGCCATTGCCTGGGATAGCACCGAGCAGAAGATGCGTGTGCCCTGGAACATGGCAGCAGCGCTCCAATTGTGCGGCTCCGTGATGAACAGAATCTGCTCCCAATTACGCAGCTTGGGTATGATCTTGAAGGCCTTGGGGATTTTGCCGCTGCGATAGCGCTTGAGGACATCGCGTACACCTTCGTACATCTCCTTGATTTTGGGATCGATTTCTTCGATCTTTAGCGAACCCTCGTCCGAGATCTTTGTGTGTATATCCGCCTCCTTCTCCTGGATCTTTTGCATTATCATCTGCGATAGCTGCAGGGTGCGTTTGCCTTCTTTGGCAGGCTGTGCGAAACGCTCGAAGGCGGCAACATCATCGTCATCCATTCCCAGATCGGCCATAAAGTCCGTTTCACTCACATCGGGCTCATCCTGTTCAATGTTATCATCTAAAAGAGAAGGGAGTGATTTAATATTTGCACTCAAGCATTACCAGTTTGAATTCTACTTACGCAAATTGAAGTTGACGCTGCGTTTGGGCACCAAACTGGGAAAGTTCTCCTCGTCCATTTCCAGTTGCTGTTGTCTAGCTGCGGCCAGAATCTTTTGACTGCTTTTTGTGTCTAGATTCTGAATGTAAAGTTTTTTCGTTAAACTTTATTTCGTTGCTTTCTTTTTTTTTTATTTTATTACTTACCGGAGATTCTTCAGCACGTAACTTGACCTTATCCTTAGTTTTGGCTTTTGACACTTTGCCTTCTGTGATTTGTTTCTCCAAGTTGACATTTTTAATTGTCGCTACGTTTGCTTTCTTTGGCTTGCCCATGTTTATCTTTTTTCTTATGCTGATCGGTCCTTAAAACTTGTCTTTCAATAACAAAAAAACAAAGTGAGCTGCTCCAACACGTGTTGTAATCGTTGTTTATCGTGAGTGGATCACCCTGTGGCTACATTCAAGCGCATGGTCACTCACATTTTTGACAGCTGTTGTGCGAAAGTATGCATTTATATTATCGATGTTACTGTTGAAATTAGAGATGATTTTTGATAACTTGTTAAAATTATTTCGCAAAGAATACATCGATATAGCATCGTTGCTATTGATATTTTTATCGTTATTTTTCAAAAAATCATATTAAATTAATCTATTTTGTTAGAAAATTGAATACCAATTGATATATTATGGCACTTTAGTTCTATGTACATGCATTTGACTATCACGTTACGTTGAATTTATAAAGCTAAAGCATGTATTTGCTGGATTCGTGATTTCTCTTTGAAATGGGACTATTCTCATTATTAAGATCAGTGTGTAACAGTAATTCAATTATTGCGATTACAAGAATTTTTTTCAATATTGGCGCCACTGTATATTTTATATATTCCAGTTTTAAAGTATATGTTAATGTTTGTCCGTAAAACTGTTTCATGTACAAGTGGTTCTAAAAAAATTAGCCATTAAATAACACAATTATTTATATGAGTTTAATTCATTATTTATTTGAAATGTATAATTTCTCTGCGAATTTGGGATACTCTATGCAAAAATATCGAAAGCGCTTGCTAGACATCGATTACAAATAATAAGTAATCATCGATACAAATTTTCAAGATAATCGATTTTCGCCCACCCCTATTTCCCTTACCCAGTCTGTGTTTGACAAGACCGTTTCTTTTTTTTTCTGTGTTGATTGCAGCAAGACCAACATAATGAAGGTGTGCAAAATTTTTGTGAAAAATAATATAATAAACAAAGTGAACAAGCAAAATAATGTGTAAAACATCTAGAATAATGCCTAAACTAGTGCAAATAACAAATGATGCATGAAAAACTCAAGTGATTACCTTTAAAATACGCGATAACATTTTCCCGGTCAACATAGGCTTGGGTTTTTTTTTTTTTTTGTATACATATAATATGTGACAACAAAATAGTTGAAGTTCAACTTGGGAACTGATGAAAATGTGTTTTAATTGCAGCTCAACGTTTCCTATCCCGCTACGGGATGCCAAAAGTTGTTCGAGGTTGTCGATGAGCACAAACTGCGTGTGTTCTACGAGAAGCGTATGGGCCAAATTGTGGAAGCCGATATTCTCGGTGATGAGTGGAAGGGCTACCAGCTGCGCATCTCTGGCGGCAACGACAAGCAGGGTTTCCCCATGAAGCAGGGCGTGCTCACCCACGGTAAGCATTTCTAAGTAAACAAAAAAAAGAGTTGATTACTTATTCAGTGTTGTTGTTGTTGTGGTTGTTTAGGTCGTGTGCGTTTGCTGTTGAAGAAGGGACACTCTTGCTACCGTCCACGTCGTACTGGTGAGCGCAAGCGTAAATCGGTGCGTGGCTGCATTGTCGATGCCAACATGTCGGTGCTGGCTTTGGTCGTCATCAAGAAGGGCGAACAAGATATTGCCGGTCTTACCGACACCACAATTCCCCGTCGCTTGGGTCCCAAGCGTGCCAGCAAGATCCGCAAGCTGTACAATCTGACCAAGGAGGATGATGTGCGTCGCTTTGTCGTGCGTCGCCCATTGGCCGCCAAGGACAACAAGAAGGCCACCTCCAAGGCGCCCAAAATCCAGCGTCTCATCACTCCCGTGGTGCTGCAGCGCAAACACAGACGCATTGCACTGAAGAAGAAGCGCCAGCAGGCTTCCAAGGAGGCTGCCGCCGACTACGCCAAGCTGTTGGTGCAGCGCAAGAAGGAGTCCAAGGCTAAGCGTGAGGAGGCCAAGCGTCGTCGCTCTGCCTCGATCCGCGAATCGAAGAGCTCCGTTTCAAGTGACAAGAAGTAAAGAGAGAAACAACAACCACAAAATGTGAAATGGTCAAAACATCTGCCCACATCGTATAAGAACCTAATATGTAGCCATTTGTTAATAAATATGAATGGTAAAAGAAAATAACACAAAAAACACTCCTAAATTCAATCGAAAAACCTTTTTTTTTTCTGTTCTGGTGCAAATGTGTTTATTATCCGCAAAGAGGAAAGTGAATCAACAACAATTTTTGTTGCCATGTGGATGCTGCTTAAGTGAGGAGTTCAATTTGTCCAGGGTATTGTTGCAGCTTAGATGCCGCAAGGCGTGGCAACATCAGCTCATCACACGTGAGTTGCCTAGTGAAGTTCGTTCTTGATGCTGTTCAATCGAATTGAAGTTGGATATTTAACACTAAGTTAAAAACAAATTATTCCCAATTTGATGGGTTCTCACAGATAGATTTAGTGAAGTTTACAAGCCTTAAATATAGCCATTTGCCTGAAGCTAATTTAGCCATTAAATTTGGTAACAACACAGTCCAAGAAGGCTTTTAAATTGAGCCAAATTCTCTTTAAAGCCAATGTTCGCACACGTGTTTCAAAAGTTTGTGAGGATATTTGCTGAAAATTGTATTCCAATAGTGTAAAGTTTATATACAAAATAGTTGAGAGAAAGTTTGCAAGAAAGCAGATTTTAAGAGAATCCTCTAAACTTCGGAAAACCTTAAATTTCAGGTAAACTAATATTATTATTTACTTTAATAGACAAAGTTTTTGCTAAAGTCCGATTAGAGTAGTCTTCAATCATGCCGCATCTTCCGTCTCACTTAGATCGAGGGGAAAGTAAAAAAAAAAAATACAAGTTATTGATTCAGTTTTTTTTATTTGTGAAATTCTGTTTGATAATCTAGCATAGGACAAAACCATAAACATTATACAAATCAGCTACAAAAAACAGAACGAATCGACTAAATGTATATATCGTATTTATGTTTTTTTTTTCTTTTCTGGTTTGTAGATCAACAATTCTCTTCATTTTCATGTGTGTGTGTGTGTGTTGGAATTCTGCAGGTTCTGCAACAGTTCTATATAGTAGTCGTATATATGTACTATATATATATAAATATGTATCAGTTTAAAACAATAAGAATGTATATATATATATATCAATTGGGGAGGCAGTTGGATGAGCTTTCCCGTTTGCCACACGCAACACGTTAATACATCAATCCCATCATCATCGCTATCAATAATCTAGCTGGAAGTTATCTATTGGCTGCTGTTTCAACAGTTGTTGCTGCTGCTGCTGCTGCTTCAACAGGCTGCTCATAGCGCGCCAACTTGGCCTCCTGATCCGCGAGCAGTTCGAGCAAATCCTCCTGATCCTTTTGCGTGGCACGCAGCGACTCCTGAGCGCCATCGGCCCGTTGCTTCTCCGCCGCCAGCTGCTGACGCAACGTCTCCAGCTCCTTGGTGAGACGTATGTTCTCGGCAAAATACATGTTTGCCTGATATCGCGCCGCATTCAGCTCCTCATCCAGCGCCACCGCAACGCCAACAGCACCGTTGTGTGCCGGTGACTCAGTAGAGTGCTGTTGCTGCTGCTGTTGTTGCGTGGATGCAGCTGCTGCTGCAGTCAATTGCGCCTTGAGCAGCGTATTCTGATCACCCAACTGTGCTTTCAATGTTTGCTCCTGCTCCAGCTGCTGCTTCAGTTCGCTGTTCTGCTGCTCCAGCTCCTTGGCGGATTGCTGCAACGTCTGGATCTGTGTGTCCATGCCACGTATGATGCCCTTGTATTGTGCCACCAATGCCGATGCCTCTGAACTGAGCGTCAGTTCGGTCAGCTCAATGCCATCCACATCGAAGCCGCTCACAAGCTTGGCTATCAATGCCTCCAGTCCCTTATACAGTTTGCAGTACTCGTAGTCGAGCAGCAGCTCGCTGGCGCCCTTGGCACGGATCTGCGCCTGTTTGCAGGCCCGACTGTAGGCCTCGTGACGCGACACCTCGCTCAACTTGTTACAGAACGTCTCCTGGCCGATGCGCTTGATGATCAGCTGGCTGATGTCTTCGCGTCGCTGATTGGGCAGCGAGTTGTCGTTGAATTGTATGCAGAGGCCCATCAAAAAGGCGCACATGCCCTGCACCAGATACTCGCGTTCGTCGTGCTCATTGGCGCACAGCTGGGCGGTCAGATAGGCCATCGTGCCCTGGGTTTCGAGCAGCGCCTTCACAGCACCGGGACAATGGGCCAACCACACGCTGAGCAGCATCAAGAGACCGACTTTGCTCTGGAGTCGATAGCGTTCCTGTTGCATCAGATCGGTGCATTGCTCCAGCAATGTGATGGGACGCACGCCACCCGGTGTGGCCAACAGCACACGCAACAGCTCCTCCTTCTGGGCCACGTTCTCGACGAGCGTGTGCATAATGGCCACCGCGGAGAACCAATTGGCCAGCGTATCGGTGGAGAAGAGACCGGTGCACAGCAGTTGACCCGTCGATAGCGAACTCACATCGTTGGCACTCGAGGGGAGCAGCGTTTGGACGACGGCGCGTTGACCATCCGAGTTGCGATACAAATAACATTCGAAGCAATAGAGCACAGCGCAACGCAGCGCCAGCAGCTGCTTCTCATTGATCATCGACATCAGCAACACCACGATGGCGGGACGTGGCGGTTGGCTGGGCGCCAGCACACGACTCAGCTCATCCTGATTGTCGCGATCGCCACGCACAACTTCGGCCACCGCATTTATTGTCTCGATGAGTATGTCGGCTGGCACGCCGCTGCTCATCAGAATGTCACAGAGCGCCTGGAGTAGTTGGGATTTCTGCATGACACGCTGACAAGCGTTGACCACCTGCTGTTGATTGCTGGGCGTGACCAGGGCGCGCACCACCTGCAACAGACAATGGAAATTGGAGACCTTCTGCGGTGTCCAGACGCCGTCGCCATCGAGATCATTGCTCGCACTTCCGTTGTTGTTGTTCAGCACAAACATGGGCGCCAAGCGTTGGATGTAGGAGCCCTCTTTGAAGAACTGCTGATTGCTGGAATTGTTCTTGAGTAGGTTCAACAGCAGGATGAGACAATCCTCGACAACGATGCCACCGTCGGAGCAACCCTCTTCGCGCACAATATCAAACAGGCGATCGAACGCATTCTCGAAGGCGACAATCTTCTGGATATTCGAGTTGCCTTTGGTCAGTTCGATGAGCAGCAGCAGCACATCGTTGCGTATGACTTCGCGACTGTCGGTGAGCAAATCCATTAGCTTCGACACGCCCATCGGACTGACGAGCACCAATTCCTGCAGCTCCCGGGTCTTGTTCGCAATCAGCGATGTGATCAATTGAATTGCAGCGCGGCGCACACGAAAATCGTATTCATCGAGATAGCCCATGACGAGTGTGACATGTTCGGGACTCTTGATGAACATCTCGGTGAATTGTTCGCCCACATTCACCGACACAGCCGGATTGTCGGCCTCCTCGTCGAACTCTTCGCTGGTGACAATATTGCACAGTGTGTCGAGAGCATAGCTTATGATTTCGGCATCTTGTCCATCGTTTTGCAGCACTTGGACCAACGGTGGCATACCCTGGGCACCCACCTCGATGCGGTATTTGCGTGAGAGTGCTTTCAGTGCCCGGCAAGCATCGCGTCGATCCTCGAGCAGTGTTGAGCTGAAAACACGATCGACCAGCTTCTCAACGGTTTCCGCTGCGCTCGGCTGTTGGCCGGGCTCGCTGCTGCCCAGCACCGTTTTGATGCCGCTCTTGAGGAACTCCATGCACACACTTGCCCGCTGGCTTGCTGCTCAAATTGTTAACGACGTGTACTTCAATATGTTATTGTTTGGCGTCGATTTCGCTTACATTTAGCTGACACGTCAATTTTTTTTTTGGGTGTAAAAAGAACGTATGTTATTCACCAGTGTGTACACACAGTGCGCGATAAAAATATCACAAATTGCCTGTTAACCAAATTAATGCTATTCAGCGAGATGCTGTGACATTTTTCTATTTAGCTAATATGTGCACAAATTTTGTTGGAAAAATTTTGTGAGCATTTTGCGGTTGTGACACTAAACAAATTGGTCATTCGTCGTTTTGTTTATATTATGCGTGAACAGTGTGTGCAAAGCAAGCGGTAGAAATATATCGAATTGTCGATAATATATAAGTAAACCATAAAATGAATGAAAAATTAAAAGCATTACGCTAACAAATATGCTCAGAACTATGTTATAATCATTTTATTATTATTAATATATTATTGAGCTTATGCGTAAAATCGATTGTTCATTGCGTGTTATCGGGCGTTTTTTAGTGTAATTCCAGTTGGCATTTTATAGAAAAATTCTGCGCATAGAGCAATACTGGTTGGAATCGTATTTTTTTTTGTTGTAACATTTTGGCTGTTTTTGTTTGTGTTATGCATTTGTTAATTAAATGGGATGCGGCTTAACAAAAAAATGCAAAACGTGTAAATCGTGAGCATACAAGATGAATGCTGCACAACAACGGTTGCTGCTCCCGCTGCATCTGCTGCTTTTGCTGCTGCTGCAGACGTCCATTGTTGTTGTGCAGGCAATGTGCCCCACAAAATGCAGTTGTAAGAACATTTCGGAAAATATACAAACGTTGCGTGTGCGCTGCGACGAACAGCATATTGTTAACTGGCAGGAGCTACAATTCGGCGACGATGTGCACCTCATAAGCAGCATGTAAGTTCAGCACATACATTCAAAGTACATTAATTTTGTATGCTCCCCATTTTTAATCGCACAGCAATGCGAGCAAAAACGCCATTGCTCAAGTCAGCGAAGAGGACTTTAAAACCTTTACGAAACTGGAACGCTTGGATTTGTCATCGAATCTGCTCAGCGAACTGGACAAGCACAGCTTTGGCAGCAGCCTGGCGAATGTGGTGCGCCTCAAATTGGCCAACAACTCGATAAGTCATATTTATGAAGGCGCCTTTGAGCTGATGCCCAAACTCAAGCAGCTGTAAGTGTTTGACTCAAAAGTGTTGAATGAAAAACTCTTGCTACATCAAAGTGTTCCATTAGTGACTTGTCCAACAATCCGCTGGCCTGCGATTGCGGCCTAATCTGGCTGATTGCCTGGTCAAATGCACGCGATGTGCGCCTGCATCCGGCGCCCAAATGCGAATCTCCGGTGAATTTTCGCGGTATGCCGCTGAAAAAACTAAAAGTGGGCATTGATTTCCGTTGCGAATCGCTGCTGCAGCCGCTGCTCGAACTGGTGCCCAAGCAGAATCAGGTAAGCGAGCAAAATAGTGACTCTAAATGTAAATGGATAAATCGAAAATGTACTTGACATAGATTGCCTTTGAGGGCGACGAGCTGCAGTTGAAGTGTTATGCGCCCCGTGTGGCAATTGGAGCACCACGTGAATCCGAGGATTTGCCCACACGTGCCTATGTATTTTGGGGCTGGTCGGATAAGATACGCCAGCAGAACTCCACCGATGACATCATCTATCGCGACCCAACCAAAGTGTTCAACGATGTCAATCTGGATCCGCGGCATTCCACCGATTCGGGCATCTTGAGCTCGATACTGCGCATTGGCAGCCTAACGCAGAATCACACCGGCATGTGGGATTGCACGTTGCGCAGCCAACAGGCGAATCTATCGCAATCGATAGTGCTGCATGTGGTGGCCAAGGGAACGCTCTATTGCGATGCACTCGTAACGCACACGAACAAGGGCAGCTACCATTGGCCCCGGACTATGCGGGGCGAGACGGTGCTGCAGGCGTGCGTGGAGGAGCCGAGCGAATTGAGCAGCGAACGGAGGGCAACGCATGCGTGTGGCAGCGATGGCAAGTGGCAGCAATTGAATACGGAGAGTTGTGTTTATGTTAGCGAAACAACGCGCATCTTTGAGCAATTTGCCAAGGTGAATTTAACGCTAACGAAAGGACAAAATGCGCTGGAGATTGCGCGACGTTTGCACAATTTCACGCACATACAAACGCAACTGCATAAGATACGCGATCCGATGGATTTGGAGTACATAGCGCGAACGCTGCTCAAGTATTTGGAGCAACCGCTGGAGGTGCATCAGCAGCAGGAGATAAGCTATCTGCTGATGGACATTGTGTCGCAGCTGCTCACTTTGCCGGGCAAACTGTTTGAGGCCGCACAGCGTGAACAACAAACGGGCCACAAGCTGTTGCACATTGTCGAGGCGGCAGCGTTGCGTCTGGAGACGGCCGCCGTCGAGGCGACGGCGGATGGCGAATGGCGTCAGCGACAACGCAACATATTTGTGGAGTTCTTCAACATCAGTCTCGAGCAATTTGTGAGCATGTCGTGTGTGTGGCTCGATGGCAGCCAGCGTGGACTGCAGTGCAATAGTGCCAACGATACGATACCAATGTACGAACACGGTGACATCGATGCAGCGATACAGCTGCCACAGCAGCTGCTGCACGAACTGACGAATGCGAGTGCGAGTGCGTCGAGTAATTTACGTTTGATGATAACGCTGCATCGCAATGCGAAGCTGTTGCCCGAACTAACGAATGCCACACAAACGCTGTCCTCCGCGATCATTGGTGCGCGTCTCTACAGCAACGAGGGAGAACTACTCGAGGAGCAGCAACAATCGATGCAGCAACAGCCACAGTCGATGCTTGAGGAGGATGTCTACCAGCAACGCATCACAATAATGCTGCGTGCACATCCGTATCACGATGCGCTGAGTGCACCGCAGCCCGCGTGGTGGGATGCCGAGGAGCAGGCGTGGAATACACGCGTCTGCCAGCAACACTATCAGCATCGCACACTCTTGATGTTCAGCTGCAGTCGCAGCGGTTACTTTGGCCTCCTTCAGCGTACCGCTTACCTCAATGACTATCGCAGTGAATTGGCTGGCGCTCGATTTCGTCACGCTCCCCTCGCCGTCTACGTGGGCTGTGCTGTGCTCTTTGCCTGCGCCTGGTTCAACATTGTCACCTTTGTGGTCTTTGGCTGTGCTATACGCATCAACCGAGTGCAACGACATGCTCTGGTCAACACTTGGCTAGCACTCGCCTCGCTGTGTTTGGCCTTTGTGCTCGGCATCTATCAGACGACGAGTCAATTGCATTGTCGTCTCTTTGGGCTGCTGTTGCACTACCTGAGTTTGTGTGTGCTGCTCTGGTTGTGCGTCAGCCTGAGCAGCATGTACAAGCGGTTGAGTAAATCAACGACAGCCACCTCGCTGCCACAGCACACGACAACAACGGCCACCATGGCAGCGTCGCAGCTGGGCGGCATTGCAGCCGCTTCACAGGAGCCGCATCAGCGAAAACCCATTCTGGGCATCTATCTGGTTGGTTGGGGCATTGCGCTCTTGATTTGTGGCATCAGCAGTGCTGTGAATATGTCCGAGTATGCCGCTTATAGCTATTGCTTTTTGCACAATGCCACGACGTTGAATGCGTTGCTTGTGCCCGCTGTTATCCTCCTGATATTCAGCGGCATTTTGGCGCTCTGCATTTACTATCAGCTCAGCCAGCAGGCGGTGAATGTGCTGCAACAACGCGAGCAGCAACAGCATCAACAACAGCATCATCAACAGCAGCAGTTGGGACAGCGACAGTATTCGGATAACAACACACAGGCAACGGAGCACATCGATTTGGATTGGCTTGATGCGAATGGTTGTGCCACCAAGGAGGCAGCGCCCAGTTGCTCAGCGTTGCAGTTGCAACTGCAGCTGCAGGAACAATACAGCACATTGAGCAATCCGTTGAGCAGCATTGTCGATGACTACGAACGCTCGAATATGTCGCATCTGCGTGGCCATCTGAGTTTTGTGGTGCTCTATGTCGCCGCTTGGAGTTCGGCAGCGTTGTATGTGCACAGCGAGGAGCAGCTGTATGTGATGTGCTTTGTGGCCAGCTGTGTGGTCTTGGGACTCTTTCTGCTCCTCTTCTACAATCTGACGCGCAACGATGCGCGACAAGCGTGGACGCAACATCGCTTGGCTCGCGTCAATCGTTTACTTGTCGCCGGCTACAACAATGGAGCAGCCACAACTGGAACTGGACTCGGAGTTGGAGCAGCAGCAGCAGCAGCTGGAAGCAGCGGTGGTGGTGCTGCCATGATTAGCAACTCGATTGTGGCATACAAAGCGACGGCAGCAACGGGTTCGCTGTATGAGGCAAACAACTCGGCGGGCTCCCGTTCAAACAGTCAGTGCAGCAACAAACAACGCAGCAGCAGCGCACGAAGCATGCGCAGCCAGACGCGCAGCAATGGCCAATTGGATTGCACCACCCAGCAGCTGTTGAGTGCAGCGTCCGCCAATGGCAATAACCATGGCCATGGCATCACCATCATCAATAACAACAGCGCCGCAGGTGTGGCAAGTCTGGGCGCCACTTCGCTGCTGCATGAGAGCAGCATTCCCAGTGCGGAGCTCTTCTACAATCCCAATCAGATCAATGTGGCACGCAAGTTCTTCAAGAAACAGAAACGCCTCGCGAAGCGCAACAACTTTGAGCTGCAGCGTCAGGCGTTGCCCCACCAACAACACCAGTTGCACAGTCAGCACAGCCTGAGCGACGCCAGCTCGGAGCAGCTTTATGCCCGGCATCACAATGCGATGACATTGCTTGCCGGTGGCAGCAAGGTGAACAATACGAATTTGCATTATCGCAAATCGCCAACGGCGCTGAAAGAGGCGCCCACACAGCTGGAGACGGCGTCGTTGCAGTATAAACGTTGCTTTGTGCCCACCACAAAGATACTGCAGGCGAACATCTACACGAATATACCGGAGACATTGACGCCGCAGCACGAGGTGATTAAGCTGCGCACGAGCGGAGTGCGAACGCCTTCGCTGTTGGATGAAACGCTTCACGAACATGAAGAGCATGAGGATGAGCTGTTGACCACGCAGGAGGATGACGATGGCAGTTCGTTGGATGAGCATGCGCCGCTCTATGCCAACACAATGCCCGTCGGTACGGTGGAAATCTTTCGCAGCAACAACAACGGTGCAACAACTTCAACGCCGGTGGCAAAGAAGCAGCCAAGTCTGGAGGCCATGAATAGCTTGGGTTTGCCAGAGGTAACCCAACAACAGCCACAACTCAACAGCAGCGCAGCGAGTGAAGCACTTAGTGTGGCAGAGGAATCACCTCTGTTGCAAAAGCATGAGATCTATGTATCCAACTCGCTGCAGGTGACCAACAGCATACGATTAGAGGATGATTTCCCCAGCGTGCTCATACGCTACAGTCAGCAGCAGCAATCGAAATCGTTGAATAACATTAGCGACATGTTGTTGGCAACGGGTGGAGAAGCAGCTTCGGCTGGCTGCGATGCAGCTGCTGGCACAGGAGTTGCTCTGCCTCTCGAGGGCAGCGCGAATTCGTTGCAGAATCTGCCACAATTGCAGCAACCGTTGCAAGCTGATGTCACTGCGCATTTCCAGCTGCCAAATGGCACGCGTTTGCTCTCCGCGAGTCCGACGAATGAGAGCGATTTGAACTATCAGAATTCGGAGATAAGCATACGCAGTCATGGTTTGTATGCGCCACAGGCGGATAACGATTTGAATCTCACGCTCACCGATGATTTTCGCTGCTATCAATCGTCGAATGCCAGCGATGCGGATGTCGACATCCTCAACGAGTTTGACGATGAGTTCTTGGCCACCACCACCACCAGCAGCAGCAACAACAACGAGCCGCATTACAATCATCATCATCATCATGTGGCGCTGCTTGGCAACAACAGCAACAGCAATAGCAATAGTGGCAACAGTGGCGCTGGCGAAGCAGCTGCCGAACAGCAGCCCGATGAAGATGATGACGATGAGGATGGGGATGAAGACGGTGATGTTGTGGGGCATGTTGCCACGCCTGGCGGTGGCGTTGAGGCTGATGATGATGATGAAGATGAGGTGGCCATGAATCATTCAATCGATGAACTGTACGAGGCCATCAAATGCCGCAGTCCGCTGAAGAGCTGCAGACCCACACAGTTGCCGCCAGTGCTGGCGGAGACGAGCAGCAGCAGCTGTAGCTCCGATAGATTACGCAAGACTGAGACAACAACAACAACGAGTGGAGGAACTGCAGCTGAGGGTGTGAATCTGAATGAGACTGTGGAGGATGACAGCAGCCAGAGCAGCGTCATTTCGTACATTGATCCTAGAGCCAGCAGCGAGCAGCAGCAGCAGCAACACAACAATCCCAGTTAGCTGGACGACAACTAGACTAGAGCTGCAGATGCGGGTGTAGATAATAGAGATGCAGATAAATATGGAGATGCAGATGCAATTATAGATGCAGATACATATGGTAGAAAAGATACAGCTGCAGTTGCAGTTAAAGATACTAATAGAGACAAATATGTAGATGGAGATATAGATGCAGTTGCAGTTGCAGATACAGATGCAGATACGTATGAAAGAAAAGATGCAGTTGCAGTTGCAGATACATATGGAAATGGATATGCAGATAGAGATAAAGATGTAGATACAGATACAGATGGAGTTGCACTTACAGATACATATGGAAATAGAATTGTAGATAAAGATACAGCAGCAGATATAGAAACAGATGCATTTGAAGGAGATAAAGACGCAATTGCAGTTGGAGATACTTCTGGAAATAAAGATGCAGTTGCAGTTAAAGATGCTTATGGAGACACAGATGTAGATAGAGATGCAGATGCAGTTGCAGATACAAATGAGGATAAAGATGTCGATGCAGTTGCAGCTACAAATGGAGATAAAGATGCAAATACAAATGAAGATAAAGATGCTGATGCAGTTGCAATTGCAGTTGAAGATACATCTGAAAATTGAGATAAAGTTGCAGTTGCTGTTAGTCATGAAAATAACGCTAGAGCAGCGCTTGCTTCTGAGGCCAACTTCTTACAAACTTGACGCAGATCTTCCTGAAGATATAACTATATCTATAAATAATAATGAACAAACTTGACAAAGATCTTCCTCAAGATATACCTATAACACAATAATGAGCAGACTTATAAAACCATCGAAAAATATCCAAATCCAAATGCTTAGAACAATTGCAATTATGGAAATGCAGCTTCCAGATATTTATATGAATAATAATCCAGTTGATAAATTGATTGAATCTAATATACTATATAGTATCTACAACAATATTTAGTTTAGAGCGAAAAGTTAGATAGAAAAGAGGATGACAGCCGATAATGAAAAAGCAATATAAAACTGCAACTAAACGGTTGTAATCATATATATGTATATCTGTATCTTGGCTAATGTATCTACAAATGTATCTACACTACAATGATTGTATCCATATGTATCTCAGCACCTTAGCTAACAAATGTATCTACGATAATGTCTCTAGTATCTATATATCTCTGTATCCTATATCTCATCGCAATCTGCAGCCAACACTCACTATACTACCCAGATCTACAACACACACACACACACATTTAGCTAAGTTTTAGATACACACACACACATACAGACACACATCCCCTCAATAGAGTTATAAGGCACAAAACACACACACACACACCTTTTATATAGTATTAGATTTGTACTTTTTATAACGCTTTATACCATAGTCCGTAAGCAATGCAAATCGTTCATATATTGCTTTATACATACTATATAACCTAAACTATCGTATAACTATTACAATTACTATCAACTATCGGACTATCGTTCAATCACACACGCCACACACACACACATTTAGCTGTACACTTGTAGTATTTATATTATATTATTATTATTACGATTACGATTACTATTACTATTATTATTATGGCCTACACACATAGTCTGTAATCGCGTCATAACCTAATGAGATTATTATTATCCATCATCGAAAGAAACCACCCACAACAACGAGATCAACAAACTCCAGATCCTAATTAATAGTATTGTCAAATGCAGTGTTTTTTTAAACGTGTTAAATTTAGTAACTAATACTTTCTATATATATAGATATATATTGATATGTATGTGTACGTATTTTGTATATTTACAATCTTAAGTGCGAATATAAAATGTTTGTAAATCATAACAAAATCGTCTTTTCTCTTTTTTATTTTTGTTTGTAACTTATTATTATCAATGTGTATCCTTACAGGACATGCATTTTTATGCTCCTATAGCTCATTACTAACGAATTGCATTTAAGGATTTTTGAAATCGCATAAAAAAATTTCCAACAAGGATGCATAATTTTTACAGGGGGAGGCATAGAAAAATTGGTCAAAAATCAAAAAGTGTCCTGTATCTCGGCCATTTGAAGGACGACGGGCATGTCCTTTGGCATGGAGATAGAGCTTGGACTGAACTTTTCGAAAATGTATTCAAAAGGACGAAAATCCTTACAGGAGCCGAGAAATAAGGATATTTTTATAAAGAGAAAAGTAGTCATAACTCGGCCGTATCCTTGCGTATCCTGGCGAGTCCTGTGCCAAACAACTGCTGTCGATGTGGGCCACCAACTGGCCAAAGGACATGCAAAACGTCCTTGTAGTTTCCGAGATATCCTGGATTTTATGATTTTTGTCAAATTTCTTACGAAAATTTTCAAGCGATGATTTCGAGATATCGAAACCAAACGATAGTTACAGTTTTATAATTTTGAAAAGGAATAAAGGCAAGAAGAAGACATTTGATGGGCTTGTAAAGTAATTTTATGATTTTTGCCAAATTTCTGGCATTGTCTCAGTACAAAATTTGTATAGCGATGATTCCTAGATATTTTTGAATGCCAATCGATAGTTATTAAAAAATTTTGAATAATAAGAGCAAGAAGACATTTGATGGCTTTGTAAAGAAATTACAAATGATTCTCATTTATTATTATGATAATTTTTTGTTGTTTTTGTAATGTTATTACATACATATATTATTATGGGAGTACAGTGAACACATTTAACAGCTACTTGTAAAGTAGATACATTCGTTAGCATTGGACTCGCGAGTCCATTCAATAAAAAAGTATTAAATATATGTATAAATATGTATGTATGTATAAAGAGTGTAGGGATGAAAGAGTATGAAATGTAATTCGAAGTTCATAGCACAAATCGAAAAAGTTTAGTTGAATGTGTGCGAAGATTCGTGTGTGTGTTTGTGTGTGGGAGTGTGTATAAATACTTTAACATTATCACTTAAAGTTGTAACAAATAACGTTTTTAAAAATTTAAATATACATATATGAATTATTCGAGGATATATTATTGCTGAGTTTGCCAGAATTAACAGGCGCTGTGCGTATTTTTTTTTTTTTTTTTTTTTTAGATACAAAATAACATGCAGTTGTTGTTCTTTGCTTAACTATCCAAGCAGTTTTTGTTTTGTGAAGCGTTGCGTTGTATAGTCATAAATTTGTCCTGCTTTCCGTCCGTCTGCGTGTTTCGCTGCATGCAGCTTGCTCAATTTTGATGCTAACTCGATGGAACTTGATGGAAGTGCGCCGCTTTCGATGATTTCATCATGTAGCTGTCAAAGGTAAAGCAAAAGTTTGATCAATGCTTAAGATTTGTTTTCGTATAGACTTACTTTTGTCACAACAAGTTTGTGGTTTTGTTTGTTTGTGTCTTCGGCATGCCGACGATGTAGATTCAAATGCTTCGAATGGATTTCCAGCGTCGAAGCAGCAGGCAAGCGGAGCTTAAACCGCTGGAATATTGGCTAAATTCGCTAATGTTAATGTTACGTGTTGGAATGTCGATTTTCTCTTTCAAAGTCTGCAAAAAGAGTGGAGGAAAGTGATTAGTTTCAATATATGCAAACAAACAATTCAAAGTGTTTGCACCTTATAAGCTTCTGGAATTTCAGTTGGTGATCTGTGCACAATGGTGCCATTGATGTACAACATGTTGGCCGCACTCTCCTCGGGCAGCGTCAGCTTCTGATAGGTGAAACTCGCCTCGCGCTCCATGCGCTTCACAATCTCCTGGCAAGTGGGACTCGTGCTGACACACAGCACATCCGGTCCAGCCATAGTCACGTAGTACTTCAAACGCTTCGAGCCGTTCACCTGCAAGTGCGAGTCAAGTTTTTATTTGGCATTACAAAGTTGAGAGTCTCGCTTACCCTTATAGGTGTCACTGGATATTCCGGATATGCCATGGCCACGGCACGTGCGCCCTCCTCGTTCGTAAACGCCGAGATGCCAATGAAGAACTCGCGTCCTGTCGCAAGGAATCCAATAAGAATACAATTAGTTAAGCGAGTTAACTTGTAATGTAGTTAAAAATATAAAGTGCGTTTAACTGAGGATAGTAAATTTAAAGAACGGGTCTTCAAATACAATCAACTTAAATAAAATATAATTTCAATTACCTATCTTAACTAATGTTCACCTAAGCACTATGATCATTAAGGAGTTTGTTTTACCTTAAACATTAAGCTCACTTTTCATTTGTATTACATTTTAAGGAGTTTCTTTAAACTAGCTTAATTTGTATCTCTGTAAGCTGTTCCATACTTAAGTTTGATGTCTCTAGCTCTTTTAGATACTGAGTTTGAAGTGCTTAAAGCGACGGACAGACAGACAGCAGGACAAGGCAAGCCTTCAAAAGGCGTTCACTTTTCATTTGTATTACATTTTGAGGAGTTCCTTTAAAGAAATTGTTATACTGTAAGCTGTACTATATTAAAAATTAATGTCTCTCTCCTAGATACTGAGATTAAGGTGTTTAAAGTGACTTGCAGCAGGACAAGGCTATATTGTAGATAGCCAAAGCTTAGAGATATTTTAGACTGCCAAGCTTAGCGTTAAATAAACTTTTTTATGTGTATTACATTTTGAGAAGTTCCCTTAAACAAGCTTACATAATTTGTCATACTGTAAGCTGTACTATACTATCCTTAAGTTTGATTACTCTAGCTCTTCTAGACGCTGAGATCGAGGAGTTTAAAGTGACGGACAGACAGACAGGACAAGGCTATATTATAGCATAGCAAGAACAGATATCTAAGCGTTCCCTTTAAGCTAATTGTTAACTAAGAATACCCATTGACCCACTGCTCACCCGTAAAGAGCACATCGCCCCCATCGAGCTGAGCATGTGGATCGTCAATCTCAATGACGGGAATGTCCAGCTCCTTCTTCAGTATGATGGCCATGCTGTCGGCCTCGCGTCGTCGTTTCGCATTCTCCGAGCGTCCGATGAGCGCAACGCCATTGCAGACGACGGCGCTGCTCTCAACGAAGACGCCCTCGGGCAGAGCATCATCCGGTGGCAGCTCAATGACATCGAGTCCGATTTCACGCAATAAAGCGCAATATTGTTCGTGCTGTTGTTTCGCCAATTGGACATCAAAGCTGCCACTCTCTTGCAGCGCATTCGAGATTCTACGCGACAATAGACAACAATATTAGTACAAAATGTTCTCAATTTAATTCAATAACAACAAATAAACACAAGATGGGGCATTAATTCATTCACAGGGTCAGTGTGTGTGTGTGTTTGTTTGTGTGTGTGTGTGTGCGGGTGTTAAATCGGCAACAACAACCCCTCCACAAGCATGCCCCACCCAAAAACCTATGCCATGGCTGCTAGGCAACATCATGACCTAATTTCCAATTTACTGTTTGCTGCTCTTTACACGCTCTTTATTCAAGCAACCCCCTCACAACAACAACACTACAAGCACCACCCCGCCCCAGGTGCTAATTCAACACCTGCTTGCTTTTGGCGCTCGCTTTTGCAATTGCTTTCACTGTTCGGTCGTATGCGGCTGCTTACCTGGCGACAATGGCGTGCGTGTATTTGGGTGACATTTTTTGCACTGGTTAATCCACCGGGTTACGGATTACTTCTGCTGGTGACCACCAGGAAACACAACGACGGAATTCCACTGCGCGTTTTACGTTTGTGTACACGGTGAGGCATGCCATTCGCGCACACGCGACAACACAATAATTGACAGTCACAATGAGGCGGCACAACGTACCTCACATTACCATGTCTGTTAACTAACTAACAGCACTGCAACAACAGCGACGCTGTTATCGATACGATACACTTATCGACAGAACGATCAATAGCGCTGCTCAAAAACTTAAAATTAAATAATAGTCAAGCACTAGTCTAAATAAGTTGTCTGTTTTTTATAATTTAATATATTTACAACAGTCATGCATATGGAGAATAAATAATCAATTAATGATGTTAACATATGCGCTTTTCTGCATATGCTTTTGAAAATATACCAAAATGTTAAATGCAGTGTAACCATACGGCAATTGTATTTTGGTAGTTCAGCTTGGCGCTAAAACACATATTTTTGAATTTACGCCTGCGTCAGCTTTTTGATAGGCTTAAACAAGTTTTTTTAAGAAACATGTATACTTAAATTTAAAATACAAGTATTAACTAGCATAAAATGTTTAGTTTCTTTAAATTTATAATACATACTGACGAAACGTGAAAGTTTTTAGCGCTATACTCTAAGGTATTAATAATTAATATTATTAGTAATAAAAAAATGTTAAGTACTATTTTATAACCTTTAATTAAGTCTGACAACAATATTTATTGTAAATTTAATGTTTTTACATTAAGCTTTCTGTGTATGAGGGGAAATCACTTGCTATTATGTTTGTCAGAGCTTGCTGGCCGGCAAAAAAAACGTTGCCTATCGCAAGGCGCATAAATAAACGTAAGTAATTTCACTATATATACTTTGATTTCATAATCAAACATTTATGTCTCCTTTGAGTAGTGATCACAGCAAGCGCTTAGCACACCAACCAAAAATTCCAAGCACAACATTTTCGTTACGCCAACGAAAACATTTTCGCATTTAACTTGAATATTATTTGCAGTAACTGTAAATCGAATATTACAGATCAGATCGGCGGTCATGTTTCAGAATCAGGTGGTGGTATCGCGCGAGCGTCGTCGCTTTGGGCGCCAGTGCATGTTCGAGGATCGCAACGAGCTGATGGTCAGCGTGCATCCGAGCAGTCGCTTGCGTTTGAAGTACATCATGGGCAATCCGCAGACGCGGGCCATGCAGCTCAGCTCGGTGATGGCCAGCAGCGAGGTGGAGACTGAGAATGCCACCTACGATGAGCATGGCATGTTTCACTTCGAAGGCGGCTGGCCCAAGGAGGTGAACATTAACGATGAGGAGCAGACGCTGCGTCATCGCAAGAAGGTCGAACGTGACGATGCCTGGGGCGAGGAGGTGAAGACATTGATACGCAGCACCATGAATACGGCACAACAGAACAATGCGATCAATATCTATAATCATTTCTTTGACGATATACCCTACGATGTGGGACGCTACATTTGCATGCCGTTCAAATCGCGCACCATCAACGTCATCCATGACATGTGGCGTCCGCAACGTTACATGTCCGTCCTCAATTGGATGCCGAACAACAACAAGCAGATCATGACACAGTTTACCAATCTATACAATTTGCTGGAGGAGAAGCCGCGCATGGTGACCGAAGATGCCACAAACGGTTCGACGAATGCGTTCTATGTGTGGGACGTTAAGAATCCGATTAAACCGCTGTCGTACTACGACAGCACTGAGATGATTTCATGCGCCAAAATCTGTCCCAAGGAGGAGAACAGTCTGGCGGCTGGCACGTACACGGGCAAAGTGTGCATCTGGGATATGCTGGAGAACGGTATGCCCACCGGCATTTGTCCGATGGAGGCGGCACATCGGGAGCGAGTTTCGGCGATCGCTTGGGTCCACTCGAAGCTCAACACGGAGTTCTATAGCGCATCGCTGGATGGATCGATCAAGTTCTGGGATACACGGGATCTGAAGATGCCATCGAATGAGATATTCCTGGAGCCGCGTCCGAGTTTGCGACAGAATCGTCAGGATGCCCACGGTTGTACGGTCCTCGAGTTTGAGTACACGATTCCGGTGCGTTTCATTGCCGGCAGCGACATGGGCTGTGTGTTTGTGGGCAATCGCAAGGGCCTCAATCCCGTCGAGATGCTGGTGGGCTGCTATCAGATTTGCGCTGGCCCCATTCGCACCATCCATCGCAATCCGTTCTTTGTGAAGAACTTCCTCATCGTGGGCGATTGGCGTGCCCGCATCTGGTGCGAGGAGGTCAAGAATCGCCCAAGCACCATGTACGTAAAGAAGCGCCATCAATTGATGTGCGGTGCTTGGAGCACGGGACGCGCTTCGCTCTTTGTCACTGGCGATATTAAGGGCGTTCTTGACTTTTGGGATTTGCTGTTGGATCAACGCGAACCCATCTATAGCGTCGATTTCCGTTCGACAGTCACTGCCGTCGTATTTCAGCCGGGCGGACAGCATTTGGCCATCTCGCTGGCCAACGGGGATACGCACATCATGAATCTCGATGAGTCCATGAAGCGCACCAGCAGCAAGGAGAAGGCTCTCATGGCAGCCGTAAGTTAATTTGCCATATAACATAAATGTAGTTCAAGAAGTAGTAGATAGATTGTAGTGTAGTGAGATTTAATCATTCAATAGTAGACTAAATTTTGGCAATTCGCTTGCCTCCAAAATGGGCAAAGTAAACAGCTAAAAGAGCTTTGGGACAATCAAAGCTAAAGCAACAAAATTATCTACTCATTGTATACTTCTCTGTAGGTGTGATTTTGGTATAACTAACTACAATTATAGTTAGTTAACTAATGTTAGTTGAATGTTAGTTGAAGAAGTTCCCATGATATTTATATTAAGGAAAGCAATCAGTTTTTAACCCTTTCATAACTAACATTGCTCGTGGGTAAAATCCTAAATTGAATTTACAGCTGTTTAATTTGTTTCCGACTTACGCGCTTAACATGAAAACTAATGTTAAAGACGCACATTCCGCATCAAATTTAGCTTAATGTTTCCATTTCTAAATAATTATACCATTTTTTCATAATTAACGAGGCTTTTCTTAGGATCTTTTCTCCCAGTTTCCTTTTACAAAAACAATATGCGATCGATGAACTAAAAAACCGTTAAGTAGTTTTCTTTTTACCGCACTGCTATTTTTAAAGTTCAGAGCTGTACATACGATATTTTTTTTTTAGTTTAGTTATCTGTCAATTGTTGTCTGCATTTTAGCTGGCAATCTGGTATATTTTTTGGTCTATAGTAAATTTTTTATGTAGAACTATATCGATGCACCAAATATGGCATTCGGTATATTTTAGTATATAATTTTAGTATAATTTTTGAATAGGAATTCAGTATCGTCGTCATCAGTATTTTTGGTATATTTTTGGAATGTGGTTTTATTATAAATGGATAACCTTTTTACTTATTTCTTATAACACTGCAATTCCATTCGTCTGTAGTAAAAGGGCTTATAACAAGCTCAAAAAATGATATAGATGGCATTAACTTATTTGCTAGTTCTTCATTACCTGATTTATTTTCTTTTAATATGTGATGGCTTTCAATTTTCGAGGAACATAGTGCATAAAGTTTATACCTTAAACCTACCAAACAATCAAGTTCAAGATTCTTAAAATGCATAAATTAAAACAAAAGATTTCAGACCTTTAAAGTTGATAACAAACTGTTAAATAATATATAATCACGGCAATGTATTTTGTCATTGCATCTCAAGTTTTTCTGATAATATGAAATAACTTAAAATAACTACTAGAAATACATAGTGTAGAAACTTACCAACCAATCAAGAGCAAGACTTTTAAAATGCATAAGAAGATAAGACCTTTGAAGTTAGAATATTGCATTCGTATTGTTAAACGAGTCAGTTTATAACATGTTATGGGTTATTTTCATGCTTAGACTTTATTGTTTATTACTTACCGAATCGGGCTTTAGTTATGTGAAATAATGTATACCATATACCATATACTATATGCCACTCTTTCTGCCAGATGTTCGAGCGTGAGATCACGCGTAGCAAGCTGCTTGAGGCACGTGTCGATGAGATTAAGTTGCGTCGTCGCACACAACTCCTGGAGGAGGAGGAGGAGCGGGCATCGAAGGCAGCGCCTGTGGTCGAGGAATATACGCCCGATGTGGAGCTCGATCCCGACAATCCAGATCAGTTCATCAAGATGATCGAGTCCGATGAGCAGTTTCGTGTCGCCCTCTCGGAATTCCACGAGACCCTCGAGGCCGTTGATCGCAAACGTGCCGCCGAAAAGAAGGTCATGGAGCGCACCCACTTCGAGCAATACTATCTCGACAATCTCGCCGAGCAGGCCAAGCTCGAGGAGGCGCGCAAGAAGCGTGCGGGCTCCATCACCTCGAAGGAGGCACGCGAAATGCGTGCTGCCAAAAAGAAGGGCGCCAAGGCCAAGGGCAAAAAGTAAATGAAGCTAACTGAATGTATTACCTATTATTTTACACTTGTGTGTGTTAGTCGAATAAAGCATTTCAAAGCATAAAGCATTAAAAAGAACCTTAAAAAAAGTGAATAGACTGAACGAAACTGAACTTACAGAAATGTATCTAAATTTGTCTAGGGCCAACCAATATTTTTGGTATAACAAAAATTCCACTTAAGCTTGAACCAAGTAGGCAAAATCTTAAATTAAGATCTAGACTAGTTTTAAAGGAAGGGAATTCAAACATTTTAAGAAACAAAAACAAAATTCTTGAATTTGATTATTAAAAAACAAAATAGTGTTTAAGATTTTTTCAACCTAAATAGTCGTTTTCAAGATTTTTGTTTCTTAAAATCAAAAATTAAGATTTGAAAACGATTTTGATTTAGATTTTTTCAACCTTAAAATGTTATTTCAAGTATTTGTATTTTAACATCGAAATTTTCTAATCATTTCAATTTAGAATAAAACATGCATCAGAATTTGAATCTGAAAACAAGATTATTTTTATCTTAAAATGCAAATTTAGTAGAAAAGTCTTGGTGTAAGCTTATTTCAACCTAAAAATTGTATTTAAAGATTCTTTTTTTATATTGAAAACATTTTAAAACAAGATTTGGAATCTACATTGCAATATAGAATAAAACATTCTTAAATCAAGATTTGAATCTTAAAAAGTAAAAAAATCTTGGTTTAAGCTTATTTCAACCTAAAAATCGTAGATTCTTTTTAATATTGATCGCATTTTAAAACAAGATTTGCAATCTACATTACAATCTAGAATAAAATATTCTTAAATCAAGATTTGAATCTTAAAATAAGATGTTTTAAATTGTAAAATGCAGCTCAGTAAAAAAAATCTTGGTTTAAGCTCATTTCAACAAAAAAAAATGTTATTTCAAGTTTTGTTTTAAAATCGAAAAAATTTGAATTCAAGTTTTGCAATCAATCTAGATTTTTATGTGTGTACCTGAATACCTGATAATGAAAATATTTATTTTTTAAAAACAAATTTCGCCTAGAAATATTTTAAACTTCTGTAATTAATTTGCGAAAAAATATATTTGAATTGAATAATATTTATTCAATATGAGACCCGAAATTATCTTGGAAATTTAAGAGTATAAAACTTAAAAACATAAAAAAAAAGTTTGTTTACTACATAGAGTTTATTATTTATTAAGTAACAACCTTTAAGCTTGCTAAATTCTCGCTCTGTACATACATCATATAGAGTAGAGTAAGTAGATAAATGTAAAAAAAAATTGTATATATATTTTTATATATATAGATCGATAAATCGATAAAGCTTTTGAGACTTAATTCATTGGATCTGAATGTCATTTGGAACTTTTCCTGCTTCCTGTTTAATTTCTAGTCATTTTCATCGTTCATCCGTTTTACTCTTTTTTTTCTTTTCCTGTTGTGTTAGTTTCTTTTTGGTTTCTTCTAGTTGTTGTATTAAGCTCGACTTATTGCTTATCAGAATCGACGCCCGTGTCGAGGAAATCGTTGACCAAACGCATTGCCTTCCTGGGAATCAGACGTCCGATCTTCTCAACGGCAACAAAGTGACGTGGAATCGCCGCCTCCTCCAGACCCTGTCGCTGTGCCTCAATGATGGAGGCAGCCGCCACCTGGGGTGAGATCAACTTGAACAGGTTGGGGAAACGGTAACGTGGATTCTTGCATAGACCAGTGTCGATCATATAGGGGAAGATCGTGGTCAGCTTAATCTGTAAGTAAGACGAACAAATTATAAAAATGGTGATAACATTTTAAAAGCATTCCATAAATTTGCTCATCAAATTCACCCTACTCTTAAAATTAAGAAAGGAGAACAAATTTAAAAAATGTAATAACATTTTAATAGAATTCTAGGTGCTATACTTACGTTAGTCTGTGGATTCTTGAGACGCAGCTCCTCAGCAAGAGCGGCCATGTAGCCACGCACTGCGAATTTGGTGCCGCAGTAGGGCACCAGATTGGGCAGACCAAAGAGACCGGCGCAGGAGGAGAGGGCAACAATGCTGCCCTCGTTGCGCTCAATCATATCGGGCAGGAAGGCCTGGATGATCTGTAGCGAAAGTTGAAAGTCATGCAATTAGCTACGAAGTCACTAGAATGAGTTTTCTTAGTTAGTAAAGTCATAGCCTCCTCGCTCTTACCGTTCAAGTTGGGTAGGTTCATATTACGGTCACTACGAGATTTTTCTTAGTCAGACTAAAGACCATTTTGAACTAATTTATAAACTGCTATTAGTCATAGAGTAACAAAAGTCAATTCTAGTACAGCCATCTAGCTCTTACCGTTCATGTTGTGAACTTTCATAGTTCGGTCAGTTAGTGTTTTGTTAAAGCTAATTTTAGTTCGTTAAAATAGGTATTCAAAGAATCAACTATGTATCTCATTATACAATCGAAATTGTTAATTTTTGTTACAGCCTTCTAGGTATTACCATTTGGCTTGTGGTATTTCATAGTTCGATTCAGTCAGTTAATCGGTGTTTTTTATTTTTATAAATGTTTTTAATTTGTTAAGATATAAATGTAAAGTCACCGACAAACCTTCCAGCTATTACCACATAAAAGTAGTTAAAGTCTCAACTATATACTATATACATTCGAGATACTTAAATTAGTGACAGCCTTCTAGGTTTTACCGATTCGATTTTAAGCATTCATGGTACCATTTACTAGTACCATTTACTATGAATGCTTTAAATCTAATCTGTAAGGTATCTCGATTGTATATAGTATATACATAGTTGAGACTTTAACTATCTCTTCTACCTCAGTCAATCAGTGTTTCTATTTTTTGTTAAATAATGTTAATTAGCCATAAATTTAAATTTGCAGACACACCCTAATCTCCTGGCTATTACCATTTAAAGGTATTTTAAGACTAATCTATAAACTGCAGCCTCCTCGGTCATACCGTTTGGATTATGGTCATTCATAGTTAGGTCAGATTGTGTTGTTTTGGTATAGAATAATTTTAGTTTGTCAAAATAGGACTCATCTACAATCTACTTTCGAGATTCCAAAATTATGTTACAGCCTCCTAAGTTGTACCCTTTGAATTGTGCGCATTCATAGTACGGTCAGATTGTGTTGTTTTGGTGAAGAATGATTTAAATTTGTAAAAAAGGTATTTTAAGACTTATCTTAATTAAGTTACAGCCTTCTAAGTCTTACCATTGGTATTGTGGGCATTCATAGAACCGTTTATTCAGTTAATCAGTGTTGTTTTTTTTGGTATGAATAATTTAAAGGACAAGTTTGAAGATACCCACAACACTGCTAACTATTAGCACTTAAACTGTGCTTTTAAAAGTCGTTCAGTCAGTGTTTAATTCAATTTCAATTGGCATATTTATTTACTTTATGTGCTATGAGTTTTTTCAGCCACTTGTTGGTACTGCCTTCACTGCTCTTACCATTAGGAATTATTTTGTGTGCTATGAAATCGTTTAGTAGTAGCCTCCTCAATATTTAAAATTGGTAGCCTCCTAGCTCTTACCATTAGGAATTATTTTGTGTGCTATGAAATCATTTATTAGTAGCCTTCACAATATTTAAAATTGGTAGCCTCCTAGCTCTTACCATTAGGAATTATTTTGTGTGCTATGAAAACATTTAGTAGTAGCCTTCACAATATTTAAAATTGGTAGCCTTCTAGCTCTTACTATAAGTAGTTAGTTGTTTCTGACTTACCCAGAAGTGAGCGAGCACATTGATGTCGTACATGAGACGCGTCTCCTGTTCGGTGTGCTCCAACAGTGGATGGCAGGGCATAATGCCAGCGTTATTGACCACCACACTGATGAAGCCATGCTCCTTGCGCACCTTGGCGGCCAGCTCAACGATATCCTCACGCTTGACCACATTGCAAACGTAGCCAAAGGCAGTGCCACCAGCCTGCTTGACCTCCTTGACGGTCTGTGCATTCGTCTGCTCGTTGACATCCCAGCATAGAACCTTGGCACCCAAGGCACCATATTGCAATGCCATCTCCTTGCCCATGCCGTGTCCGGCGCCTGTGATCAGCACAAATTGTCCGGCCACATTTGACTGTGGGCGTGTGGTGAACGCTTTGAAGAGTTCCTCGCCAATGGCAATCCAGAATTTGACCACAAGCACCACAATGTCCACGATGAGCAGCACAATGTTGTAGATATCATTGTTGTTGGCAGCGCTTCCGGCAGTCGCAGTGCCTCTAAAATATAGAGAGAGAGAGAGCATTAGGTAAATGGGAAAGTGCGTGTTATGAACTAATTACTCCACAACTATAATAATAATAATACAAAACATATTATTATTTTTATTATTGTGTGCTGATTATGTGATCTAGAGTTGGAGCTAATCTCTAGTTCGCTTGTAAATGCGCTAGCCGGAACCCATAACTAACAAAATTAACTCTTACGTATTGTATTTGTTTTTATACCCGCTACCCATAGGGTAAAAGGGTATTATAACTTTGCGCCTCTATAAAATAAAAAAGAATGTAACAGACGAAAAGAAGCATCTTCGTCCATATAAAGTAGAATATTTCGTGATCAAAGTTAATAGCCGAGATAATATAGCCCCTCTACATATAGTATATTTTGTATCAAGTAGTATATCAATATACCAAATAGAGAATTTCGTATAGTTATTTAGTATATTGTGTATTTGGTATATTTTGCACTCTATCAATATACCAAATAGAGAATTTATAGTGTAGTGTATTCAGTATATTTTGTATTTGGTATATTTTGCACTCTATCAATATACCAAATAGAGAATTTCGTATAGTGTATTCAGTATATTTTGTATTTGGTATATTTTGCACTCTATGGTATATTTTGAACATAGTAATATATCAATATACCAAATAGAGAATTTGCCATATTTTTAGTAGTCTGGCGGTATATTTGGTATATTTCGACCTTTATGCTATATTTTTAAAGTAGTAATATATCAATATACCAAATAGAGAATTTGCCATATTTTAAGTAGTCTCGCGGTATATTTGGTATATTTCGACCTTTATGGCATATTTCGAAAGTAGTAATATATCAATATACCAAATATAGCCTATGGTATATTTGGATTACTTTGCACTCATTGGTATATTTTGAATATAATAACAATATACCAAATATAGCCTTCGCTATCTTTTTAGTATTTTTGTGGTATATTAATTTGGTATATTTTTAAATATACTGTATCGGGCATTTCGCAGTCGAGCACACTCGACAGTAGCTTTCTTACATGTTTTTATCTCAATCTGTGGTCAGCTGACCCTTGGTTATGATTCATTATTTCTGGCGCTTTATTTCCTCAGGTCTAACTAGCTCAGCCTAATAAATATGATTCTGTAAATTTTTAATTGAAATTTAAGTGAATTTTTAAATTTTTGAATTCTGAACTATTTAAAAATTTGTATTTTTTCAACATTTTCCAAAACTTCTTTTAGAAATATTTTTCAATTTTAATAAATTAAATGTTTTTTTTAATATAAATTATATTTGGAATCATGTTCATATTGAGCTCTATTGATAACTTCGACTATATTTCTCATTGCTCGCCAGATTTTTCAAAGCTTCGTCAGCAGTTTTGCGGCTCGCTTTTGCTGCTCCACTTTTGCTCATTTCTTCTTCATATCGTAACGGTCTAACCTTAGTTGCCGCACATTATAACTAAAGTAAACATCATGTTTACAACCTTGACCATGGCTGGCCATCATCACCCGCTTACTTTTGAGACTTATGTATGTAATAAATTCCAGCTTCAGCACGTCCAATACTCTAAACTTTAGCTAAAAACTCAAACTAAATGAACTCAACTCTCAAGAGAGTTGAGCTAAAGAAATTTCACTCAGCTACTGCATTAAATGAAAGACAACAAAAGAAAGACTTACAAAATAAATATACAAATTTCTTGAATTTGATTATATATAAATAAAACTTCATTGATTATAAATTATGAATCAATGTGTGGAATTTAAATCTGTAGTAATTTTTCATTCAAGTAAAGTTAATTGTAAAAAGCAACTCATTTTGACTTTCAGTATTAAATTAATACTGCAAAATATATGCCAAAAATACTGAATCAATGAAATCGCTTGTTCAAAGCTGTCGTGAATCATTCTTTATTGAGGTACTGAGTTCAAATGCTTTGCGATTCGGTAATAAGTATTTCGTAAGTAGTTGTAAACAAATAAGTGCAGCTTAATAATGTTAATTAAACAAAACATATTTAAATGGCGTAATTCTTATATTCATTAAAATTAAGACCATTTTTAGCTGTGTTTTTTTAATGATCGTATGGTATTAAATTTAAGCATTTTGAAATTTTAAAAAAAATAAGTATTTTCTTTCTTGGTTTGCGATTTTGTTCAACTGTTTATTCAATATAGTATATTTATTAAAGTTGCTTACAATGCGAATTTAATATTCTTGAATTAGAGTGTTTGTAATCTCAAAACGATGATTAAAGAACAAAATATTGTTTTCTATTTTGTTTTATAATCGAAAAGTACTTAAGTGAAGATTTGCAATCATTTTTTCAATCTTGAAGCCAAATTGAAATCCAAAATAATATAAATTCAGTTTGCTTAGGGAAATATACTATTTCATTCATATAGTATACTAAATAAATAAAAGTTTTAAATATATAAATATCTTTGTATAGTATTTGAATTTTTCAACTAAATTTTATTCCAATTTGTTTACTTCCAATAATTGCCAGAGTATTGTGCAGCCATAAAAAAATGCCAATAAAATTGTTCAAATTGCTAGACATATTTTATGATATGGGCAAATCCCACGTGTCGCACGCTACATTCGCACGATTTTAGCTAATAAAAATCAATTTTTTGGGGGGTTTTTAAAAGATTTACCGTAAACTTTTGTTATATGTTTAGAGTAAATTGAGAGTACTTTCAGAGGGTATAAGATTCAATTTCACTGGAGTCACTGTTTTGAAAATAATTAATAAAATTGTGTCGTGTCGCACGCTACATAAAGTGGAAGTTAGTTTTAAAATTTTCATTTCAAACGCAATTTTTAGCGAATTCTGCAAAATAAACCCTATGAAAGTTAATATCCTAAAGAAAGTTAAGAATATTAGAAGACAAAAACCGATCGTTTGGTCTTAATAATGTTTATAGATTTTTAGCAAAGCCGTAAACCCATTGTGTCGCACGCTACACTTTTTCTGCTGGCATTAACATAAGACACAAATCTTTTTATTTAAACTAAACATTATTTATTATATTCATAAATGTGCCTAACAATTATTTCAACGTGATTTACTTTTGATTTGTATGTGAGCCCAAGCAGAGGCAAAAAATTGTGAAGAATACAATAGGTATTTGAAGGTGTGCGCAGAGCACGAATTTAAGTAAAATTATGAAATTTATAAATAAAATTGGGTTTGATACAAATTTGTGCATTTATAATGATCGAAATTTCTTTTTTGCTTTCAATTCTTAAAATGCCATATCTACTTTAATGTTCCATATAAAGAAACATTACAAAATGTGAAATTTAAAAATTGGTCGCTGGTGGACTGTTTCTGGGATTTGCCCATATATCATTAGCTAATAAACTGTTGTTTTTTTCTTTTTTTTATATTCCCAGTACTGACTTTAAAAAATAATGAATTGCTCAACCAGTTGTTGAATCGCTTTCACGCTCAGCTAATTTGCCGTTTAAGGTTCAGTTGTCAAATACTTGGATAGAAATTAGAGAACACTGTAATCAATGTAAAACTTAAGTTAAGCGCAGATATGATTAAAGTGTGATTAATGTTCGTAAATTAGATCAGAAGTTGCACCCTTTAATTGCAAAGTCGAAACTTTTTGCCAATTACAAATTCATTTAGCAACCGGTTTCTGGATGAGCATTGCACAAAGTGCAAATCTCTAATGTTTTCAATTTTCTTTTAAACTTCAAGTAAGATGCATGACACACTTTGAACTATCATAATGTTATAGTTGTTCTTTGAATGATTTGCATATTCTAATCAACTATTCAAACATATTGCATTTTCTATCTGATGTGCAATCGCAAATCGCATCTTAGGGATTAATCACTATAATGAATAAAGCTGAGCATGGCAACAATAATTTGCAAAATTCTATTGAAAATTTCTACCACTTTTATAAACTTAATTAACAAAATAAATAAATGCATAAATCATAAGAAATATATATTTGATTTTAGTTTATAAGTAAAACAAATTTTTGGTAGTAGTTTTTACTTTCTGGTAAATTACTCTATGAAGTCCTTTAAGATTAAAGAAAGTACTTTTAATCTTATTATTTTGCCACCTCAAGTTTATTATAGTTATATACTTAAGTTCTTTTTTTTTGTACCACTTATAGGTACAGCTCTTGGACATGGCTAATCAGTCTAATAATACACATAGATCTTTTTTTTGGGGGGTCATAGTTCTCTCTCAGGCTGCTTATCTACACACCAACACTCACACACACACACACACATTTGCATATTTGGTAATTCACAATTACGTGTCTCAACAAAAAAGTAAAGTAAAAAAAAAACAGAAATAAATGTTTTAACTTCCATACACATGTATCAGCTTGATAAGATTATTATTTCCAGCAATTGCAGTTGCTAGCCCAAGAATTATTTGATTCCACACACATTTTACACTCTCACTTTATGCGTTACTAACCTTTGGTTGGGCTTGGACATATTTTTTTTATATTTGTATTTGTTTATATATATATATTTTTGTGGTGTCAGGATCTGTGCTGAATGATGATCGCTGGGACACACTGCAAACCGTTAGAGTCTGTTAACGAAATCGAACTGAAAGTAAACAGAACACGAATGCTACATGCCGGTTATATGAGTCGTATGAGTGATTCTACTACGTATATCATCATCATATACAGTATTCATCATAAAAGCAAAAAAACACTCACTCACTGTACTCACTCACTCGACCAGCTGCTGATCTATATAAAACGAGAAACACGCGCAAACCTGAGTCTCAATGATGAATGTGATATTGTGTGTGAGTGTAGTGAGTGTATTGAGTACGAGTGTGAGTGTGAGTGCGAGTGAATGGTGAATGTAGTGAGTGATCAAATAAACACTCAATGTTTACTGGCATACAAGTGAAATATATTTATAAACAATGCGAGCCTATATTTTTGGTATATTATTAGACAAAAACAAAAAAAAACACCCAATATACAAAAAATCACATACATTCAAACACTCACACACTCACATTCACTCTCACAATCGCATTCACTCATTCGATTGGGCTACAAATAGAGTTCCAGATACAGAACACATTTTCGTCGTTCTGTGTTGCAATCGAGTCAGCGATAAGCGCTTGCACATTGCATACCCTAACAATAGTTTTCCATTGTGGAGTCTTCGGTTTACTCATCCCAATGATCTAAGCAACCGGAAGCGGTATAAAGCTGAAGTTTATCAGTTTAAGAACTAATCACAAATGTGTTGCATTGAGTAAAGTTTTCAGCGAATACTCAAATTATATTCAAAGTTAAACGAATCTGTAAGAGATAGAAAAAGAAAAATACTAATAACAACAAAAGAATCAAGAAATAAAAACACTAAATTAATAGAATTTTAAAATAAAATTTTAAAATTAAAAGGAACTTGCAAAATATAATACTATTAATATTAATAAGAACATAAGAAATAAAAATTCTCAATTAAAACTACTAAAATATGAAAAAATTCCAACAATATTCCAAATTAATAAGAATTAAGGGAAAAAAGAAACGAAATTAATGGGAACCTAAAGAAATAAACATAGTAAGCTAATAAGAGTAAAAAAAACATATATCTTATATCATATTCTTTTCAGAATATTTTTAAGTTTTCTAAAAAAAATAAGAACATAAGAAAAAAAATACTAAATTAAAGCTACTAAAATATGAAAAAATTCTGACAATATTTAAAAGAATTAAGAAGAAAAAAACGAAATTTATAGGAACCTAAAGAAATCAACATACTAAGCTTATAAGAATAAAAAAAAAAACATATATCATATATCATATTCTTTCCAGAACATTTTCAAGTTTTCTAAATATAAAAAAAATAAGAACATAAGCAATAAAAATACTAAAATATGAAAAAATTCTAACAATATTCCAAATTAATAGGAAAAAAAATTCCAAATTATTAAGTACTTAAAAAAATACTAAAAAGAATAAGACAAATAAAAATACTTATTTAATAAAAAGAAGTATTCTATAAAACCAAAATGACAGCATATGCATAAGTCGGGCATACCCTTTAAATCTGAAAAAAAAATTACATTGATATGAATGAAAAAATACCAAATTAATAAGAGCCTAACGAAATACTAATACTAAATTAATAAGAATTAAAATAGAAGTACTCAATTAATAAAACTAAATATTCTTCAAAATTAAATTTACAGAATATGGTCAAACATATACTTGAAGGTTATTGACTAATTATTTAAAGGTTTGTAAAAAAAACTAAACTAAAAAAATAAGAAATAATAAATTAATAAGAATTTTAAAAAAAAACTTCCAAAATCATAAGAATTAATAAAAAACTTAACTAATAAGAACTTAAAGAAGTTTAAGTACTAAATTAATATGATTTAAATCAATTCTACATAAAACAAATTACAGGATATACTCTAGTCGAGCATACACAGTGTCAGAACAATTTGAAGTTTTTTTCTTACAAACACATTTTCAATAATAAATCTTGCCAGCCAATAATTAATCGTATTTGAAATGTTCGTTTAAAACTTTCGCAGTTCATCGCAAAGCGCGTCCTTAGCTTTCACTTTTTTTTTGCGTTCTGTGTAGAGAAATTCAAAAGCTAAAAAGATAACCCCGGATAAGGCAAATGACCCACAGCTTGACAGCTTCCCGCATTACACAATGGGAGAAGTGAACCGATAGATCCGAAGCAATAGTAACAGGGGCAATGGGCAATGGGGCGTTACGTAGTATCTACAGTCAATATCAATATGTGACTCCCGTTTAGGCAACAAGGCAAACGTGAGTATGACAACAATAACAACCACAACAACAACAATAGCTGATATGATGCCAGTGGGCGATAAGCAACGCTCTGTTGACTGCATCAGCTCATGGTGTAGAACTATCGCACAATAGAGTGGAACTATCGCATAGAGATAACCCAGCTTAAAAGAGCTGAACTGCATATTTGTCTAAACATTGTGTAACAAGCTGAGAGTGCTAGACACATTAACTCTAACATAATTATAACATAAATAGAATTAAGTAATGTTAAGATACAAGCTATAAGAATTATCGAGCAGTCTATGCACACGAGTTAAATAAAAAAGAAAGTTGTTTCATGGAAACACAAAAAAAGTGTTTGAAATGCTGTTGACTTCATCTATTCCATATTTCATTAATAACCAGAGTCAAACAAATCTCATACTTAATATATATAGCCATCGTTTAGCGATTAGTTACACGTTCGAACAACTGGTTACACAATCATAAATAAATCATCAGACAACTAAGCTGCGTTTCAATTATGCAATATTTGGAAGTATCGCATAGAGATGAACTAAAGCAACAACTATTATTCAACTTTAGCTGTGTTTGAATTCCAAAATATTTTGGAAGCTGGGCTTAAATTACGCAACATTTGAAAGTATTGCGTGGATATGTACTAAAGCAACTATCGCACATCTAAGCTGGGTTTCAATAACTCAATATTTTGGAAGTATCGCATAGAGATGGGCTAAAGCAACAACTATCATTCAACTTTAGCGTGGTTTTAATTTCGAAATATTTTGAAAGTATCATATAGAGATGGACTGCAACAACAACTTTAACGTGGTTTATAGATATGGACTGCAACAACAACTATCGCACAGCTAAGATAAGTATCAATTACTTAATGAACTAAAGCAACAACAATCGCACAGATAAGCTGGCTTCCGAATTCTGCAATATTTAGAAGTATCGCATAGAGATGGACTAAAGCAACAACTATCGTGTAGCTAAGCTGGGATAGAGAGATCGAATAGAGATGGCCTGTAATAACAACTATCGCACAGCTAAGATGGGTTTCAATTCCCATAAAGATGAACTAAACAACAACTATCGCAGTTCTGGACAGATTCAAACATATAATTGAATCCAAATGTGAACTATCGCAAAAACTAATTGACAACTAATTGAAAAGAAAACGGAAGAGACGTGGCTAAGGTCTTGGTCAAGATCGAAATTAATCCGCTGGCCAATTGCAATTGAGCTAATGTCGTTTTAATTGCAGTTGAGGAAATTGCAAGTGGCGAGAAGTCGCGAAACTCGTTTCACTCGATTAGCTCAATGAATGAATTTTGTTAGAAATTCAAAACAGAAACTGAAACTGAAACTGGAATTAGTATTAGTATTAGAAGCTGTGCGACAGGTAGCTGCAAAGTGGCAAGGTTAAAAGCTGCTTTTGCGAGAATGTGTGTCACATTACGTATACGTCACGTTCAGCAAGTGAGTGAATAGCTAAGTAAGCGTATTATTTGATATTGTTTTATTGTCTATATTACGGCTGATTCTCATTCCGGTCTGCCTCGATCTGTTGCATCTTCTGCGTGACAGCGCAATTGCGATTTTTTTTCTCTGTTTTTTCTGTTTTTTTTTTTGCAATTCAAGTGCAACGCGACTGAGCAAAAGCTGCGAACTGCAAGTTTCGCCTGGCGACTAATCGAATAATTTAGCTCAACTTACTCAAATGGTGTCTAGAGCTGGTGTCGAGCTCTGTCGTTGATGCAACAACATTTATTAGCGCCCCGGCCAAACATGAAATTGATGAAGACAAACAAACAAACAAACAAACAGAAATGATAAATACGATATGAAGTATAAGTCATCAAAGTCATCATGATAATTTCTACACTATATATAAAGATAACAACTGAGATATGAAGTTACTCTGAGGGTAATAAGCCAAGAAATTATTTTATTTCCAGGAAAGACACCCAAGTTATTTATATATAGCTTACTCAAAGTCAACTAGCTACAAAGTTCAGCAATAAAAATTGATTCAACAGAGCAAAATTTATAAATATGAGTGTTTAGAAAAGATTTGCACATACAAGATACAGACGGCAAAGATACAAAGATACAAAGATAGATAATATTGTAGATGGTAAGTTAGCTAAGGCAATAAAATAGCTACAAAAATCTAGGTATGAAGATATAAAGATACAAGAGTATGATAAGAAAGCTGAGACACACTTTACTGATTTTGAAAACAAGTAAAAATATACCTCATTATATACCGCAAAAATACTAAAATGTACCAAAGGCTGTAATTGGTATATTGGTATAGTATACAAATTAAAATACCGCAAAAAATGCTAAGAATATGCCAAAGTCTATTTTTATATGCGATAGTAGTTTTAAAATAAACCAAATTATAATGCCACAAAAAACTACAAATATACCAAATGTTGTAATTGGTATACACATAAAGTACTGCATTCAAAAAAATACCAGATTTTTGGTCAAATCAACACTATCCTATGGCTATCGGGTATAAAAAGATACTCAACTAGAAAAGCAAATAAAAACTAGCATGCTAAAACACATTCAAGTTAATGCTCACAGAAGTTTAATTATTATTATTATTATTAGTGTATGATTAAACATACCTACGCACATACACGACTTCATGCTTGTTCACAATTTAGAAACTGGAAGTTTAAAAAAAAGCAAAAAAAAAAAAAAAGGAGAGGCAATTTACAAAACAAAATATGCGCAACTTAAATTAATACAACAGCCAGATGATGACGCGAAACACAAAATAAAATAAATGACCCCAGGCTCGCAGATGCACAACAAATTCTTAATTCAATTAATGTATTCAATTAATTGTGTGCAAAAGTTAGAGAGTAAATGCGTATTAAAGTGTTATATTAATTACACGAAGTTGGAGATGGAAATACATCATTAAATTAATTGAATGCAAAGGTAAACAAATACATATTCAAAAGTAGAAGGAAAGTTCAAGATTGGAATAGAGAACATTCAATATAAATATGGTACAACAAGTATAAAACAAACACAGAATATTAAGTAATAAATAAAAATAATGTATTCAATGAATTAAAAGTAAAACAAAAAGATAGAAATTGATTATGCAAAAAACCAAATGGGTGCGAAAGTATATAAAGCTAAAATACTTATTAAAAATGTTTATAAATATGCAAAGTTATAAATAGAATTAATTATTCAATAAGTAAGGTGCAAAATTTAAAAATAAAGAAATTATAGATTCAAACTGAATTTGTTATTTATTGAATATAAAATTAAGAAATAACTACACGTTAAAAGGTTTATATTGAATAGTGAAGTTATAAATATAAATTAACTATAAAATACGTTGGTTGTCAAAATATATAAAATAATAAAACACTGCGGTATAATTTTTAAAATATACCAAAAATGAAATATTTTTGGTATATTGATAGAGCAATGTATTAAAAAAATATCATAAAGTACAGAATATACTAAAGTGACGTGCATATTTATAGCAATATATTTAAAATATATCATAGACTGCAAAATATACCAAATTGCCGTTTAAAAATCATACACAGATAATGAAATGAAATTATAATTTGAATTGGTAGAAACGATATTTATTTCTACGATATCGTGACTTGAACTTGAAATATGCTGCATAAACCCAACTGTATCTTGTGTGCCATATAATTGTATCTTAATGCACTGTTAGATACAATCTAATAGATATCTACTTACCCAACATGCCAGCAAGCATTTCCGCAGCTATTCGAGTCGCATTAACTAGCGTGTTTCATTATCTCTCTCTTTCACTCACACTCTCTCTATCTATCTCTCTTTCCATCTCTTTTCGTCGGACGTTGAATCGGTTGCTTTAGCCATATCTGGTTGGACAGTTGGGGGTCAGTTGAGCGACCTTAGGTACGGCCAACTTCTAATCGACAGATTACAAATGCCGATCTACTCAGCAAACACTTGACATTATCATGATACAATGCGCGTCAACTCAATAGGTACACTCGTAATAAATATTTATACTCATTGACAGACACATTTAACAAAAACAAAAACGAAAAACAACAATTCAAAATGATCTTTGTTATTTTCCTGTTTTCGACCAACGTTTCTAATCAACTGCCCTGCGCTGTACACTATGGACTTTTATTGGTGGTGCTTCTGATAATTCATAAATAGTTATCACACTCACAATTTATAAGCCACAAATCGCCTTCGACTTCGACTTCGAACATCTACTTAATCTACTTAATCACCATGACTCGACACATTTTCCAACTTTCAAGCAAAACTACTAAATGCATTTTCTTTAATGAAAATCTTCAAGATTATCGCTGTCAGTTGCCATGTAATTGAAATGCACTTGATTAGGATAAGAAAAGAACCTTTTTATTAATGGCTTTAACCTTTCACTTTCTCTCTGTTGTCAGGCATTAATAACATAGTTACTCTTTCTATCTTTATTTATCGATATCAATTTAAGGAAGTGATTGCTGCCATATTTTCATGATAGATTCATTAATTATATGCTCAGTTTAATAACAATACAAGAACTAATGTTCAGAGTCATGCTGATGCAAAAAAGTTTGTGTACTTTGCAGCGATAATGCTAAGCAAATTGAATTTGCACATTTGGTTTATGCTCGCTTGTTTTGTGCGGGAAGAAGAAGAGATCTTCGTGATCAAATATAATAAATAATATATTGTTGATCAGCGTCAACAGCCGAGACAATTTTTTAAGAAATACTTTTGTATGGTTTTTTAATACCTATTTACTACGGGTCTTAGTTGCTTTGTCTGAAAATCCGGCATATTTTGTTATCTTTGGTATATTTTGAATGTAGCACTATACTAATATACCAAAAATAGCCGATGGTATGCTTTTAGTATTTAACACTCTTTGGTATATTTTAAATGAAGTACATTGTCAATATACCAAAAATAGCCATTGGTATATTACTAGTATTTAACACTATTTATTTTAAATGGAGTACACTATCAATATACCAAATATTGAACATGGTACATTTTCAGTATTTATCTCTCTTCGATATATTTTAAATGAAGTGAAAAAACAAAATATACCAAATAAAACCTTCGGTATATTTTTAGTATTTAGCACTCTTTGGTATATTTTAAATAAAGTACAATATCAACATACCAAAAGTAGTCTTTGGCATATTTTCAGTATTTAACATTCTTTGGCATATTTTAAATAAAGTACAATATCAATATACCATATATATAACATTTGATATATTTTTAGTATTTTGTGGTATATTCATTATGGTACATGGTATATTTTGAATGTAATACTATATTAATATATAGTATATATATTACAGTATTTTTTGCGGTATATTAATTTGGTATATTTATAAATAATAATACCGCACTGTTTCACTTTTATTCAAAAGCGGGTATTTCACAGTCGAGCACACTCGATTGTAGCTTTCTGACTTGTTTTTTAATTAATATAGTTGAGCTAATTTCTAAGAGACAAACAAACTTTAATTCAAGCTCAAACGCAAATGCAATTTATAATAAGTACTCTTAACAAATGCAATTTGTTCACGCTTTTGAAGTTTAGTTTAAGACTAATAAAAAAAAATGTAAGTTAATCCAAAGGTTAATTCCCCTGCTTAAACACGCCGAATAAAATATGTAAATAAAAAAAAACAACTTTATGAGTAATCTTTTCATATTTAATCGTGTGTTGTGTGAAGTGCTAAAATTACAGGGTATAACGAGTTGTTAAACTTGCAGCGTGGAGAAGAAGGAGACAACGGCGCTATCGGTGGGCAAACATTGACCAAAGGCCTCGATAAGCAAAGGTTCAGCCGCAACGGTGCCCATGAAATCATCCAACGAGACCTGCAAAGAAAGAAAGTTGTCTGGGAATTTGTTCTACTTCTCAATTTCCTAAGCATACCTTGCCATCTTTATCGATGTCGAACTTTTTCAGCACAATCTCCACCAGATCCTTGACACCCTCATCTGGATCCTCGTCCTGTGGCTGTTTGATGAGGCAATTGCGCAGCAGCGTAAACATCTCATCCTTGGTAATAAATCCATCCGTGTTCAAATCATAGACACGAAAACAAAATGCGGCACGTTCCGCTGGCGTGCCACGCAAAAAGGTCGACAAACCGATGAGCCAGCCCTCAAGTCGGAGCGGTAAACCCTCATGGGCCTTGTCCCAACTGCAGAAGATGCGCTCCATCAGTATCTCCTCGGTCACAATGTCGAAGGTGCTGTGCAACAGCTCGCGGAACACAATCCGATCGATGCCCTAGTCAAAGAAAAAGGTAAAAAAATGTATAAGAAATTGGCAAAAGTTTATCAGCCTTCTTGATACTACCTCGACGGCTGCATGAGGTTTGGCGATGGCAGCGCTCGAAGAGCTCGAGGCAAGCGTCTTGGCCGCATATTGACAGTTGGACACGAGCTTGCGATAAATGCGGCAGAGTGCGTCAAGTTCATCTCTGTGGCAAATGACAAAAGCATAAAGTAATAAAAATGTAGTATATAATACTTAATTTAAATATAGAAAAGAAAGTGATGCTAAAAAATTGAAGAGTTGAATAATAATATAATTTTGTATCTTAAAAATGTCGCTAAAATATCTTTTTATTGTTATTCCCATTAAATGCAAATTTGCGCTGTTAAGTCACCAAAAACTTCTCTCATAAAATAGGACTTAAAACAAAACTCCTAATTACGATTGCCTTTCATAATGTGCGTATTTAAGACAAGCTTAAGAAAGATGAATAAATCACTGCAAGCTCATGACACCTTTAGTCAGTAATATTATATAGCTACAGTGGCGAGCAAGTCTGAGTACATGTTTGCAACTACCTACTTTAGGGTCGCAGAAGAAGTTTAGCACTTTAGATGGAATTCAGCCAACTCTTAGAAATTTTTCTGCACTTTCCATCGCAACTTTACTTGAGGCAGTTAAGCGAGATGAAGGCGTTTAACCAGTATATGCAAAAATAAACACAATTTTTATGAAAGTATTTTAGCACTTAAGATGGAAGTAATTAAAACAATTCTTAGACACTTTGTGATGCATTTTCATTTGCAGTTTGATTGAGGCCGCTAAGCGAGATTGAGGTATTTAAGCAGTATAATCTTCTATACAAAAGCAAAAAAGCACAATTTGTTATTAAAGAAGTTTAGCACTTTAGATGGAATTCAGACAACTCTTTAAAATGTTGCTGCACTTTCTATCGAAGCTTTACTTGAGGCCGTTAAGCGAGATGAAGGCGTTTAACCAGTTTACGCAAAAAACACACAATTTTAATGAAAGTATTTTGGCACTTAAGATGGAAACACTTGCTGACTGCGATAGCAATACATAAAAAACGAACAACACATTTTGAACTATGAACTATGAATGCTGCTTAGCTTTAGAGGCACTAAGAGTCACTTACTTGGTGAAACGCGTCTTCTTGCGGAGATTATCCAAGAGCTTGGGATTGATTTTGCCGCTCAGTTCGTCCATTTTGCGCTGTCGCTGCTGTCGTTTGTTCTGCAAAGCAGCCGCTGCGGCCTTCGACTGGTTGCTCGAGTTACGTTTGCCGCTGGCAAGGAATACTGAAACCGTTTTCAGTATCGTTTTGTTCGCATGTAACGTGGATCGGCTACAACCGCCTCCCACTCCTCCCCCTCCTCCAGTTGCTGCTGCCGCTGTTGTTGTTGTTGTTGTTGGTGTTGCTGCAGTTGTTGGCTGTGCGCCATTTGTGACCCCGACTCCAGCTCCTCCTCCTCCTCCTCCGCCACTCTTGGCTGTTGGTGTTGGGGAGCGACCCTTTGTGGCACCCGCCTTGCCTGCCAAACAAAGCGACAGCACATGTCATTATGCCCACTGTTCAGGGTGTTCACACACACACACATTTATTCTATGCCTACTGTGTCTATGTGAGTGTTTTCATGTGTCAAAGTCAAATCAATCCACGCCATCGACACGCTCATCCACACACACACACCCACTCCACACTTCCTCCCTCACACACAACACGACACCCCATCCAACTAAAACATATGCTAGCTGACTAGCCTGGGGTGCCAAGAAAAGGCCAATATGCAAATAAATTGCCACCAAAATGGATAATAAACTTCTCGTATTGCTCGTAAATTGTGTGCAATACAAATACACTGCGCGAAATTTGCGACTCAAAAGCATAGAGTAATAAAAAGGGAAGCCAGAAATACTGATTTTAAATATTGAATTGAAGAGTAGAATAATAATATAATTTTTTGTCTAAAACATCTTTTAAACATCAAAAAATCGCGCCTCAAATTATTAATCGATAGTCTACAGTTGAACAAGTTTGATAGCTTAATTTAAATTTACCAAAAATATACCGTAAAATACTAACATATACTATATATTTGGTATATTTAAATTGTACTAGAGTCGATGGCTTTAAAAATACTAACATATACTATATATTTGGTAAATTTAAATTGTACTTAAGTCGATGGCCTTAGTAGCTAGCACTTCCTTCTTTTAGTTATTATATTATTTACTAAAATAATTAAACACGTAAATAAATAAATTAAAATATTGTTCTACATTCAATACAATAATTAAACAAGTCAGAAAGCTAAAATCGTGCGTCATTTTGCAATTAACATTTATTAAAAATATGCCTCAAAATACTAAAAATATAACACAACCTATATTTGTTGTATTGATATTGTACAACGTTAAAATGAAATAAATTCTTAAGCACCAAAACTTTATCGCCAAATACTAAAAATATACCACAACCATTTTTGTGGTATCAAAATATGCCATAATTAAACAAATTAGAAAGCAAACAGTATAGTGTCACTTTTAATAAAATAATATTCTTATAATTTACCAAAAATATACCGCAGCCTATATATGAAATATAGATATTTTAATACATTACAAATACCATAATATTACAAGTTAGAAAGCTCTAGTCGAGTGACCTTTTGCAAAAAAAAAAAAATAATAAAATATACCACAGTCTACATACGGTATATTAATAACATGCAAAACATGGTATATTTTGTTTAGCAAGATAGAAAGGTATTAAACAAGTTATACTAAAATATACCATGGTCTATTTTTCGTGTATGAATATTGTACTATATAAAATAAACTATAATCAAAGAAGTTAGTAATCTATAGTCAAATGAAATTAAAAAAAAAAAAAATAAACATATTCTTAAAATTGATCAAAAAATATGCCACAAAAATACTAAAATATAAATTACAATCCATATTGGTATTCTATATTTTACCGTAAAATAGAAAAAGTTCTTTAAATCAATCTTAGCTATAATTAAAGTGCTCATCCAGAGCTATAAGAATAACTTTAGATTCCGCCAGAGAATTACCAATATATGTATCATAAAATAAATATCATAAAATAAATATATCATAAAAATAAATATAAATGAAAAGAAGATTAGAAAAATTTGATTTTTAAAATGTTTAGCAAGAAACCCAAACCCATAATGCCTGACTCCCTAAAAAAAAGATGTTCTCCCCCCGATTTCTCTGAGTGTAATCATTAAGACACAAAACCCGCTGCTAAGACCAACTTTAACCGATGCCATTACGAAAGTAATGTGTTGTTTACTCATGCAAAAAACTTTATTGTAACTCATCGCAATTGCACGACTTGACGGACTCATCGAGAGGCCCAATGAACGGATGGATATGCCTTTAGAAATGGGAATAGTTATCAAGACCTCAAGACCCCCAAGACCCCGCCTCCCGGATTGAAGAAGATGGTGGAATGCTTTATGTTTGTTTTTTGCTCGCATTTATTGTCGGTATCTGTTTTGGGTACTATAATTTTATTAGTGCTCAGTACAAATGGCAAATGTGAGCAGGAATTTATATATATATATACTATATAGATGTGTACTACATGTATGTGTCAGTGTGTGTGTGTGTGTGAAAAATGTTGCGCCTCGAAGTATGCAACAATGTGGGGCGTAGCTTGCAATATAATTTGTTGATTTGCCGTTGCCCCAAACAACAACAAATATAATGGGTGTTACCTTTGAAAAGGTCTAGACTTCACACACACACATACACTCACACACACACACACGTACACACATGTGATTTTAACTGTTATCTCGTTGGGCAACCCTTTTGCAATGTCTGTTGTTTTTTTTTTAGGACCTTTGGGCTCCTCTTGGCCTTTGCCTGATAGACAGACATTAGTTTGCGCTGGTGTCCTGCAGCCAGCCGGGTCAGAGGTTACGGTCACGTTGCGGTGCTTGTGATATACAAAAAAAAAATACAAAACTTGACAACCCTATCGATCGTTTCTTCTCAATAGTGCGTATTCTTTTGCATTATCATTATGAGATCCAAATTTGTGCCAGTTTCGGTTTTAAGTGCATTGTGTGTGGAAAACTTGGCAACTCTGTTAGCTTATGGTGCAGACTATTCGCGAAAAAAATGTAAAGAAAAGAAACAAAAATTTAGATCATTTTTGATACACCTGGCAACCCTATTTGAAACATATCATCTAAAGTGCGTGTCGTTTATTTTTTACTTAAAAATCTTGGTAACCAATCCACAAAAATTGTATAAACTATTATTTTAAAATTCCGTTTTACATAATTTGATACACCTGGCAACCCTACTTGCTACATATGATCTTAAAAACGTGCAGAGCAAACACTAAACTTGCATAAACTGTGTGAGAATTCATTTGTTAGAAAAGAAGAAAAACTACTTTACATAATTGGATGCACCTGGCAACCCTATTTACTACAAATGATCCTTAGTGCGTGTCATAACTGTTTAAGTGGCTGAAATGAATTTACCTAAACGTTTGCCGTGCATAATTCGTGGAGTGATGGCAACTCTACACATTTGCAACTCTACAAGCAATTGCAATAAATGTTTCAAATTGTTATTCAGTGGTGGAAACATTTAACTCGTCGTGTATGGTGTTTTTTTTTTTCTTTTAATTAATAACCTGGCAAGAAAGAACAAATTATTTACATAATTTGATGCACCTGGCAACATTATTTAAAACGCATGTTGTTAAATGCGTGACATGAATTTGACCAATCATTTGAAGTGAATAATTTTTAAATGATGGCACTTGCAATAAATCTTTGAAATGGTTAATGAATAGTGAAAATATTAAATTTAAATAAAAAATAGTTTTCTGAAAAAAAACTCTAAGCGCACGCTTTTCATTAATTATAAATAAAAATTCTTACTTTGTTCTAAAGAAAAGAAAAAACACTCTTTTTATGTATTATAATTTAAGTTCTTAGTTTATTCTGAAGAAGAAAATATGAGCAAAAAGAAAAGCAGAAAAAAACTATTATGTGAGGGTTTATTACGAAAAAAAAATAATGGACATTATTCGAAGCACCTGGCAACCCTCTTCACTACATATGATATTAAGTTTTTAATGTAAATAATTTGCGGAATATTCGCAACTCTTTTTATTAAAGGCACTTGCAATATATCTTTGATGTGGTTATTAAAAAACAGCCCCGAAAAGAAAAGCACTAAAAATTTGGAGACAAAACTTGAACACTGAATTATTTGATAATACAATAAAATACTTTCAATCTATTATAATACTAGAGTAATGTATAATTGGGAAACTTGACAACCCTATGTACTCAATTCACTTTGAAGCAGCCATCAACACAACAGTTAAATTATTTTTTTATCAGTCGGATTTCACTATAAAACTTTTATAGAATTTCACACTAATTTATAGTTCACTTTCCCTCTTTATAAAACCAACTTAATCAATCAACTTGAAACTGTTTTTACTCGATTTTCATATCGTTCACATATTTTTAATGATTTTCAAACTTTTCACTGTCACACTTTAAAGAATAAACAAATTGTATTGCGTGTTTTGTTGTATAGATCTTTTTATTTAAGATAAGATACCCATAATTATTGTTGTTGTTGTTCTTCTTGTTGCTGCTGATAACTGGGCAAAAATAAAGGCGAAAAGACCGATTTTGCAAAGTGGTCCTGGGACACGTTTTGGAATGCGAGCAGAAGCAGGAAACAAAATCAAAAGGAAATGAAAACAAAAGGGAAACGACTTCTTGAGCCTGAGCCTGAGCCAATCAACAAACTCAAGTTTCCAAGGCGAATGTGAAGAAATTTGTGTGAGTGAGTGTTGACAATAGTAGTAGTAGTAGAAACCTGTCAACAATGTCAGTTTCGCATTTGGCAAAAATAGAGCCAATAGACATGCTAATAGGGTAGGACCTAAGCGCTTTTTATTGACAAAACAAGGACACACTTCACTCAACCGAAACGCGATTGAGGTTACACACAAATCGGGGTTAACTGGAACACTAACTTCCATCACTTCTGACGAATTCAATTAGGAAAGTTCCCAGATTTAAGATAATCCAAAAACTTTCACTGCTGCGAAACAGTTTTCCAATGAGATTTTAAAGTAACTTTAAGTTGCTCTATATTTTTGAAAGTTTTTGGTAGTTTGGGTTCTTTTTGAAACAAATTTTAAAAAAGCATTTCATATATATATGAAAGAAGAAAGTTATAGTCCTTGAGCCACTAATTTAATATTCAAGACAAGCATTTCATATATATAATTTCTGACGGATTTAATTAACGAAGTTCCCATGTTAAAGATAATTCAAAAGAGTTTTGCATGTTTTGTATAACTTCAAGTTGCACTTTATTTGTAAGTTTTTGGTATCTTAATTTCGTTTCGAGCAACATTTTAGACACACATTTTATGTTCCGAGATTAAAGATAATCCAAAACTTTCACATTAACATTAAGTTACACTTAACTTTTAAGTTTTAGGTATTTTGGGTTCTTTTTTGAGGAACTAATTTAAAATTTAAGACAGAAATAAATAAATCAATCAATAATGATAAATAATATATAAAATAAGTACGAAAGCCACAGTCGAGTGTGCTCGACAATAAGATATACGCTAAAAATTTTGCAACAAACAAAAAAAACTGTATAATATACCACAAAAATACCAAAAATATACTAAATGATGTGTGGTATATTAACATAGTACTATATTTAAAGAAGTAAGCAAGCTACAGTCGAGTTTGCTCGAATATGAGACACTCGCTGCCCATTTTGCAATATAAATATGTCAAATAATATACCACAAAAATACTAAAAACAAACTAAATGATATAGTTGGTATATTGACAAGGTACAACATTGAAAGTAAGAAAGCCACAGTCAAGTGTAATCGACTATGAGATTCCCATTGTGAAAAAGGCAAAAGAGTGCGGTATTAATTTAAAAATATACCAAATTATTATATACCAAATTATATTATACCGCAATAATACTTACAAGTTTGAAAGCTACAGGCGAGTTTGCTCGACTGCGAGATACCTGCTACCAATTTTGAATAAAAGCAAAATAGTGCAGTATTATACTTAAAATATACCAAAATAATATACCTCATAAATACTAAATTATACCAAGAGCTAATTTGGTATGTTTATATGACAAAATATACCAAAATTTATATATCACAAAAATATTAAAATATACCAAGAACTATATTTGGTATATTGACATAGTAATACATTCACAATATATCATAGAGTGCAAAATATATCAGATTCTCGGTTAAAGCAAAATCACAACCCAATTGCAGTAAAAGTATTTTGCCAAACAAAAGTATTTCCCTAATAACAAATTTGATTCCGATCGCAATCAAATTTGCAGGAATCATAAAAACTATAGTTATTTTTGTATATATCAAAATTCGAGAACTTAGCTTCAAAATTACGCTTGCTATTCGATATTTGTTAGCTTGTGGAGGTGGAAGAGGGGCGTGGCAAAAATTTGAGACAAGCTTAATCTACGTGCAAACATTTCCAGTGCTGTAGTAAAAGAATTACATCGCTAACTCTTATAGTTCCCGAGATCTAAGTGTTTATACAGACGGACGGACAGACAAACAGAAGGTTTTCAAGGCTGATCAAGAATATACATACATATATACTTTACGCTGTCTTTCTGAAAACATTCAACAATGTACCTCAAATAAAAAGTCATGCAACTTTTGCTGGTTTTGTTTAGTTTTTATTTTTACATAATCATTTTTCATAAACACTTTGTTGTTTTTGTTAAACTTAAGCATAAAATATTGTTAATGTTAGCACAATACATAATTATATATATATATGTATATATATTTATGTATATATAGTATGTTAAAAATTACGTTTTAGATTTACTTGTTTTCTTTTTGTAATGTTTTGTTTTTGTTTGATTCGCTTAAAAACCATCTCAGGGTTATGCTCACTGTTTTTCTTTTTACCAACTACAATTCGATCCCAAAATCTGAACAGTGTGTTCTACAAGTACACTTCGTATATGTATGTGTGTTATGTGTGTGTGTGTAGGAGTGTGTGTAGAGTTGTGTATTCATGATAAAAATAAAAAAGAGAACTTACAGATTGACAAAAACAACAAGATTGTAGCTAAAAAAAATCTAAAGAGAAGCAAAAAATCTTTAAGAGTTAAGTTAATAAGGTAATTCTTTATTTTATATACAAAAAGTCGGTAAATCATTATCCATCAAGTTGAACACAACTACTTAGAATACACAACTCTACATTTATTTGATTCTATGATTTATTTGATTTTGCACTTAATTAACTGAACTTTGTTTAACTTTTGCTAGCTTTTCTAGCTCTGTTCCATCGCGATTATTTAACAAAAAAAAAAAAAATTTGGTGGGGAATAAATATGAAGAAAGTCAAAAGGAAAGCTATTGCATGTTTTTTTTTTGTTGTTTTTAATTAATTAACACACAGTTCATTTAGTTGCCTAGATAATTACATAATTTTAACATAAGCATAATGATAATAATAATAATAATCATAATATTAGGATAACAAATAATGCATTTTCGACCGAAACTTTTTCGTGTTTTCTGCTCCTCGTCAAGTGGGTTGTAAAAATGTATGTGTGTGTGTGTGTGTGTGTGTGTACTCTTAAATATTTCTATTCTTTTTTTTGTATTTTTCTCTTTTTTAGAACCATTTAATTGCGTTAGATTTCAATTCAAAATTATTAAACTGTTTTCTTCTTGTTGTTGTTGTTGTTATCAGCTACTAATTGCTATATTACTAAGAATTGTTTCAAACTTTTGTTGCTTACGTTAATAAATAAATATATATATATGCATGCACATATACATATCGCAAGTGTGTATTATTTATAAGTATGTGTGTGTGTGTGTGTGCGCAGATCTGAATCTGCGCTCCCATCGAATCACGTTCTCTATATATGTATATATATATATATCATAATATTGTTTGTTATCTGCATTTTGAAATTATTAATTAGGCGATCATCTGATTGTTCCTCCTCTCTTCCACTCTCTAAACAGTTATCCAGTTAAACCGATATTATAACTCCATATCTCTGGCCTCATCCTCACTATAATCGGACATACTGGACTCACTGTCGCTGCTCTCACGCTCCTGCTGCGCCGCCCGCAGCGCATCCTCGGTCGCATATCGTTGCACATAGTCGGCCACCTTGCGATGATATTCCGCCGGCTCGTGCAGATAAAGTGCCGCTGCATCGCGATTCAATGGATCCACCGGATTGGGATATGTCAACAGCTGGGGCAGAAACGATTCAAAGATGTTCGACAGATCGTACAACGCTGTCCACGCCTGATTGATCACATCGAGACAAACGGTCCCAGATGATTCGTCTATATTCGGATGATAGATTTTGTTCACGAACCCAATGCTCGGTGATTTGAAGGGATAGTTGTCGGGCAGATAGACGCGCACTTTCCATACGCCGCCCTCGTAGGGCGTGCCCTGAGGGCCGAAGAATTTCACATGGAACTCGTTGAGGCCGCCAAGGATGGTGACCTCGTGTTTTGATTCAATTAGCTTGATGACGTCATTGTCCATGCGTCGTTTACCAGCACTGGGCGAGGACATCTTTGATTCTGCTTGTTTCTCTGTGCTCTAACAATATTTAAGTTAAGTCGTCTTTTGGTCTCCTACTTCTCGTTGTATCCACTAAGGCTAAGGCTAAGGCGGTGATTGTTTTTTGTTGCTATTGCTGTTGCTGTTGTTGTGTTGTGTTTTCTTTTTCGTTACTTTTGTTTATTTGTTTTGTTTTTGTTTTTATGAACTGCTCCCCGCTCGCGTTTTTCCTTTTTTTATGGCCGCTCACTCATTGAAAATGTTTCGCAGCTGCTGCTGTCCCGTCTGCAAAATAAAACAAAAAAAAACACAACTTTCAATTAACTGACTTTTCACATATGTATGTATAGTGTATATAAAGTGCGTTTGCGTTCTTATCAATGCTATCAGGCAGCTGTGCTGTGCTGCTGCATCTTTTGCTTCAAATGAAATGTAGGTCAAATGACATTGCCGTCTCGCTCGCACTTGCACTGTCCCAAATAAATGAAACTATGTCAGCGTCGCAGCAAGCAGCGCAGCGCTGCTCATGATGCAGCCGCAATAGCAACAACAGAGCGTGACGTCGCGCTGCTGCTGCTGACACCCACTAGCACCCTTTCTCTCTCTCTCACACTAACGCTTTCGCGCTCCCTTCCATGACTTTGTCGCTTTGTGTTGGGAAGGGGTAGTGCTCAGTAGCAAAAGGGCAAGCAAAACGCATCCAAGGACAATTGCAACATTTTGCACTGCATACTTTCAGGCTGACTGTCAATCAGACATTGAACAAAAATGGAAATATCCAACACACACTCACACACACACTCAACTCATCATACTGCCCTGCTCACTCGCACTCGCACTTGCACGCACGCTCTCGCACTCTCATATTCAATTGTTTCACCCATTACATATATTTTTTGCGCTGTTGTTGTTCTGTGTTCATCATTTTAAGCGTGTGAACGGTGGGGAGGTGTGGGGGGCCGAGGGGAGCGGAGCAGACGGCTGTTTGTTTCCAAACAAGCTCAGCTGTTTAATGTTATTGGCTGACTGGCTGCCTGCTGCTGCTGAGTAAGAGTGAGCCAGCAAGTGAGGGATTGAGTATGAATGAGTGAGAGTGTGCCGTGTGCCTGTGTATAAGCGAAGCAACCCCCGTAACAGTTGCAAAATATCAACAAATATACAGTGCGCACCAAAAATTCTTCAACACATCACAGAAACTACGCAAAAACGTTTAATCACTTTGCATATTCTTGCACTGTTTCATTTCATTATTAAAACCACAACTGTTTTAGCTATCGCCCTGTCCCTCAAGAATTTGTGTGTGTGTGCATTGTGTGTACTTGCATATATATGTATATATGTATGTATGTATATTTTCTGTTAAGCTCCCAGGTCTGAGTGGTCGTTTAACTGCCAGCATTCACTGTAAAATGCTGCTGCTGCTGTTGCTGGTCAAGCTCTCTGAGCTCTCTTCTTTACATGCGCTCTCTATCTCACTGCTGGGATGAGCTAATTCAAAATGTCTTCGGCTCTCGCTCGCTCTCTCTCGCTGTGACTCTCTTCTTATTTTTGTTTGTGTACACTCTAAGTACAGTGGAGCTTTTTTCAATTGGAAATGAAATTGTATTACTTGTTCTTTGCTAAGTTTCACTGTACTCACGCACACACACACACGCAGAGACATACACACGGATGGAGTGTTGTTATTTGCGTTGCTTTTCAGTGGATTTTGTTTGTTGTTGCTGGTCTCTCAGCTGTGTGTTGGTCTCTCTGTGTATTAATTGTACGTGTGTGTGTGAGTGTGTAGCCCACGCTCTCGCTGCTCTGGAAGATCACCAGCAATAACAACAACAACAAGAACAACTCAGCGTTGCCTGACTAACCAAATGACACTCAGCTGCAATTTCGTTTCAAGACATATCGCTGTCGACGTTGTTGTTGTTGTTGTATTTGTTGCTGTTGCTGTGGGGGACCGTGACTGTCTAATAATGATGGCACAATACACACATTGTGATATATACATATGTGTGTTATATATACGACGTACATGTGTGTGATATGTATTTTTAATATTTCGTTGGGCAAAAAGAAAGCAAAATTCAAAATGAAATGAAAATCAAATTGTCTTTTTTTTTGTTTTCTGTGTTTTTTGCTGTGCATGCTTTCTCTCAATATTCTATCTGTGGCTGCTCTATACCACACTCACATCCAAACACACGCACATAAAGAGACACACGCAGCTGACTGCATTTCATTTGTATTGCATTTTCAGATAATTACGAAACTTTTTCAAAACAATTTCAACAAAAACACGCACACTCACAAACACGCACACACATACACACACAAAACAAGAGATAACATGGAGCTGCTGTTGTTTTTTGCGTTTGCTTTGCTTTTTGATTTTTGTTGGTTTTTTTTTTCTTTATTTTGCTAACTTTTGGAGTCGATTGTGTTGTTGCTGCTGCTGTTTCTTGCCTTTTGATTTGATTTTGCTCCGTTTAATGTTTTTTTTTTGCTGTTTTGTGTGTGTTGTCTACTTCAACTAGTTACTGAAAATTAACTGGCAACAGAGTTTGGAAGCCCCCAGCGAGCAGCGCAGCAAGCACACGAACATCTGAAAGCAGCATAAGAAGCAGCACACACAGCACAAGCAGCGACGACGACGACGACACAATAAGCAAACTGCGACGCAAGCGACGGCGACGGTGACTGCGAGAGGGAGAGCACAGCGCAGGCAGGCATTGAGAACAAGAGCGATAGAGAGCGCAAGCGAAGTTTAACGAGAGAGCGCGACGCGCCAACCTGCTGGCCATAGTGTTGCTAGCTGCGCTTTTTTCAGTCAAATCTAGCCTTTTTTTATTTTACCATGTAGCTTGATGCAATTTGAGACAAATTTAACTTTATATCGAATTTCTTTAACATTATCATTATTAACATTATCTACAACTTTAACGTATTATTGTTGTAGCTTATCGATTTCTTACAAGCACAACAAGCCCGACTTGTCGACCGATAAACACTCTAAACTAACTTGATTATGACCATGTTCACTATCAAAGTCTATTATTGCAACAAACTAAAGCACTTACATATATAAATATGTGTTTTTTTTCATGTTAGTTGTAGTGCATTATGGTTGGCTACGCGTTTTTAGCTTTTATTTCCGTGCTTACACTGAAAACAGTTTTTTTCTAGCACTTGGCAGCACTGAGAACGAGGGCGAATCAACAACAACAGCAGCAGATACAGAGAGAGAATACGGACACAAAGAGAGGCCCCCACAAAGCACATGTACAAAGAAAATCATAATAACAAAGCGAGAGCCAAAGCCAAAACAACAAAAACACCAGCAGCAGCAACAACAATAACAACAGTGGAAGCAGCGGCAAAACTATACAAACAAATATTAGGCGAAAGAGCTGCAAGCAAAGCAGGCAACAGAAAGCAACAGCAAAAACAAAAACAGAAACAACAACAAGCCAGTCCACAATTCTGCCAAAGCAAAGAAAAGCTATAATCAAGGACAGCAGCTGTAAAGCACACACGACGCCAAATGCAACGCGCACACACACACACACACCAAGAGAGAGAGAGAGAGAGACAAAAACACATACACGCAGGCGGAACAAAGCAAAGAGCACAACCGAGCAACGCCGAAGCTTTCAATGCCCTTCATTTGCCAACACTACTAACAAAACAAAACAAAAACACAAAAAAAAAAAAAACGTTTGGTGTTAATTCGCAATGACGCACACACGCGGTGCCTTCTATTACTTTTTCTCCCGCCCATCACATCACCATTGACTTGCCCAATGCAGTGCAGTTGTTAGGAATTGAAGTCCGGTAACCAAACTAAATGCAAGGGAATTGATTTAAGTGCTAACCTAATGGGGTCAAATGCACACACGTACACTAATGTGTGTGTGTGTGTGTGCATGCCAGTTTATACGGGCAAAACTTCTGTTAGTCACGTTAAGCTGCCATATAAACGTTCTTCATGCATTTCTGAGTGGGTGACACCTTCTCATCCTACTATGTATTCCTACTCTGATCCACCAAACACACACACACACACACATACAGCCAGACATCCCTGCATAGGTCGCACGGTCATTGACTGCGCATTAAAGTGCATAATGAGGCATGCAAAAAAAAAGGGTATAAATTGGCGGGGTGGAGCGACGAGTGGGAGAGGGGAGCTAAGGGAAATGGGCTAAGGCCAACGGCAGTTGAAAATGTTAAAAAGTCTTTTTTAAGAGCTTTGTGCTTCGTTAACATTTCTATAGCAACGTACATACGTATGTATGTGTGTGTGCGCATGTGTTAGTGTGTGTGAGAGTGCTGCTGATAAGATTTAAAACGCAAAAGCAAAGGCAAAGCCAAAGCCAAAGCAAAAAAAGAAAGGGAAAAGAAATCATAAACACAACGCAATAAGCGTGCAAAGCAAAGTGCGTAGTAGCAGAGCACCAATAGTCAAGAAGAAGAGGCGAAGAAATGCTACCAATACACGAATATCACACATCTATGATTAAGCATTAACAACTAAGTTGTTTTCGAACGTAGTTACTCGACTGCCGAATACCCGACAACACAAGTTGTTGGTGAAAAATAAAATGATTCTTCAATAGTTTAGTTGATGATTTAGCTGGCCACGAAATTGTGACACCCTGCTGCAAATACTTCGCGGGTATTAAAATATACGATTGTAGTTTTTTTAGTTTTTGAGCAACGTTGTCAAAAGAACAAAAACAGTTTGAAAGTTGATGTATGTATGTATGTGAGTGGTAGACGGCCATTGTTTTCTGACCTAAGTTTTTGTTTTTTATTTTTGCTGATAACAGTTACACACTTCATATGTAAAAGCAAAGCAGACACAAAGAAAGCCACAAGGATACACACACACATACAAGCCACAGACACATAACGGTTTTTCAAAATGCAAGTGCTTCTGCCCAAAAAAAGAATAGCGAAAAAAGGAAAGAACAAAAACGAAATTACAATGGCTATTTTAGCAATGCACGAAACATTCTCTCTCACCCAGCAAACAATGCGAGTGACAGAGAGAGAGAGATAGTCAGAAGGCAAAACAAAACTGCAAGGGCTTTTTACACACGCATACAATATATGTACATGCATAAATGTGCAATGTGGATACGTAAGAGAAAGAGTTAGAATCGACGATCTTTAAGCTGGGCACACTTAAGACTGCTTACATGCGACTGCTGTTGTTGTTATTATTGTTATTTCAATACCTAACGCACCCGCCCCCTCCATTAACATGCATTTACACGGACACGCACACACACACACAAACATGCGCAGACATTGCATTTCATTTGCAAGACCTTTGCTATTAAATATGTACTTAAACTTCAAGTGTAATTCTTTATGGTATTTGTGCATTTCATATGGCCATGGGGATACCTTTTAGTTTTATTATGTTTTCTCCGTTGTTTTATTGTTGTTGATGCTATTGTGTGGCTGGTGATGACTTTGTGGTGCTGTTGCTGTTGTTGTTGTTGTTGATGTTGGCTGACTGCCGCCTTTGATTTTTACGCTTCGATACTTCTCCACATAGTTGTATGCACCGACCGCCTGTGCATTTTATTAATATTTTGTTGTTTTTGCTTTCGCGTTTTTCTTACGTTTTCGTTACGACAGCGACAATTGGCTAATAATTAATAGCTGTTTAATGCCTGCTCAACATACTAAAAAAAAATTGGTGCACTGCGTTCGCTATCGCTCCATTCGTTTTCTTTCGTCTTCTACCGTTGTTTCCCTGGTACTCGCATTCGGTTTTCCAGCTGTTAAGCAGTGTGACCGTAAATCGCTTCCTTGAAATGTACTAATTCTTGTCGAATATTACCACTTGCACTATGAACAGTTGGTTACACCTATCAAGCAAATTGGTGGACTGGAAAATAACAGCTGTTGATATACAAATAATTTATATTATTATTATTATTAAACAAATATTTATATACTAAAACTAATATGTTTTAATATTATTTTTTTTGACCATATTAAATTAAATAAAAAAATATATATTTAAATACAATATTGTCCTTAATATAATATTAATCAATATAAAAATTTGCTTAAGCGTTTTGTATGCCCATCATAGATCAGTATACCTTTAAATATGAATATGAGGAATAAACTATGTTGTGCCATATTAGCCTTTATTTTTATTTTGTTGTAGAATTGTTAAATATAAACAAGTAAATTAGAAATTATTACGCCTTTCGCTAAAATATTACAAAAAATACACGTAAAATACCATAAATGATGCATATTCATATTTAGGTATGGTGCTTTTTTACTAAATAGAGAAATAAAATTCAGTAACAGTAAGCTGTGCTTCAAGTCTAAGTTCTGAGTCATAACAAATTATTTTTTGTAAAGAAAATTATCGTATAGTATTTTATTTATTTATTTTGCTAGCAATAACAGTGATTGGCATACTGGTCGCTGTTAACCGCATACCGTGCTGTTAAAAGTGCGTAGAGGAGTGCTGCAACGGGTGTGGCAACGCTAAAGCCGAATTGCACTGGCAACACTGCCGATATGTGCAAGTCGTATATACACAAAGGAAAAGATTGATAAAAAGAAAATTAAAAAAAAGACTAAAATTTAAATGCAAAAATCATGAGATTTATTGCAATCAACGACTGCTGATTGATGCATAGAACGCCGCCGCCACCGTCGCCGCCACCACCGTCAATCACCGCTGAGCACTGAGCACAAAAACCATCATCACATCACAACACACCACACACAAACACACTCACACACCCATACCCACTTGGATCAAGGGAGGGGGGAAGACGAGCGCACACACCGCTAAACAAAAATGGTAAGTGTCCCTCTCGCTTGCTCTCGCTCTCTCTCTCTTGGTCGGTCTACTAAGGCCAACCAGTAAGCCAAAAAAGCAAAAATAAGGCTGCGGCTGCCGCTGCGACAATGGGGCGTTAGCCTTAATAATCAAAAAGAAATGAACAGAGTTATGCCACACACACACAGACACACACACCACAAAATGCGTCATATGTTTTTTTCCCCCTTCTTTCCTTTTGTGATAGCACGCCGCATCGATGACGTCGGTGGAAGTGCTGTTGAATGAATTCTACCAGCCAACGACGAGCAATGCACGCAAGCGAGAGATTGAAACCAATTTGCTGGCCTTCAAGTCACAGCCAGAGGCATGGCAACTCTGCTTGCGAGTTGCCACAGCGAGCAACAGTTTTACGGAGAATCAATTCCTTTGGTTCTTCAGCACTTCAACGCTGGAGCACACAATCACCCGCCGTTGGACGCAATTGACGCCAGCGGATCGCGCCCTGTTGCGTGAACAGCTGTGGCACAACTATGCCCAGCTATCGGTGTTGAGTGGAGCCCGGCGACATCGCGACACATTGGCCCAGCTGATCGCGTTGCTGGGGAAACGCGAGTTTCCCGAACTGGATCCCAATTATATGCAGCATTGCATGGAGCTGACAAAGACTCGATTCGCCTTGGGCATCAATCTGTTGCGCGTCACATCCGAGGAGGTGGTGAGCAATCGTGGTGATCTCAATAGCGAGTGGAAGCAATACTTTCAGCTGTGGTAAGTTGTTGCTTGAGTTGTGCTTGGAATGCCTCCTCTCTCTCTCTCAATTTATCCATTGTATCCATATGTCTTCCCCCCTTCCTTCCTCTCTCGCTGTGTATCGTGTGTTTAGCATTTCCATGTGTTTACCCGATGTTATGGATCTGGTCACCAAATATCTGTTAATCGCCGTCTGTCATATCAATGGCAAAGACATTCAAACCACCATACCGAGCACATTCATGGACTTCAGTCTAACCACAGCGCTGCCAAATGACAATCAATTAAGGTATGTATTAGCTGTCACAACATCATTTAAGTTAACTGCCACAAAATTTGCGGTTTGCTGCATGTTTTGCGCATAGTTATCAGTGAAAGTTTAGCAAATCATTGTTGCATCTCGCTTAGCGGCGTCAATGTCAACATAATGAAAGTAATCCAATGGGAATTGGATATAGTTTAGCTTTTCTTTTATTAAGTGTGGCCCTTAAACAAGATGAGTATATCATTAATGCTGTTATGCGGATGGCTGCCAGTGAAACAGTTGAGCAAATTATAGTTGCAATAGTGTTTTAAGGGAGAGAGCATCTACATCTCGCTTAGCGGCCTCAATGGCATGTTAATGAAGTTTTCAAATAATTTAAGTTAGCTGCCACTAATACATGCGGTTTGCTGCCAGTTTTGCGATTAGTTGTCAGTGAAAGTTTAGCAAATCACAGTTGCATTTTGCTTAGCGGCATCAATGCTAACCAAACCAATAAGAATTTGTTAAAGTTTACCTTTTTTTTTATTAAGTGTGGTTTTTAAACGAGATGAGATGAGATACCAATTATGCCGAGTTAGGCGCTGTTCTTTTTAAATATCTAAAGTCTTCTATATTTTCGTAAAATAATATTTCAAATTCTTAAAATTTGTGGGATATTTTTAAAGAAAAAACCCCTTCTTGAAATCTCACAAAAGTTGCAGTTATAATCCCTTAAAAGCTTGCTCTATCTGGACCTCAAATATTAACTCAAGTTTGGAATTACTAATTAAGCGGCTTATTAGAAATGTCTATAAGAAAAAGCAGGCCTAAAAGTGCAGCATTTTTTATGGGCCACCACGTGTATAACAATAGTGGAAAGCACTTTCCAATCAGAGAGATTGTATAACTTATCAGCTAGATAACTCTTCAGTAGCTACTTTGATAACTAAACAACTTGTTGGCAAGCGAAAAGTTGCAAATTAGTTGCTATATATTAAAAATGAGTCGAAAATTGTAGGCTACGGTTTTCTAATTGGATGATTATAGCAGTTGGATAAATAGCTAAAAGTCTGGTTAGATGTTATTTATAACTAATCCAACGAGAAATTTTTGAAGTGTCTAATAAGCTTATCTTTTTTCCCTCTTTTAAATATATCATCAATTTAAATTTTAATAATATACTAAAAGGAAGTTTTGGTATTTCAATTAATATGTTATTTAGCTAGTCTGTTGTCAGTATTTAAAAAGTGTAATTCTAAAAAGAATAAAATTTTTCCCTATTTTAAAAATATATTTAATTCAATTTGAATTCTTAGCAATTCTTTCTCAAGCACAGTATTTTAATTTAGATGTTATTTATAACTAATCCAACAAGCTAAGTGTTTACAAAGTGTAATTATAAAAAGAAGTTTAACAAATTGTCCCTCATCAATATACTAAAACACACTTTTAGTATTTTAAATTTAGATGTTATTCACACCTAATCTAATGAGTTGCTTTTTGAGTATAACTTGAAGCTTTATAAATTTTCCCCTTCAAAAAGTGTAATTTAAAAGAAGATCAACAAGTTTATCCTTAAATCTCAATTTCAACAATATATACTAAAACACACTTTTGGTATATCAAATTTAGATGTTATTCACACCTAATCCAATGAGTTGTTTTTCGACTAACAAGCTAAGCTGCTCAAAGAAGTTCAACAAAAGTGTAATTTAAAAGAAGGTCAACAAGTTTATCCTTAAATCTCAATTTCAACAATATATACTAAAACACACTTTTAGTATTTTAAATTTAGATGTTACTCACACCTAATTCAATGAGTTGTTTTTTGAGTATAATTTGAAGGGAAGCTTTATAAATTTTCCCCTTCAAGAAGTGTAATTTCGAAAGAAGTCCAACAAGTATATTCTTAATTTAAATTTCAACAATATATACTAAAATACACATTTGGTATTTTGCAGTTCCTCTGTGCTGGAGCTGCTGAGCTGTGTGCAGCATTTGGTCTCCTGGATACGCACCGATCTGATCTCTGAGTACTTCCTGATGAGCATACTCGACCTATCGCAATGGCGCCACGATAAAGAACCGATTTCACTGGCCGCGCTCTCGGTGCTGAATGAGCTGTTGTATTTGCAGAAACCGCTGCCGTATGCGGGCACCTTGATGAACGGCGTCAGTGGATTGCTGGAGCAGCACAATACGACAAAGCAGCAGAGTGAAATGTATAGCGATAAGTTTCGTGAACTGTTGCGTCTCTATACCACAAAATATGCGGGCAAATTGCTGCAGGAGAATGAAATGCTTGAATCATTTCTCGATCAACTCTATCGCTGCACCATCAAATGTGAGAACTGATCTGATCGAATAATATATATATTCAAATATATAGAAACAATTTAAATATTTTAATACTTTTGTATAGTGCACGGTGCTCTGGATTTTACCGAGAAACTGGACATTTGGACGCCGATTATCAAAGTGATTGCACAGCAGCCCACAAGGATGACAGCCTATCATGGCGATGTCATGATGAAGCTGGTCGATGAGATAATGCGACGCACACAGTTTGAGATCAACAAACCGGAGCTGGAGCTGCTCGACAACGAACTGATGGAGGATGATGTGCGTATTCCTAGGATTAGTTAATTTGTTGATTTGATTAGATTAGATCAGTTGAAATGAGTTTCAATGGTAATCGATTTGAACTCAAATTCGTGATGTGCGTATTCCTAGGATTAGTTTTCGTTTATTTCCATTCGATTTTGCATAGTACGAATGCTAAAACAGATCAGTTTAAAATAGTTTGCTATGATTTCCATTCGCTTTTAAATTAGTTTTCTATGATTTCCATTCTGCTTTTACATAGTTCGACTATTTATTCAGATATATACTACTATATCAATATACCAAATATAACCGTTGGTATATTATTTTGGTATATTTTTTGAGAATAACAAGCACACTCGACTGTTGCTTACTTATTTGTTTATTAATATATATTTTCTTAACGAACTCTATACTAATAAGATTTTTCGCCTCTTTATGTAGACACCCACAACGGAGTGGCAACAGTTCCTGGACCAATGCTTCGAGTGCCTGGCACTGTTGGCGACCACACGAGGTGCCCACATTGTGTTTGCCCAGGTGTTTGCACATTGGTCGCGGCCCCAGACGTATTTGCTATCGCTGGAATTGGCGCTGGATCATGGCAGTGGACGTTGCTATGAGGCGGCGCGAAAGCTGAAGATGGCCAACGTGGGGGAAATATTGCGAGACTTTGCAACTGTGTGTCAGGCTGTTGTCCGTTTGGCGCCTTTAATGGATACGGCGACGGCGCCAGCGGATGTGGTGGATGAAATGGAGAGCCAGCTGCAAGTGCTGTCGGATCGATTGCTGCAAACGCTGCAGCTGCTGGCCAGCAATCGTGTGGGCAGTCACGATGCGGACAAGGCGAGCTTTCAGACTGATTTGGATAACCTGTAAGTTGTAGAAGAGGGGAATAGAACTCTGACAGAGAATAGAATTTTGTGGCAGTCAGCTTACTGTTGGAATTTTAAACGCATTTTATAGCAGTGAGCTAGCTTGCTTCTTATCGATTATATTTCATTTTATAGTAATCTAATAGCAACCAGCTTGAACATTGAGATTTATATTTAAATAAGTTTTATAGAAATTAGCTTACTAGAAAAATGGAATGTAAGGGGTGATGTTTTAGATATATTGAGTGGCATAGAACTGAGTTTGATGGCAGTCAGCTAAAATGCGTTTCATGGCATCGAGCTTGCTGTTGTGTCGATGCCATTTGATTTTATAGTAATTGAATAGCAATTAGCTTAAGGATTGAGATTTTTATTTAAATAAGTTTTATGGCAACAAGCTTACTAGAAAAATGAAATGTAAGGGGTAATGTTTTAGATATATTGAGTGGCATAGAACTGAGTTTTATAGCAGTCAGCTTACTGTTGTAATTTTGAATGCATTTTATAGTAGCAAGCTATTTGATTTTATAGTAATTTAATAGCAACCAGCTTGAGGATTGAGATTTATATTTAAATAAGTTTTATAGAAATCTGCTTACTAGAAAAATTGAATGTAACGGGCATGTGTTAGATATATAATGAGTGGCATAGAACAGAATTTTATGGCAGCCAGCTTACTGTTGGAATTTTGAATGCATTTTATAGCAGTGAGCTATTTGATTTTATAGTGATTTAATAGCAACCAGCTTGAGAATTGAGATTTTTATTTAAATGAGTCTTATAGCTATTCTAGACAAATGGAACGTAACGGGCATGTTTTAGATATATTGAGTGGCATAGAACAGAATTTTATGGCAGCCAGCTTAAATGCATTTTATAGCATCGAGCTTGCTCAATTGGCAGACTTTATAGTTTCATAGCAGCCAGTTTAAGGGTTTGAATTTGAATTGAAATAAGTGTCATAGCAACCAGCTTAGTTAAAGAGTGGCATGACTCGGACGTAGAATAATTAAGTTGCATAGAACTACATTTTTTAACAGCCAGCTTGTTATTGAAATTTTATGGCATAGATTCACAGATTGCTGTCGGCAAATTCGATTAAATAGTACTTTTACAGCAGTCATCTTGGTAATTGATATTAGTATTTGAATGAGTTTTATAGCAACCAGCTTACTAGATAAACTGAGCTACATAGAACAGAGTTATATAGCAGCTTAGCCTAGCTTTGCTTGTTATTAGAATTTTGAATGCCTTTCATAGCAGCGAGCTTGCTTTTTTTCAATGAAATTTCGTTTTATAGTAGTTTTATAGCAGCCAGCTTGAGGATTGTGTTTTAAATTTTTTATTGAGATTGGAATTTAAATTGAAATTTGTTTAGATTTTAATTCAAATGAGTTTCAAAGCAAATCGTTTTGAACTTGAATTCGTTTTATAATATTTTTGTGACATTCCTTCCTTATTGGTCTCCGCTTCTATTATACGAGTTTAGCATGTTAAATCCTTTTTGAATTTGAATTGAAATGAATGTAAACCTTTCCTTTTTCTCTCGATTCTAGTTACGCTCAAGTTTTATTGGCCATACGCAGCATATTTCCGCTGTCAAAGTCGCTGAACAGCGAACAGCTGCTGCATCGACTCTTTGCCATATTGGGCAGCATCTTTGCGTGCAACAATTCGTTGTCGGCCGCCTCGCCGATCGTTCAGCAGGCGGCCAGCGAGGTGCTGCTCTTCATTGCGACTGTGATACGACCCAAGTGTCTGCTCGACATACCCGAGATCCAAAGTCTAATGCAGGCGGGGCCACGCCTCGGCGCCCAGCTGCCCCGACAAGTCTGCATCAATGTGCACATCAGTCTCGTCAGCTACATGGTCCTGCCATGGAAATCGGTGCCGGAACCCCAACAGGATTATCCCCGACGCCTCTGGATGCTGCGCGAATATATCGATTCATTGGCCCGGAATTTCGTTGAACTCGATTTGGCGGCAGCCGGCGAAAGCAAAGTGGCAGCTGCCACGCTCAATTTGCTCGGCACATTCACCGCTCTGATCGAGTACTTTAAGGCGACGGGCGCCAGTGCCAAGGATATGCTGGCCACCACATTTAAGGTGAGGTGAATTACATGAAGATCATTTTAAATTTTTAAATTAAATGAGTAAAATGAGTTAAGTACATTTGTGATTTAACTGTTTAGTTCTTTATGTGTTAACTGTCAGTGAATTACCTCTTAGTTAACTGTCACTTAGTTAACTATCAGTTTGTTAAAAGTTTCTTAGTTACCTGCTAGTTAAATAACATTCAGTTAGTTCAGTCTGTTAGTTAATTGTCTGTTAGTTTAATGTTAGTTAACTGTATGTTAATTAACTGTATGTTATTTAACTGTCCCTTAGTTAACTGTTACATTTGCGATTTGACTGTTAGTGGATAAAAAACATAAAAACTTTTCTTTTTAACTTCTTCTAACTCTTGCTTTTTTCCTCCTTTCTGCAGCCCATCTTGAACAAGGCGTTGATCATCTTCAATAGCTATGGACTGAGCAGCATTGCCATGGCCATCACGGTGGCCGAGTTCAGTCTGAGCATGTTGCGAACGCTGCCGATGCACTTGGGTGCTCAGTTTATCAAGGAGATGATAACGCTCTTCATCGATGTGAGCAGCAGGTGAGTAGCTCCATCTCTTTCTCTCTCTCTCTATCTCTCTTCATATCATGCTAACTCTTGCTAAATCGTAGGGAACAATTGACGCTGAGTCGACTGGCGGTGATGGAGAAGGTGCTGCAAATGTTTCAACTGATTGTCGAGCAACCGGGCAGCGCATCGTTGGCGCTGTTGCCCAACATCCTCAGCTTTAGCACACAGCAAATATTGCCGCTGTTGCAGCAACAGAATGCGGCCACCGATAGCAGCGAAATCACCAGTTTGCTCTATGCGTTATTCGACAGGTGAGGCGAAGCACAAGAGTGTGTCTTAAGTTAGTTAACTGTATATTAAGCAATTGTCTGTTAAACAATTGTCTGTTAAGCAATTGTTTCTTTGTTAGTTAAATGTCAGATAGGTAACTGTATGTTAAACAATTGTCTGTTAAACAATTTTCTGTTAGTTAACTGTCTGTTAGTAGTAAACTGTTTGTTAGTGAACTGTCAGATAGTTAATAGCATTTAAGTTAGTTAAGTATCAGTTAGCTAACTATCAGGTAGTTGACTCTCAGTGAGTTAACAGTATGTTAGTTTCTTAACTGAGTTGTTTAACAGTATGTTAGGGAACTGTCATTTAGTTAAGTGTATGTTAAACTATTGTCTGTTACTTAACTGTCTGTTAGTAGTAAACTGTATGTTGACAGTTATTTAAAAGTCAAATAGTGTTAGTTAACTGTATGTTAGTTAATTGTGTGTTAAACTATTGTCTGTTAGTTAACCCTATCATGCCCACTGTTGCCTATTGGCCACATTGACTATACATTATATAGTACTTTACTTTATTACTTTACTTATATAAATAGATGGACTGTTTGTTGGTTAACTGTCTGTTATTAGTAAACTGTTTGTTAGTGAACTGTATGTTAGATAAGTTTCTGGTAGTTAACTGTGTATTAATTTAGTTAGTTGACTGTTTGTAGTTAACTAACTAAGACTGTCTGTTAGTTAACTGTCTGTTAGTTAACTGTTTGTTAGTTGGCTATATGTTAAACAATTGTCTGTTATTTAACTGAGTATTAGATAACTGTTTGTAAGTTAACTTTCTGTTAGTAGTAAACTGTTTGTTTGTCAGATATTTAATAACATTTGGTTAGAAAGTTTACTCTGTTAGTTAACAGTATGCTAGAATAACTAACTAACTAACTGTATGTTAGTTTTTAACAGTATGTTAGTTACCTATCAGTTATTCATTTGCAAATTTGTAGCATCGTCAAACTAATCATTGTTTTTCCTTCTCCTCTTCTTCGGCAGCGTGCTCACCTGCAAGTGGCAATTCTTCTACAAGAATCAATTGAGCAACGGCCATGGGAATGGCATCAATGCCAATTGCAGCGACAATTTGCATCCGGATAACTTTATGGCGATCATGAATGCATACGGCCAGATGCTTGTAAGTGGCACCGATCCCAGCAATGTGCGCAGCGTCCTCCTCTCCATGCAGAATGTGAATGAACGCAGTCGCCTGTATCAACGGGCTCTGTTCAAAGAGCAACTGTTGGCATCGTTTCAGCGTGCGTTGCTCAATCTATTGCTAAGTGGCGAAGGTGCTTTGCACTTTGATCTAATCGCACAGGCGCTGTATGCCATGGGTCAGGTGGATAGGCGGCAACTCCACGAAAGTCTCCTCAATGCCTCGCTCCCAGTGGCCCAAAGTGCACTCGAGGATATATGCCAGACAACTGTAAGCAAGCATGTGCATCGAATTAAGTTATTTTATAAAGAAGTTTATTGTACAGGCTGTCAATTAATCCATCCGTTCCATTTACTTAATGCTTTAAAGCTTCTCATGTGATTCTTACACATCTTGAGTAAAATGAGAGTAGAGCACTGCAAAAGATGTCTGATGTAAATTAGTCATAAATAGCAAAAGTTGTTTTCACACACTTAATAACTTGCAACAAAATGTTCCCAAAGCATTTTGTGAAACCTGCAGAATTTTATAGAAAAAAGTGATACTTATTATATTAAAAGCATTGCATGAAATATTTTCAAGCTAGACATTTTAAACTTCATATATAATATCTAAATACGAAGTGTTTTCTAAAGACTTATAAATATATGAAGAATTACAAGAGCGATTTCTTTGATAGAAATTAAATACAAAATGTTCCCAAAGCGCTTTGTAATAACTGCAGAACTTTATAAAAAAAGTGATAAAAGAATAGCTTTCTAAAGTTAATTATAAGAAACTAGCAAGTTTTTAGAGATTTCAAATTTTGGTAGACTTGCTAAATACAAAATGAATACTAATAACTGTTAGTGATACCTAAAATATGAAAAAAAATTTTACATTTCATAAACTTAATAACTAAATTCAAAATGTTTAAAGATTTGAAATTTGCTAGATTTCATAATAATTAAATAGAATTCAATTTGTTGTATTAAGATTTAAGAAATCATTTCATTAGTTTAGTTATTATCAAGTCTAGCAAATTTCAAATCACTTATCAAGTTTTCATAAAACATTCTAAAAATCTTATAAGTGATGCTTGAAATAGAAAAAGAGTTTCTACAGCTATTTTTAAGCTAGAGATTTGAATTTTTTTTTTAAATATAATAATTACTGAATACAAAATGTTTTCGATAAACTTTATAGACGATACTTAAAGTATAAAAAGAATATCAGCTTCAGATATTTCTAAGCTAGAGATTTTAAATTTTCTAAAATTTAATAACTTCATAGAACTATAAAATGAATTGCTACAGCTATTTTTAAGCTAGGGAAATTTAAATTTTCTAAAATTTCATACATAATCCAATATTGAGATATCCCACTAAACTTTCTCTCTCTCTTTCTCTGCTTTGCAGGACATTCCAACGTTTACGCAGAAACTTACACAGCTCATGCAGGATGCGCAGTGTGCGCATCTCAATGAAACCACGTAGGCTAAGGACGTTATATAGGACATATATCGGACTCGGAACAAACATCAACAACTATAACTACACACAACTACACTACAAGACAACCAACAAAAATGGAACCAAAACCACAAATCGCGTGCTCACTCTTTTCTATATATATATATATATTCTACATATATCTCTGTCTCTTTATTTTGTGCTTCGTTCTTTTTTTTGTTTCTTTTTTAATTGTATATAGTCCGTCTCTGTCTTCGTCTCCGTTTCCGTCTCTTTCGTGCTCAGTTTCTATGTTTAGCTTTGTTGGCGTGTGTTCCGTTTTGGTTTTGTTTTGTTTCGTTTTTCTTTGTTATGGGGCAAAGAGGTCCATATGATGATACAAATGCGATCTACAAAAACAATTTATAAAAGACAATGTTTAGCTTGTAATGCGATTCCGTAAAAAAAAACACACACACAAACCACAAGAAAATGATAAAAGTGAAACCTACATTAATCTAGTAATTATGATTACTATAATTATTATTAATTATGATTATGCATTATTTAATTTACATTATTAATCCATACACACACGCAATTCGATAACAAAAAAGTCATACTACATCTAAAAAAAACAACATTAAAAATACTTCGCATAAATTATTGAAGCATTCGATGATGACGACATCATCATCATCATCAACAACAACTTAATTGCATTCATTTAATTTATTATCGCAAACAAAGTTCAGATTAGATATATGCATTGTATATCGACACGTTTCGTTACAACAACAACTAAAACAACAACAACATCATTACGCGTAATCTTAAGTATTCCTTTCTTGTCAACCCAAAATCCCCCAATTCAAATTCAAAATGCAAATTCGATTTAATTCACAAAAAACAACAAAACAAAAATCAAACAAAAAAAAAAGAGAAGAAACTTCATTTTTTTTAAATATATTTTTTTTCCAAATGCATTTTTTGTGAATGAAAAAAAACCAATAAAATATATAAAATACAAATCTTTAATGGCGTTTATATATTGGGAGCTTAAAGTGGAGAAAAATAATGTTAAAATCTTTAACAAGAGATTTACATTTATAATGGCAAATGATATAAGAATGTGTTCGAAAAAAAGATCATTGAAAATTAAATTTGATTTCTACACAAAAAAAAGTCCAACTCTTCAAAATTTCATGTTTTTGCACTTGGTAAATGCTGAGTTCACTTAGGTTGGTTCTATTTAGACATCGTTTTTCCTTAATAATCTTTGGATTATAGAAAGAACTTAAATGTATAGCGTATATCGAGCGTATATATCAATTTTCCAGCACGCGTTTTGCTGAGTTTAAAGAGTATTAAAATAAAGGGCTATAAAACAGTATCTTTATTAAGCTGAATTAGTTAAAGAATTCAATAAAATAAAGTTTAATGACCAATAGAAAAATGTTTTAAAATTTTATTTAACAAGGTTAGTTATAATTAAAACGAATACCAACACTATTAGTAAAGCAATAGCATAGAATAGCTTAGAATAGATATCTTTATTTTAGAAAAATGTTATAAAATTTGATTTTATGCAATTTTAAAGCTATGAATTTTGGGAACAAAGAAGAATTATTGAAAAGTATTTTTATCTATGAGTTAATTCATAATTTTGAGCCTGAGAATTTACATAATTTTTGAAGAAATAAAAATGTCTTATCAAAAAGTAATTTTACTAAAGTTTAGCTTCATAAATTTGAACAAAAAGATAAATCTTTTTAGGATTGTGGTAAATACGAAAAAGTCAATGGAACTTTAATAAAGTTTAACTTCAAAAACTTCAAATAAAATAAGTAAATAAATAAATAAGTAAAAAACGTTGGAACTCAATCTTATAAGATCATTTATTAACACAATGCAGCTGTTGTTGGAGAAAGCCCAACTCTAGGACACAGGTTAGGTAAAAGTGAGGTTATGGTGCGAGTTAAGAGGTAGTTGGGATAGGAGTCTAAGTGCTCAGTTCCCGTCACGCGTTCCACACGCGTTTGCGACAGAACAATGAGGCAAACGACGATATGAATTCAATCTCAAATGTAAATATCAAAAAAATAGAAAGGAAGAGCACTTAAAATTCGACGAGAACAACAACAATAACAACAGGAACTTAGGGGATAGCAGAGACACAGGGAGCAAGTCCTTAAAAGCGACAGCTTCCTCTTCATTGTTTCTGCGCATTTCGGTTCGTTTTTTTTTTGCATTTACGTTCAGGTGTTGCAGGCTAGAGCAATATAACACCGATGGCGAGATACCACGTGAAAGAGAGTAAAATACACTGAAATCAAGAGATTTATAATTAAAACGCGTCGTTGAAATTTGCTGAAATTTTTAGGATATGCTGAAAGTGGAAAATATTATAAGAACGTATTCGAAAATAAATCGTTTTCAATTAAATTTTATTTTTCATAACAAAATGATGCCACTCTTTTAAATTTCATATTTCTGCACATGATAAATGCTGAGTTCACAAAGGTTGGTGTAATTTATAGACTGTCCTTTTACAAAAAGGAATTAAATTTATAGGGCATATCAAGCAAACACAACAAATTTTCAGAACGCATTTGGCCGAGTTCAAAGAGTATGTAAAGAAGATTTTTGCAGGGTATATATGAAAAGGGAATGCCCAAGAAACATGCTTGTTTATTGCTGCAATTGAATTAAATGAAAAGCGAAAGCCATCGAAATAATAAAAATAATAAAAGGGAAACGCGCAAAACAAAACCAACAACAACAAAATGTGAAAAAAAATGGAAAGGAAAGGAAGAAAAAATATCACCCACTTCCGTTGCAGGTATTTCGAGTTTTGTTTTTGTATTTTTTTTTTTTTGTTGTATTTTTGCGGAACAGGTAGCAACTATTTTGCATACAGTCGAGGATCAGATCAGTGTTCGTATAAAGGCATCATCCATCCTGAGCGGAAGTGAATGAAGCGAAGCACTTTGCTTGTTTTTTTCTTTTGATGATTGTAATTAGAATTTTGCTTTCATTTTTTGATTAATTCGTTTGATCAATAAAGAATATTAAATATTTAATTATTTTTAGTGATTATTAAGCTTGAAAATTAAAGAAAAAGCACGGAATTTTTCACTAAAAAGTTATTATTATTGATTATTAAGCGATTTCAATATAAAATTGTACAGTCTTACAAATAAAAATATTAAAAAGAGTTGTGCACAACAAAAATTATAAATAATTTATTTAAATAAACATAATAAAACAAGTAGGAAAGCTGTAGGTAGTAAAACAGTGCGATAGTATTCTTAAAATATACCTCATTAATATGCCACAAAAATACTGAAAATATACGAAATGCTATATTTGGTATATTGATATAGTACTCCTTCGTTGAAAATATACTTCATATAATATATACAGAGTACAAAATGAACCATATTGTCAGCCAAAGCAAAACAAATCAATTTCTAAAATAAGTTCTTAATTTTCAGAAATCCTAAACTAAACTACCATAGACTACAAAATATACCAAATTTGTCAGCCAAAGCAAAACAAATCAATTTCTAAAATATTATATATATTATATATATATTATTGTCTACACAAAAATTCGAGACTATAGTTCAAAAATAATTGATTTTTTTTTTTACCCTATGGCTATTAAGTATAACTAAAATTATTATATGTGAATTTCTTAAAGAAAAAACTTTTGCTTAAAAATAATGATTATTAATTAAGTAACTAAAGTAGAGATCAGCTTATTAACTATTTTTGTTAAACTCTATATTCAAAGTTGAGCAATTTTGAATTTATGTTTAATCTAGAAAATCGTTTGTTTAAAAAGAACAATTATTGGTTAAGCATTAAAGTATTAACTAAAAATGAAAAGGTGTAAAAAAATATGTATAATTTTGAATCTAAATTGTAGTAAATAAAAGATGCAAAATGTTGGATTTATGTTCAAATTTGATCCAGAAATCTAACTCATTGAATAATGACTATAATTTTTGTGTATAGCTTCAAAATAAAAGCTTGTAAATGATGTCAAGTCGAAGGCCTAGTAAATTAATTAAACATAGTTTGTAAGTAAATCAAATTAGAAATTAACACAAATGAAAAAGAGTTTTTATACTTCTACTTACGTTACTCAAGACAATGACAAAATGATTATAGCACGAATTTGATTTGCAAATGCAAAATTGAATTGAACGCGCATACACTTGACCCTCACGGCTCGGAGAAATCAGAGTCCGGGTCCGGGGGCTGAGTATAATTACCCCAGAGCTCCGCAGAGGAAAGCACACAGTTGAGCTCGGGCAGCATTTGGAAACGCGTCGTGGGCCAGCGAGCAAACAAAACAAAAGTGAAAAGAACGAAAGTGAAACAAGGAACAAGGATCCTCAACCCAAGCGAAAAAAGGAATACTCTTATAAAGCAGGATGTCGGTGGAAACGGTGCAGGAGACGCTGCAGCAGGCGACGAGTGCCGGTGGCTTTGGATTGAATCCACTGCTCACCGGTCTCGTTGGCACCTTGCTGGTGATGGCCCTCTATGAGTATTGGCATCGCAATACCCGGGAATACAAGATGGTGGCCAATATACCGACGCCACCGATTTTACCGCTGCTGGGACAGGCGCATCTGGTGGTTGGCTTGAGCAATGCGGACATCTTGGCCGTCGGTCTGGGCTATCTGAATAAATATGGCGAAACGATGAAGGCATGGCTGGGCAATGTCCTCCTCGTCTTCCTTACCAATCCCAACGATATCGAGCTGATCCTGAGCGGACATCAGCATCTGACCAAGGCGGAGGAATACAGATATTTCAAGCCCTGGTTCGGTGATGGTCTCCTCATTAGTAACGGTCATCATTGGCGTCATCATCGCAAGATGATTGCCCCGACGTTCCATCAGAGCATCCTCAAGAGTTTTGTGCCCACCTTCGTTGAACACTCGAAAGCGGTGTCCGCTCGCATGGCCAAGGAGGCGGGCAAAACGTTCGATGTCCACGATTACATGTCCCAGACGACCGTCGACATTCTCCTGTCCACGGCGATGGGTGTGAAGAAGCTGCCCGAGGGCAACAAGAGCTTCGAGTACGCTCAGGCTGTCGTCGATATGTGCGACATCATCCATAAGCGTCAGGTGAAGCTGCTGTATCGCTTGGACTCGATCTACAAGTTCACCAAGTTGCGTGAGAAGGGCGATCGCATGATGAACATCATTTTGGGCATGACCCGGAATGTGGTGAAGGATCGCAAGGATAACTTCCAGCCGGAGGCGCGTGCCATTGTCGAGGAGGTCGAGACGGTGAAGCAAACACCGACGGAGGGATTACGCGACGATCTCGATGACATCGATGAGAATGATGTGGGCGCCAAGCGTCGCTTGGCACTGCTCGATGCCATGGTGGAGATGGCCAAGAACCCGGATATCGAGTGGAACGAAAAGGATATTATGGATGAGGTGAATACGATCATGTTCGAGGGTCACGACACCACATCGGCTGGCTCCAGTTTTGCCCTCTGCATGATGGGCATCCACAAGGACATCCAGGAGAAGGTCTTTGCCGAACAGAAGGCCATCTTTGGCGATCAAATGCAACGCGATTGCACCTTTGCCGACACCATGGAAATGAAATACCTCGAGCGTGTCATTCTCGAGACCTTGCGTCTGTATCCTCCAGTACCGGTGATCGCCCGGCGTCTCGATCACGATGTGAAGCTCACCAGCGGTCCGTATACGGTGCCCAAGAATACCACCGTCGTTGTGCTCCAATATTGTGTGCATCGTCGCGCCGACATCTATCCCAATCCGACCAAATTCGATCCCGATAATTTCCTGCCCGAACGCATGGCAAATCGCCATTACTACAGCTTCATTCCGTTCAGCGCCGGACCACGCAGTTGTGTGGGTCGCAAATATGCCATGCTGAAGCTGAAGGTCCTGCTCTCGACGGTGGTGCGCAATTTCATTGTCCACTCGAACGAAACGGAGGCGGACTTTAAGCTCCAGGCTGATATCATTCTGAAGCTGGAGAATGGTTTCAACATCTCCCTGGAGCCGCGTAAATATCCCACAGTCGCGTAGATCCCCCGAAACAGTCTTCACATTTCCCCTGGACGAACCCGACTATCGAACCCGACTATCGAACCACGCTCCAAAAATCAGTCGTCAATCGAAAGATTCCCCGCCCCTCAATTCATTAGCCAAAGAGTCAGCGAAACGAGGAACTACAACAATAAACACGCAATTTTAAAATATTTTTTTTTTTGTTGGAGATGGAAGAAGTGGAGAAACACAAAAAAACCTTTGAGCAAGTCTCAAAAGTTTTCTTTATGTTTTCGTGTTTTTTTTTTTTTTGTGCTTGGTATACACGGTGTATATCTCTATTCCTATATACTTATTATCGCTTATTAGAGAAACTTAGTTATTAGTGTAATTTTTTTTTTTTTTATTGTGTGCTTATAATATCCATTGTTTTTAGTATTTATTAAGTCACATGGTTTAGACGAAACCCAAAAATAATGAAAAATATATGATGAATGCAAAGGTGGCCACAAGTGCTCCAAAAATGTAAAGAAATCAATGTGTTTGCTTTTCATTTCATATAATTTCTATTAAAAATTTAATATAAATGGTGAGTTTTCATTATTTTTAAGATTTGCCACAGCCAGTCGAACCTAACCTCAAACTGCATTTTCATTGATCATTGCCGGCCTTATCAGAGATGCTAACAAACCCATTAAAGAGTTTTCAATTTCGTTTTGTGTTGTTGTTTTTCGGTCTACAACACGCGACAGGTTCCGAAAGGATGTCAAGCGAAACCGTGGCAAAAGAAGGGGTTTGAGGTTAGGTTACCCGGGGCGGCAATTGCAATAAAAAGCAAAACGAATGTACAAACTTCCGGCCGAGGGGCAACACACAGGTAATAAATGGTTATAAAAAATGAAATTGCTAAGGATCTTCAAATATGTATGTCGGGGTATTTGCCTAGCGCAAAAAAGGACAATGACCAAACAGAAAAAAACAAAATGTATAAAAACGTTTGGCGGCGTGACGCCGTTTGTGTGTGTGTGTGTGTGAGTGTGAGTCTGTATGCATGTGTGTGTACGAACCTGCTCGTTGTTGTCCTTTTTTGGCCGCGCTGCACCCCCTTCATTAATCTTGTTAGCAGCGGGCGAAAAAAAAAGGAAGTTGCAGCTGAAACCGAAAGGATTTCCGTTTCGTAATACGATGCTGGAGTCTGGAAAATTGGATAAGAGTAATAAACTATGTGTATAATCTACACATGCTTAAAAGTGAAAGCCGACACACTAAAACACAAACACCCACAGAAATACGCAAACACACACACACACACATACAGATCGCAAATATGCATATCGATAAGCGATACACTTGGCCGTCGATTTCAGGTTCCAATGCACGCATAACATTTTTGCATGCGTGATTAAACGTTCACAATATGCTAACAATGGCATTTGCATTTGTCACAATCGTCGCCGATAACCTCGGCGATTAATCGCATTACTTAAGCGCTTGCCCCAAAAAAAAAACGAGCAAAATGCAAACATGAAATGAGGTGTCAACTTAAGTTAGTGAAAGGTACAGCATAATGCTAACAAATATGCACATTCTGCAAAGTCCAAGTCGCTTGCAAATGGGATCAAGGACAAAGGGGCATAAATATTTTGACGTTGCATTCGCAGATTGCGGCGCATTAACGCACTAACTGCATTCAATGGGTTGGGCAAAGGAGGAGCATGGTGTGCGCTAGGAGCAGCAGAAACATTGATCAATTTGCGTCATATCGAATGTTAAGCTTGAGTCTGTGACGTCACAGCTCCCACATTGCACGCCCTCTAGTGTGAATGTCAAAAATGTATCAACAGGATAATGCAGCTAGTTAAAAGAGTGCAGCATCAAAGCGAGACGACAGTAGTGACGCCCACTAGCTTTGTCACTGCTGAAATCACAATTAGACAAAGCGAGATAGCAGTTACGCACTTGTGCTCAACAGACCATTAACATTCGCCTCTCGGTAATTAAATGCAGATGTTAGTTGCACCGCTAATTTTTTCGCAAAGTGCGCCAAATTGTTAGTTTTCGCGGCAATCTCAATCGTGTGGTTTTTTTTTTGTGAAATAAGTGTGCAATTCATGGTGAATACGATAAATACGATACAAAAATCATGTAAAACAAAACTTATACGCTGTGCGGCAGTTTATTAATTATGAAATGCAAGTGCGTCGCGACAATGACTTTTGAAGCAGCCGTTAAAAAAGATGGCGATCGCGCGTGCAGCTGAAAAATGCAAATTGTGTCGTTTGATGTCCGGGTTTTTAGTTAAAGTGTTGCGCCTGATTATCGTAGAGTGCTTTGCATACGTTTATAGTATGTAAATACTCAAGCGTTGCTGTTTAAATCGTTTTCTACGCAATTTGCAACTGGCAGCGGAGCCCCAGCAACAACTACAATAGCGGATTGTGGGGCAATATGGCTGCCGCGTAACCCAGCAAACATTTTGTGATTGCAGTTAGTGGTCGCTAATTAAGCCATTTACTGCGCAATAACCGCGGTGTGTAGGACAATCGTCGTCGCGTTACCCAATAAACATTTTCCGTGCGCGCCGGATTCAAAAAAGTGAGTTCCACGATTCAAGTGTCAAGTGTCAAAGTGAAATGTGATAAATGTCATTTTTTTTAAATATTTTTTTTTTAAGTGCATAAAAATGTGTAATGTGTATGTTGAAGTGAGAATTCTGTGTTCTCGATAAAGTGTTTTATGTCACAATAAAAATATTGTGATTCATTTTTTTGTTATTTTTTTGCCAATTTGTTGTTTTTTGTTTTAGTGTTGTGATGTGATTTCAGTGCGTGTGCTAAAAAAAATAAAGTTATAACGCAGTGCGTTGGTGAAAGTGCCTTAAATCACAAGAAAAAAGCTGTGATTTATTATTTATCTTTTTTTTTTTTTTTTACATATTTTTTGTTTGTTTTTTTTTTTTGTGTTTATAAATACAAAAATGTATAAAGTGATAGTGCAGTGTGTTGGTGAAAGTGCCTTAGATCACAAGAAAATATTTGTGATCTATTTTTTTTTTGTTTGTTTTAATAATGTGATGTGAGTTTAGTGCGGGTACAAATAAAAAACGCATAAAATGATTATGCCATCGGTCGGTTATACGTAAAATCAGATCGCGAAATGCATTTAATTCGGTCGGTTATTCGGTATTCGGTAAAATCGTAAAATCGAATTGACAAATGCATTCAAATCGAAAAACCCCCAAAGGAGGAATTCATTGATACCCTGTGTGAGTTTCACTTTTACAAAATTCTTATACACAATGAATATAGATAGAGTTCTAAGAGTTCTAACCATTATTATTATACTTATTATTGCAGAGTGCATTATTTGCTTGTTGGGCCAATGATTGAGCTGTTTCCGGGCATTTATTGTCATTGTAACATAATTGTCAGCTCTTAGCAGCGCATGTGGAGCGACCTCACACATTGCTCTACTCGTATTTGGCAAATCTCAAGATCTGCACAATACTTGCCAATGCATCGAGGAAGAAACATCTTCGGGGAATGTGCTGAATGAGAACAGTACAAGAACGAGAACGAGAATGAGGACAACTCAATCAATGCAGCAAATGCAAACGCTGCCTGGAGAGTTCTTCGTCTTGAAGCCAACTGTCAAAATTGTGTTGGTCAGACAATTGAGAGTTGATGACTCAATGTTTGTCCTTTTAGGCCGCCACCCTGGGCGCAATAGTCAAAACAAGGAGCAACAAGAAGAAAACAGCAGCGTGCACACACGTGGATTGTGGATTGAATTTACCATCAATCCGAGTGACAAACATGTGCAGCCAGACTTCTTGTTTTTTTTTTTTGGAGATGGAGCAGCACGAGAAATAGTAACAAAAAACAGATGTTTGCCTTATGTGTTTGTTTTTTGTTGTTGTCTTTTTAAAAAATTATGTAAATGAGTTTCTAGCTTATGAATGGAACTCAACGGAATGCTCTTGATTATGCGAAGATCGCTGGGGCTTAGGTTAACCGCAGTCACGACCAAAGCAAAGAAAATAATTCTACGTATGCTAAGCGGGTTTTTTTTTTCGGTTTGGCTTGGTTTGGTTTTTGGAAAGTGTTAAACCCCGCCCCGTTGTTGTACTCCTGCTGTGCGGAAAACGATTGTTGTAACCTGCTGCAGAGAGAGAAAGAGCTGAGTGACCTGGTTTAAGCGCTTAAGGACTTAAGGCACAAAGCGCACACTTAAGTGCCTCATTGTCCACTGAAGTGCAGCCACTCGAGGATGCTTAAGTTGTGGCTATATCGAGCATATATGTATATATATATCGGTTATATCGGCTTAGTGCTTAAGCCATTCAGCAAATCGTTTAATTGACACCGCAAAACCAACAAAAAGGATTTCAAACCCAAGATCAGTTGCAAGACGCAAGGTTTAACTTTGAGCTGAGGCAAACCGCATTCATGAATGAAAACTACTTACAACTTACGCTTAGTACCAAGCAAGGTCAAGAAATCTGGCTTAAGCGTCTTAGAAAATGATGTGGTAAGTGCTTCAATATATCTCATTTTTATATCACAATTCTCTAGGATTGGGTTTATTATACATATTATTACTATTTTCTTTGAACTGTAAGAAGTTTTTGGCTGTTTCGCAATTCTAAAAGTATGATTTCGTAATTTTACTATTTTTGTAGATTCTGAATAGATTTGTTGGAATTTTCAATTATTTTAATCATATTTTATGGGAATATAAAAGTAGAATTTTAGTGGAAGAAATACTTTATCGTTTCAGCAGTATTTCTTTTCCCATTTTTATACTGTTACACATCTTGTATTTAGTGGACATATCAGATTTAAACTATATGAGATAAATTTTAAATACAGTTAAGTATCGTGTTTCGACTCAGCTCTCAATATAACTGAAGCACATGTTTTTAACTCGAACATCGGATCTATAGATTCAGTGATTAGTTGTCATATTCCACTTTATTTTAATCATATTTTTATGGGAATATAAAGTAGAATGTTAGTAGAAGACATACTTTAGCGCTTCAGCACTATTTCTTAACCAATGAAGCTATTTCTATACTTTTGTTGACAATCACTTCTTGTACTTAGTTGAAATATCAGATTTAAATAAATCTATAAATACAGTTGAGTATCGTCTTGCGGTGCTGCTCTCGTTATAATTGAAGCGCGTATTTTAAACTCCGCCGAAGGATCAATGAACAACAGCACCTGGAGCGTAACGCAATATGCGCAGGATCTGGCGACAATGTGAATGCCAAACGATTGAAATTGAAGCAGGCTTGGCAGGCTCTGGAGGCGCACACGCCAAGTGTGTGCGCACATGGATGGATAATGAGTTATTACATGAAATGATTTATGAATATTCAATGGTTGACATGATGCGACCTGTTGGGCGTGGCAACGCAAGCGGGGGCAGCACCTAACTGTATTCAGCTTACAAGCCGCGATCCGCGATCGGAATGAAACCGAATATATAGTACATAGCGGCAAAAAGGTTGCAGCCGGTGTCTGGGGCACGAGTTGAGGCCAACTGTGTGTTTGTGAAAGAGCAGGCAGGAATCAGCCGTAAGCCTTTAGCTCATTACAAAAGGACATAACGGAGCGGGAATCAAATTGATTTTTTGACAGCCAACGGGAAACGAAAATACGAAATACGAGAGCTCAGAAATCGAAGGTGAGATCAGAAAGGAGAGAGAAAAGAGATGAAGGGCGTGTCGCATTACCTGGTCCAATATTTAATAAGCATAACGGTGCCCCTTAGGCTTAGGATTTTCACTCATAACGGCGCTGCGCTGCTGAACAGTTAGTTTCATAAGGCAAAAACAATATGCGAGGCACCCACAAGGGTGCACGAGTCCTAGACAAACACACCTGGAACATTGCAACGGGGCGGGGATCAGAGCCCTAGAATCTCTAGCTCTGGACCAGAACTGACTGACTGACTGCTCAATGAATGGGGGTTGTAGGCGCTTCTTGAGTCTCTCTCTCTCCCTCTGAGTTGCAGCCACAGACACTCGTATTACCCAATTCGAGTCCAAGACCGGGCGCTGCAGATGCAGTTGAAGATGCAACTGCCGCATTGTTTTGCCACATCACCATCTTCTCCGCATCGTTTCTTACCTTCTTCGTTGATTTTCTTTTCTCTTTACCTTAGGCTATAAGTATTTATGAGTGTGTGTGTGTGTGTGTGTGTGTTTGTAGATCATTTTGCATCATCTCCGCTTTGGCGGGCTTTGTCTTGTGCCCCGAGCGCCAGGCCAAATGAAGCAGCTGCATGCGCGGGCGCAGGCGCAGGACACACCGTTTAGACGGTAGAGGGAGAGAGAGAGAGAGAGAGAGAGGGAGAGAGAGAGAGAGAGAGAGAGAGAGAGGGAGAGAGAGAGAGAGGACGGAGAGCACATAAAGGAAACGACATGCAATTAACACTGACTCTAATGGTCCACTAAGAGTCTGCAGCCGCCAAAGATTTAATGCATTACATTGAATAAGGTTTTAATAGTAAAATTGTTGTAGAAATTTCGAGGATTCCAAAATAATTCCACAATAACATCAATAAGGATGAATAAAGTTTTAATAGTAAAATTGTTGTAGAAATTTCGGGGATTCCGAAGGATGAATAAGGCTTTAATAGTAAAATTGTTGAAGAAATTTCGGGGATTCTAAAATAATTCCACAACAACATCAATAAGGATGAATAAAGTTCTAATAGTAAAATTGTGTAGAAATTTCGGGGATTCCGAAGGATGAATAAGGTTTTAATAGTAAAATTGTTGTAGAAATTTCGAGTATTTCAAATTTTGTCCCTTAATAAATTCAATAAGGATTAATAAGGTTTTAATAGTGCAACTGTAGTAGAATTTTTGCAGATTCCGAACATAATAGTACTTGAAATTGAATTTATGAAGAAAATATTTTCTGACTTAAAACTTGAGAGTCTACATTTTTTATAGTAATTTTTTTGAATTCGTGAATTTAGTCTTGAATTACATTTTAATTATATACATTTTTAAAAATCCGTGAACTTATTAAGAGAAGATTTTCTGAATATCATCTTTACGGTCTACATTTTATAATAGTATTTCCAATTTGTAAAAATATTGAAACTTTTATTATTATTTTTGTTCTTAAAATTCGTGAATTTAATGAACAAAATGTCCTGAAAAAAATCCTAATGCTATTTAACGAATTCAGCTATTTTTTGTAAGTCGTAAAAGGCAAACCAAAAGTTCATGATAGATTATATTTAATGATAAATCATTTTCATATATAGCCATTTCTATAAATTTCTATTTCTATAGTTCATAAAGTCCACAAAACTAGTTATTGATCGTTTTTCATAGACTGTTTTGTTTTGTTGTTCCTGATATTGGGTATTACAAACACCACATTCAAATTTGCTAAGCTCTAAATACGATTTAATAGTTTTCCTTGACATCTTCGTCCAAATGCAAATTCTACTTATCGTTTACGGTCTTTTTTCCCATCTCTTCACATTGATAATAATCTGTGGTTTTATAAACTCTGACATCATCAATTAGCCCCTCTTTACTCTGAAGCTTTGCATAGAGAACTTGCATAGAGATTTTCCACATGTGAAAATTCATTGCGGTTACAAAAACCAAAAATGGGAAAAACACTTGCAACGATTCCCACGTTTGTTCGGGTTGTTTTGCTGTGCTCAGCTATGCTGTCATTTATCAGGACATGACACACACACACACACACGGGGGGCGACTCGACACTCATTTGAATAAAAGCAAAAGTAACGCGCGCTCAAGCGCAGTGCCTTGTACCTTACCGTCTCTCATGGCAACAGAGCCATGAGAGGTGGAGAATAACAACTAACCAACCCAGCCTCGAATTCCGAACGATCGCTAATGCAAATGCTGCCATATTCTAAGAGAGATAGGAGGAAAGAGAGATAGAGAGAGAGGGAGAGAGAGTCCTGTGTGTCCTTGCATGCTTCGCCGCTTATGAAAATGAACATGATATGCTGATTTAATTCCTCGTTTTTTTGTTTTTCTCATTGCCTCCCTATTCTCTACACCCTGCTCTTGTCCATTGTGCTGGGGATGGGACGGTCTCTAACTGAGACCCCTTGGCCCATAGAGCACACATCAACGATGTATGTAACCATATAACATATGGTTCGGGAAACTGTCCTGACTGTTCTGACTGTTGTCGTATCTATCCCCGTCTATAGGTGTGTGTTTAATGCTAATGACGGTGCATGTTTCATTGTCATTAAACGTACTACACTACACAGGACAAAAACCGTTTTTAAATACGTAAAACCGTTAAAACATTTGAAAATTTAACGAGTCCCTTATGGCATCAGTTCACGGAAAAAGTTCTTTGTAGACTTTTAACTCAAGCAACCTTAGTAATGGAAATTGTCCGGGTACTTTTGTAGCCTTTAGCTAGCTTGAAAGATGAGGGCTTAGTAATGTTAGATATTTTGCACATCAATAATAATTGCAGTATTATAAATTTTAGAAGTTATTTAAGAAATAGTTTTATATGGGGAAAAACGCTAACTTACTATTTGCTTGGCTTATAATCTGGTATATTTTGTACACTGTAGTATATTTTAAATGTACTACAATATCAATATACCAAATACATCTTTTGGTATATTTTTAGTATTAGGTATTCTTTACTCTAGTACTATATAAACATACCAAATATATTACCTGGCACATTTAAGTATTTTTGCGGTATATTTTTGGTATATTTGAAAAATAATACCGCACTGTTTTGCTCTTATTAAAAATGGGCAGCGATGTAAATCAGATATACTTTGTACTCTATAGTATATTTCCAATGGACTGCAATATTAATATACCAAATATAGCTTGTGGTATTAACTTTGATTTTGTGGCGTTACACAACTCAAATATTGTTTTTCATTTCTGAAATGCTGATATTAAAATGATAAAAACACTTTGCTTGACTTTGGGTTTTAAGAGCATATATAATTAACTTTTAATTCAACATCGTAAACATCTCAGCTTAATGCTAGACAAAAAAATGGTTGACTTAAGTCTAAGAAAAAAAAATTTGGTAAATAAATCTTAAATATGAATTCTAAATTCTAAAAGTTAACGTGATGGTTTTTATAGTTTGTTCTCTTTTGCTGTTTTTTTTTTTTTGTTTTTTGGGTGCAAGGTTTCTATATAGTTTTGGGATACTTGTTTTGGTCTCGGTTTATCACTAAGTTGACTATAATAGTGATAGCTATAGCTATTTACAATTGGGAAAAAGGAGAACTAGAGCAGGCGGGGAAAAGGTGTGTGTGTGTGTGAAAGGTTAAGTTTAGAGGCCGCCAACAGTGCCGGCATCAGATTTGGGTGTGTGAGCCTCCCACCAGTCGATGGCATCGATCATGCTCTCATCGGAGAGACAACCGCCGGCGGTGTTGGTCGATTGATCGTGCAGGACATCGGTGAATTCCTTTTTGAAGCTGGGCAAACCGACGACGACATTATCGTAGAATGAAGTCGCCGGTTCTTGGTCATAGAAAGCGGGCAACACCGGGGAGCAAAGTAATTGCTGTTCTTGTTGTTGTTGTTGTTGCTGGAAGTTGTTGTTGATTGCTGGCGGAGAATTGCAGTTGTTGTTGTTGGTGTTGTTGGCGACATGCCTAAAATCGCCCTCGCTGTATTCCTGTTTGATCAGTTGCTGCTGCTGTCGTTGTTGTTGTAACAGTTGCTGTTGTTGTTGTTGCTGTTGTGCGGCACAAGCCTGCAACAAGAGTTCATTAGCAACGGCAACGGCGACAGGTGAAACTGCAACTGCAACTGCAACAGCGGCGGCAGCAGCAGCAGCGGCAGCGGCATCGTCGTCACCACCACTCGGTGGTTGATGCAATGATGAACTGCTGCGTCGTGTTGTTGTTGCTGGCGAGCTGTTGGGACTGGTTGCTGCTGTTGTTGTTGTTGTTGTTGGCACGGGCGATCGCGATAAAGTCGAGGTAAATTTTACACATTCACCGTTGCTTGGGGCAGCTGGCGCAGCTGCAACACCGTTGTTGTTGTTGCTGTTGCTGTTGCTGCTGCTCAGGCAATTTGTGGCAATTAATGCATTAAAATGCTCCTCATCCAAACTGGAGCTATCCTGTGAGCCAGCACCGAGCATATCCGGCGTTAGCAGCTGATACGTGCTTGTGCCCGGAATTCGCACATATTGCAAACCATTCAACGTTGTCACACTCGGCAGCAACTCTTCCTCCCCAGCCGTCGTTGGCTCTGCATTGCCATCGAGCAACGCTGTTGCCATCGCTTGTGATTCATCCAAATGCGGTGCATCCAGCTCATAGTTGCTCAACGAATCGTCGAACTGCTCGTCGAGGCCATCGAACTCATCCTTGATGAACATGAAGCTATCGTCGCCGCTGGACGAACTATTCGAATTGCCGCAGCCAAGCGGCGGAAAGTCAAAGCCCAGCAAACGCTCCAGACTCCGAATGTACTCGACGGCCATGCGCAACGTTTCCACCTTGGAGAGTTTCTTGCTGGCGCCACGTCCGGCGCCTTGGGCCTCAAATGCCTCCGACACCTCTTCGGGTATGCGTTCGCGCAGCGCCGCAAAGCCATTGTTCACCTGCTTGACGCGATTGCGTTCGCGAGCGTTGCGCCTTGCCACCGCCTGTGGCAGGGGCAAACCTTTGCGTCCTGGTGTGCCCGCCGGTCGATTGATCAGCTCCAGTTTCTCCTGCTGACGCAACGTGAGTGGCTTTGGTTGTTGTTGCTGTTGCTGCTGAGGTTGTTGCTGCTGCTGCTGCGATTGTTGCTGACTCTTTTTGCTGAGCTTGGTGCGCTTGGTTGCCGCTGGCGTCTTATTGGCGCCATTCACATTGCACTTGGCATCGCCCAGCGGCCGCTTGCGTGTTGTTGCTGCTGTTGGTGTGGTTGCTGCCGTCGCATTGTGCACGGTACCGAGCATGCCAAAGTCCTTGATTTTGCGTATGATGGTGTTTTGATTGCTAAAATGCTGTTGCTGCAACGCATTGGCGCCGCTTTCGCTTAGCACATTGTGCACGGTCATCTTTTGAAAGGGTTTGCTCACGCTCAACGATTTCACTTGCTGATGTCCTGTGTTCTCCTTGCTGTTGTTGTTGGTGGAGGAGGAGGAGGTGTTTCGTTGGGCTGTTGTTGTTGTTGCTGGCGGTGGCGATGGGCTGAAGCTTAAGGCAGCCATGTCTCTATGAACTCTGTTTCGCTGGCTGGCTAAAGTTGAACTGTGTGTCTAGAGACTCGAATTGCGTTTGGTTTTTCTTTTTTTTTTGTATTTTGTAGATAGGTCCTTACGGTAGGACAGCTGCTAGCGTTCTGTGTCGCGTGCCCGACAAAATGTCATGGGGCGTCAGCGGCGTCGTCGTCAGCGTCAGCGTCGAACGTTGGCAGCGCAGCGCAGCGCAACGGAAATGACTTCGTTGACTGATGGCGCACACACAAAACACAATGCACAACGAACATAATAATAGCAGCAGCAGCAGCAGCAGCAGCAGCAGCGAAGGATACCCGAAGGATACGTTATTTTTGCTGCTGCTGCTGCTGACGTTGGCTGCGCCTGCGTCTGTCGCTTATGTAAAACATAATGAAATGAAAACAACAAACGGCATTTATTTCACACACACACCACACACACACATGACTTTTCATCCCCTAGGTATTGGGTGTCCCTCGCTTTGCCAGCTCGCTCACACACACACGCACATACGCACACACACCTCAGTCAGTCAGTCAGTCAGTCAGTCAGTGAGTTGGTTTTTGGTCTGTCAGTTTCGGCTTTTGGGAAAACTAACATCTGATCGTACCTCAGCTACCTCATCGACTTGCCAGGAGGCTCCTACTCCAGTACCTTCCTTCCCATAAGGGTGGTTTGCTGCGGTCCAAGTTTTGCGCCTTTTGCCTTTTACATAACCATATAACGTGTCGTCTCGTCTCGTCTCGTGTCGTGTCGTGTTGTGTTTATATACCGCCCCTCGCACACATATAAACACCAAGAGCAGCGGCAGCAGAGGCAGCGACAGCGACTGCAATCGCTATTAAGCTCACCAGCTAAAAGTTAGAGTGTAATAGCTATAGCTAGAAAGAGCTAGATAGTCAGCTATAGTCTCTGATATACATATATACACTACACCTTGGTTGTTTCCCACACAAGCGCATAGATCACCTTATGACAACTAAATATTTACCAGTAAAAGTCTAAAGCTTCATCTAGAGTCTTTTAATAATTAACGATCAGCAGTGATAGCTATAGCTATAGAAAGAGATAGATAGTCTGTTATAGTTACCTTGTGGCACCTTATGGCCTACAACTTCAACTAGATATTTTCCAGCAAATGTCTCTTAAGTCTTTTAATAATTTTCGATCGATAGAAAGAGATAGTCAGCTATAGTCAAGCGCATAGATCACCTTAAAGCAAAAGCCTGCAACCTCAACTGGATATTTCCACACAAAAGTCTAGAGCTTCAACACGAGTTTGCTGCTTGAGTCTCTCAATAACTTAAGATTTGCACCTTATTTAGTTCAGGTTCTTGAAGTTAATTTTTTCTTGAAATAGATAGTCTGGTATATAGATCACCTTATCCCAGAATTTCAACAAGATATTTCCCGGCAAAAGTCGATCGTTTGCCATCATCATTAACGCGGTCCTTGAGTCTCTTAGTCATTTTTGATTAGCACCTTATTCAGTTCAGGTCTTTGGAGTTCATTTCTTAATAAGATAGATAGTCAGGTATAGTCATATATACATATATATACACAAGTGTATAGATCACCTATTGCATAAACCTAATACATCAACTGGATATTTCCCAGCAAAAGTCTACTAGTCATTAACTTGCTTTTTAAGTGTCTTAACGATCTTCGTTCAGGCTTAGGTAGCATCATCATGAGCTCGCTTTTGATTAGCACTTTACTCAGTTTAGGCTTATGAAGATCATTTCTCAAATACCCAATTTCGAAACAAGTTTTATTTCTAGCTTTCAACACAGTTTACCATTTGGGCTTATGAAGTTTATTTCTATATTCGAAACACAAGATTTACTTCAATAGCTTTCATCACACTTCACACAACATTTTCCCATAACTTTTCTTGACAAATGTTGTGCATTGAAGACGTCAACTCGCGTAAGTTTTCCACTTAATCACTTGGGTGTTATTCGCATTGTTCGTTTTTTTTTCAGTTTTTCCGAGTGCCTCGTGAGACTTTTACGCCTGTCGCCTTTTCAAATTGGCATGCTCAGTTCTCGATTCTTAGTTCTTGGTTTTCTTTTGGCGAATGGAAAGATCTACAACAATGAGGGTACTGTTGTTGGCAACCCTCTGTGAGGGGTGTGGAGGGGTGTCCTATGATCATAATTCTTAATCATTGCACATTTGTCTTCTCTCTGGCATTCTCAGTGCGAAATCATTTGCCAATTGTTGAACTAATTAAAGATTGAGGAGAAACGCACAAAGTAAAAGTAAAAGTAAGAGTCTTGTGTTAAAATTTGTATGGCTATAAATTGTAATTAAAATTGACAAGATCAGCGTTTAGCAATGGGCTGTAGCTATTGAGTAAGGATCGAGCATTGGTTTTTGGGCAATTAGTGTTTAGGGTGTTGTGCACGGTGGGAAAATACATTTCTTACGTTTCTCGACGTGTGATGCACAAAGCTTGAAACTAGTTTTTTTTTTTTGGGGGAATAGATCCTCTTCGATCGTCTTAAGGCTATGTGTGTGTGTTGCTTACGGTGCTTTTAATGTTGTTTGTTGTGCCAGGTAGTTGAACATGGACCTGAACACACAACAAGAGTGCTCATTGTGTGTGTGTGTGTGTGTGTGTGTGTGTGTGTGTGTGTGTACTTGCTACACAATTTATAAACTTGAGTTCACTTGAAAAGTTCAAGGAAACGTCTACGAAACCGAAGAGGAAGCAGCGCAAGGATAAGAACTACCGGTTTGCCCCGGCTTTCAGCTCCTTCTTCAACTTCAACTTCATCATCTTCTTCTTCTTCTGCTTCTTGTGCTGCCACATTGAAAAGGAGTCAATAGTGGTGTGCGTGCGTATTCCTTGCTTGATCCTTGATCGCCTTTGTTGCTGACGACGACGACGCTTTGACTTGGTTGCGTCCCACTTTGCCATTCTGAACGCGACACGCCCCGAGCAAGACTTGAAAGGATCTCTCTCTCTCTCTCTCTCTTACTCTCTCTCACTCTCTTTTTTTCACTCTGTCTGGTTTCTTGGAAGGAGCTCCTCTGTTTGCTGTGCTCTATGCAAGTCAAGTAGCGCCCATAGTTGAAATTATAATATTATATAAATAAATTTGAGAACTGCCGTTGATCATTATGATGATCGTCATCAGCATGAGATGATCACGTTGATCATCAAGCAACCCCTTTTTTTTCGTCCATTTGGGATTTATAATTTCAATTCGGCGCCCTAACCAACATCAATCGGGGTTGAAATCACATTAATGCGCTGCTCACAAATATGTCAAGTCGGGCGATTATTATTATAAGCATTATAATAATTATTATTTCACATACCCTGTTGTCATTAACAGATCACAAAAGGGTAGCACAATGCAGTAAATTAATATTTTTGCTGAAGTTTTTCTTAAATTTCAATTTTAAATGAAATTGATTTAGCTTAGGTTAACCAATTCAATTCTGTTTTACAGGGTATTTCAAAGTCGTGGCCATGGTTTACTCATTCTATTTGCTTACTTGTTTTATAATTCAGTTTTTAGTTTAATTTTTTCTTTTTGTGTTGTTTGTCGAAAGGGGCTCCGACACATTATGCATATGTGCTGCATAATAAATAACTGAGAATTTGTTGTGGTCTTTTTTGGGTTCGGATCTCTGAATCAACCCTTAACATAATTTCCTATCTGTGCCATAACAGTATTAAATGAAATGAAAGCAAAAATTTAATAAGTTTTCTCAACAATTTCGTGCAAATGTTTAACTAGATTTTCATCATCGAACCCGATACGATTTCAACTTTCAATCTTGCGCACATCCTGTCCAGGATGCTGCTGCTTGTCTCTTGACTTTCATCTTTGGCGGCTTGAGAAAATACAACATTTTGTGTAAATACAAAATACAAAATTAAAAAGAGAAGAAGAGGCCCTAAAGATATTTGTTGGGCTTGGTTTCGGGATTTCGGATTTATTTGCATGCTGTGGGCATCGATTTCACTGGGAATGGGAACCGAATATGTGAATGAATGAATGTATCAGGGAAAGAATATGAATATAGATGAAGAGTGAAATTTGGGAAATGTAAAGTGAAAGCAGAAGAACACAGTCAACACACATTCAAACATCCCTTTCAATTTTGTCAGTCAACTCACACTTGCTCCCCGTAAATCAATCAAGCAAAACATTTTAAGCACGGTTTTTTTGTTTTGTAGTTCTCACTTTATCCTTGAGCCATAAAATTAGCTTTATGAGTAGTGTTCTTCTTCCTCGTCGTCGCGTTGTAATCCGATCGAGACAAGAGCCAACTGATGAAATACATGACGTACCCGAATTTCCTCATCGCTTGCTACTTGTCGTCGACTCAAGTGCCCCTCCACATGGAAGTAGTGTACTACGTACGTATGTCCTTAGCTCCTGTATCCGCAGGACTCCCAGCCCAGGCTCAGCATCTGTGCACACAATTGTGCGCACATAAATTGACTTTTTCTATTCAGGAATTTCATTTATTTCTTTTTCTTTTTGCTTGTTGTATTTTTCGGCTTTACTTCTACACAGAGTTTTGAGTGCACAATGCCGAGTATGAGGAATTATGAATTTATGAGTGCACACTTTTGGGCATTCGATTGCAGTAAGGAAACTTCAAGCGGAAATCCCTTGCGGAGTCACCAACTTGGTGAGCCGAAAATGTGTCTGAGAGAAAAACGCATGAATCAAAAGCCTTGGCGGGGGGCAAGGGGACAAGGATATGTCAAGTGGGAATTAACAAAATAAAAGTGGGAATCAGAAGCTGTAAAGCCAAGTGCGAGACTTTGAGAATGAGCATTAATACTTACTTCATCATAATAATATAGTAAATAACTTGCTTAGTACTAGGTTTAACATTTTCCAGTTAGTGTTTAGTTAAAATTGTAACATTTATGAACAGTTTTAAGTATCCTTTATTTGAAAGCAAGAGAAGTGAATATCATGTTTATATTAATTTTATTTATGGGTTTACTATTATGCTCTTTTTGTACCCGCTACTAAGGGAAGCAGGCTAGAAGGGTATTATAACTTTGTGCCGGCAGAAAATGTATGCAGTGGGCAGAAGGATGCAACTGTGGCAGTCGACACGTCTGTCTGTCCGTCTGTCTGTAGGAACATCTAGATCTCAGAGACTATAAAAGCTAGAGATTTTCGAGAGCACTTGTTTTGTTTGTAACTACAGTATTTATGGTTCCTTAACGTTTGATTGCAATCAGATAAAAATTGTATAAGTTATTTAATGAAATTCTTTTGAATGGGGCTTTAGCTGAGAATCTGGTGTATTTTGTTTTTCATACATTCGGTATAGTTTTGGTATTTTGGTGGTATATTAATTTGGTATATTTTAAAATTAATATTGCACTGTCTTGCCTTAATTCAAAATGCTTCGAAATATAGCCTTTCGTATATTTTTAGTACTTTTGTGTTATATTTTATTTTAGTATATTTTGTTTGCACTGTTTTACTTTCATTAAAAATTGGTAGCGGGCAAATCATAGTCGATAGTATCTATCTTTAATGCTTATATTATTATATGTTTTATTTTATTTTATAAATTGTTAGTTTAATTATTATTTATTTTGTTTGAGTTACTTGTTAGTTTTTTTTTATATTTTGTTTATTTACAAACTATCTATATAAATATCGTTATTTGTTAGTGATATTCTATTTCCCTAGAACTACAAATTCTTGAAATTGTTAATTGGCATTGATGCAAAAGCTTCGGAAGTTGTTTGAAAATGTAAAAGCGCTGATCGTTAATCTTTTTTTTTGTCTGTAGTGTAGATCCCCCGAATGGATGGCTAGATAGATGGATATATGGATAGATGTGTGTGTGCCATTGTCTATTGTTTATTTTGCCATATATGGGCAGAAAGAAGCGACGCGTGCGCCGAAAGTGTGCGTTCGTGTGGAAGAGTCGACGTCCAGTTGGCCAGAACAATGGAGCAGCGCAGCGCAGAGTCGAAGTGAAAAGCGAAAATTGTAATTGAAGTTGAAGTTGAAATTGAAATTTTCCAACGACTGGCAAAAATCGGGGTGCATGGGATAAGCGCACGTGCGCAGGATACAAACATATATGCAAAGGAATTGGGAATCGAAACAATAAATGCTACCTGAGAGGGAGAGAGAGGGAGAGAGAGAGAGGGAGAGAAAGGGAGAGAGAGGGAGCATTGTGGAATGTTCTAGCGCATGGGAATGGCATTGGGTGGTTTTTTAGGCATTGGGTGTCTATAAATTATGTTCACCCTCTCACATGGCTCAATCAAAGTTGCGAGAGAGCGAGAGAATCAACAAATGAATCGTTGTATGGGCTTTTGGGCGCTACAACGGGATAACCGGGAGAGAGACCGGTTTGTGACGCCAACAACACAACCACTGTGCACAGTGGCCCCGGGTAGGATCAGTCGCTCCGTCTCTCTCTCTCGCACTCTCTCTTTGTTGTTTGCCTTGCCTGCCTAATGCCCATTGTTGGCATGTCCCGTGTCCTGTGTCCCTGTGTCCTGTGTCCCGTGCCCGTGCCCGGGCCACTGAATCGCCATTGGCAGCCGCGAAAAACATCTGCTCCTGCTGCAATCGCTCAAATTGCCTCGGTTCCTTTTTGGTGTGGCAATCAAACTATCAGCAAATGGTACGTGCAACCCCTATTTGGAGTTTTATGTTGCTGTTGTTGTTGTTGTTGTTGGTGTTGTTGCTCTGGCATTTTGTCAACAACAACCAAATGTCCACCTTTGAGTTGCTTTGCACAGCTATTTTGGAGTGTGCGTGAGCGCGCGCGCCGTCATCCTACTCAACAGCAGCAGCAGCAGCAGCAGTCGTTTTACTCTGCCTACGCTCCCCTCACTCACATCCTCAAGTTCCAACAGGATTAGTGACGCTATGCACAAGTATCTGTGTGTGTGTGTGTATTTGTGCTTGTCTTTGTATTTGTATTTGTATTTGTGCTTGTGCGTTACACTCTCTTGGTGGTGTTCGCTTCGCTCTGTCGGGGCGTCATCGGCAACTTTTTCCCCTTCTTTTAAGGCTTTTGTGCGCTACAGTCAAACATTGTGCGTGGGGCATTTGACTTGGTGAGACGAAATCGTTTGCGTTTGTTCTTCATCCAAATATTAATCGTTTGAGATGTCATTAAACAAGTTTTATGGTCTTTAAAGGCCATTAAGAAATTGAGAATTCTTTTATCCTATAGATTGAAAGTATTTCTTTGAACATTTATTGAAATGTTAGTGCTTTCTTTAATCTCAGAGAACATGTCATTCGTATATTATAGATGTTAAAGATTCTTTTGATCAAATTTAAAATATTAATCATTCATCGTTCTAAATGCTAGTTGGGGATGCTTCTTTACATTAAAATGTTATGATCTTCAACATCCTAATAAAATCATATTTTGTATGCAATTGCAACTTCAAATTTTTTCAGTAATATAATTGTATTTCATTAGAATTCTCTGGACTAAAAAAAGAGTTTTGGTCTTGGTACTAATAATTCTAGCCTAAAAAGTGCATCGAGAACAAAAAAAATCTTAAACTTCATCATTTTGACTTTAAGCACATTTGATATAAGATCCAAGTTATTAGAAGTAGGAACAGAAAATCTTACAGTTTTAATAGAAAAGATCTGATTAACAAGATAAAAATAATATTACATTATATTTTGCTTTTTACTATTTATTAATTGTAAGGGAAAATGCTTTGAGACAGCTCAACTAACTGAATTATGAAGAAAACCACTCAAAGCTATATAAAATCTGTATAGGAACTTAGATGGATTACAGATTTTTGTAACCTAAATCAAGTATTTTTGGTCTTATTTTGACTATTTCGCATTTTTCAGAGTAATGTTGCTAGTTTTAAGAATTTGTTCTTAAAGTGGTCTTAAATCTTTAAGAACACGATTTTTAAAACGAATGTTTTTGATTTTTTTCCAGTTTATATATTATTATGTATGTTTTCTATGTATGTACATATATAATAAATCTGTTGATAGTTAAAAAGTCTTAAAATATTTCTTTATTGGAAATTTAATTTAATAAAAAATAATGATGTATGTATATAAATAGTATTATTCGCACTTTGCTGTAGGAGATTAAAGCTTCCCGCACAGCGCATTCAACAGTCTTCATAGCTGAAGCCAATGGCAACAGTTTTTCACCTTCCCACCCCAATGCAAAACTTATTCAAAGGAATGTCTGAATGTGTGTGTTGTGTGTGTGTGTGTGCGTAATTGCAACTTTTTTTTTGCAATGGACCAAAGAGGGTGACTGCGCAGGCGCAACAATAGCCAACGTGAAACAAAACAACAACAACAACAATGCGTAATAAGGGGTTAGAGCAGCGCAATAGGATCGGAAGGGGATGGAATGGGGGGTGGGGATTGAGTGTAAAGGGAAGAGGAAGAGAGTACAATGCGCGAAATTAATACGCGAACAATTGGAAATTGAAATGAAATCTATTTGAATAACTGATTAGATCGCAAAAAGCTCATTTCTCTTTCATTTTTGTTGCATCAAACTTGTTGCCGCTGGGCTGCTGGCTGCAAAGGGATGCAGAATGCCAAGGATAATGGATAATGGAATATGAGGGGTGCGGCGCACGCGCAAAGGGTCCTTCAAACAGGGAATTTAATCAGTGACAAGAGCGTTGCGGAATTATGCAAATCACGCGACCAGTAATTAAACGGAAACTTCTCTGTCGCTCTCTAGGGGATAACAACTAAGAATTTGAAATTTTAAATTGACAAAAAAAAAGAAGGAAGGAAACAAAACTGTGCTGTGAAAATACCCTTTGAAATTACGAAATAACTGAGAACCTTTTGTATCGAAGTTAGTCTGGATAACGATTTTTATAAAATTTGTATGATGTGTTTTTAGAGCTTTTGCTCGTTTTATTGTTTATTTGTTATTAATTTAAGTAAGATAATTTTGATTGATTCTCATTTTAAATAGTTTTTAAAAATTCTTTGAACTGTGGGAACTGTAATCAATGATCTTTCAATTCTGATCTCCTAAAAAATCACTTCGATGAAAGTCTATAAACTATGTTTGTCGGTTGATTTTAGATAAGCAACAAACCTGAGTTGCAGCTTAGATAAAAATCGATTAATATTATATGAAATTTGTAATAGCTCAAAAGGACCAAATGGATGTTTTTGGGGGGTTGAAAATAGATCATTGAATGCGTTCGTTACACATTAAGCCATAGAATTGTATTACCCCGTGAATGGAATTTTGAATATACAAATAAAAGGGGAACGCACAGAGCTGAAATAAAATTCAACCACTTTAATTTATAGAACGAAATGACCTTGCAGAGAAGTCGTCACCCGATCGCCAGACTCAGAGTCAGAGTCCTAGCTATAGCGATAGCCAGAGAGGGAAAGAAAAGAGAGAGAGAGAGAGAGAGAGAGAGAGAGAGAGAGAGGGATAAAGATACGACTGGACTGAGGCTTACATATTAATGAGACGCGTGTGGCACAACTGGCAAAGGGACACACACAAATGAAATCAATGACTTTGCTGCTGCCCGCTGCTGATGATGTCCGCGTGTTCCCTATCACCTAGCACCTTTACCCTGCCCCTGCCCCTGCCTCTGTCCATGTCACTGTTGCTGCCACTGTGCCGCTCTGTTGCATCTACCCCTTGTCATTGCCACTGTGCGCGCACGCGCGTTTTGAAGTCGCGCCGCTGCAGGTGTTGAATGAACTGGTTGCGTTACGCCTTATATATCATCTAGCCATGCAGCAGGATGCCTTCTCAATTCAACTCAACTCAACTCGATACGAACTCCTAAATGGACACTCGAAATACTCGAGTTTAGGTCGCATTTTTTAGCATAATTTTTACATGTTACTCTTAGGCAAAGCGCCGAAGGGACGCGTAAAGATCTTGCGGAGTTTGGCATTGATGGATCTTAATTAGTGCACGCAGCTTTGAATCCCTTTTGCTTTTGCCAGTTCATTTGGTTTCTTGTAGGCCAGAGTTACTATAAAGTAATTTGGGCTGAAATTCTTGCGACTTTAAATTGCTAATCTTAATGTGATTAAGTAAGAGAGTCGAGTGCAACACATTTTTAATGAAAGCAAAACAGTGCATTGTTAACTTTAAAATATACCGAAAATATACCACAAAAATGCTAAAATATACCAGATTTTGAAGAAAATACAAGGCCATATAGGATTATTTTTAAAATATACTGCAAAATACTGAAAATATACCGAAGACTATATTTGGTATATTGATATACTATTTCATTTAATACAGAATATACCAGATTGTCAGCCAAAGCGACTACGAGCCGCTAACCCATTTTAATTAAAGCAAAGCATTGCAGTATAATAATTAAAATATATTAAATGTATATACTACAGTTTTTGAAATATACCGAAGACTGTATTTGGTATATTATTTATGTAGAATTACTACTATTCAAAATATATACCATTTTGTATCCTATGACTAGCGGGCATAAAAAGATGTATCGATTTTTTTCTTTTTTAAGTTTGTCGTTAATTTTTCAATTTAAGCTTCTTTCTTTGCTGTTTTCTTCACTCAATAATCCTTTTTTTATTGTTGTTGATCAGTTTTGTAGCTATTTCGTTAACTCTACAAATTTTGCTGCTGCTTTTGATGTCTGTTAAATTCAATGCTCTTTAGGCATTGCTTTGATTCAATGATTTCTGTGTCAAGCGTTGATTTCCTGCTTGCCAACGATGACGATAATGATGATGATGATGATGATGTCTATAGCGATGGTAATGATGATATTTCTCTTTTGTAGAAAATACATTTGGCGTAATTACCGCAACCCGTTCCTTTTGTATGTGTGTGTGTGTGTGTGTGGAAGCCACGCTTCATTGCATCCTTGAGAATTGGCGAAAAAAAGAAAGAAAAAAGGTTTGAAAGTACTCAGTGTCTGGGATTGAAAAATATTTACGGGCCGCTGCATTTAAGCGATGCGGTTAGACATCGAGCTCTTGTTACTCTCTGGCTCGAATGAGGATTTAAATGCACTTGAATGATCGCTTGAGCGGTCTTTGAGCGCGTTGAATGCGTCAAAAGTGAATTGTAGCTCAAGGATTATGAGCTACTGAAGTATGCCGCTGCGCCAGGATCAGGATCAGCATCAGCATCAAACGGTAAACTACTTGCTGTCGCCAACTGCGGCAGTTGAGTTGTATGTTAAGATATACATAGATGCAGCGTGTGGTGAGCGCACTTGAAATTGGAAGACGACTCAGGCGGACGACAATTAACCTTTAATCGCTGTTGTAGCACTTTGGCTTGTGTCTCCTCTCTCTGCCTAAGATAAGATACTAACTTGGCCCTGTCATTCTAACAACCTGCGCACGACAAATTATGGCCCTTACGATAAGATATTGTTACAGCTGCTTTAGCTCTTGCTCCTCTTGCTTCTGTTGCTGCCCTTCTTTGTTTTTTATGATTAATCATAAGTTGTCTCTGGTTCTTTTCTTTTTTTTTATACAATTTCATGGAATTTCATTGCCCCATTGATGACAGACAGTAGCCTTCTTCTTCGTCCAACTTCTTGTTTGATTAAATGATTTGTGCATTTAGTTGATTCCCTTATGCATTCAGTTTGTTTTGTTTTGGGTTGCAACAATTGATTGACCAGACTTGGCCTCCCTTCTCATATTGAACCTGTGAATGGACTCACTCCCTGATCTTGGTCTGACCCCGGGAAACGAGAACGGGAATGGGATCGGGAATCTATTCTGTTTGGCAATGTTGCAATGTTGTTTACTCAAAACAAGCCCTCGCCAAACAAAAACATGACAAACGCCCCGTTTCGTTTCTTTTCTTTTCTTATTATATTTTACGCTTCTTCTGCTGTATTCACAACTTTGTTTATTTTCATATTATTTCTCCCTCGTCTTCTGGATTTTTGCACTTGTTTGTATTTTTGCTCAATTAAAAAAGTTCCTTGTATTTTCCATCCAGTTTTTCTCAGTTTTACACATCGAACTCATTGTTTTTGGGATGCGTTGGTTTTTCTCATTGTGACTTCTTGGGTTACCTTTTGGGATGATTGCCCAATGCGATCAATGTGCCCACATGCTGTGCGTTTGTTCTTGCTTGGCTCGGGAAAAATTGTGAAAAAAGATGCATGCATTGTTCAACGGCAACACAAAATCTTGGCTCCTTCGCCATTCACTCTGCACATTCTTTATGCATTTTCCACGGAAATTACGAATGGCATTTAACAAAAATCAACTAGATAGTATGGCATTTATATTACATGCACGATTGATTGTCTTCTCCTTTTAATAGCTTGCCAGTTTTTGACCTTTTACTGTATGAACTACAATTTTTGTTTTTATTGCTATCAGAGCTCAGATCTCTTTTTTTGAGAAAGTGCTGATAAAAAGAAGACTTAGGAAATATATTATACTACTAGCTACTCGATTTAATTGTTGTGCTAAACGTATTTATTTAAAATCTAGTATATTTTGTACTATATATAAATTTGGTATATTTTGGTTACTTTCTACGATAAATTTGTGGATTTAAGGATTTACTCTATGGTATATTTTGTAGCTTTCGGTATATTTTCAGAATTATAAATTTGTATGTTTTTGGAATAGTATCGCAGTGTCAATCCTTAACTCTATGATATATTTTCCATGTAGTAGAATATTTGGTATACCAAAAGTAGCTTGCGGTACATTTTAGTATTTTTTCAGTATGGTAATTTTTATATTTTAAGAATAATATCGCAGTGTTTATCCTTTACTATATGATATGTTTTCCAAGTAGTGGTGTATTGATTTTCCAAATGTAGCTTTCGGTAAATTTCAGTATTTTTTTCAGTATGTCATTTTTTTATATTTTTAGAATAATACTTTCCACTTTCGTGCCTTTATGATATATATTTCAAGTTATACTATATTTATAGGCCAAATGTAGCATTCGGTAGATTTTGATAATTTTTCCAGCATGATATTTGTGTATATTTAAGGATTAAATCCGCTGCTCGGTATATTTTGGTACTTTTTTCAGTATGTCGACGATTATGGAAAATGTATAGCAGGTATTTCATCCGTAGCTTTATTACTTATTAAAATTGATCTAGTCAAAGTTGATTAAAAACAATAAAATGTGTACGACTGATCCCTATTCTCTATATATAGCTAAAAGTTAAATAGAAACGTTTTAACTGTGACATGTTATGCGCATTCTTTCGTTAAGCAGATTACGAAATGCAGTTCAACTCTTTAGAGATGTGCTTTACTTAAGAGTTCGACCCATGTCTGCCATTGCTACCTTTCTTCAATATAGATTCAATGCAATCTTCTCTTGTGCAAATGTTTATGTTCGTATTTATGGCACAGAGCATAATCCTTTTTAAAGTAGCAGCCAAAACATTTTCTTAGCTGCTGCAGCTCAAGAATATTGCGCAAATATCAGTCTACATGCCCCTCATGTTCGTCCTTCGTCCTGGCTGCCTTGCAGGCTGTGTCAATAAGATATATCACTGCCATATACTGTGTGTTTCGTCCATTGTTGGCCTAGAAAACATTTTGCAGAAACCACAAAAATTGGTACACAAAACTACGTTGTTCTGTTGTTGTTCCAGCTTCTGGGAATGTCTCCTCCTTTAAACAGAGATTCAAGATTGTCTCTCACGTTTTTTTTGTTTTTTGCTGTTCCATTCCGTTTTTTGTCCAGCTACAACTCTGGGAAAATGGTGCGTGATGTTTGTGCAATGTTGCGATTTTGTGTATCGTGTATTTTATGCAATTTCTTTTTCGTTGTTCTCAGTATTCTCGGTATTGGAAAGGATTAAACAGGACATGTTAAAGGGTTTTTGCTATTGCTTAAGCTGTTGTGCGTGGGGCCAGCGACAGCTGCTAAGGGGCAAAGATTGAGCGAGATTTTGATAGAGATTTTTGCTGATTTCACTTTAGGTAGGACTTTATCATCGGGCTCTGAAATTTTCATTTGAAAATTTACTTTCTTTTTGCATAGTTTTCTTTGTTGATCTATGTATATGAAAAACTTTATATTTGAAATTTCTCTTACTCAACTTTTTCTGTTGATCTATCTTAAGAACTTTATTTTGAATTTCAAACTCAACTTAAACTTTATTGAGTAGCATTTCCTTTTTTATTGCATAGTTTTTCTGTTGATCTTTATTAAAAACATTATTTATGAAATGTCTCCAACTCAACTTAAGCTTTATTCTATAGCATTTCATTTCATTTCGTCCAGTTTTTCTGTTCAAATATATTAAGAACATTATTTTCGAATTTCCTCTAGCTCATCTTAGATTCTGCAGCACTTCCGATGTTCTAGTAGCGTTTAAATGGCTCATTTAAATATCCGATTTCCATTTGCCTTTTTTTTTTGTTCTAGTTCGCTCTAGTTTAGCTGCTCTTTTTGGTGTAGTTTGGTCGCGTGGTTCAATGCTGGCGACACTTGAGAGTCTTGGCCGCTTATCAAAAAGGCGGCTCTAAAGTGAAATGGGACTTTAGATGTTTTGCCGACACACACACACACACAATGCCGTCGTCAAGTGTCCGAAGATCCTTTTGGCATGTTTGTTTATTTAACTGTGCACAAATTAGACGACAAGCCAGACGACGACGACGACGTCTCTCTGGAGATGCTGTCTGCCAGAGAGATCGACTCTCCATGCTATGCCAAGTCTCTGCTATCTAGGCCACTTGACCATTTGTTTTTTGGGACGCGCCTATTTAGATAAGAGCGAAAATGAGACTCTGTGGCACTCCAAAAAAAAAAAAAAAAACGGATCGACTCAGCATGTTTTGTGCTGATTTGCGTCTCAGTTATGTGCCGCATGTTGCAAACTTAATTGTTAATGCAGAAGCGAGAGAAGAGATCATGATGCTAAAAAGGAAGACGCATCTAGAACCCGACGTGTGTTCTCAAGCTGGCTCATAAACATTTTGGGCTGCTGGCTGGCAGCGTCCTAATTAAGTCATTTCGCCAGCTTGTTACTACCGTCCAGCGCTCTACGCGTTCTCGCTGTGTGTGTGTGTGGACCAGAGAGATGCTAGACACCGAAAATGCTGAAATTCCGCATAAATTCCGCGCTCACAAATCACATTTATAATGGGACTGCGCAATCTGTAACACACACACTGAGCAAAAATGTCAACTGTGTTCTCGAGCAGTTGCAATTTTAAAATTGCAAATTTTATTGCAGCTTTAGACTATCAAAAAATAATGCAAATATGTTTTGACTACAACAGAATCAAAATTAAAATGTAAATGCATTTGATTTTAAATTACTTAATTACAATTATGTTTTTGAGATCATTTTTGTAATCGGTTTTATAGTTATTTCTGATATTAAGCTACGTTAGCTTGTAATATACTGAAAACATATTGGAAATATACTGAAAACATGCTAAAATATACTGAAAACATACTAAAATATACTGAAAACATGCTTAAATATCATTTCAGCGACCCTTTTCCTACATTTTCTCAAAGTGCATGTATATTTTTGATTATTCTTATATTTATTTTTAATATTCTGTCTCCAGTTTAATTCTTGAATACTATTCCCGCCGAGTTAGTTTGTAATATACTGAAAACAGTCTGGAAATATACCAAAAGCATGCGTAAATATCATTTCCTTTGGTCAGCGACTCTTTTTCCTACATTTTTCACATAGTGCATGTACATAAATGTAAATTCATTTGATTTGAAATTACTTAATTACAATTATGTTCATAATTTTACATAATTTTTTATTCGTTTATATACTTGTTTATGCTATTCTGGCTTTAGTTTAATTCTTGCATATCATTAGCATGTTTTTAGTGTATTAGAGAGAGTGAGAGGTCACACTTAATATAATAAAAATTTGCATACAGCATGTTTTTCGGTATATTTAGGTTATATTTGCAGTATATTACATGTTTAAGTAGATCGCACTTAATATACTAAAAATATACTTACACATACCGCCCATTTAAAATGGTACGAAATATATACTAATTATACAAATTGTAAGCAGGTTATACTGAAGTACTCAAGCTCTTATTCTAATAAGGTGGCACTAAAATTTGGAATATATTAAAAAACATGTTAAAAATATCATTTCCTTTGGTCAACGTCGCTCTTGTCAAGCATTTTCTCAAAGTGCAGTTCCGAGTTCCGTCTTGGGAAGAGTTGCACACATCGTTTGATGCCCAGCGCTATCTGTCGCGACGTGGCGATAAACAGCGGTTCAGGCAGCACACAGGATTTGAAGGGAAGAATCCAAGGATCGCTGGGGATCAGAGGCACTCACTTGTTCGGGCGGTTTGGGACTGCGACTAATGAAGGCCAGGCGTAAAATGGCTTGATTGGCATAGACCACACAGCGCCCTGAGCATTGACTTTGAGAAATTAATTTGATAGCAACTGCGCTGGTTTTTTTTTCTTTTTGTGTTTGTGGTTGCTTGAACAGGTATTACCTTAGTCTAAGGCACAATTTGGCCGCCTGTCTTGTTAGGCTAATTGACTTCTTGGCCAGTGGCCAAGTGGAGACCACCTTGCGCGTGTTTATAAGTTGTTTGCCTCAATGATGACAAGCCAAACAACCGACAAACGGCGAACCAAACAGCAGCAAATAACCAACCAGAGAGAGAGAGAATGGCAACTCGCAACTCGCAACTGGTTGAGCGGCGCTTTAGCAGCTCAATTAATCAGCTTTAAAGGGTACTTAGACCGACTACAGGTGTGTATCTCTGTGTGTGTGTGTGTGTGCAGGGTGTGGGAATTTCTCTTTTGTTTTTTCATCATCATCGCTGCCAAATCGCATTGAAATAACTGAGCGCAACAAATGCTCAACTCGAAACAACTTAATTTTCAATAAACGTTTTTCGCTTCTTTCTCTTTTTTTTTCTCCTTGTTTTTGGTTTCCGGAAGGAAATGAACAGGCAAAATTTGATGAAAATTAAATTGAAATTTCTTAATTTGAAAAGTGTTAGTAATTGATTATTGAATTTTGGTTAATGAAGTGCCATGATTCTTGAATACTTCTATTTTGATAAGTAATCTATCAATGACTCATTTACATAAATGTAAATTCATTTGATTTGAAATTACTTAATTACAATTATGTTCATAATTTTACATAATTTTTTATTCGTTTATATACTTGTTTATGCTATTCTGGCTTTAGTTTAATTCTTGCATATCATTAGCATGTTTTTAGTGTATTAGAGAGAGTGAGAGGTCACACTTAATATAATAAAAATTTGCATACAGCATGTTTTTCGGTATATTTAGGTTATATTTGCAGTATATTACATGTTTAAGTAGATCGCACTTAATATACTAAAAATATACTTACACATACCGCCCATTTAAAATGGTACGAAATATATACTAATTATACAAATTGTAAGCAGGTTATACTGAAGTACTCAAGCTCTTATTCTAATAAGGTGGCACTAAAATTTGGAATATATTAAAAAACATGTTAAAAATATCATTTCCTTTGGTCAACGTCGCTCTTGTCAAGCATTTTCTCAAAGTGCAGTTCCGAGTTCCGTCTTGGGAAGAGTTGCACACATCGTTTGATGCCCAGCGCTATCTGTCGCGACGTGGCGATAAACAGCGGTTCAGGCAGCACACAGGATTTGAAGGGAAGAATCCAAGGATCGCTGGGGATCAGAGGCACTCACTTGTTCGGGCGGTTTGGGACTGCGACTAATGAAGGCCAGGCGTAAAATGGCTTGATTGGCATAGACCACACAGCGCCCTGAGCATTGACTTTGAGAAATTAATTTGATAGCAACTGCGCTGGTTTTTTTTTCTTTTTGTGTTTGTGGTTGCTTGAACAGGTATTACCTTAGTCTAAGGCACAATTTGGCCGCCTGTCTTGTTAGGCTAATTGACTTCTTGGCCAGTGGCCAAGTGGAGACCACCTTGCGCGTGTTTATAAGTTGTTTGCCTCAATGATGACAAGCCAAACAACCGACAAACGGCGAACCAAACAGCAGCAAATAACCAACCAGAGAGAGAGAGAATGGCAACTCGCAACTCGCAACTGGTTGAGCGGCGCTTTAGCAGCTCAATTAATCAGCTTTAAAGGGTACTTAGACCGACTACAGGTGTGTATCTCTGTGTGTGTGTGTGTGTGCAGGGTGTGGGAATTTCTCTTTTGTTTTTTCATCATCATCGCTGCCAAATCGCATTGAAATAACTGAGCGCAACAAATGCTCAACTCGAAACAACTTAATTTTCAATAAACGTTTTTCGCTTCTTTCTCTTTTTTTTTCTCCTTGTTTTTGGTTTCCGGAAGGAAATGAACAGGCAAAATTTGATGAAAATTAAATTGAAATTTCTTAATTTGAAAAGTGTTAGTAATTGATTATTGAATTTTGGTTAATGAAGTGCCATGATTCTTGAATACTTCTATTTTGATAAGTAATCTATCAATGACTCATTTACGGTCTTTAATTTTCAAAGCATAAGTTTATTCTGTAATTTAAGAGTATTGCTATATGAGAGATAGAGCTATAATCGATAGAACTTGTTATGTTTCTACGCAGATTAAGTTTGTTTTAAAAATTTGGTCAGATTAAAATTGTTTAAGTTACTGAAGAAATTCTACTGAAGAATTCTACTATGGGTCTTAGTTAGTTTGGCTGACAATATGGTATATTTTGCCCTCAATGGTATATTTTGAATGTGGTATTATATCAATATACCAAATGTAACATTTGGTATATATTTAGTATTTATGCTTATACTTTACGCTATGGTATATTTCGAATATAATAATATATCAATATACCAATGTAGCCTTTAGTATGTTTTTTAATATTTTTGTGGTATTTTAATTTAGTTTTTTTTAAAATTAATACCACAGTTATTTATTTGTTAATGTCATAGACGACTTCAAATAGAAAAGAGATAAGAATGAATATTACAATTGCTTTGAAAAATAACAAGCAAAATAAAGGTGCATTTTATTTTGAAAATATTAATTTGAATTTGGAAACTTTGTTTAATTTAAGGAAACATTCATTAATCAATTAAATGGTAAAACAATTATGACAACATTCTACTCAATTTGCATTTAAAATAAATCCCTATTAAAAATATCTGTAATGATTTCTCAAAAATGTTTTTATTTATTATTTCAAATCTAGTATTAAATACTACAGCTGACATTTTTCACTTGTTATGTACTCGCTTTTTATGTTTGTAAACTGATAACAAACTTGTAACGATTTTCTTAATTTTCCCATAAGTTTGCTTGTGACAATCTCAGTGTAATATATGATGTCACTATAATCTCAAATAATCACATAATATTTACAATCAATCAACTCCCAACAACAAGGAGTCCCGAATCAGATTTAAGAAATAGTAATGTCAACATTTGAGAATTCAAGTGAAATGAGAACTGCTTTTGGGCCTTTAGGGCACACCCCCTTGAGCCTTGATCGTCCTTCGAACTAATTTTTTTTTATAGATGGGTATATCAATGTCAACATATCAATTTCAAATTCAATTTCAACAACATGGAAACGTTTCATAGGAAATTGTCAAGCAACAAATTCGAGAGAGATGAAAGTGAAATTGTATATGGGTCGTAATTTTTGTGATATAGATCTCGTTTATGCTGCTGCTTTTGCTGCCTTGTTTGGCTACTGATTGCATAATAAAACGCCTTAAATGCCAGATTGTAGATCAACATGAGTGCTCTCGGTGTGCTTATAAATCAGGCCAAAGACTGAACAACTCAAGAAGCTGGAAAGGATGAACAAGAGGCGCGAGTGGTGCCACCTACGGTTTTTGTCATTGTGTTTATGTCATGTTTAGTGTGTTGTTATTGATATCGATGTCGATGTCGATGTTGTTCAAGTTGTTGTTGTTGCAGCACCTGCAGCGGTAGCTCGGCTCCTTTACCTGCCACTGGGCAAAGGGTCAGCTATTGCTATCTTGAGCTGACATCACTTTGGCTTAATTAGAATTCAGCTAGACCATAAATTTAACCAACGCTCCCACACACTCTTCTATTCGACTTGTGCTCCTTTACTCTATACTCCTTTTTCTGTATCTTCTCCTTCTCTTGTTTTGGGTTATGTCATCCTTTTTTTTGTGGGGGCATAATGAAAATGTTATGCAACATAAATTACAAATATGTATTGCGATGCACTGACTCGGAAAGAACAGGCCGCCAAATCAAAAGCGATGTCCTGTGTTGTCCTTTAGCTCCTTCGTCCCCAACTCTTGTTTGTGTCTCCACAGCACTCTCTCTCTCTCTCTCTCTCTCTCTCTCGATTTGGTTTCTTTCTTGGCCCGCGGTCAATGTAGCAAACGGTAAATGTTGCACCTGCGATCCTTGGCAGCTGCTTTCTTACAGGTGCGCGTGCGCAGGAGCAGGACATGCTTACACACACACACACACACATTTATATAAACATTTGTAAAGAAAGCGAACGAAAGCCAGCAACAAATTGAGGCAAGAAAAGCAGAAGTCTGGCTTTGTCTGGCACTTGAACTGCGGCATAATCCATATGACCTCCGGCGGGTTCAATGTCTGATGTGTGACGTCAGCAAGCACACACACACACACACACACAGACACGTAGAAGAGATCGTCTTTATTATGAAACTTCCTGCCTGAAATGACGAGCGGAAATCACAAAAATGAGTTCGCTTTCCGGTGCTGCAGCAATGCACAAAAGAAAGGGGAAATCTCGTTGCCAAATTGAAATGCAATAAAATTTACACTTGCGCAGCAGCGGCGGCAACAACAACAACAACAACAACAATTACATTGCGAACTCTGGACACTCTCTAGGCCCCACATTTATGTTAACTACATGGCAAAAGAAGCAGCAACAGCAGCAACAGACAATGCAACAAGTTGTTAATAGCAAATTTACCTGGTGCACCACACAAAAGTGACGCAAAAGCTTTGACAGTCAAAAGAAGATCTCAATATTCAAAAATATTATGCATATTATAAGCGATTTCATTTAAAACAACTAAGAAAGCTATACGATTTTAAATAAAATCAAAAGAGTGCGGCATTATTCTTAAAGTATACTAATACTAATGGATACTAAAATATACCAAATGATATATTAGATATATTGGCCTAGTATTACATTTAAAATATACCAAATTGTCAGCTAAAGCAAAAAAGTAAAGTAGTGAGAAGGCGTTTTTTTCCAATCTGGTATTTTTTGTGCTCTATGGTATATTTTGAATGTATTACTATATCAATATACCAATGATAATTGAAATATACATTTTGGCTATACTTTCTATTTGCCTAATTCAAATTAATTTGTATTTAAGATTAACTTTTAATATATATGTATATTTCAATTTTTAAATTGTCATACTCTAATCAAGTTTAATTTCAATTAATTTGTATTTAAGAGTAATATAAAAATTTAGTTATTTATTTACATGGTTATTATTAAACAAAATAATATAATAACTAAAAGAAGGGAGTGCTAGCAACTAAGGCCATCGACTCGATATAAATATACAAATCTTAATAATTATATAATAATCTATAATTAAATAGATAGATTTAGAGTTGAGTTAGCTTTGAATTGACAACTTTGTCGGCTGTTGAGTGCGATCGATCGATACAGAAGGCAGACGGACAGACAGACAGAGAGACGGACAGAGAGACAATCCGCACTCGACATCGACAGACATTGCGAAGTAGAGGAGAAACGACGTTTTCCGTTAACATCAATCTTGAAGATCTGCCAGCTATAACAGAGCCCACGCGAAAGAGATAGAGATAGAGCGATAGAGTAAGAGTAAGAGAGAGAGAGAGAAAGGGCAAAAGAAGAGAAGAGGAGCAAACTAAGTGTGTGTGTGTGTGTATATATGATAAACTGCAAGTCTAACTAAATGACCTGAGGACTATTGTGATATTTTATTGTATTAAATCGCATCCGACACACGACGAAGATGCTGCTGCTGCTGCTGCTGCTGGTGACTCTGCAGTTGGGTTTAAGTTTGAGTTTCGATGCGAACGATCGACTCGAATTGAATCGAATCGAGTTGAATCGAATGGAATGGAAGCGCTCTGCACAGGAAGCGCCAACTTGCGCCAATCTTTAAGCGTGTTATTAGTGTTTCGGCATATTTATTTATTATCATTTGGCTAAACTTGATCAAGTAAACTGGCGGGGCCAAAAGACTGAACATGACACAACAGAATGAAAGCGGTGCGAAGCTGTACTACATACTACGATATACGATATAGTATAATATATTATTGATGCTTTGAGCTCAATCAACGTACATACCTACTTTTGATTACTTAACTTTTTGGTGGCTCCTTTGGGACATTGCCACATTGATGACATAACTTGCGTGTAGAATTTTTGTATGACTTGGAATTTGTTTTTTGTCTGGCATTGGGGAGGGGAGAAGGAAAAGGAAAAAATACGCGTAATTTCTACATTTAAAGTGCAAGTGGTGAACTTGAGAATTGGACCCAGGGGAATACACGTTGAGGAGGATCATTGAACTGAAGATCAAAGATCAAAATACGAAATACGAAAAAAGGCGAACAGATCAGAACAATTAGTTTAATTATGCCGAGAACATGGGCAATTTTTTGGCATGAGGTGACAACGATGCGACATGATGATGATGCCCCAATCCAGCAGCTACAGCAGCTGCTGTGCATCGCATCGCATCGCATCGCATCGCCACCAAGCAACAACATCATCAATTGGGTAATTTTAGCTGTGCAACTTGTTAGCACCGGGTCCCGCATATATACTATATATAAATATATATATATGTATGTATATGCGCGGCAAGCTTCAGTTTCAGCGAGAGAGAGGCTTTGAAAAAATAAAAGCAAACGAAAAAAATCGTGAGGATCACTCAGAAAACAAAGTCTTCACTCGCATCGCATCGCATCGAGTGCTGTTGTTGAGAGTCGTCTTTCCATATCATTAGTTGTAATTGATCCTGTGTGATCTTTTGATTTTGCGTCAACGCTGACGTTTTTGCATACCGAGTAAAGCAAAGCGAGCGCGCGCCATCGACTTGTGGCACGTTCAGTGACTGATGTCTCTCTCTCTCTCTTCCTCTCTCTCTTTCTGCCCTGCCCCTCATTAACATGATCATCAACGCTGTCGTATTTGCTTGACTGCCAGCAAATTAAAAACTCAACTTGCAGCAGTCTCAAGACTTTTTATACCCGCTACCCATAGGGTAGAAGGGTATTATAACTTTGTGCCGGCAGGAAATGTATGTAACAGGTAGAAGGAGGCATCTGCGACCCTATAAAGTATATATAGTCTTGATCAGCGTCAACAGTCGAGACGATCTAGCTATGTTCGTCTGTCCGTCTGTCTGTCTGTCCGTCTGTCCGTATGAAACACTGGATCACAGAGACTATAAGAGATAGAGCTATCATTTTTTTTCGACAGCTTTTGTTATGTTTGCACGCAGATCAAGTTTGTTTGAAATTATTTGCCACGCCCACTTTCGCCCCCGCAAATTGAAAAAATCGTATAACAAGTGTAATTTTAAAGATACAGTTGCAAATTTCGGTATATACAATAATGAATACAGTCTTCGCGATCTTTGCAAATTTAGTTGCGATCAGATAAAAATTGTAAAAGTTATCAAAGAAATACTTTTGTATGGGCAAAAACGCTTACAATCTGGTATATTTTGCCCTCTTTAGTATATACTGAGTGTAGTACCATATCAATATAGCAAATATACAATTTAGTACATTTTCGGTATTTTTGTGTTATATTATTTTTAGTATATATTGGAAAAAATTCCGTAAAATTTTAATTTCATTTAAAATGGGTAGCGGGTATCTCACAGTCGAGCCCACTTGTTTTTTTTTTTACCTTTTACCTTTTTTGCATGCGGCCCACGTTGTTGGTTTGCTCTCCATCTCTTTGGGTTCTGGGTGAGCCCCCATGCCAGGCACACTGGAGTCTTCTCAGTTTATGCTGGTGCCCAGTGCCCAGAGAACAGTGCTGAGGTAATTGCCTGGGTCCTTTTTGCCATCGTTTAAATAGCTACTGCGGGCGAATATTTAACTAACTAAGTGCTGTCAATACCTGCTCCTGCTACAGGACGCTTCCACTCTTGCTTTCTCCTTCTCTTTGCGCCGAAAGTAAAAACGGCTGAAATGCACTTTCAATTTGCATTTGTTACATTTTATCCAGCTGGGAGGCTGCTCAATGGCATCGTTTGTTCACTAATTATACCCTGTAAATAAGCAATAAGCTTACTTAGCTTCAATTCAAATAATATATCAATTTTGTTGGGCTTAATTATTGTTTTTAAATGCTATATTTTAACTTCATAATTAGTATATTTTTTGGTTTATAGTATTTTCAAGTTATAAGCAGACTTTGATTTAATTGAAAGTAAGTAATGTAAATACTAAATACATTTTTTGGGTTTAATGATTGTTTTTAAAAGGTTGTATTCTAACTTGATTACAGTATTATTTTTGATTTTGGTATTTTTTAAGTTCTTAGCTAACTCTGCTTTAATTGCTTTAATACTATATCAATTTCTTTTTTGATGCTGTATTTTATCTTGAATTACGGACTATTTTTTGGTTTATAGTATTTTTAAGGTTTATTGTTGCTGCTATGTCCATTTTTGTTGGCTCAATCATTCTTTTTTACTTTTTTATTGTTTTATTTGTATACATATTATAGTATTTTCAAATAATAGGGTATCTAATAGTGTTGCTGCTGACAACTAGAGCATTTGTGTTGCTCGTTATACATTTTTGCTCAATAATGTTTTAATTTATGTGCTGCAAATTTTGGGCTGGCATTTGGTATTTGATTGCCATTGCCAATGCCACAATGACCAATGCAATAAGCTAAGCCCCACCTCTCTTCCCCCCTCCTGGGCTGTTGGTGCCCGCGCCGCCCCCCTGGGGCGCATTGAGTGCCATTTAGTTAATGGGCCATAAATTGCGCTTGCTGGCTTTTTTTTTTGTTGTTTTTGTGCGTTTTTTTTAAGGTTTGGTCTGGCAAATTAGACTGGAAAAATGTACAGACGGAGGTAGATAATAATCGAATATCAAAGTTTGATGAAAGAGATGTGAGAAACAGAATGAGAGAGATAAAGAGAGAAAGAGTATGCCAAAGTGGTCAGCCAGAGAGAGAGAGAGAGAGAGAGAGAGAGAAAAAGAGAAAAGCTCGTCAAATCAAAACTCAGCTTCAATTGATCAGACAATGTAATATCTATTATGGAATCATTAGTTTAATAGATGATAGAAGGATAGCTTCATAACTGATCAACTATTGTACTTGCCTTAACATTAATGAAGATAATTTTCGCTAGTATATTCTATCTATGATGTTAATAATTAGATGTATAAAATTGTATTATAATAGAATGCCGATTATTAAGTATAGTTGGTATATTTTATTAGGTGCATTATATTAGGTACATTTTAGTATATTTATTGCAGTATATATTATGGGTATTTTATAATGTAGTATATTCAATGCTATATACACATTACAATATGTTTTTTCCTCGTATTACAGTTTTTTATATTGCAGTATATATTATGTAGTATATTATAGTATGGATATTGCAGTGAATATAATGCAGTATGCATTTTGCAATATATATTGAGTTCAATGAAAAAAGTGCTATTCAATTTAGAACTATAAAATTCAAATAAAATAAAATAAAGATAATATATATGTATATTGTAAAATCTGTAATGCAGTATATGTATTGCAGAATGTATATTGCAGTATTTTTAGACACAATGTAGTAGGTATATTGTATATTGCAGTATATAGTATATTCATTTCAGTCTAGTATATTTCTACCCTACTGTAATGTAAGGTATAGAATATATAGTAGTTATATTATGGTATGCTTATTTCAGTACACAAAATGCAGTAGGTATTGTGTAGTATATAACATACATTGCAGTATAATAATACCCTCCAAACCTACATACATATATGTATACTTGTATTCAAAAAGTTATCCAACTTCTTTTCTTGTTTGTCCATCATTTTCTTGCGATAAATCTAGTTTAATTTGCAACTGTTAATTGTTTGATCAATTCGATGCGAGCTTCTCCCACCGTTGAACCATTCATCAGCTGGCCAAAACGGTAGCTGCCACATGCAGCATGTAGCATGCAACAGGCTGCAAGCTGCTGATGTGCTGATGCTTTCCATGGAAAACATCGATGGCAAATCTGAAATCTGAAGCGCCGTTAGGCTCTGTCTTCAGTTGCCCTGGGGGGCGTTGCAAAGTCAAATAAAACAAACGGTACATTTGACTGTAGAGACTGTAGTAGAGCTGTGTGGCAAGTGGCAAGTGGCGAGTGGCAAGTGACTACTACTAAGAGGCGCCTTGCGACTATCGACAGAGGCATCAGTAAATTTGCGAATTTTTACGCTGTTGCAACACGCGTTGGCTTAATGCGAGTAATCGCCATATTCGGTTAGAGATCGAGACTGGGGAGCGCACTGCTTGCAACTGCTGCTGCTGTTGCTGCATGTGGCAAGTGGCAACTGCCAAGTGGCAATGTGATGAGTTGCCAGGCCTTAACCTACGTCTGATGCTGCTGATGCTGCTGTTGATGATGATGACGACCAGAAGGTTGCTGCTGATGGTGTTGATTGTGCGCCAGTCAAGTGTAAGCTGCACATTAGTCAAAAAAAAAGAGAGGAGAAGAAAAAAAAAGATGAAAGAAAAATAACAACAACAAAAAATACAAGTTGCGCAGAGAACTTAAGCGGCTTAAGCGCAGCAAGGAGTCTCATGAATGAAAACATGCCAACATACTCCATTCGCTAAAAAAAAAACTCGATTCGGCCAACGAGAAGCCCAAAGTCAAGGCATCCAAGGCAGCCAAGTCAGTTAAGTCAGCCAGCAGGTCAGCGACGTCTCTCATCGGGATCGTTGGGATCGTTGTGATCGTCTAAAATGGAACTGGAATTTAAGCTCAACATTTGTTCAGTCTTTCTGTTTGTCTGTCTTTCTGTCTGTCCGGCGTCCTTTTGGTCTCTGCTGTTATTATTATGAGCATAGCAGCTATTTTATAATGATTGTAATGATAAAAGAGTTCTTTATTCACGTTGCGTATTCCTCTTTCTTATTTATTTATTTAATTTCATTTGCTCTCACTGTAAGTCGAAGTAACTTTATATAGAATAAGCTCTGGTTTAATGTTGCTTATTTTATTTCATTTACTTCTTAAATCTGAAAAATTACATTAGACTTAATTCTACTATTATTAAATTAATTTTAAAAAACAACATTAACTGAAGAAGCAATTTGAAATAAAAAATTTTAATTGAAAATATTAAAGCAAAAAACAGAAATAAAATAAAAATAAAAAGGAAACTATATTCTAGTTTTATTTTATCGAAAGTTATAAAGAATCTCTATGCTACTTATATTATTATTATTTTTCGTGTATTTTAATCTTAAACTTGAATCTTATAATTTGAATAAGCTTTAATTCTATTAGTATTAAATAAAACTATATTCTATAAATATTCTATCGACAGTTGTCTATTTTATTTATATTGTTATTTATTTCTTTTTTTAAATTTTAAATATATTTTTTTAGCATGTACATATACTTATAATACTATATTTTTATATTCATTAACTTCATAACTTAGTTTTTATTAAAAATTTCAAATTTAAACTATTTTATAAAATAGGAAAAATAAAATTCAAATACATAAAACTTATTTTAACAAGTAAGGTATTCATTTTGAAATAAACCAACTTAATAAACCACAAATATACTAAAAATATATACCATGGTATATAGATATAGTACTACTATATATTTAAAATGTGCCATAGAGTGCAAAATATATATTGTTCGCCAAAGCAACTTAAACCCATAGTAAGAAGGCTTTTTACAATTTAGCTTTAAGAGACCTTTATGTGTCTCTGTAGAGTAACACAGCTTCGACTTGTTTTTCGCACTCAATTTCGGCTACCAATTTTAATTATGAAGTTGCCACAGTGGAATCAGAAAATACCTTTGTGTGCTTCTGTCTGCGCCTGAGAGACTGAGACTGAGAACCCTCTGACTCTGACTCTGAGACTTTGACTTCGACGTTGACTTTGACTTTGCTGGTCTTAATCCACTTGTTCAAACGCTGTTGATATTCATATGCTTTGTCAGTTGATTCGCTAATATGACGTCTGATGCGGCTGCCGTTGCACGTTGAACGTTGAACGTGGCACGATGAACGCTTGCTTGTTGCCGCACTTTTCGGTTGTTGCACGTTAAGAAAGAGATTTGGCGTTGCGCGCTGGGGCTGCGAAAATTTGCACTTTCGACTTGGGACGCGGACGCAGCAAACTTTTAATTTTCGCGGATGAGGCGAAAATAAATAAAGCTTGAATAATGGCTAAGCTACCTCAGAAGTAGCAGCAACAGCAGCAGCAGTAGAAGGACAAAGGAGTGTAGGAAGCAGTAGCATTTGATGGAGTAGCGGCAGGTTTGGGCCATCATCCAGCGCTAAAGTCACTCATTAAACACAATTTTGACTGGGCTGCAACTTTTGCGCAGAAGGGCGCTTGGTAATTTGTGAAGCATCAAGACAGAAAGAAGCCAAGAGCCGAAGAACGGAAAAGGATCAGCCACAGGAGTAGTAGGATCAAGCAAGAAGCCAGTTTGGCGATGGTATTTGATTTGTGCGCGATTTGATTTTGTGATTTTTATGCTGCTGCCTCTTTGCACGTGTGTTGTGTGTGTGTGTTTTTTGGGGAAGGAAGTGAACTCACTGCAGACATCGTTGGTGTTGCGCGCACTCATCAGCGATAATGATGGGCAATTATATAGAGAGCAGTGGGCCTTTCACAAAACCATAAAAGAAAAAGCCACGTTTCACCAAATCCCACAGGTTGTTCTTCGACTGTTCAGTCCTTAAACAACAGACCGAAGCGTGTGGGACTAAAGACTGCTGCCAACACTCGCGTGGCTTCATTACGAAGCCCTTAAAATATCGTATACACTTCCGCTGCAGAGCATAGACGAAGCTTGAAAAGTGTCGACGGGCTAGAGCATGAAATAAAGGTTGAAAAGGATGCAAAAATATGGGAATATTATTATGTGTTTATTAACATCGTTTGAATCCAAAAATAATTGAAAAACTTTGCCTGATACTACTTCAAATTGCTTTAAAATACCAATAAGAAGATATTTCAGAAGTAAGGGATAAATAAAATCGTTTGAAGAATTAAATATACAATTTAAATGAACTACAAGTGAAGTATATAAATAACTATAAGAAGAATTGAATATATAAAATAAATAAACTAATGAAACTAATATAAAATATAGTAGAAAGTAAAATAATATAAATTGAAGCGAAATAAATAAAATTACATGAAATAATACATACATATATAATACAACGAAACAATATAAAACGATATGGAAAAGAACAATTAAGAAAGCTACAGCCGAGTGTGCTCGACTGTGAGATACCCGCTCCGCATTTTGATTAAAAGCAAAACAGTACGGTAATACTATAAAAATATACCAAATTAATGTACCACAAAAATACTACAAATATACCAAAGGCCACATTTGGTATATTGATATAGTACAACAGTCAAAATACAGCAAAAAGTGATAAATGCTAAAAATGCTAATTTTGGTATATTGATGTTGTATAGTAGTATTCAAAATATTCCATAGAGTGCTAAATACCAAAAATATACCGACGGCTATATTTGGTATATTAATTTAGTACTACATTCAAAATACACCACAGAGTGCCGAATTCTAAAAATATACCAAATGCTATATTCACTACATTGATATACTACATAAAAAATTATGGTATATTTTCTGGTATATTTTGAGTGCTATAAACTACATACAAAATTATGGTATATTTTGTGGTATATTTTGAGTGCTTTAAACTACATAAAACTATACTATTATTTTTCAAATAAATACATATCAATACATTTCAAGAAGAGTATTCGCACTTCGCTATAAAACTGGCGGCTCAGCTCTAACTGTTCATTATATAGTATTATATTTGAATGGCTACACTTCTTGCTGGCTTTTTATTGTTGTTCTTTTTGCGCGAAACCGTTGTCAATGGGGCAATTGATATATGGTCGAAAGTTTTGTTTGTCGTCGCCTTCGTCGTCGTCATCGTCTTCTGTCTAATGCCGCATTACTTCATTAAGCAAGCTCCGACTTTTAATTATGCGCCAGGCCGCAAGAATTTTAATTTGAGTTGGACCCTGTTGCCCATTGCTCCCCCTCACCTCTTGCCCCCATCCATACCTGAGTGTGTGTGTGTGTGTGTGTGCAATTCATTGTCAGCAAACAAATGCGAATGGCTGTTGATGAATGCGCTGGAGCCACGCACATGTGGAGGAGGCTGGGCCCAGGATATTCTATGGCGCATTATGCGCACAAATTAATTTATGTACAGACGACGACGATGGCAGAAATTGGCAGCAGCAGCAGCCACAAGAGAAGAAGCCTTATGCTCCTTATGAACACACGCAGCAATCGGGTTGCAACGATTCTGAAAGATGTTCAACATTGCTAGTTTGTCCGCCTGACAACAGATGGCGCTAGTTATTTTGTTGCGTTACTTGCGAGTTGCGAGATTGTCTCATTCAAAATTTTGAAATATATTCGATGCAACACTAAAGTGACATTTGGATTTGAATTTGTTTAAATACAGACTTTGTTTAGTTGTTAATACGATTGAAATTAAATTTATAGATTTAAGATCTGTGCAATTTCTGTTGCTACACTGCAAACAAAGTTAGAGAATACAGATTTTAGTCTTAGTACTAAGAATTTTGGTCTAAAAACTGCATCTAGTCATGTTCCTAATGTTAGAAAACATAACTTAATAACTACATAACATAACATAACTATATTTTAATGTTAACTTTTTGTGTTGGAAACTGTGTCAGATTGTATTAAAATACCAATAAGAAGAAATTTCAAAAGCAAAAGGATTATGAAACGATTATTATTATTTTAATAATCTCAGTTGTAAGATCCAAGTCTTTAATATTAAGAGGAAAAAATCTTAAAGTTGCAAAACCAAAAATCTGATTGATAAAATTATTATTTATAAAAAATATTTCACTTTTTCATTATTTAATAAGCACATTTAGAGTTATTCAGTTGATATGTTAAGTCAAACCCTCTACTTATGAAATACTTATCATTGATTTTGAACTGAGGACCTTCTCTCTTAGATTACAAAATGAAGAATGGTTTGCGTACTCTCGATTTACTGAGCTATGAATAAAAACATAAAAGGCTATATAAGAACTTTTAGGAATTTCGTTGGATTACTGAATTTATATAACAAAATAAATATAACGGACTATTTGTTCGATCTAAAAAATACGATTTTTGGTCTTGCAACTATAAGATTTGGTCCTCTTCTTAATAAAATTGTATATGAAATGTTTTTTAAATCAAGTTAAGTTTTCTAACATTTGGTTTTATTTTGAGAATTTGTCATTTGTCAGACTAATGTTCTTAGTTTTAAGAATTTGTTTTTAATGTGGACTTATTTTAAGAACACATTTTCTTAAAATGAATGTTCTTTAGTTTAGAAATTATGCTCAATTTATGTATTTTTGAGTAATGCCTTATCTATTTGTTGTTAGATATAAAGCTTTATTTTTGCAGGGTATCTTGTTGGCTATGTCTAAAGCATTTCAACTGGTTCACACCACAATTTGTGCCGGGATGCACAGAGCTGTTTGTTGTTTGTTTGTTTTGTTTTTCTTTGGGGCTGACTTGGGATGCTTTGGTTGTGCTCCCGTTGGGTAGCTGGCCGCGCAATTACGCGCTGCACTTTGATTCCTTTTTGGCTCAGGCTGAAGCTGAGACTGAGGCCGAGACTGAGGCACACACAACAATTCAAAATGTTCGTGTTTAAGCGCTATTAAGTGGCAAAAATCGCGCGCGCATCAGCTTTAGCCTCCTAAAACTGGATGAGCATGTGGATCAGGCTAAGACTGAGGCTGAAGCTGAGACTGAAACTGAGGCTGAGGATGTGGTTAACTTTTGAGCTTGAGCTTGAGGTGGAGCATGTCGAATGTGACCACGCGCATGCTCAGTCAACGGCCTGGGCTGGCCGCCTGCGTGTTGCTTATAATTAAAAAAAACATGCCACGCCATCGAGCAGCTGATGGGGGCAAGGATGAGGCAAAGAGGGGGCAACAGCAGCACAAACAGCAAAATCAACTTATTTGCCTTTCCATTGAAATAATTAGTTCAAAGTTAAATATTGGCTGCTGCTGCTGCCGATTCTCCTCTGAGCAACTTCTCTTCTGTTGCGGGGGGAAGGGGGAAGAGAGCGGGGCAAGGTGCGGCAAGGCTTATCGCATTTAGGCGCGGAATTAATCGATTTGCGTACCGGGTGCGAAAACATTGGTGCGGCTTTAATTGATGCGTGCACAGCACGACAAGCCACTAGCCAAGTCACTTGCCACTCGCCACTTGCCACTCGCCACTTGCCACTGAGTGAGACAGAGAGAGAGAGAGAGAGAGAAGGCGGCAAAATGGGGGGCTGGCTGTGTCAGTGATTGGATAGAGTTGTAAAGCTATTGATTAGCTGGCCCATCAGATATCAAGTTGTTGACTCTTATCGGCCGCGTGTCAACATTCCAGATTAAACCGCTCAACAGATGCGCGAGCTGTCAACAAGTCTTCGAACGGTTGAAGAGAAGAGAGACGAAGAGGCTGTGAAGAAGTTGCGAGCTTTCGAAAAACTTTCAATGCTGAGAGAATGATGTAAAAGTGTAGGTTAAGCTTGGAAAGTAGAAAAAGAGCTAAGCTTATTACTTTGAATGGTTTTCTAAGTAATTGTGGTAAATATTAATTCTGCTTTCTCTGCCGCTATTCAAAATTCAAAATCAGTCAGTCTAAAGTGTTAGAGAGTAGAAAATTTGTATTTACGCTACCTACATAGAGTAGAAAAGTGTTATAATTTTGTACCTCCATCAAAAGGGCAGTAGGAGGCATCCTATTAAATATATTATATATACTTGATCAGCCGATACGATAATGGGTATAACTGCATAACATTTTTTTGGTATGTTTTGCACTCCTTGGTAGATTTTGCATGTAGTATGTATTATGAAAATATACCAAATATAGCTTATTGTGTATTTTTACTATTTTTGTGGTATATCAATTTGGTATATTTTGAAATATGTGGCATATTTTGTACGCTGTAATATATTTTTAAAGTAGCACCATAGCGATATACCAAATACAGCATTTGGCATATTTTCAGTATATTTTGTGGTATAACAATTTGGTACATATTTAAATATTTGGTCTATTTTGCACTTTTTAGTATATTTTAATAGTAGTGCTAAATCAATATGCCAAATATTGCCTTTTGTATATATTTTTAGAATTTTTGCGGTATAAAAAATTGGTATATTTTAAAATAATACCGCACTTATTGGGTAGCGGGTATCTCACAGTCAAACACACTCAATAGTAGCTTTCTTACTTGCTTAAATTTAATTTATAAATAGAGCTAAAGATTGTTGGAGTTTAAGTTTGTCCATATCAACTAGAAAATTTCCAATGCATTAGCATAAGTGCAAAGTTTTATTAAAGTTTTTTTTTGTCTGTAAGTTTAGTTTTTGGGTGTGTGGAATAATTTTGGAATACTTCAAATAAATCTATAATTATTTATTCTTATTTGTCTTTCTTATTACGGGTTTTGTTTTATTTTGTGCATTGATTACAACTTAAGAATATAGAGTAGTTTGGTTTTGTTCTTATATGTGGAAGAGGAGCAAAGACCACCTTGCTTGGTCAGTGTTTAAGTAAGTGAACCCAGCGGGGTTGTGTGTGGAAGTGTGTGGAGTGTGTGGTCCAGGACAACAGGATGCAAGTGAGCACAATGCATGTCCATGAATTGCATAAAAAGTAATGAACCCAAGAACCCACTCTGTGTACAACTCAATTAACCAAACATAGAGTTCAATGTGAATGTGAATGTGGATGATGCATAAGTAGGAGCAAGCAATAATGGAGAGGAGTAAAGAGGAAGATGACCAACGAGAGATGGCAAATGCGGGAAACGCTTGTCTGCCAAACAATTTCCGGCCAGGCAATGCGACCGAAAATTGAATTGTCAGCGATGATGAGCATCATCTTCATCATGGATGAAGAGCACAAGAACACAACAGGACAACACAACATCCAGCGAGTGCAGAGAACCCACACACATAGTCAGCCAACGGGCAGACACCTGAACACAGCTGGACTTTGCTTTATATTCCTTTTTTTTGAGGTTTGAGTTTGGGTTTTGCTTAGGGTAAGTGAACTTGAAGAGCGAGAAAGAGATCGAGGCATTGTATCCAAAAACTTGATTATGGTGGACGGATGTCCGGCACACAGGATCAACGCAGTGCACTTTAAGAAAGGAGACTGCGACGTTGACTGCGACGCCGACTGCGACAGCGACTGAGAGCAGCATTTGCAACTGCAGCAGCGCTGACAACTTTAGAGTCTGATCTAATTTATTGGCAGCTCGATTATTGCCATAAATGCCATAAAGTCTGGCACAATCTCTCAATAGTATTAGACGCCGTGACACGCGTTCACGTTCTCGCATTTCCAAAGAAAACCCAAAGAGCACAAAACTAGTATATTGGGAAAAACGATTCACATTTATTTATTTGTTTCACATCCATTGTCTGGTGCGTGTGAAAAACGAACAATGCACACAAACAATGGCCAAATACGTTTCAAATACGTTTTCAATTACAAATTTACGATTGTTCCTTTTCGCCATTGTCCTGCTGTCGCGCAGCATCTCCCATTGTCTATCCTTGCCTCACCAGCGTCCATCCATCCATCCACACAAACAAAGCGTGCTTCAACTGTAAATGCAACTGCAACTGCAACTGCATATCAAATTCATTAGGATTGCCCTGTGCCCCGGTGTCCTTTGGCCAAGCTTTGACTTTGCACCGTCACACTAATCCTCTACAGTTATCACTGAGATTTTTCTTCTTCTGCTTGAGGAGAATCTTTTGGGTTTGGTGATGAAAGTGAAGCGATGAAAATATATAGAAAAGATTGAGTTTTATATTAGAAGTTTTTTTTGCCTTCAAGCTAATACATATAGAGACAAGTAAGCGAAGCTACAGTCAAGTGTGCTCGACTGTGATATACCTGCTTTTGTTATTTCAGGTTTATTTTTATTTTTTAGTAGTTTAAGAATGTGTTCGATTGAAGCACATTTTAAAAATATACCGAAAATATACCAAAATATACCGAGAGCTACATAATATACCAGATTGTCATTTACGATGTTACAGTTGAGTGTGCTCGACTGTGAAATATCTGCTTTTGTTTTTCCTTTAAATATATTTATTTAGTATTTAAAATGGGTTTGATCGAAGCACGTTCTAAAAATATACCAAAAATATTCTAAGGGCTATATTTGGTATCACGAAGGAGTACTACATTCAAAATATACCTGATTGTCATATTGTTTAGATTGTTTAGTATATTTGTCTAATATGGTTTTATTGAAAATAGGTAAATGGCAATCCATTTACCTATTTTCAATAAAACCATATTAGACAAATATACTAAACAAAATTCTAAAATATACCTAAGGCTATATTTGGTATTTCGATATAGTACCAGTACTACTAAGAATATATTATATTGTACAAAATAAACCAGATGTTAAATGACAATATGGTATATTTTCCATTGTATAGTATTTTGGTATATTTTAAATACTTGATTTGCAATTGTATTAAAATGGTAATGCATTACCACAACACAAAACTATATTGTACAAAATAAACCAGATTTTAATAACAATATGGTATATTTTTCACTACATAGTATTTTCAATGACAGTCTAGTATATTTTAGATTTGATTTGCAATTGTATTCGAATAATAATTTATTCATTTATTTATTAGCGTATTAATACTTCGTCTAGTCAATTGTCAATAGTTGTTTGCTTTACTCCGTGCTTCACATGGTCATCAGCTCTTTTTGCAGTGAGGCTGCGTTTTCGCTCGTTTCGCGCATAAAAATTAATACGAATTTTTAATCGTTGAAAAGTCGAAGAGACCAGAGACAGGTCTCAGGTTGAGTCTGATGATCGGGTTTTGCCAACTGCCTTTGCCTTTGCCTTGGCCATTGACAACTCGGTGTGTATGTGTGTGTAAGTGTGTATGTGTGTGTGTGTGTGTGTGTGCAAGTTGTCAGCGAATTGAGCTTGAGCGCTGATTTATGCCACAGCCATTTGGGGAAGCAGCGACCAGTTTTGCAGTCTTGCAGTTTTAAGCAGTACATAAAAATTTGTCAATTTAATTGAATTTACAATTTTTAGAATATTTCCATCCGAGAGCAATTCAATTTTGTATTTTAGAATTTTTATCATGATTGAAATGTGCATTGCAGCGCGAGCGTAAATTAAGTTAAAAATTACTCAAAATGCAAGTGCATTTCGTAGTTTTGTGCAGTTGATGCTGTTTTGAAAGATGCATCAGTGAGTCATCAGGGAAATTTGATTGCTACAAACCCCACACAGAGAGTTGATGACTTACAACTCGTTTTTTTCTTTTTTGGTCCTGCATATCTCGTAGTTAGGATCAGAAAGAAATTTCCTTTGGTTGACACTGGCAACCGAAAAATTCTTTTACGAGCATAACTAATTTTTGGGATATTTTTACGACTTTCACCTACCGCAGAATGTGTGCGCGTTAATCCTTGCTGGGGCTCAATTAGTAAGCCAGGCGATAGGCAACAAGCAGCGACACAGCAAAAACAACAACAACAACATCAGAGAAAGACAGTAGCTCTTAGGGTTGTCGCTTAGTTGATCTCTATCGTTTGTGAGTTAGTGAGAGGGTTGTTAATTAGGACTTGGATATCCTTTTTATCCTTTCTTTTGGCCACATCCTGACTGCCACTTTCTTTACTTGCGCTGCGTAATTAAAGTTGCCCCGCTTGCTGCGTCAATCTGCGGCCTAATGAAATGTTGTTTGATGGGCCACACGCTTCGTTCCATCTCCGTTGCTACCGATGTGGGTCAACTGTGTGTGTGTGCAAGTGTGTGTGCGAGTGTGTGTGTGCAAGTGTGCCAGTGTGTGTGCGAGTGTGCGTGAGGAGCTTCGTTAATGCCAGTGCTGGATATAGTTACTAATTGTTTGTTATTAGCGCGTTCTGTTCTGTAACTGTTTCGTTGTGTTTCTTCGCTATACCCTGTAAGCAAGGCAAAGGATATGCCAAACTGCAAGAAACTTGACCTACAATCTGGTATATTTTGCACCTTAGTAATGTATAAAATTTAATGAATACACAAAAATTATTAATTTTCAAATATACCAAATTAATATAGCAAAAAAATACTGAAATATATACCAACAACTATTTTAGCTATGTTCATTCAGTACTAATACGTACAATAATATACCACAATAATACCAAAAATTGCCAATGGTATATTTTTTTGGTATTATTGTGGTATATTATTGTACTTATTAGTACTGAATGAATTCAACTAAACTAATTATTGGTATATATTTAAGTATTTTGTTTTGGTATATTAATTTGGCATATTTTAAAATTCATCATTTTTGGTTATTCATTAAATTTTGGTAATATAATTTATTTTTTTTGAATGAAACTACTCAAAATAAAGAATAATAAGTTTAAATTAAAAAAACACACACTTTTTATATTAGCTTATTTCGAGGTTCTTTCAAGATTTCTATAATACAACAATAAATACAACAATTTAAGGTATTTAGTTTATAAAAGAAAGCACACAAAGTAGTAATAATATTATTATTTTTAGGTTTTTTGTCTATGCAGAAAAAAATTAAGATTGAAAAGTTGATTGCAAATCTTGATTTAAGATTCTTTTTTAGTTTTTCTGCAGTATTTTTTATATTGATTGAAGAGTAAATCTTCTTCTTTACTATTTTCTTCATGCTGTACTGATTCGATACTTAATAAAGAAATTAATTAAAAAAAAAAAGGGAAATATAATCTTGATTCAAGATTTTATACTTTCTGTGTGCTAATTAAATGGAGAGCATGGAGATAGAGTTTTATAGGCAGCTATCTACATATGTAAACTCAGTATTGTGAATGTTTAATGAAAATCGCTTAATGAACACACAAGTTATTAAAAGAGCTATTTACAGAGTATCTGCTAGTTTAGCTGCACTTTTTGCTTACTTGAACGGTATTCCTCAATATCGTTTTTTTGGGATTATGCACACACGCATTGATTGTAATCTTTCCAGCCAGTTTTTTTTTTTCTTTTGCTTCGCTTTTGCCACTGCCAGAATGGGAGATGGGAGCAGCTTGGTCAAAACTGGAGCTGAAGCTGGAGTTGGGAGCACACGTTGATCGATAGCCATCACAACTCACTTGATGGGTCGAAGCCGCCGTCGCCACCGATCTCAACTCGATTTCTGCAATTTTTGTCTTGCTTTTGCTTATTTATATTTTTTGGTTTTTTGCATAAAACGCGCCTCATTTGCTTTACATGCGCTTGAGAGATCGAGTTGAGCTGAAGTTTTTAAAAAGCGTTCAGCGCCGGCGTCGCCATCCTCATCAGCGGTATTCAGTTGGAGAGCTCTCTGTCTCTCAACATCTCTCAGTGGACCACCCAGGCAGGCAATATTTACCACCAAGGTTGACGTTGCAGTTGACGTTGCCTCGGCTGGTGGCGCATCTTTTGCATTCATTTTTCGGGCTGCAAATTAGAAAAATGTTGCACGAAAATCAATAAAAGCTAATGGATGTTCATTTTAGGGGCGGCTAACTAAATTGCTACCACAATGTTTGCTCTCTTTTTTTTCTGTGTTTTTTTCTTTTGTTTGGTTTACCTCTGGGCTAGTTTGTGGCTTTGGCTTGGCGCACAATGTGAGATAATTGCACTCAGTCAGCACTTTTATTTTGGGCCATCAACCTCCTGTCTCTTAAATTACACGCCTAAAAGTACTCTTAAGCAATTTTCTTCGTTTCCCCTTTTTTTTGTCGTTAATTTTCTTACTAGCTCCAATTTGAATAAATTTCAAACTTGCAAATTAAGAACGTGTTAAACTTTCGTACACACCAGTAGTTTTTTTTCTTCTCTTTGTTTTTTTTTTTCTTACTTTGTGCTAATGAAAAATCAACAATTTTTTAGCAAAAAGGAAACAAGCATTTTTTTTTTTTTGTGTTATTTGGCACTAAAATTCGAGTTGCCAATTAATTGCAGGCAAGTTGCTGTTGTTTCTGTTTATGGCTTGGCAAATAATCATTGGGTTGTTTTACTGGAAATTTATAAATTTAGTATTTAATGCGTGTGTTTTGTTTACTTACTAAATTCGATTCTGATAAATGCATTGACTTATTATGCTATATTTACTCTTATGAATTATGTCATTGAAACATTTGAATAAATGCAAAGCACTGTGCGGTATAATTCTTAAAATATACCAAACAATGTACTGTAAAAATACTAAAAAATGTACTAAATAACATAATTGGCATATCGATAAAGTACTGCATTTTGGTATATTTTGTACAAGTGGAACAATGTTAATATACCGAATATCACATATGAAATATTTTAGTATTTTTCTGGTATATTATTTTGGCATATTTTAAAATTAATACCGCACTGTTTAGCTTTTATTTGGCATTGAGTAGCAGGTATCTCATAGTCGAGCACACTCGACTTAAGCTTTATTACTTAGTTTAGTTTCAATTATTTTTTAGCAGGAGAATTTGCAATTAAGTAGTTTTAATTACAATTAATTAATGCCCGCAAAAGTCTGAACATTTTATTTAATCATAATTAATAAGTTTTCGGATTCATAAGTCTATGAATTTTGACTTCTGTATTGCAAATTACAAATTCCATCGACTGCAATCGGTATCTATTGCACTAAATGGTATATTTTAAAGGTAGAATTATACCAAATATATCGCTAAGTATATGTGTATGTATAGTAAACATTATTTGAAGAATGAATTCAACAAAATTATGAATAATTTGCTTGAAAATATACCAAACTGGAAATAACTAATGCTAATTATATTTACTTCTTCGAATTTCCAGATTAAATATAATGAAGTAAATATAAACATTTGTTTTTGCTTTATTATCACAAGAATCTGCCTTCCTTTATGTCTGTAAAATATATATTAGGGTATTTAGCCCTAAAATTCAATTATGTCTGCATTGCAAATGATTTCACTTGCATGTGGCAGAGAGTTATAATGGTTGTTATATCATCCCAAAGCGATGCACTTATCGCCAAAGCTTGTATCTTGAGGTTGAAGAGAAGGAGAAGAAGATCAGAGAGTGGACCAAAGCAAACTGCAAACCATTGGGCAAAGCAAATAAAATTATCTCATTACAAATTATGCCCGCAATCCTCGAGAGAGTTGAGTCGGGGAGGTGGAGTCGACTCAGACTCTCAACTGGATGCAGCCTCCTCTTTTTTTTTCTTTGCTTTCTTTGCACGCTCTCGATGCGCGTACGCTAAATAGATTATGTCAAATGATCGAAATCACATCATAAATTCAGTTTGCAACCGAGATGGAGACGGAGACGGAGAAGGAGAAGGAGACTAACAACAGGCCAAAATCCAAATGCGAAACCCAACTCTTGCAAGTGCCGCTGGGTGCGAAATGAACGCGTCTAAAATCAAATAAGCCAGGGCGGCGCAGTGTAGGCGTGTGCAACAACAACAAGAGGGAGGAGGAGGAGGAGGAAGAAGCTTTTCGGATCGTTGTTGTTGTTGTTGGCTGCCTCTTTAACACGTTTTAAATGGAATGGCGGTCAGTGCGGCATTGATTATTGTTTTGCATGTGCAGCTACCTCCCCCTACTCTCAACCTCCCCCCTTCTGTGTGTGTGTGTAATGCGAGCTGGTAGCCAACGGCGGTTTGAAGGTGGAGCTGTAGCTGATAACGCACCACCGACACCGACACCGACACCAAGAACGCAGCTGGAGAAGCAAGGAAGGAACGAACGAATGAACGACTTGGCCAAACTTTAGTTTGCAGTGGAGGTGCAGAAGTTTGCTTGTTTGCCACGCAAACAATAAAATATTGCAATGGCCAGCCACAATAAATTCAATGCCTAACTACGAATCAAAAGAATCGTCGGGCATCGCGGGCATCTCGAACATCGAATCGCAAAAGCAAAAACAAAAAATTGTTTGTAGTTTTTTTTTTGGTGGATGACTCCCTCACACTTTGCGTGCAAAAAATCGATCAGCGCGAAATGGAAAATTGAAGTTAAAAAGAGCGTCGCGAGCTTGAGGCAATTTTTGCGTATTCTTCATGCGATTTATGCGACCAACGAGAGTTGATTTCAAAGTTGCAACTAAGCTCAACTAAATCTGGGAGAGTGAATAGAAATGATGGTAGATTAAGTTCAACTTTTCTTAAGTTTGAGATGGGCATATAAGAAAACCTATTTATTATCTAAAATCAAAAATATGAATATCTTAATGTTAGATAACTGATTTATTATCTAAAATCAAGAATATGAATATCTTAATGTTAGATAACAAATTTGTATTTCACGAACATTTGATATAAGACCAAGATTTTTAATAATAAGAGAAACAAATTATTTAGGTTTATGACCAAAAAACTTAATACGAGATCTATAAAAAATTGACATTATATTTCATTGCTTTATTGGTATTACTTATTTATTCTATTACTATTTTTTAATATAAGTAGTGAATAGATTTAGTTGAATGTTAATTACTTAACTCTACTGACGTAATACTTATCATAGCGATTCTCTTATAAACTGCACTCAAATATTGTTTTCAAAAGCTCAACTAACTGAGAACTATAAATGAAAACTTTCCAAGCTAGATAAACATTTATAAGACATTCGATGGATTACAGAATTTTGTAACCTAAATCTAGAATTTTTGGCGTTATTTTGAGAATGTGTCATTAATGTCAGTCTAATGTTTTTAGTTTGAAGAATTTGTTCTTGAAATGCTCTTATTTAAAGAACACAATTTGTTAGACGAATCATTTTTATTTTAGAAATTGTTTTTTTTTTTCTTAGTGCAGTTCAGTTTCTTATCTATTTGTTTTTCTATAAATTCACAAAGTGCATTTTTCTTACATTTTTGATATATTTTTTTGATTCTTTTGCTATGCATTGCATCTTTCACATATTATTTTGCTTCTCTAAATTGAATTGCTTGTTTTTATTTAAGAATTACATTTACATTTATTTTATACATACATTTTGTTGTAGTTTAATTAAATAATGAATTTATTTATTCATTTGATTTCAGTGCTACAAAAGAACTAATTGAATTAAAACAGCTTAAGCTAAGAAAAATCAAATTTTCCAAGTACTGCGTATTGTTCGAAAATAAAGGCTGCTAGATCAAAGCATAAAACAACGAGTTAAGCCAAAGTAAGTATGCTTCAATTGATTTGAATTGCTTTGCTGACATTTCGTGGCATATATATTTGAAGTTAGTTAATTACATTACTTCGATCCATACTTGAGGCACAACCCTCGCTTGCAACAGGCCAATGACTTTAGCGTTCAGCTTTGAAGCCAATTGTCGGCTTTTGCGTGTGAATTTGCTTTGAAATTGGATAGGTTGCCGTTTGCAGTTGCAGTTAGGATTCGTTTGAGTCGAGAAATGTTGTTGCTGCTTGCTCTGGATTTGAACACAGCTGGGTTCAAAGTTGAAGCTGAATGCCGCATCTTTGGCATTCTGATCATTGCCAGTTGAAATCAATTTGCAAACGCTTGAATGCCACCGCATCGCTCAGTTCTGTTCTCTGCTGTGTCGTGTCATGTCGTGTTGTGTTGTGTGCCGCCCTTTTGTGACACTTTTTTTTTGCGGCAAGTGTAAAAAATGCATTTGCTTTGGCATCACAAGTCATCATCATCGGTTGGGGTGATAAATTTTCAATTTGTTTCTCGACTCGAGAGACACCCACAATGCGCATTCTCTGCTGCTGGTAGCGCAACGAATTTCACTTGACACGGGGCCATAACACACACACACACCGAAACACACACACACACAGTAAGGAAGAAAGAGTGCGAGTCGCTACCAACTGCGTTCATCATGGCCCATTGTGTGTAGTGCAACATTAGGTCATGCCACATCAACTAGAGCTACACCTACCTACTGTGCAGCATACACTTAGTCTCTCCACACACACACACACTCTCTACTTCTCTCTCGCTCTCTCTTTATCCTTCGCTCTCACTCTGCGTATATTCAAAACAATAACTCTTTGTGCCAAACTCTTGTTTCATTCAGCCACTTGGTGGGTCCAACTCATAAATATTCCCACTGACCAGAGAGAGAGTGAGAGAGAAACAGAGAAAAGAACACACAGAGAAAGTCCGAGTTGAGCATTATCTATTGAGAAAGTGACAAGTCCATTAGTAATGCTGCCCATCTTCTGGCAAGTTAATTAGCATTTGGCATCGCCTAAGCGGCGGCTACTTTATGATCTTCTCTATCAATTTCCATCACAATAAACTAAGCATACATTTAGTTGAAGCAGCTATTGTCGTTGCACTTCCGCTAGAAAGCAAAGGAGTTTTATAAATACAAAATTGATTTATCGTTGAACTTCCGATAGAAAGCAAAGATGTTTCTAATTCAAGTTAGTTTTATAAATCCAAATTTATTAAAGAAACAGTCTTGAAACTCAAATAATATTTCTTTAATTTTCAATACTGAACATTAGCAGTATTTCAGTATTTTTTCAATTCAGTATTTTCTACTTACTAAAAAGTAGCAGTATTTTAAATACTGAAAAGAAGTAGTATTTCAGTATTTTTCGAATTCAGTTTTTTCTACTAACTAAAAAGTAGCAGTATTTTAAATACTAAAAAGATGCGGTGTTTTAGTATTTAACAAAAAAAAACTTAAATTTACAGAAAAATTTGCGGATAACAGGGTTTTCAGTATTTGCATCTTTTCAGTATTTAAAATACTGCCGCCTTTCAGTATGTGGAAAATACTGAATTCGAAAAATACTAATTTCAGTATTTTATAAATACCTAAAAAAAATTATGTTTTTCAGTATTTCGAAAATGGCAAAAATTACAGAAAGTTTGTTGAAAGGGGTAAAAGTTCTGCTTTGCTTCACTTCACACCTCTTTTAAATTTTCTTGCTCTATAAGTGCTATTTAAATTTATTAATTATAATTGCTAATAAGCAGATTAGAATCAAAAGACTTGTGACCAAAAATGTGAATAATGTATGAAATATTAGCATTTTTTGTTGGATTTGTTTCGACTTTATTAATTTCTTTAGTTGGGTTTGTTTTCAATATCTGGTTGGGAATTGATAGCACCATATCTCGAGTACGTATTTATATTATTAGAATTAAATATTTGCCTTACGTTCGCATCAAAATCGTGTTCGTATGATTTTTGTTTTTGTGTAGAGCAGAAGCTATCATCATCTGATATATATATTTTTTTTTTTTTTTGGATCTGGGGCGTGCCATAATACTTGAAGATATGATTAAAATGCGATAGTTGAACATCTGAGCAAAGTTGAAAACGTTTTATTGGAATAGACGATTAAAAACAATTGATATGTTTTTCTTATAAAGTGTATAACGTAGTAGAACTTTTGTTCACTTTATTGATTGCCAAACTTTATTATTCTTAAGAGTGTTTATTAAAGGGCGTTCTTATCTATTTCAAATAATGATTTAAAGAAATTAAAAGAGTTTAAGATAAACAAAAAATAATAGGTCGCTGATAACGAACTGTAAATGCAAACCTTGTAAATAATTATATGGTTATTAAATGCTAATATTTTGCATTGAAGTCAAATGATCATGAAGATTATTTAAACATTCGATTGTCAACAATTTCCATGGAATGAAATAAACAATTACTGATAAAAAAACGAAAACCAAAACTCAATTAAATGCGTGACCCATTCTAGAAACAAAAGTGAATCAGATATTGTGCACATCAAAAATACCATTTACACAGATAACAATTGGAACACGAGGCGCAAGAGCTTCAAGTTGTTTGGTTTAACAAAGCTTTGTATAAACAATGAATGCGCTGCTTTTGAGATAGCACTGAGTGCTGTTGCCCTTTATGTACATATGTACTATATGTAAGTATATGTATCAGATTTTATGTTACGAACAGATTGAAAATGCTTCAAAACAAACACTTGCTGCGCGTATCTGCGAGACGTGGCTTATGGCTTAATCACACTATCGATTAAATTAGTCGCTTGCATTTGTCGATGAAGAAAATCCCAACTTGAGCCTCAAAAGATAATGCTTCTTAAAGAGTTCCTAAAGAGGAATACTTCAAAGATAGGAAAGCTAAAACTGAGTGTACTCAACTGTGATACTTAGTGCGGTATTATTTTAAAATATGTCAAATTGATATACCACAAAAATACTAAAAATATACCAATGTGTATTTTTGGTATATTAATGCACACTTACATTTAAAATATACCAGTGCAACTTATGCCAGATTTTTAAAATATACCAAATTATTTTAACACCATATATTAAAAATATACCATTGAGTATTTTAGGTATATTTATACAGTATTTCATTCAAATTATACCAACAAATTAATATAGCATAAAAATACATAAAATATACCAAAGTGCATTTTTGGTATATTTATACAATATATACCATACATTGCAACATACGCGAGGTTTTCAAAATATACCAAATAATTATACCATGAGATACTAAAAAATACAAATGTCTATTTTAGGTATATTTATACAGTATGGTATTGAAAATATACCAAATTAGTATACCGCAAAAATACTTATAACATATACCAAAATCTATATTTGGTATATTGATATAGTTATGCATTCAAAATATATCAGATATGCGATCAGGAGTATAGTGCCTCGGTTGAGGGATCTGAGATGCTTTTTTCTTATTTATAATATATATTTTACCCCATATGGGTTTAAAAACATTAAGAGACATTGTCAACTTGTTTCAAATGAGGCAACTACAACGCTATATTTTCTAAGCAAATGATTAGCTAGATGATTATGCTTATGTAAAACATTTTCAGTGGATGTAAATTGATGACTCTTTCATTAAAGGTCTTAGGCATTAAAGTCCGGCAACTCTTGAGATATTCCCTAAATCGTTAACAAGATGGGGAATATTCTTGGAATTCATAATTCCCCAAAATTGTTGTTGCTTTGTGTTTTGTGATAAGGAATGTTGTTGGGAATATCTCCGTCTGCTAATAAAGTGGCCAATTGTCTCGCACTTGAGATTTCGCATAACTTTTGCTGCTGATGAAAACTAATGACAGATGACGTAAAACAAATAAAAGCGAGCCAAGAGAAGCAGCCACTTGTCTGATCGTCTGATCATTGCGGCTTGCCCTGATAGCAATAATAACAATCGAAAGGAGCAGATATTAACCCGTTATCTCGATTCGAATCTGTGGTGTGATTTGATTGCCTTGCGCACTTCTATTGCCTAGGCCAATGTTGATTAGAACGCGAGCCATTCACCTCATCTCTTGGTATAAATAACAGCCAGAGCAGCGCAAACAAATTAGTTGAATTCACAAGTCGACAACAATGTTCAAATCAATTGGAATTCTTGCCATCGTCCTGGCGCTGACCAGCGCCGAATTGCATCGCATGCCGATCTACAAGCACGAGAATTTCGTGAAGACACGCGGCAATGTCAAGGCCGAGGTGGAGCATCTGCGTGCCAAATACGGATTGCCTGTGGCCCGCAATGTCAACGAGGAGGAGCTCTCCAACTACATCAACATGGCCTACTATGGTGCCATCACCATTGGCACACCACCCCAGAGCTTTAAGGTGCTCTTCGACTCGGGATCGTCCAATCTTTGGGTGCCATCGAGCAAATGCTGGTTCTTTGACATCGCCTGCATGAATCACAATCAATATGATCACGACAAGTCATCCACCTATGTGTCCAATGGCGAAAGCTTCTCCATTCAATACGGTTCGGGCAGTCTCTCCGGTTTCCTCTCCACCGACACCGTCGATGTCAATGGTCTGGTGATCACGAGCCAAACCTTTGCCGAGGCCACCTCGGAGCCGGGCACCAACTTCAATAATGCCAAGTTCGATGGCATTCTCGGCATGGCCTATCAATCGTTGGCCGTGGACAATGTGGTGCCTCCCTTCTACAACATGGTCTCACAGAAGTTGGTCGATGACTCCGTCTTCTCGTTCTATTTGGCACGCGATGGCACCTCCACCACCCAGGGCGGTGAATTGATCTTTGGTGGCTCCGATGCATCACTGTACACCGGTGACTTGACCTATGTGCCCATCTCGGAGCAGGGCTACTGGCAATTCACCATGGATGGGGCCACCATCGATGGCCAGACGTTGTGCACCGATTGCCAGGCTATTGCCGATACCGGCACCTCGCTCATTGTCGTCACCGAGGATGCCTACGAGATCTTGAACAATCTGCTCAACGTGGACGATGAGGGTCTTGTCGATTGTGCCACCATTGACACCATGCCCGTGCTGAGCCTGAAGATTGGCGGCACCACCTTCGACCTGGAGCCAGCTGCCTACATCATTCAGTCGGATGGCGAGTGTCAGTCGGCTTTTGAGTATATGGGCACCGATTTCTGGATCTTGGGCGATGTCTTCATTGGCAAGTACTACACGGAGTTCGATTTGGGCAACAATCGCATCGGATTTGCTCCAGTGGCTTAAGTATTGCAATAAATGGAAATGTGACTATAGTAAAATCGTTTTTGAGTTGATCGAAGAGTGGAAAAACACTTGAGTTTCATTACATTGCTGTGATTGAAAATGTTGTAATAGCACTTGACCTTTCTAAGCGAGGTTAGAGCGATTACAGCGCACTTTAGTGCCTGTAATCAAGGGTGTCGATTTGGGTGTGTTGAGAGTTGTTTACATGGCTGTTAACAACGACTGTTTACATGAAGAATTTCTTTATTTTCTGCTGCATTGATTTTAAGAATTTGTGGCGCACACTTTTGAAGTTAAAAGCTAAAATGAAATAGCCGTCATTTAAGTAAGATATAAGCAAAGATATGTAAGACTCTTATTCGCCTGCACCCAAAAAAAAAACCAAAATGTAATTAGTACAATCTTTAATGTACGATTTGCTTTTATTGTTGTGTAAAAGTTGTAAAAATTATTCAAATTCAAATGTTTGTTAAACTTTTCAAGATTCTTGCAGAGTTATATTATATTTTTCTTGGGAAAGAGAGAGACAATAAGAAATAGAGAAAAGAGAAAGAAAAGGGAGAGAGAGACGGAGAGAAAAGTAGAGAAAGAGAGAGAGAGAGAGAAAGATAAAGAGAGAGGGAAAACTTTTTACTGCTTTGGAGTATAGACTTGGTTATTAAAGTTAGAGTGCAAAATATAAAAAAAAAACCACTTTAATGCAGAATGAAATGTAGTTTTTTTAATACTTACAGCCGTATAAAATTGATTATATTAACTGTGTGTTTATCAACTTATTAAATGATGACCATCTTAGATTTTCACTTACAGCTAATAATAGCTATTTAAATGTTCTTTACTTCATGAATAAGTCGATTAAACTATGTTGTTCATTTTGCTATTAGCTTTTGTTAATCATTCAGCTGAACTCGGTTTGTTTGTAACACAATAAAGAGTTTATTTTATACAAATTCAAATTTATTAATATAAAATATAAAGCAATAAAAAGACTTATGAATTGAAAGAATTAGTGATCGAGTTAATAAACGAAAAAAGTATGATAAAGTTGAACTTGTTCAGCTAGTTTTTGTTCGTTCGTTTGTAAAGCAGCAGTAGTTAAAGTAATCGAATAGAATATAAATAAAGAATTCTAAAAATGGATGCATTATTTAATACAACATAAACGAATCAATTAATATAATGAGTAATTATGTAGATAAGTGGGAATTTATTTGAGTCTTCATACCTTATGCGTATGAAGATCGATTCGCTTTATGAAGACTGTGATTTTAAATTGGCATTTTGATTACATCTGTAATTTTTTGGGTTTTTCAAGCTTGCATTGAACTGAACAAAAGCATTTCGTAAACAAAGCAACTGTCTTGGCTGGCGTTGCGAAAACAAATGGGTTAGATACGTGAGCTTGAAGGGTTGACAAATTGAGAACGTTATATTGATTAGCGTAATGTATGTACATAAATACATGGGGTGAGAGCACTTGAGCGACTTTTGGAGCTTTCCCTTTGGGCAATCAAACAGACACCGACAGCGTCGTAGTCGATAAAGTGGCAAAGAACTAATGCCCTCTTCAGGGAATCAGAATCGGAATCGAAATCAAAAGAATCAGTGAAGTCATCATCGTCAGTGAAGTCCGTGCAGCACACCTGAATAGATAATAAATGCTCAGTCAAGACAATTGAATTCAACTTGTGTCGTCGATATTAACAATCTTATCGAACAAAAAAAAAACTCAGATTTGCCATATAATTTGTTCAATACGCTCTTGTGATAAGCAATTTGCTATAAATATTCGACTTAGCACTGCTTAGGAATTAGTCGAATTTCAGTAGACAACAATAACCAAATACACAATGCTAAAGGCAATCACACTTCTGGCCGTTATCCTGGCCGTCGCCAGCGCCGAGTTGCATCGCGTCCCTGTGCTCAAGGTGGAGAACTTTGTGAAGACACGCGGCAACGTCAAGGCCGAGGTGGCGCATCTGCGTGCCAAGTATGGCCTGCCCCAGACCCGTTCCGTCGATGCGGAGGAGCTCTCCAATTCGATGAATATGGCCTACTATGGTGCCATCACCATTGGCACACCAGCCCAGGACTTTAAGGTGCTCTTCGACTCGGGTTCATCGAATCTGTGGGTGCCCTCGAATACCTGTGACAGCTACGCTTGCGAAGTCCACAATCAATACGACTCGAGTGCATCGTCCAGCTATGTGGCCAATGGCGAGAGCTTCTCCATTCAGTATGGCACTGGCAGCTTGACCGGAATCCTCTCCACCGATACCGTCAATGTCAATGGCTTGTCCATCGCCAGTCAGACCTTTGCTGAGGCCACCAATGAGCCCGGCACCAACTTCAATGATGCCAAATTCGATGGTATTCTCGGCATGGGTTATCAGTCGATTTCTCAGGACAATGTTGTGCCTCCCTTCTACAACATGGTCTCCCAGGGACTTCTCGACAGCTCGGTCTTCTCCTTCTACTTGGCTCGTGCTGGCACCTCAACCACCGCCGGCGGTGAACTGATCTTCGGTGGCTCCGATTCATCGCTGTACTCGGGAGATCTCGTCTATGTGCCCGTCTCTGAGCAGGGATACTGGCAATTCGCCATGGCTGGCGCCTCTGTCGATGGTTACTCGTTGTGCGATGATTGCCAGGCTATCGCTGATACCGGCACCTCGCTGATTGTTGCCCCTGCCAATGCCTATGAGCTGCTGAACGAGATCCTCAATGTAGATGATGAGGGTCTGGTCGATTGCTCCAGTGTCAGCTCGATGCCTGTCATCACCTTCAACATTGGCACCGGCAGCTTCACCCTGGAACCATCTGCATACATCATTCAGTCGGATGGCGAGTGCCAGTCGGCCTTCCAGTATATGGGCACCGATTTCTGGATCTTGGGCGATGTCTTCATTGGACAATACTACACTGAGTTTGACTTGGGCAACAATCGCATTGGTTTCGCTCCAGTTGCTTAAGAAATTCAACTATCAGTGATAGCAAACGAAAATCAAATTATATATGTAGAACAAACATTTTGGGTCTAACTGTTTGTAGTTAGTTTTGTGTTATGCGCACATAAACTGTTGTAATATCATTTCGACACCGTTTTTTTTTTATTTACTTGTGCGGGAGCTTAGAGCACTTATGGTTAGTTCTCTATTTTGCAGTATTGCTTTTGTTAAAAAGGGTTTTTTTTGTGCTTTATGGTATATTTTGAGTATAGTAGTATATATTTGGTATATTTCAGTATATTAATGGACATGGTTTACTTATTTAATTTTATTTAAATTGCAAATCTCATGGATTTTGTTTTTATTTTGCATTATTACTTTAGTTGTAAATGGTATTTTTTGTTCTCAATGGTATATTTTGAATTTTGTAGTATATATTTGGTATATTTCAGTATAGTATTGAAAATGATTTGGTAATTTAATGTTATTTAAATGGCAAATGGCATTAATACTTTAGTTGTAAATGGTATTTTTTGTGCTAAATGGTATATTTTGAATGTTGTAGTATATATTTGGTATATTTCTGTATAGTATTGACAATGATTTGTTAATTTAATTTTATTTTAATGCCAAATGGCATTAATAATTTAGTTGAAAATGGTATTTTTTGTTCTCAATGGTATATTTTAAATTTTGTAGTATATATTTGGTATATTTTTTTAAAATGGCAAATTTCTTGGATATTTTTCTATTTTGCATTATTGCTCTAGTTGTTGGTATTCTTTCTTCTCTATGGTATATTTTGTATGTAATAGTATATATTTGGTATATTTCAGTATTCTTTGGCATATCATTGAGGTATATGTTAACGATAATATCGTTTTCGCATTGAAAATGATGTGTTCATTAAACTAAATTTAAATTGCAAAGCTGATTTCATTTATCGGAATGATTAATCATCCAAATTAAGTGGAGCTTTACTCATGAAACTTGATTGCTTATTATTGAAATCAATTCCCCCTTTCTCTTTCTGCGTTCCCCTTGTTATTTACCTAATGCCAGCATTTTTAGTCAAATTTTTGGCATTCTTATCGTGCTATTGTTTTACACTCTCTCCCACAATGACGAAACTTTTACAATGCACCTGCCCCTATTAAAATCGTTAAGCCTGCATGGAAACTTTGCTGGGGGTGCTTTGTGGTTTGCAAAAATAACTTTCCCAATATGATTGTAGTAAACAATTTGCTATAAATTGGAGAATTGAAAGTGTTTTAGAATTAGTCGAATTTCATTAGGCAACATTTAAATACATAATGCTAAAGGCAATAACACTTCTGGCCGTTATCCTGGCCGTCGCCAGCGCCGAGCTGCATCGCATCCCTTTGCTCAGGGTGGAGAACTTTGTCAAGACACGCGGCAACATCAAGGCTGAGGTGGCACATCTGCGTGCCAAGTATGGACTAAGTCAGTCCTCTTCTATGAACCGCGAGTACCTCATTAATTCGATGAATATGGCTTACTATGGCGTCATCACCATTGGCACACCAGCCAAGCAGTTTAAGGTGATCTTCGATACCGGTTCGTCCAATCTGTGGGTACCTTCAAAGTCATGTTGGAGCTACGCATGCAGAGTCCACAATAAATACGACTCAAGAGCATCCTCCAGCTATGTGGCCAATGGCGAGAGGTTTTACATTGAATATCTCACTGGCAGCTTGTCCGGATTTTTGTCCACCGATACGGTCAATATCGATGGATTATCCATCGCTAAACAGACCTTTGCTGAGGCCACCAATGAGCCCGACAGCATTTTCAATTACGTTAAATTCGATGGTATTCTTGGCATGGGATTTCAGTCGATGTCTCGGAATAATGTTGTGCCTCCCTTCTACAACATGCTCTCCCAGGGATTGGTTAAACACCCAGTATTCTCCTTCTATTTGGCTCGTGCTGGCACCTCCAGAAATGGCGGTGAATTGATCTTGGGTGGTTCTGATCCATCGTTGTACTCGGGAGATCTCGTCTATGTGCCCGTCTCTAATCAGGGATACTGGCAATTCACCATGGCTGGCGTCTCTGTCGATGGTTACTCTTTGTGCGATAATTGCCAGGCTATTGCTGATACCGGCACCTCGCTGATTCTTGTCCCTGCCAATGCCTTCAATCTGCTAAACGAGATCCTCAATGTGAGATATGACGGCTCGGTCGCTTGCTCCAGTGTCAGCTCGATGCCTGTGATCACCTTCAACATTGGCACCGGCAGCTTCACCCTGGAACCATCTGCATACATCATTCAGTCGGATGGCGAGTGCCAGTCGGCCTTCCAGTATATGGGCACCGATTTGTGGATCTTGGGAGATGTATTCATTGGAAAATACTACACTGAGTTTGACATGGGCAACAATCGCATTGGTTTCGCTCCAGTTGCTTAAGCAATTAAGCTATCAGTGATGACAATCGAAAATCACGTAACTTTTTTGTATTTTTTCAAATAAGCATTGTATTTAGATTGAATTTTAATTAAATGTTTTCGTTGTTAAACAATTGCTGAAATGCATTTGATTACAGTTTGTAAATTTGGGTGAATTTTTCTATCCCTAAATAAAGTATGTATATTTGATTAGCGTTAATATCCAATATGATATCTGCATATTCGTCTGTCTGGTATATATCGTAATCTGTGGTATATTTGAATGAAGTACCATTTTAATATATCACTTATATGACATTTGGTATATTTTGAAATATTTTAAGAATAATAATAAATAGACCAAATATAGCTTTTAGTATTTCTTACTTGGGGTCTCAGTTGCTTTGGCTGACAATCTGGTATATTTTGCACTCTATATTATATATATTGAGTGTAGTACCATATCAATATATCAAATATACATTTTTGTATATTTTCGGTATTTTTGTGGTATGTTATTTTAGTATATTTTGAAAAAAAAAAATGCAGCAATATTTTGCATTTTTTTAAATGGGTAGCGGGTATCTCACAGTCGAGCACACTCGAAAACAATGTATCATCTAATTATACAAGTATACTATAAACAATTGCACAACTATTGAATTAATGTTACTTTGCAGATAGTTCGTGTTAAATTCCCAATTTCTAAATAAGTTTTTTGGTAACTAATTGCTTTGCTAATGTAACTTGATTAGTTTTTAAGTCTTTTTCCCTTGCTCTGCAAATGAGATTTAAATTTCCTTTTTGTGTTATCGTTATCGCGCTATCGTCATCGATGATGACGAAGCTTCTACGTCCGGCACCTGTATCTATTACGGAGGGGGAATTTGTTGAGGTTTTGTGGGACGCTTAAAATACCATCACAGTGACTACTTACTACCTTTAAGTTATTTCGATATAAACAATCTTATCTATGTGAGATTTGCATTTGATTTGATTGATTTCCCCCGCAAAACACTGATAACAAAGCACAGCACGGTGGCTTTTTTTTGTTTTTGTTCAATTTGTTGTCTGCTCTATAAAATTGTGTGCCATCGTCGCCAGTTGTTTCAGTATCGAGGTGTACTATATCCAAGCGATATGCTATTGTCGAGGGCATTATTACTCACACTCGGCAGCACAGTGCTGCTGCTGCTGCTGTCAGTTGCTGTCGATGCGGCTGCAACCAAATTGCATCGCATGCCGTTGCACAAGAAAGTGAATCCACACATTAATCGCACCACAATCATGTCCGAAGTGCTACAGATGCGTAATCGATACGTAACTAACTTGGATACGTTGCAGAACATCACAAATGGAACGGCAACGACAACGGCATCGTCCCAGCTGAGCGAGGAGCCCTTGTTGAACGCGAAGAATTTGTATTATTATGGTGAAATAAGCATTGGCACACCGCCGGTCATCTTTATGGTGCTCTTCGACACCGGTTCGGCGAATTTGTGGGTGCCCTCATACAATTGCACAAGTGTGGCGTGCTACGGCGACAATAGCTACAATCCCAGCGAATCCTCGACGTTTGTGGCGAATGGCGAGAGCATTCAGCTCACCTATGGATTGGGCGGCATAACCGGTGTCCTCGCCTCCGATACGGTGATCATCAGCGGACTGACGATAACGAAACAAACATTTGCCATGGCCACCTCCGAGTTGGATTCCTCATTCGAGGGCACGGAATTCGATGGCATACTGGGCATGGGATATTATTCTTTGGCCGCGGATAGTGTTGTGCCACCGTTTTACAATATGTATCTGCAGGGTTTGATAAGTCAACCGGTTTTCTCATTCTATTTGGCCAATGACGATAGCTCGAGCACCGGCGGTGAACTCATCTTTGGTGGCTCCGATCCCGCGTATTATGCCGGCAATATGACCTATGTCCCCGTCACCGTCGAGGACTATTGGATGTTCACCGTACAGAGTGCCTACATGGCGGGCGTTCAATTGTGCAGCTTGTGCTCCGCTGTCGCTGACACCGGCACCTCGTTGATTGTCGCTCCGAGCGCTGCGTATGAGACGATCTTCTCTTTGGTCTCCAGCAGCTTGGAGGGCACCGTCGATTGCGACACGGTCAGTTCGCTGCCCATTCTCAAGTTCAATATTGGCGGCAATGTTTTTGGTGTCCCACCATCGGCGTACATTATCAGCACAACGGAGGAATGTTCGCTGGGCATTTCGGCTGCCGATGGCATCAATTTCTGGATCTTGGGCGATGTCTTTCTGAGGCAATACTACGCGGAATTCGATTTGGCACAAAATCGCATTGGTTTCGCCTCGGTTCAGGGACTGCAATATACGAATAATGGCAGTTCGGGATTGGTCAGCGGTGCGGCCTTCTACTGCACTCTTCTCACTCTTTTGAATATCCTGTGTTTCTTTGTGAAAATGTGTTGAATCTTGTACTAGCTAGCAACAAATAAATTATATACATTGTTTTTTTTTTCGAATCAAAGTTGCTTGTGTTTAAGAAACAAGTCGAGTGTGCGAGCAAAACAGTGCGGTAATATATATAGAATATACTGAGTTAATATACCAAAGGTGATATTTGGTATATTAATATATTACTACATATATAATATTCCATAAAGAAAATATGACAGATTGTCAAACAAAATAGTGCTGTATTATTTATAAAATATACCAAATTAATATACCAAAGTCTATTTTTGGTATATCAATATACTGCAACATGCAAAATATACCATGGAGTAGAAAATATGCCAGATTGTCAAACAAAGTTGTGCTGTATTATTTATAAAATATACCAAATTTGTATATCAAAGTATATTTTTGGTATATCAATATACTGCAACATTCAAAATATACCATGGAGTAAAATATATGCCAGATTGTCTAACAAATTAGTGTGGTATTATGTATAATATATACCAAAGTCTATTTTTGGTATATCAATATACTGCAACATTCAAAATATACCATAGAGTAGAAAATATGTTATATTCTAATACAAAGCAGTGCGGTATTATGTATAAAATATACCAAATTAATACACCAAACGCTATATTCGGTATATACATAAATATACTGCTACATTCAAAATATACCATAGAGTAAAAAATATGCCTGATTGTCAAACACAGTAGTGCGGTATTATTTCTGAAATATACCAAATTAATACACAGAAGACTATATTTAGTATATCAATATACTACTTCATTCATATTATGCCAAAGAGTAGAAAATTTTCAAGATATTAAACCAGTTCTTAAAGAAGAATCATACAAGTAATGTTTCAACTTCATAATCCTCTACCAAAACAGTTTAAGATAAGTTAATGAAGATTTTTATTTTATACTAGTATTTCTGCACTCAAACTTTAGTAATCTAGAAAATTGGATGTATAAGAAATCAAAAATTCTTATAGTTTTACAAAAGAATGCAAAAAGTACGCAATGCCAATGTGATAAGCACTGTTCTCTTTTGGATTACGTTTAAGCTTAAGCGGCTCAGCTGATTGAGTTGCATCTGGAGCAGAAACCGTTGCACAAGAACCTCACAAAAAAAAAAGTAAGAAAAAGCCAACTAAGATACAAATGTTTCCTTGAGTTCGTTGTTGGAGAGTGCGCTTAATTGGGCCGCCAACGAAACGCGTGATTTATTGTGAAACTGCAGACGGCAAAGAATAAGTTGAATGTTACTTGAAGTTGAAGTAGAAGGAGGAGGAGGAGGAGGTTGAGAGGTTGAGATGATGATGAGCCGAAGATGAAGTGAACTGCATTTCGCATTATTTATGTGATGTTATTTTTTGTGCTTCTTTGCACGGGATTAGGAATTATACGCAATGCGACGATGCCACAGGCAGCCAAGTGGCAAAAGGTTCTCCTCTCATGGCTCCCACACACGATGAACAAAAAAAAGCAAAAAAACATAAAGGGACGAAGTAAGAACAACACACAAGCGAATGGAGTCTTTGTTGGTGGGCTGGTTGAATGGATGGATTGCTGGAATCAATCGATCGATCTCTAATGAGCGTTGGCCTCTGATAATAATAACGAGTGCAATTGTCTCGGAAGGAACTCGCTTGGCTTGAAAATTTATTGGCCAAGCAATTGCACATTTCGACGCTCATCAAATACCAATAAAATATCATTTGTTGTAATTGGAAGGAAGCATTGGACGACCACACGATCTTGACCCACAGTTCACCTTTCGACTCTTGGTTGTTGTCGATTTCGATTTCGATCTCCATTTCGCATCATGATCTTGTTTTGCTTCTCTCTATCTCTCTCTCTTTTTACTTGCTGCAATCTGTCTCATTAGTTGGCAAAGCGCTTGATTTATTGTTAAACTTGTTGTTGTTGCTGTTGTTGTTGTCAATAAATCACATTAAAATATTTGCAAAAAAAGAAGAAAAGAACAACAACAACGACTAAAGCCGGCTCAGCGTCGGGACATTTAACCAATCTGCGGCTCAGCTTGACAAATCTCTAAACGAAATCAGTTAACAACTTAACTAATGATTATCGATGTGCAGCAACAACAGCAACAACTTGTTGTCGATAAGTCCGACTAACAACTACTTTTTTTTTTTGCTTCTTCGCGGCAATCAAACACATTTTACACACACACACAAACATTATTGATAACAGCTTCGTTCGCTGGATTCATCTGCATTTTCTGCATACGCGTAGTTTGTGCCCAATCACAGCCAAGCGAAAATGTTAGTAGACGATCAAGCTGAAAAGTCTAGAAAGTCAAGTTTTCTGAGTTTTCTGAAAGATCTAGAATCGATTTTTAAAGAATTTTACTTGAATGTTAAATATATTAACAAGGTTTATAGCAAGGTATTTTCATTAGGAATTTAACTATTAATATAATTTATACAATAATATAATATTACAAATTTTAGGAGTATTGCTTAAATTATTTGTACAAATTTATGCCTGTTGTAGATTAAATACTGTCATATTGTTAAATACTTTAGATTGCGTACCATTTACAAATATCTGAGTTATTACTTTACGATTTATATATATTTTTTTATTAAACTAACTAAATAAGAGATTGTTTTAAAGTAAAATACTTTAGATTAGGGATTGTAAACAAATGTCATAGAAGTCACTTACTATCAAAAAAAAAAAAAAATCGTTAAATTACGATCTATAGTTTATTTTTTATTATTAAAATTATTATTATTAATCCTAATTATTCAAGTACTTAAAATAATAATCTTGTTTGCGATTAAGTTTTTCTTTTTATTTAGAACTTCTGAGTTACTACTCTCCATGCTATAGAGCGATAAGAACTAAATTCAATACTCTATACTATTGCTAACTTTTTGCAACTGGGCAAATGGCAAATCTGTGTTTGGCTTTGACAAACAATGTCGGCAGCACCCAAACATCTTCTTCGATATGCATTGGCTTATTGGCAGCTAAATATGCGACAACCCTAAAATCTGCAACTCTAGAGTGCGAGAGAGAGAGATAGCGAGAGATCCCCTTGTGTATTTCCAAATATGCAAATTAAATGTAAATAAGTTTTGCAACTATTTGGCAAAGCGCTTGGCATAAGCCAGTTGCATTTAAAAAGAGAGAGACAGAGAGAGAGACAGAGAGAGAGAAGAGAGAAAAGAGTAACGAGACAGCGTTGCCAGATGCAAAGTTCCTGATAAAGTTAACCACGTTGTTGCTGTTGTTCTTTCGCAGTTCTCAGTGCACAGATAAGACGAGCCAAACAATTTCCCATTTGGCCTACGAAGAAAGAAAGCAAAAGGGGGCACAGCAAATTCAGAAGCAAAAGCACAACCGGGGGGAACACAAAAAAAAAAGCCTAATAAGAAGCACGTCACATCTGATAAGAAAAGTCAATCGATAAATTTTGTTAAGCTGCGCTGTCGAGCTGCCAACGCTGCGGCCAGACTTGCCAACTTGTTCGCTGCTGTTGTTGTAATACTTGTACTTAATTGTAAAATTGTTTATTGTAAACGCAATTAGTTGTTTTTGGGGTTCACGGCGAGAGAGCGACGTGTGAGTGGCGAGATAAATCAAAAAGGATAACTGCGATAAGGCGCGACGCCAATTCGATGCGATTCAGGGAGCTTGCCATACCTTTAAGCTGCGACATAAAGCGAGGGTATCTTGAGAACTTTGCTTCATGATCATTTATTATGGAATTGATTAACTTAACTTTATTATGCAAGTTTGATAGAGTCGATAATACTAGTAAAAGAACTTAATGTTTATGATTTCATGTTACTATATAGATATTATATACATAAACAATATGCAATACATAAACAATATACTATATAAAAAACTAACACAAAGGCATAAGCCATAAAAACTTATGTAGTTTTGTTTCCGTCGCACTGCTATTTTAAAGCTTAGAGCTGTATTAGAGTTGGCAGTTGCTATAATATTTGTGTTTTGAAATATATATATTTATGGCTTTATTTTTATATAATTTGTATGTTCTCAAAGTCTCAGAACTATCGTACAAATGTATCGTATGAAAAACAGGATGAAGTTCTTAGAAAATTATTTATGTACTTCAACTCATGATTTTCAATCGCTATAAAAGGCTAACTATTTTGATATTATCAAGCAAGTTTGATAGAGTCGAGAATAGTACTAAAATAACATAAGAACATTTGACTTTCATTTTACTATATAAAAAATATGTTATATTAAAAATAGTTAACAGTTTCAATAATGTTTAGTGTTTTGAATAGAAAAATGACTTGATTTATATTTAAATTGTATGTTCTTAAAGTTTCAGAACTATCGGTATAAAAATATCGTATAAAAAGTTGGACGAAGCTCTCAGTAAATGATGTATTAAAGTAAAATGAAAAAAGATGAAGTTGAGTTTAATATTGTTTATACTTCACTTATGCATTGTCTATAGCATAACTTCTAGTCTATCAGTTCTTTTAATATTTGCTTTTTGGGTCGTTCGTGTAAGTGATTACAGTTTATGAGTTATTGTTGTAGCTGTTGCTGTGGCTGCTGCTGTGGCTGCTGCTGTTATTATTGATATTATTTACTTTAATCTGCTGCATCGCGCGTTGTGACTTAATTGCAATGAGTAAAAGTTTTTTGGCTAACCCCTTAACAGCAGCCACCTTCAGTTCCTTGTGCCTGCTGCCGCCTCGTTGCATGTGAGGCATGAGGCATGAGGCACGCATGCGGCACACTTTTGTCGAGATACCAAGCAAAATGTGTAATTTGTAGCAATTTTTGGCGGCAAGCAACAAAATGTTGAAATGGTCAATGGTTGAAATTGGGTCAAACTTTTATAGTTGACCGCCATAAATGAATATAACTTGCTTTGCCACTTCCCTCAGTTCAGTTCAGTTCAAGTTTTCTCGATGGTGGTGCTACAATAAAAATTTAGTTTAATGAAAGTGTTTTTCATGCGTTACTTTTGCAGTCGAAGAATTGGAGTGATGGCTTGATTGTGGCATCCCTTGGATTATGATATACTTGTACTACTTTTTTTTTTCTGTTTTGGCATAGGGATCATTCCACGATCGATTATGACAATGACGATGACGATGACGATTACGATTATATTACGAGTTCAGACCCTTGAAAGCGCGTTGAATGCTCGCAGAACATTTTTTTTTGGACTGGCACTTTTATTTCACCTTGGCATTTATGGCATAATTTTGGTCATCATTTGCTGCCGCCGTCTTTATAGCACTTCACAAATGATCGCAAATGATCATAATCAGAACGATGATGATGATGATGATGCTGATGATGCTGATCTACATCAGTAGCAATGATCGGTAGCAAGCTAAACTTGAGTTTTGCCCTCAGGGATTAAGCGAATGCATAAGTGTTTTTATATATAGTATATCTTATGGAATTTCAATTTCAGTTAGGGAAAGTTTTGTGGATTAAATGAACATACATAAATAAAAAGGTATTTTATAATGGGCAGCAGCACTTTAATTTAACGGCTGTCATATTCATTGAAGCGCTGCCAAGTGAGAGTGAAACGTAGGAAACTTTTATATAAATACCATAAAATATATTTAATAGTAGCAGCAAAAACATTGGCAATCATTAAGCAGTATATGTCTGTGAAGTGAGCTACTTAAGAATACTAAAATAAAATTAGTATATCATATTTTTATTTTATTTAGTATTTTATTTTAGAGTGAATTAAATCAAGAGTTAGTATTTTAAATACATGTGGGTTTCTTAAAAATACTAAAATAACATGCGTTTATAATATACTGAGGCTCTTGAAAATACCAAAATAAAGGTATATATTAAATACTAAAATAACATTATTTAGAATATACTGAGCTTAATGAGTATATTTAAATAACATGAGCTTATAATTAACTATAATAAAATATGTATATTGTAAACTAATTTCATTTTAGTATTTTGTATTAGTTATGTGTTAGTATTTTTAAGCACCTCAACCTTTAAGCTCATGTTATTTTAGTATTGTCTTTATAAGCTTAGATTATTTTAGTATTTTTAAGACTTATTTAACACAATTTGATTGCTCTTCTCTATGATGATAATCTTTTTATTTCACATGTTTAATTGTGGCTAATTTTGTCACCCTTTTTGACATGCTAATGTTAAACTTCATGCTTTCCCATAGATTATCAGTTATCAGCTGCAACTCGATTGTTCTGCATTATGCATATGCGACTCTCAATCACAAAGTGAGCTCTTAATTTAATCGGAAAGCTATAAAAGCTGAAGCGCTGAACTTGACTTTGACAGTTTTACAATCTCTTTGAGAGATGCTAGTGTCAGCTTGAGCTTATCGCCTTGAAATCTGATCAGCTCATCGTCTGCTCGTAAAAAAACCGCCACAAAATAACGCTATCAGCAGCGATGATCAATCTAGGCGGATATTGAGATGATGATGAGAAACGCGCCTGATGTAATGCTCCAGCCATTAAATTGAGAGGCATTTAAAAATGTGGCATAAATTAGCGCTTTATCAAGTTTTATCTCATTAAGCCACCGAGCAGCGCAGCTTGAGAAGGCCAAAAGAACAGCCCCGCTGATCAGTTGTGCGGCTCTCAGGTTATCGAGTGACTTAATTAGCATGCGAAAAATGCATTGGGTATCAATCAAAAAAAATACAACAGACTGTGCAATTTTCATTCAACTTTCTTTTTGGCTTTTTTCGGGTGGAATTATTGATGCACAGCAGCAGCAGCAGAAGCAGAAGCAGCAGGCATAACTGGAGGCTAAAGGCAACTCGCTGCTAATTGAAATATTCTTAATCAGATTTTATTTCGCAAGCGATTCGCTGATGCATTTAATCCGCAATTACTAACCAGACGCGAGCGATACGCTCCTCAGCTCAGCTCCACGGCAACACATGATTGCCAGGTTGGGATGACTCCCAAGAATATGCGAAGCCATGGTTCAATTTAGCGTAAAGAAGGCAAAAAAAAAAAAACACAAGGAAGAAAGTTATAGTCAAGTGTGCTTGACTGTGAGATACCCGGATGCGATTCCTAAAGAATTGCCAATATTACTAAAAGTATATCAAACGATATATATGGTATATTGATATAGTATATACAGTTCTTGAACATATATACCAAAGGTTTCAAAATATACCAAATTTTGCACATGAAATATTAATAAAGTACTATTATTCTTGAAATATACCACATAATATGCCAAAAATACCAAATGTTATATATATATATGATATATTACTATAATACTATTATTCTGGAAATATACCACAAGAATATACCAGACATCATAAAAATATACCAAAATTATACTATATATGGTATATTGATAAAATACTACTATTCTTGTAATGTATTAAACTAATATACAAAAATATTAAACTAATATACCAAAAAATACCAAACAAATATACCAAATGAAATATATGATATTTTCGATATTATACTAATATTCTTGAAATATTTCAACATAATATACTAAAAGTACTAAATCGTATATATTCTATAAATATACCAAAATAATATACCAAAAAGTGTTGGCACTGATCTAGCAAATTAGTATATACTTCATATGCCTGTTTTATAACGTACTAAAACATAATATACTAAAAGTACTAAATCGTATATATTCCATAAATATACCAAAATAATATACCAAAAAGTACTTCACAAATATACCAATTGCCATATGGCTATATCATCTCGTCTGTTGGCACTGATCTAGCATATATCTAGTATATACTTCATATGCCTGTTACACTCATTTCCTGCAGGCATAAAGTTATAATACCCTTCCACCCCCCATAGGTATCGGGTATAGGAAATACCTAAAAATAAAGCCAGTGGAATCTGAAATCTGGAATCTGGCATCGATTGGCGGCACGCACCAGCAACCAACAACCAGCAACGAGCAACAGTTGCTGTAACCATCATATGATGTGGTGTATGTACAGCAACATTATATGAGATATTGTGGTGGGGAACAAGTTTGTCCTTAGCGCTTAACAAGGTGGGCGCAACGCAGTGGGACATGCCTTCTTTTCTGCTGCTGTGGATGGAAGAAAGTGGAGCTTTCATAAGCGAGACTGGAAGCTAAGTCGTTGAGATTAAAGAGCTGCCGTTTAGTGGCTACTTAGCTGGCGATAAAATGGGAAAAAAAAAGAAAGAAAGAAAAAAGCGAACTAAACTGAACGTGAAATTGCATTAAATGGCGTGGCACTGGGCCACAATGTGGTGCCCAAGCGGATTTGGGGCAACAAGCTTAACAAGCTTGTAAGCTTAAATGGCTTTTTAAAGAGCTGCCGCTTTTGCCCAAACAGTGTTCTGGTTTACCCCTCCTCCTCCTCCCCCTCCCCCTCCCCATCAAGTTAATAATAATCTGCACAGCAGCAATTACAAGGAAAACAACGGTGTGTGTGTGTGTGTGGTGGGGAAATGGTTTATTGACTTGAAGAGGAACTACTGCTGCGTAGAAGAACACAACTAATGCTATTAAACGCTCATCATGATACACTGATCATTATCATCAGCAGCAGCAGGCAGTCAGGCAGTCAGTCATTCCATCAGTTTGTCAGTCAGTCTCTGTCCTCGCGCTTCTCGTCTCATGTGGCCTCAAACAACAATCTGTCCGAAAAGCGATAAAGTTATAATGGCGCAAATGTCGTACACAGTTTTTAAAATGAAGCCAAAGACAGACAGACTTCTCTCCTTCATCTAAGTCTGGGCTTAAAGCAAACGTTGGCCGTTGCGTCTTTATCGCGATGTAGCCACTGCTCGACTTTGAAAACTGTTTACAAACTGTCTGACAGAGTTTTGACTGCTGTTTGGTTCCGTCGGCTTTAGTTGATGTCGCCGCTGCCACGCAGCTTGATAGACTCTGATCTCTCTCTCTCTCTCTCTCTCTCCACTTGGCTTTTGGCCAGGCAGGACGACAGCATGTCAGCTGAATGGACTACAACATCGCTCTCTGGATGGCTGTCTGGCTGTCTGTCTGGCTCTTCTCTAGCTGGAGGCGACGACACGCTGCGTCTGTCAGTCGAGAGTCTGATATTTCTGTTTCGCTCTGGCTTTAAAGGCGGCACAGTGGGCGTAAAAAGTATACAACGCTTTTGAACCTGTAAGCAAATAATACATTAATACATTGAATGTTGTGGGAATCTAAAGACCAACATTATGCCAACTAGAACTACACTCTGCATACGAAAGCCAAAAGCAAATTGTCGTTAAGTGAGCCTAATTGCAGCGAACACATCAGCAATTAGGCACACAAACTAGGTTTTCTACTCAATGCATTCTTTTATTAGTTCAATGTGCTGCAAATTGTTTTAGTAGTAGTTGAAGTAGAAGCTCATAGAAATGCTTGTAAAGTTAAAAAGCACATTTATAAGCTCATTATGGAGCTTTGATTGTTTAACGAGTTCAATATTCTGCAAGCAGTTTTATAAAAGCTGTAAAAGCACATTATATAGCTGCAAATGCACTTTTAAAATCTCAATTTTGAGCTTTTATTATTATATAACACTGCGAAAGCACATTGAAAAGTCAAAAAGCACATTTGAAAGCTCACTTGGAAGTATAAATAGTTGATGTGCTCGATTGTTAATAAGATTAATATATTTATTGGCATCAAATAAAAGTTTCCTTTTATAAAACAATCAAAAACTTCTAATGGAAATGTGAATTGTTTCGAACAGCTTTTAAAGCGCACTAAAAAGCTCATTGTGGAGCTTTAATAGCTTCACGAGTTCAGTTTGCTGTAAGCAGTTTCTTAATAATGCAACACTGTGAAAGCACATCGTTGAGCTGTAAAAGCATATTGATAAATGCTGATCAATGTTGATTAGAATAATATATTTAACTACAATAAATACAAGTTTTTCTTAATTAAATTGAATGTAAAGCGCAGTCCACTTGCGCTCCTAAATTCATTTTAATCATTTATAAAAATGATTTCCGAATGATCATTTGTTATACGATTAGCAATTTGTGCAGCGATTAGTAGTTGTGCTTGTCAAACAAATTAAGAACGTGATTTGGAATGAATGCGATGATTTTGTATTAACAAAGTTGCGCTGATCGATGGCTATGTAAATGAAAACTAGAGTTGCAAAACAACTACGACAAAGTTTCAATGATCGATCGAGTTTAGAACTCGAAATCTTTGAAGAGAAATGGATGAAGAGTGAGTGAAAAAGTATGTACATATATTAATTAACAATTAATGAATGTATGGCAAAACTTTACTGATCGATGCACTTTGTTGCTGATCGATTTGAGCCTTTTGAAGATTTGATCCACTGTGCCACAATGGGGCAACGGGGCAATTTCAGCTGGCGATTATAAATTTCAATTACAAGCAAGCTGCATTTCGGCATTGAGCTGCATTAGATGGAAGGAAGGTGGATTATTATTGCGATACGACGATCTGAAACACTGGAAGCGTTTGCATCTAAACACCTTCTCGGAAGGTGGATCGGATCGCAACTCTGTGGCAATTGTCTGTGATGTGCTGTGTGCTGTGTCTATAGCCCGAAGCTGCTGGCGGCTATTTGCACAATATTCCAATGGGTTTTTCGTACCATAATTTAGGCGCGGGCGAGTCATATATCAAGAGAAGCAGCACAGAGATGATGGTCGAGCTCTCAGCTCTCTGTGATATATGACTGCAATGTCCTAATGATAATGACGTGCCAGACGAGGCCGAAGCGAGACTTGATCGACGTGGTTGTCGGTTGTAGGCGGGCAAACAGCGTCAACAGAAGGAGAATTTGCCTGAGTTCTGAGTTTTAGAGTTGAGCTTATCTTTCGAAAGAGTTTTTCATTTCACAAAATTATTGATTTAAAAATAAAAAAAAAGAAGTAAAAAAATATGTGATCGACGCGCGTTTGACACACTCGGCAAATGTTGACTCTTGACTTGTGGCAAATGTGATGAGGATAGGGGAGGAGAGGTTTACCTGGTTGATTTGTTGATCGGTTTGATTGGTTTGTTGTCACAGCACGCGACGCAAACACAACACAACACAAGTCAACTCAGGCAACTGCCAACTGGTGGCCTGACACAGTTATGCAAGTTCACAGACAACACCCACGCATAAAGTCAGTTGAAGTCGTCGTTGTCGCATTAACCGTTTCAATTCCACATATATGTAGATTTAATATTTACATATCCAAACGACCGATTTCTGTGTAAATAATTCCCCTTCACTCTGTGCGCGATATCAGTTTCTCGAGTGTCATAAAAATGAAGAGAGAGAGAAAGAGAGAGACAACAACGCACGCCAAAATCTTCCTTAAATAAACTCGCATATCTTCCACATTTCGCTCTCACTCTCTCTCTCTCTCTCTCTCTCTCTCTCTCTTTCTCACTCTCTTTTTACCCATCTAGTTGTTGTCTTGTTCAAGTGAATTTGTGTGCGTTGTATCTATTGGCATTTACATTTATCATATCGCACTTTTACAGATAACTCTGATCCCATCTAACTAACATATATAGATTTATCAGTCTATCAATAGTCGCGAGTCTCTGTTTGCCTAACCAAGTGATTTACATTTTGTGCGGAAACGATCGTACACGATCGTTCTCTAAACTGTGTCAGAGACAGAGAAAGAGAGAGATTATTAATGGAAGTAAATACCAATCTATTAGTAAAAGATTACATTTTAATGAAATGAACTGAAGATTTACTTCTATTAATGATTTCCCGTATTTGTATTTCGAAATAATATTTGTAGATCGCTATTATGCTATTAATTGTTTAAAATTTGCAATCACTTCATTTGTGTACACTTTGATTAAATATTGCATATGTATATTGCCATTTGTTTTAGTTTAAACTTTGTTTTTTTTAATAAGAATGTTGAACAGTATTTCTAGCAGTAATCTTGTAATTCAGTTTTGCTTTTCTTTATATAAATTTAAGATATAAATCCATTTCATAAACATCTTTTAATTGTCTTTACTATTGTTTTCTTAATTTCTTCACATTTGGTTGCGTTCGAATAAAAATTGTACAAGTTATAAAAGAAATACTTTTGTGTGGGGAAAAACGCCTACTTAAATCGGACCCTAGTTGCTACAATTTGGTATATATATTTCTATGGTATATTTTGAATAAAGTATCAATATCAATATGCCAAAAAAAGTATTAAGTATAATTTTAGTATATTTGCAGTTTATAAATTTGGTATATTTTATATTTTAAATGTATTACTTTATCAATATACCAAATATAAATTTCTGTACATTGTTATGCTCTCACTCAAAATGGCTAGCGGGTATCTTATAGTCGAGCATAAGCGATCAGCAAAATTTGCAGCGCTCTAAAAAGTAATTCGTTAAATTTCGAATTTGTGTATGCTTCTTAATCTGAAAGCCAAAATCAGTTCTTTGGCTTTGAAGATGAAGCGAAAATTTACGATGCGCCCCGGACAATTCGAATTCTAACAAACTCTTCATCATCAGAGTGACAGGAGCTGCAGCAGCAGCAGGATCAGGAGGAGAAGAAGATGGAGAATGAGGAGGCGAGAGAGGAACACATCATGCATACATTCATTGATCGTGTGTGTACTATATTATCCATATATCCTGCCATGTAGTTTATCACACAGCGATCATAAACTATTTTGTCTGCTGTCACATTCAAACCACAAAAAAAAAACCTAAACTTCTTTGAATTTCCCTTTCTCTCGATCTCGCTCAACTCATTTTCATTCTGTGAGCTGTTTGCATTTTTGATTGATCGCTTTATACGCAGCACAAAGAACGAGAGTACCACAAGAACGAAAAATGTAAATGCGACAAAACCACCAAAAAAGTGAATCGAAAAGAAATACATAAGTACAATTCTGCTGGAACATTGGCATCGATCATCATTTGGCGATCAGCTCTCTCGTTCTCTCTCTCTCACTCTCACTCTCTCTCCTTCTACACCTCCCTTGCTCTTTCTCTCAGTTGTTGTACGTCAACAAATGTTGATAATCAAATCAAAGGAGAACACAGGACCAGATCAAGAAATTGTGATTGTACGTACACAGGTTCATGGAATCATCATAACATCAAATCAAAAGTGGAATCAAGAGAGAGAAAGAATGAGATCGAGAGTGAGAGGTAGAGAAAGGTCGACTCTTTCTTTGCTACCTACGCACAAGGATCGCACTGCGATCGACAATCGTTGATATTGCTGCATAATTAAATTTAAACAAATCAAACTGCCATTGCAGCCAAAGGAAACAGAAATCAAGTTGTACATTCAGACCACCAAAGAGAGTGAAAGAGCTGGCCACAAGTGAAATAATTTGCTGGGCCCCAGCCCAGCTACATATACGATCCAACGAGATCAACCGATCAGCGATCGACCTACACACATACCATATTATGGTGTATGGTAGCAGTAGCAAATGGTAGAGCAGAAATTCAGTTGCCGAAATGTGCTCGACTTTGAGATACTAGCTATGGAAGTCATTTTTTAAGGTTTAACAAACTTAAGTAATTAGTAAGTCATCTAAAATAACAATTTTATACCCTCTACCCATAGGCTAGAAAGGTATTATAAGGAGGCATCTCTGACCCTATAACTTATATATATTCTTGAGCGAAGTATATATATTCCTAGATCTCAGAGTCTATAAGAGATGGATATATGATATTTTCGTATAGGAAACATCGCCCATTTGCTAGAAGTTTTAGTTGCTTGGTCTGACAATCTGGCATATTGTGCTCTCTATGCCATATTTGGAATGTAGTACTAACCCAAATATACCTCTTGGTGTTTTTTAGTATTTTTCTTGTATATTTCTCTTTAAAAATGGTTACTTCCAAATTAATTCAAAATTTTGTTGCACTCTTTGTTGCGTTTTTTCTACCTTTGTACACATGCAAAAGTTGCTTTTTAAAATAAAACGTTGAATCAATAAAAAAAAACATTTTTATAATTTTCATTAAATTTTTATTATAGCTTTTTATATTTTCATAATTTTTATTACTATTTTCATTATTATTCTTATTATATCTATTCCTGTTCTCTACAATCTTTTGCTTATAAAAAGTCTTGCAAATTGAAGATCATTACTTGAGGCTCAATTTGTTGTGCATTTGCCTTAGCCACTTGTTTGTTATACCCTCCATGCACCACCGGGTATTGCATAAAGTGAAACAAGAAGTACAACAAGTTGAAGCTGGAAGCTATGGCTCTTGTTGCTGTTGTTGTGACTGTTGCTGTTGCTGTCTTCTGCGCTGATCGTTTAATCTAGCGCTAAAGATCTGGCAGCGTCCTACGTAGCGCAACTGAACTGAAAACTGAAATGATTGAATTGTGTCTTGCTGTCGATCAATGCGGTGGTGCGTGAGTTGATCTCCAGACAGGGGAATTGCTGCAACTCCAACTGCAATTGGGACTCTTGGAACTTGGGACTGACTGATCGAGGAGTTGCTGCCTGATCGCCAGACATTGATATTGTGATATTGTGATACACAATGCAATGTGGATACAGTTTGTATGCAAAACGATCATCGCTCCTGCATTTTGCATAATCTTGCCGCTGGACATGCAAAATACTTTGTGTATCGCTTTTTTTTTAGTCTCTTCTTCTTTTTACTAGTCACAGTCCTCAGTGCTTTAGTTTGACGTTGAGTCCTGTTTCCGATCGCTGTCGCAGACTTTCACAGTTTTATAACAAATTTGATTGAATTGCCATTGAGTTGGGGTTGAGTTTTTTGTTGTTGTTGTTCTTGCCTTTTGATGTCTGCACCTTGCAAATGATTATGAATTGATTTTTGATTGCATTTTGCATATTATTCACATCCTTAAGATATGCGCATTCAAATTTGTTTTCTCTGTGGAGTTTCCCGTTACAGCCAATTCGTCATCAGCTGCTGTTCCTCTTCTGTTCTTCGTCTTCGTCTTCTTCCCTGTAATTAGCACACGTGTCCACTGATCGTCAAAACTGATCTTTGATCTAGGCACACAACAAGGAATAACAACATGTGCAAATATCTCTGCGAGTAATCACAAAGATTTGCATCACACACACACACGCATGGCGCATGTTGCACAATGATTGAGTCATCTTCCTTTTAGTCATCGATCATCGTAGGCAAGCAAACATTGTGCATTGTGTCTTGGTCAGTTTCTGTGTCTTTGTGTTTTTTCTTTAGGTAGCCAAAATACAATTTAATGAAGTGTCCCTTCTCGTCTCACACATCCCGTGTGTGTCTTTTACCTTCTAATGTGCCTTAATGTTTATGCAAAATCGCTGCGAATCTATCTCGACGGGATATTTTGTTTCTGTTTCTTATTTTGTTTACACGTGCTTGGCTCCTGGGAATTGTGAAATCCTCAGGTAGCTCCTCTATTCTTATCAGCTACTGCACATGTGAGATGCAGCTAAACAGATAATAGTAGAATACATCTATCAAGATTTCGTTGCACCGAAACAAGTTGAAGCGTTCTTAAATTAAAGACTACATAAGAGTTGATACTATTTGCTGCATTTAGTATTTTAAATATATATAATAATATGCATTACATATTACATTATGTCTATTGTATAACAACAAATCTACTTTCATAAGTATTTGGAATAACTTCCGAAAATGATTGTTTTTAATTAATTTACTTATGTATGTTGTAAATGTGATATAATATAAAATATCAATAAAACCGTGCAGTTTAAATTTAACGTTACTCCTTTCTTTTTGACTTTGAAAATTAGATTTTCTTTGATATTTGTGCATACTCAAAGATCTTTTTCGATTTATTGTTTTAGGAGGGTATTATTTTTATATACACTAATAACTACAGATGCTTTGGCTGACAGTATGATATATTTTGCACTCTATGAATTATTTTAGGAATAATACCTCACAGTTTTGTTATTCTTTAAATGAGTATCGGGTGTCTCACAGTCGAGCACACTTGTGTTTAGCTTTCCTACTTGTTTTATTCATAATTTTGATCTTTTGATCTTTTGATCTTTCTTTAATGAAATAATAAATACTCTCAAAATTAATATATGTATAAATGAATACAATATTCTTATTTACAAAACTTCTTATTCCATCAAAACTATTTCTATCGAAATCTATTTTAGTTCAATGTGAAATTTAAACACACAGATGAATTTTTATATATATAAAAGTTGGCACTTCAGTTTTTGTTTTCAATAGCCTATAAAAAAATGTAATGTGAGGCTGAGGAGAAGTTTACCTGTTTGATTTGTTTGAAATCTATGTGAAATTTAAACAAAAAGATGAATTTTTATATATATAAAGGTTGGTACTTCAGTTTTTAGTTTCAATAGCATATAAAAATGCATGCATTTGTATATTAAATTGGAAGAAATGAATAAATTTAATGTAATTTCAAAAACAACTTACTTGCTTTAATAGACTATTAAAATGTGTGCAATTAATATGAAATATATTCAACAGACTTTAGCATGCACTTTGCAATTTTATAAAGTGGCTCGCTCTTAATAGGCGTCATTTGTCGGAATGAGTTTGGCTGTTACCCACATACATATATAGTATGTAACATAACATATATGATGAGCACTTTGGTTCTCTATAAAGTGCGGCAATCTGAGGCAGCATCTGCTATCTGGTTGAGTTAAGCGCAAAGCTCAAATGTTAGCATCGCATTGCCAGCTGATAAGCTTCCATGTAACCGGACAGATGAGGGCCTTTTGGTTGTTGGTTGTTCGTTGTTGTTGTTGGTAAAGTTGGCAATCTTAAATCGATTTCTTATGTTGCCGCGCTTATCGACAGCAAGGCGACAGGAGTTGGGAGGCGCAGGGAGCCACAGGCAGCAGCAGCAAAGTTTAAGATTAGCCAAGTGGCAAGTTGATTCCATTATCAGTCAGCCGCCACATAAGTTGATGTAAGATATATTAAGAGATAAATAACATACGTGTGTGTGTGAGTGCATAAACAGATCGATGAGGTTCTGCTTTGGAGTCATTCGAGCCATATCGCAAGAGGCGAGCAACTTTATTAGAGCCTCTTAACACGATTGCCAATTGATAGCCCTTTTCTTTCATTTGCTTCGTTTTATTTGGATTTCGTTTTTTTGTAGCTGCTGCCAAAAGACATTAACAAACTGGCGAGCAGATCAAGAGATCAACTGGAGATCGGGGAGCGCGATCAACTGTTTTGGCTGAGAGATACTACTACAGATTTGCGCTGTGATCAGAACCGATCAGCGATCAGCGGATCAACGCAATTAAAATGTTATCGCTGTTTGTTGTTAACGTTGACGAGCCACAGCGCAAAGACTTCCTGTGTGCTCCCAGTGATACACTCTATCCACTCTTCGGCATCATAGCCAATGTGCTTAAGTTTGTGCGAGGATGGCCTGAATAAGTAAGTAAACCTTTTTATAGAAGTACTTCTTCCGGTACATGGTTGTTTATCCCATTAATTGCTGCATTGATTTGTCAAATAATTAACGAGATTAAGTGCTGAACCACTCGTTGAACCGGTTCATTACTTTTGACAATTAATTGCCATTCGAAATTGTGTATAATATAAATGTGTTAGTCAAGTTTCTTGACTGTCACTGATTAAGAAGTGTAACTTAAGCGATTTATATGTGGTTCAACAGTGAAAGACAGTCTGCTCCATTGCTGAAACGTTCTCTGAACCACTTTAGAAATGATTCCGACTTTATAAAATGGTTTAGAATAATTAAGAAATGTCAACAATTACTTTGACTAACTAGTCAGCATGAATTATTTGGAGTCCTGGTTGCAATTGAGATGAGTATTGCCGCTGAACCACATTCTGAACCGCTTCAAAGATAAGGATATAAATAAGAATATGAATTTAGCTTACTTAAGTAGCTTCATTTAAATATCTATTTTACATATTCTTCATGTTAGCTGAAATTGAAATGCAGTACATCGCTGAACCACTTCACTGAACCGGTTCAAACGTAAAGATAAATGGTTCAAATGAATACAGCTTTCTTTAGCACATTTATTATTTATTTATGTATGCCAAATATTGATAATATTAACTGAAATATACATGTTGGGCTGCTAAACCGCTTACTGAACCGGTTCGAAGGCAAGCACGTTTTTCTACTTCTTCGTTACACATTTGTATTGAAAGCAAGTGTATTATTGATTCGTTTCGCCGTCATTTGCATGGTGCTGCTTGTTGCTTCACGCCTTTGGCATTTCGCTGAAAACTTAATTTAATTAATTGCCAAACACACACATTTCCCATAAAAAACAAAAACAAAACTGCAGTTCAGTGTCCAATGCCAGGCTCTCAGTTTTCAGCATTCAGCTTTCAGTTTTGCAATTCTGCAGCTCTTCCTACCGATATTATAGTGCAACAACGATTGCAAAGTGAGCTGCCATTTCGATCTTCACTTAAGGCGCAAACTTGAATAATTGGACTTGGCAAAAGTTGGGCATTTAAAACTGATTCGTTTTACGAGCGCATTGCACTCGCCTTTATGATTGGCAATTAATTAGGCCAAAAGCACACGAATGCATGCGAAATGTCTGCGAAATGCGAATGCAGAGTGCTCTTCGTTCGCCTGGAGGTTATTTGTTTTTACAGCTACCGTACTTAATAGTGGTAGTCGGTCTCTTCCTTCTCATTGATACGCGCTTCGATTTGTTTGCTTAATTAATCGCAGCTGTAATAATAATAATAATAATAATAATGCAAGACCTTCTTCTGCTTCTACTACTGCTTCTTCTTCTTCTTCGTCTGCTGCGTAAGCAGGCATGAAATTAGTTTTTGTTTTCTGCTTCTGAATCGATTAATACGCGCAATTGCATTTGAATGGCAAATATGGCGCATTGCATTGTATATAGTAGAATTTGTATTGTCCGAGTGAGTGGACTACTTCACCCTTAACCTCTAGCCCCTCACACTTGGCCATTGTGTCGTCATTCTTCAATTCGACATGGCAATAATAATAAGAATAATATTCTATATGTATACATAGAAGTAGAACGAGAAATGAATGCTATGCTAATCCTTTTGAGAGACGTGTGTGGGCTGCGCCAACGCGGGATTAGTGTGATGCATTTTTTTTTTCATCTCTTCTCTCTGCTTTAGTTTTTCTTTTTTTGTTTTTTTTTTGGCATGAAATGAGTGCATCAAGACAAAAAAAAGAAATGCGTTTTTTATTGTGAACGAACGAACGTGCCAAGCGAAAAGGACGAGACCTAAGACCTCAAATGCGAAGACCACCCTAAAAGATTCGACTCAACGCTGAAGTTGAGCTACGAAAATTTATTGCCACACATCGAAGATTCGAGGGACCCGTGAAAGGATCTACTTAGCCTCAACCTTGGCCCTGGCTTTAGCCGCCGTCGCCGCTACGCATGCGCAGACACTTCATTTCAATTTTAATTAGAGCAACGCTTGGAATTTCTTTTCAGTTTAAGGGAAATTGTCTGCATCTCATTCGTATTCTCATTCCCATTTCATTTTCATTTTTAGTTGCATTTTGTATTCATTTTTTTGTTGGGTTTAGTTAGTCTGTCGGCGCATTTCTTTTGATTTGTTTGTGGACCTTTTTCGATTATAATTAGATGGCAAAATGCCGCTGCAAGAAATTGATTGTTAAATAATTTACTTGTGCCACCTTTGCGGCGCTGATTGGACTCCAGCAGTTGCTGCTGCTGCTGCTTTAGTTGTTCCAAGCATTGGGGAATTGACTCGACTCGAGTTGAATCGAGTGTGGCAGCAAAAGTAACCAGAAGTTGGCTAGCAAACTGCTTTAAAACTCTACTCAAAGTGTTTTAAAAACTAAAAGCATACTGTATGCAAATAAAAAGGGAAACTTCGTTTTTGAATTTGGATTTGATAGGAGAGCTTTTGTAAGATTTGTAAAACCTTAACTTAAGTGAAAAATTTACTTAAAAAACTGTTTAAAATCATGCTTGAATATTTGATGCAAATTGTCGTGAAAATATTTCACATTTGAAGAGAATATAATATATAATTTAGTTAGATCAACTAGTCAATTAAATAGTTATATGAAATATATCTAGTTAGCTGCAATTAGGATGAGCTATGTCGTTGAACCACTTTCTGAACCGTTTCAACGATAAAGATATAAATAAAAATACGAATTTGGCTTTCTTTAGCAGCTTTATTTAAATGTGTATATATTAAAAATTTCTAATGTTTGCTGAAATCGAAATGTAGTACATCGCTAAACCACTTACTGAACCGGTTTATATACAAATTAATATGGTTCGTATGATTTTAGCTTACTTTTGTAGATTTATTATTAACCTACATATGTATGGCATATATTTTAAAAATTAACTGAAATACAGATGCTGGGCCGCCGAACCGCTTACTGAACCGGTTCAAAGGCAAGAAGTAATATGTTTTACTACTTCTTCTTTGCACATTTGTGTTGATTTGTTTCGGGTTTGAGCTTGTAAGAAAATAAACAGTAATTTTTCTATTTAGAAGCTTTGTTATATTTGAAAATATTTGAGCAAATTTACAAAGCTTCAATTGAAAGTAAAGAACTCATTCTTCTTTTCATCTCTTGCTAATAGCAAGCCAAAGAACAGTCTCTTTGAGCGTGTTTAACTTTAGAGGCAGCCCTCGCATTAGCCACTTGCTGCACCCATTCCTGGAGTAGTATGCAAAATATGCCGACACAAATCAAAAATGAAATCGGCCAATGCCAAAGCTAACGAGGCGACGCTCTCGACGTTGGCCAGCAAACTAGAGCCGCAAAGGGGAATTCCCTTTTGCTTACAAAGGGTGAAGAAGGAGGAGAAAGAAACAGCTACTGATTCAGTTGCCTGCTGTGGCAAATTGTGCTGTCTGCGCATGCGCGGAAGCGAAAAGGGGCAAAAATTAGGCGTACATTTTTATTGGCGACAGTTGGGGATAAGAAGCAACGGAATTTTAGCTGTGAATTTGTTGCTCTCAGTTTCTCAGACTGTGTATTTGTTTTTGTATTTGTCATGCAAAAGAAGCCAAAACTAAGCTATGCACACACAATCAAGTATACATATTTTGCTGACTATTGGTATGTTTCACTGAACCACTGTAGAAATGGTTCGGAAATTATGAATATGATTTAAAATATTATTTAATGTACTTCAACTAAGCAGCAACATTTAAATAGTCATATTTAGTGTTTTTAGTGTAAGCTAGCTCAAATAGAGATGCAGTTTGTCAGTCAACTACTTATTGAACCGGTTCACAGATAAAGATAAATGGTTTATGTGCAGTTAACTTACATCATTTGACTTATTTATATATCGTTGCGTCAAAATTCGAAATGCTACCATGAATATAGATGCGCAAGTACTTTGAACCACATAACGAACCGGTTCAAAGTTAAAGATAAATGGTTTATGTGCATTTAACTTACTTCATCAGTCTTATTTATATATCTGTGTATCAAAATTGCTAATGTGAGCTTGAATATAGAGGCGTAGGTACTTTGAACCACTTATTGAACCGGTTCAAAGTTAAAGATAAATGATTTATGTGCATTTAGCCTACATCAGCATTTTATATTATACATTTTTATTAAATATTAAAATGTTAGCGTGAACCGGTTTAAAAATAAAGAGCAAAAAGATCTCAGTTTCTCAGACTACGTATTTGTTTGCTTTGCTATACAAAAAAAGGGCAAAAGCAAGCTAAACCACTTAAGTGGTAACAGCCCCCCAAATAAACAAAGACAAGGCACTTGTGTGTGTGTCAGTTTCGGGCGAAAAAAGAAGGGTTAAGAAGAGGCAGCTACTTTTGTTTATTATTGTTGTGAGGATAATATTTAGATTGAGGGCGGAACAGTAGCTGACCACAAAATATTGTGTTGTGAAATTTCGCCAGAAAACGGAAGAGTTGAGAGTTGAGAGTCGAGAGAGTTGCAGTTACAGTTCCGAGTAGCGAGATGATTCGAGACTTTTCCTTCAGGACAGGAAGTGCGTCTTCTTGGTCTAGGAATTTTTAGTAAGAATTGCAGTTATTGATAGATTGATACCAGCAGAATAATGTGTGTGTGTGTGGCTTGTGTCTGGCGCGTGTGTTTTGCCAAAAGATATGCTGGTTGTCGTCTACGTTTATGAAAACCGCAACAAGTCCCAATGGAGAGACAAGGAGAGAAAGAGAAAGAGTAAAAGATCTTTGCCAGGTGTGTGTGTGTGGAAGGGAAGGCAAGGACACAACCGAGAGCAATGTAAATGTGACAGCTGCTTGCTGTTCTCGTGCCAAATGGATGCGAATATTCAACGCTAATTGTGTATAAATATTTTGACCAAAAACAAGGCTAAAAACCACAGGCCAAAACACAGCAGGCAAATGAGCAAAAGACAACAAGCTACGAATGCACTTCTAATAGATACATTCCATCGTTCTTTCGCTCGCCTGTGTGTGACAATTAGAAACTGCTTAGCTTTTGTTTGCCCTTTTTACCTATTCAATGCTATTTTGAGGGCTCAAACCTACTCGCAGCATGCTAATAACAGTTAAGAACCCAACAATTTTTGCTCATTTCAAGGCTCAGAGACAGCCAGCCAGCTAGCCAGCCATCATGTTGTGCGGTCCTGGATTGCAGCTATTTACCAGCATTGTTTTGACATGGACAATGTTTTGACCGCATTGCCAAAACCAAAATACATAAAACCCCCGCTGAGCTCACAAACACCTTCCATACATATATATATTCTATATTCTATATTCTATATCTGTGCTATGTTCTCTCTTTCTCTGATATCAACTCACTCCCTAGTTTTGCTGGTGGTCCCTCCCTTCAGTTGACAATTCAAAACTCATTGCCATTGTTTCGTCTCCGCGTTTTATATGCGTGACATCTTATTTCGTTTTTCTCTATTATTGGCTTCAACCTTAACCTTAACGCTTTCGTCAATTGTTTGAATTGAATTGAGTTCTCAAATGTTTGTCTCTCCTTTTATTATATATCTATTTTTTTTTGTCATTGTTTGAGAATTCGCCGATTCGAGATGCATTCGCTGCGATAAGATTCAGAATTGTTGTTTTTTTCTTTGCACATCTGCTACCGCAAATTGCATTAACTTGGCCCATGGACAATTGAGGCGTGATTGAGGGGCGCGTTTGTGGCGTTGTGTGCGGTAGCCCACGTCTAACGACCGCAAATTCATTTACTCAATTCCCATTTTCATTGTCCATTGTCGTGCCAATTGTTTTGTGGCGTTCCAATCGCAATCTCCCAGAGGGACCTGATGACCGATCTCACTCCTTGTTGTGTTCCTTCTTCCTTGAAAACTCGCCTCCTGTTTGCAAATGCAATTCTGCTTAGTCAGTTTTAGTTTTTATTTAGTTTCCATTCGCTATTGAATAGAGTCTTCCACTGAACGAATTCAAAGGCGAGTTTGCTGGGCAAATAAATTTATATAAAAATAAATTTAAGTGTATTTTCACGACTCTGACTTTCATCAAACATTAAGACATAATTATACAAGCAAACTCTAAAATGTCTTTTGTTTTGTATTTATTTTTTAATTTCTTATTAAATTATAGGCAATCAAAATGACTTTAGAAAAGAATTTAAAGAGTCATACAGTAAAAATTAAAATATGCCTCAGATATTTCTATCTATCAAAAGTATTATTAAGATTATATCTGTGTGTACTCTTAACTTGCAAAGTATCTATGAGATATCTACTTGCTACAAAAGTATTTGCCAGATATATTTGCCCATATACACTTTCAGCTACAAAAGTATTTCTAAGATATGTTTACTTTCTGCTATCAAAAGTATCTCTAAGATATCAATATGTGCTCCTACAGCTACTAAAGTATCTGTAAAATATCTCTCCATCGAAAGTATCTTTAATTTCTATTTATATTTCTATGTTCCCTTTCGGCTGCAAAAGTATCTGTCAGATATTTCAATCTATGAAAAGTAGCTCTGTTAACTATTTTTATCTATCAAAAGTATCTCTCTGCTGCAAAAGTATTTGTCAGATATACATATGTATATTTATCAAAAATATCTCTCAGCTGCAAAAATACCAGTTAGATATATTTTTATCTATAACAAAATGTTCTAATATATCTCTCGATATCCACTGTCATTTGCAAAAGTTTCTCTTGGGTATCTCTATGTAATCTTTCGGCTACCAAATTATGTGTTAGATATTTCTTTATATCCAAAGTGTCTCTAAGATATCTCAATTTGCACTTTCAGCTGCAAAACTATTCCTTGGATATCTCTATGTGACCTTTCGGTTATGTGTTAGATATTTCTTTATATCAAAGGTATCTCTACGATATTTCATATAAAAATATGTCAACTTGCACTTTCAGCTACAAAAGCTACATATATTTCTGCTATCAAAAGTATCTTTAAGATATCCCTTTTGTGCGCCTACAGCTACTAGAGTGTATGTACAATATCTCTATAAATGAAAAGTATCTTTAAAATATCACCATAGGCTCTATCAGCTTGAAACGTATTTATGAGACATCTCAATTTGCAGATTTAGCTGCAAAAGTGCCTGTCAGATATCTCTATGCGCATTGTCAGCTACAAAAGTATATGAAAGATGTCTTCATCAGCATAGAGCACTAACATAGAGCCTCGTCTTGCCTCCTAAGCTGGTCCGCCTCCATGCATCAAGTGCACTTAGTCTCTCTCTCTGTCTCTCTCTCTCTCTCTCTCTCTTTGTTTCTCTCTCTCTCACTCTGTTTCTATGTGCATTGCACGCGTGCTGCCCAACAGCTGAAACCTCATTACGTCAGCCTAATCCAAGCGTCAAGCATGTCCATTTGCTGGTCAGGATCTGAAGGGGGACGCGATGAGAAAGACTGAGAGAGAAAGAGAGAGAGAGTTAGAGAAAGCGAGCAAAGCTGTTAAGCGCATTCGTTGCGCATGCCGCCCACGTCATTTCCTCGTCTTTTCTCCACCAAAAAAAAAAAGAAGAAAATTAATTAGTTAAAACCAAAACGAGAGAAAAAAAGGTGTTGGAAATCTCTGATTACGCTCGTAATTTTAGACAGCTCTCTCTCTCTGTAATGCGAGTAATTCCCATCCTTCATTCCGACACATTTGCGCGGCAATTTACAATTTTGTTAATTTCGACAATTTTCGGTTCTCCTCCTTATCATAATCATATTTGCCACGCCATCGTCGACAGTGTTCGTGAGTTTGCAATTCTAAGCCAGAGCAGCACAGGAAACAACTCAATTTGTTCGTATATCCTGTCGATATTTCTATTTCTCTTCTTTTCGCCTCCTTTTTATCTGGTGTTATTTTTGTGGTTTTTCCTACTCGTTTTGATGGCCATTTCCCAGCATTTAGGCGTTTCACACAAACATTTTCTATGTATATATTTTCTTTGGGGGTAAAAGGTAGCAAAAAAAAAACGCATGAAAAACACAATTTTATTCTGTCACATTTCCTTCCGTTTAGCTTGTAATTACAAACGCCAATCATATTTCCTTTTCATATTTTTGGCACTGCAATAATATTATTTCGCTACCAGTCGAGATTATTTTTCTGCCTCTTGATGTGTGTTGTCTGCTTCTGAGGTTTCTAGTTGCTCTCTTTAGTTTATATTGAAGTATTCATTATTTATTTTGACAATTGTTTTCAAGAGTGGTTTATTTTGTCTCGAGAATTTTTAACATCATTTTTATTGTTCTCTACTGTTTTGTTGTTATTAAGAAGTATTCTATTTTTAGATTTATTTATAATTCTATATTCAAGTATTCATTTCTATTCAAATATTTTTAATAGTCATTTTATCTGTAAATATAATTTTGTACACAATTCATTACTTTATCGACTTCTTAATATCAGATTTCATTTCATTTGAAATTTTCTAAAGAGATCGGTTTTTAGCTGCTTTGGCAGACAATCCAGTATATTTTGACCTGTATGGTATATTTCGATTGTACTACTTCATCGATATACCAAATATGGCCTATGGTATATTTTTGGCACATTTGCGGTATATCATTTGGTATATTTTAAGAATAATACTGCACTGTTTTGTTCATATTCAAAAATGAATAGCGGATAACTCATAGTAAATATACCAAGTATAGCATTTGGTATATTATTAGTATTCTTGCGGTATATTAATTTGGTATATTTTTATTCTGAATGAATTTGAATTACATTCTTTGCTATTTCAATATAAATACGAGTATTTAGATGTACCTTTTTTGTATAATACTTAAGCTAAAAACCTAGATCTCTATTTAGTTATAAATTTGCCATCAGTTGACTTTTCTGTACTCAATCTTTGCTACAGTTACAAACTTCAATAAACTGTCGAGAGAGAAGAGAAACTCTCTTTTTTTTGCCTTACTTTCGCGTGTAAAGCAATCAAAAAAGTACTCGACTTATTTAGTTAATGCTTTCTTCATTGATCGATAAAGTCCTAAAAGTCCAAATGCAGCGCCAGCAGCCAGTCAATGCATAATGAAGACAGACGCAACACGAAGACTGACTGACTGAATGACTGAATGAATGACTGAATGACTGAATGACTGAATGAATGACTCGATGATGCACTTGTGAGAAACGCAAAATGAAAATCGTAAAAGGGAATCAAGCGAAGTGGAGCTGGAGACGAAGACGGCGCGTGTCTGGTTTGGGATTTTTTTTTTTTGGTTCGGGTTGTGTGAAAGAGTTTTGAGCTGTGCATATCGTGACGTGTAATTGACAGGCAACACGCGTTTAAATCCAAAGACTCTTTGCCTGTCATCGCCTCGAGAGCAAAACAAATTTAGATATCTATGGACATTGACAGCCACATGATGCCTTCCAAGCAGTAGCCAGAAGGAGGCGGAGGAATGATTTTGACTTCGACTTCGACTCTCTCAAGTAGATCACTGCCACTGTCTTGAGCATTTGAAAGTTGCCAGAACTGGGCAAGTGCCCATTGAACATTGAAAGCAACTCGACAGCGAGTTTGTAACACATTTACATTTACAGCAGACAGCAAAGAAGTGTAGAGTGCTCGACTATTTAGAAGATGATGGGCAACATCAACTGGCTTTAAGAATTGTGCAAGACATTTGAAAAACTATAAAAAATCTGCAGCGAAAACAAACAAACTAAATAGAGTTGATTCAACAATTAAACTAATAAAAAGTTATACTAAGAAAGCAACAAGTGTGCTCGACTGTGAGATACACGCTAAGCATTTTTAAATGAAAGCAACAATCAACTTAATATGCTTTAAAAATAATAAAAATTTATCAACAATTATATTTGGCAGATTGATATACTATATAATACATTTCAAATATACTTTGTAGTATAAAATAATTATATTCAGGCTTCCATTCATCACACTTCTTTCTCTCCTAAGTATTGAGTAGAAAGTTCCTCCATAAGGAAGAAGGGTATTAAAACTTTATAACAGGCAGAGGGAGGCATCTCCAATTCTATAAACAGCCAAGTTCGTCTGACTGGAAGCCTGAATATAATTGCCAAGCCAAACATTTTTTCTAACTTCTCAAGAATTGAAATTTTTCAATGCAATGTATAGAAACAAAATTGATAAGTTTTTTATATATTTAGTATACAAGAACAAAATCTAATATATAGAATAACAAAAGTATGTACTGAAAATCGGTTTTTGAACTACTGAAGAACAATAACGAAATTAAATACAAATTTCTGCATTTAATTCGAATCTGTATACAAATATAAAAATGAATTTTGAAATTCAGAAAGTCAGATAACAGAAATTTAGTCCTTTAAAAGAGAAGTTGAGAGAAGAACAAGGGATCGGATGTTTCCCATTTAATTCGATGTGCTCTTCATAAATCTAAAAACACATAATTCATATATCGAGATGTGTTTTTTCATTCATTTTGTTTTGGCTATGCAAAATGAACCGTGAATCACAAAGCGCCGCCGACCTTTGCACTTGACTCTTGACCTGCCTCGAAGTCCGCCTCTGAATTGCTAGTTGAGAGTTGAATTTTTGGTCAATGCAACCGCTTTGGCACTTGCTTCACTTGCTTCAATTTGTTCTACCAGAAAATGTTTCATTTGGCCTCAATTAAAAGGACAACCTGCTGCGATGCTCTGAATTTCAAAAATTGGCGGAAGCAAAAGAAGCATTTTCATAGAGAGAGAGGCGTAAACGATGTTTGAGGCAAATGTTTTGGGCCATAATTGTTCACGCCTTGGTCGCGTAATAGATACTTTGATGCGCCGTCTTTTGGCGTCGCTTTTGGTCTTGGTCTACATTTGATAATTATCGACTATCGAGACACAAACGCATCCTAAAAACACATCCTGTCTGCCTGCCTGCCTGCGACTGTTGAGAGACGCCTCCTATGCAAAGCGCCACTAAATGCTGAAGCGTGTGCCGCAGCAAAAAAAGATACATTTATCGTATCAGAAGTTGTTTCAATCGATAGCAAGATTTCTCAGGAAAATGTTGGAACTAAAATGCCTGCTGCGCAAGTCAGACCGGGATAGCAGAGGTCAACGGGAATAGGGAATAGGGGTCGAGGGCTGCCCGCTGTTAGCGCTTAATTGCAGCTACACGATACAGATACAGTATCTTGTAGTTAGATTTTTTTGGCGAAAAACACAGCTAGACGCAAAGCGATGCGATGTGAGTTGCGATTAGTTGTTGTCACACCAGCGTTTGATAGATGAGCAATATTTTTGTGCTAATAGATACAAAGATATCTGGGGAATTTTGTGGATATTTTTGTGCTAATAGAGACAAATGCATCCTTAGTAATAACTGCATTGAGAGACTTAGTTTGTGTGGCATAATTTGCAGCTACATTTCGAGGAAATAGTTGTGCTGAAAGTTACAAATTTATCTACATATTTGTGACATAGTTTGCAGCTCCTTTATAATAGAAACTTTGGTGCCAATTGAGACAAATGTATCCTTAGTAATAACTGTATTGAGAAACTTAGTTTGTAGCTACATTTTGTGGAAATGTTTGGCATAATGTGTGGCATAATTTGTAGCTACATTTTGGCGAAATAGTTGTGTTTAAAGATACAAATGTATCTATATTTTTGTGACATAGTTTGCAGCACCTTTACAATGGAAATTGTGGTGCCAATTGAGACAAATGCATCTTTTGTAATAACTGCATTGAGAAACTTAGTTTGTAGCTACATTTTGTGGAAATGCTTCACTTAAATGTGTAGCTACATTTTGGCGAAATAGTTGTGATAATCGATACAGATGTATCTATATTTTTGTGACATAATTTCAGGGCAAATAGTTGTGATAAAGGATACAAATTAATCTTTAATAATAACAGCATTTTTGTATAATAGTTTGCAGTAATGTTTTATGGACATATCTATTTCATTATTAGTAGCAATAGCTGCATTCTTAGTCTTTATTTATACCTACATATTGTGGAAATGTCTCACATAATATGTGGCTCGATTTGCAGCTACATTTTGAGAAAATAGTTGTGACAATAGATGCAAATATATCGGTAGCAATATCTGTATTTATATGAGCACATTTTATGGAAATATTTCGGGTAATAGATATGAATGTAATTGTTGTAGTACTAACATTTTTGTGGCATAGTTTGCAGCTACATTATGTGGAAATATTTCTACGATAGATAGTTTGCAGTATTGTAAACATAGTTGTGCTAAAAGATACGTATGTATCTATACTTCTGTGACAAAGTTTGCTGCTGTATATTGTAAAGATATTTGTCTTAATAGATACAAATGTAAATCTGGCAAAGGTTACATTTTGTGTTAATATTTGTGTTGAGTGATGTAAATGTATCTATAGTAATTGCGGCATTTTGAGGCTTAGTTTGTAGGTACAATTTACAGACATAGTTATGCCAATAGATACAAAATGCATCTGCAGTTATTTTTCGTCATAGTTTGTCGCTACATTTTGTGGAAATAGTTGTGCTAAGAGTTACAAATGTATCTATGGCAATAGCTGCATTGATGTGATAACATTTTGTTGGAAATATATCTGCTAATACAATAATTGTATATATTCTAGTAAAATCATTTATGTGGCATAGTTTGCAGATACATTTTGTGCTTAAATTTACAATATGTTTGCAGCTACATTTTGTTGACATATTTGTATTGAAGATACAAATAATTTAGCCACATTTCGTAGCTTAGTTTGTAGCTACATTTTCCGGACACATTTGCGTTAGTAGCTACAAATGTATCTAGCTACATTTTGTGGCAATTATGCATTTTGTTGCTGTGCCTTTTTGGTTGGCGTGGGGAACTCCCACAAAAAAAAAAAAAACAAAAGTGAGGCAAGTGGGTGTGGCAAGCAGGTCGAAAGGCTGGCGAATTGTGTCACAATTGAATAGAAGACGAAAAAGTAGAGCTCATAAGAATCCGTTGTTGCGTTTTCATTCTCTTTGCGGTGACCTTTTAATGCTGTCAACGCGCGGACCGCCGACGGTTGCAAGTCTGAAGTTGAAAGTCCCCGATGCTGCTCTCTTTGCTGTTTTGGCCAAACCTGAATGTGGGCCATTGCATTGAGGAACAATGCGAGAGACAATGGTGACAATTTCACATCTTAATGCACATCAATGCGCGTTACCTTTGACCAGAGCTCAATGCTCAATGCTCAATGCTGTCGGCTTCTTCTCTTTGAAATCCATTTCATTTTGGCAAAGCGTATTTTGCTTTTTTGATAAATCGATTATCGCATCGTAGGAGGCAGTCACAAAAACAAAGCCAAGAGCATCGCAAAAATCAGAAGAAGAAAAAAAAAGAAGGGAGTCCGTGTTTGTCGGCTCTTCTAACATCTAACCTCAATCGTTGTCAACCACATCATCATCATCGTAGTCATAGTTATAGCTATAGTCATCCTCAGTCTCATACTCAGTCTCATTCTTAGTCTCATCGTCATCGTCATCATTATCCTCATCAGTTCTTTGTGGTCGCTGAATGCAGATCCATCGATCGGTTTTTTTTGGTTTTTTTTTTTTTGTAGCCGCACTTTTGTGGTTGACATTTTTCTCGTCTCTCTCTTCGGTCGGTGACTTTACTTTGATGCCCCCGACCCCGTTCCCGTCTTCGTCTTCGTCCTGCGATCCAGATACAATATTCAACTCGACTTTGACCCCGAGACGATCGCGCGGGTTATGCTTGATCTGCTTTTGTTTTGCTCTCATTCTCTCATTGCCTTTTCTTTGCTTTGCTTTGCTTTACTTTGCGCTCTGATTTCTCTATGCGATTTTTGACTAAATCTACTTTTTTTTCTTTTTACTGATTACTAGTTTTTTTTACAATTTTTTTGGGGCGGCATCTCGGCAAATTTTCCCAGAGCCGCAGCTTAGCTTGGTCAAGCGTAGAGCTCGGAGCCAACATTTTAGCACTGATAACATTGGAGCACATTATCGTGATTCAAGAACTCATTTTGGCAGCGCAGATTTTCGATATGCTTCTAATGGAAAATTCTTTTTTTAAGGGATCCACATTTTTGAAGGAAAAAAAGTTGCAAATTTTTAGAATGTTCAGTTATCAATCTCAGTTTTTGGAGTGCAAAGAAAGTTCGTCTAAGTATACCTCTTCTTTTCAATCCAAACGTTCTTGTAATCTAAATTAGTCTATTAAAATCTTATCTAAATTCTACATCAAACGATTTCATTTAAAACAAAAAGATGCTTTGTATCTTATAATGCAAATTTTTCATTTCTAAAAATCTTAAAAAATTTCAACCTAAAAATCTTTATTAAAAATTGTTTTCAACCTAAAAAATCTTATCCTAAGATTTTTGTATGATCGAAATTTGAAATATACTTTTCATTCTAGATTTTTGTTCTCTGTGATTAACATATATGTAAATAATACGAACGTTACATATGGAAATTGGTCCAAGTTGTCTAATAGAATAAAGTTTTAATTAATGATTGAATTCAATTATTTTATGATCAACAAAATTAAAGGTTAACTCACAATAAAACAAAGATATTTTCAGCTAAAAAGAAATTGTTTAATACTGTAGAAAACCATCATAAATTAAACACTTTTATGAATCTAATACCCAAAGAAAAAATAAGAAATTAAGAAAAATAAAGTAAAAAACTAAATGATTGCAAAATAAAGATGACCTGTTGATGATGATAATTTATGATTTGATTTATGATGATTTATTCTTTATTATTATAAAAATTGAATGTTGAAATATTTATAGAAGAGTATTTTCTGCTGCTGCTCTTTAAACGCTTTCGATTTTTGATTTGTGATTTGTAAAATTTGCACTGTTCTCGCTGGGATTATCCGCCTTCGCACATTTTCTGCGCATTTGTAAAGACGAGGAACAAACTTAGTTCCGCCTCATCATGCGCCTTTTGTTGGCATTTAGCATAAGGTTGAGCCGAGTTTAGCTGGTGACACATTTTGTGTTTCTTGGCCCGTGACATTGTCGCGCCTTTAACACATGTGCTGCGTCTCTTTAGTTTAGTTCCGGTTGCCACTTGCCACAATGCGAAAATGTTGTTGTTGCTGTCGGAAAAGCGGAAAACCCCGGCGGGTTTTGTCCAAAAACAACAGGTAGACAAATTAGCGTAGCGCAACACCTACGCATTTGACATGCACCGCGGATTGTCACAGAGCAAGAAAGAAATCTCTCATCCACTCTCTCTCTCTCTCACACTCTCTCTCTCTCTCACACTCTCTCTCTCTGTCTCTGTCTCTGTATTGAGCTGCGCAATTCGCTTTGTGAGTCGCTCACTTGGGTGCGTCATAAAGTTGCTCCCGGAGCTGACCTTTTGATGGCGTCGCAGAATGAAAGAAAAAGTCTTTCAAAGATTGGAGCTGAAGCGGGGGAGCCTTCAACACACTTCAATGAACAAGAAAAGAGACACAGAGAGAGCGAGAAAGAGAGAAGGGAATCGTTTTTCATGCGCAGAATTTTGGAAAACAATGGCCAACAGGATATTCCAGTGAAATCTTTTCAATGGATTTTTGCCTTTGTCTGATCATCTCTTTGGCTTTGGCTTTTGATTTCGTTTTCGATTTCGACATTTTGCTCGACAAACGCGCTGACATTGATTGCCTTTGCTTCTACTTTACCATGATAGTTCATTCTTTCTTTTTTTTATTGAGTACACATGCAGGTTGTTAAAGGACACGTGTGTGTGTGAACTGGATTGCAGTTGATGTTGTTGCATTGTTGAAACTGCGGTTAGTTTTCATCATGTCAACAATCCAGTCAAAGTTGAACATCGAACCCCTATCTCTATATACTTTTACCTTGTATCCCCCTCTCTCTCCCTCTCTCTCTGTCTCTCTCTTTCTGAAGGGTTGTCTGTCTTTGCCTTGGCAAAGTCATTTAACTATCGACAGTTCACACTGTGCCAAATGTAGCGTGTGTGTTGAGGAGCATCAATAAAATGCGATACCAAAAAAACAAGTAAGATAGCTACAGTCGAGTGTGCTCGACAGTGAAATATCCGCTACTCTTCTTCAATCAAAGCAAAACAGTGCGGTAATCAATTCACAATACATCAAATTTTGATACTGAAAAAATACCAAAGATTTATCAGGAGCTAAATTTGGTATAATGATATAATACAATTTATTATTCCATGAAAATATACAAGAAGTACTAAGAAATTATACCATGAGCTATATTTGGAACATTAATAAAATATCTTTTGTTATTCTTAAAATATAGCAAAATACTAAAAATATACCAATACCTATTCTTGGTATATTGATGTATTACTATTTATTATTCTTAAAAATATACCCAGTGTTGTATTTGGTATATTGATGTTGGTATAATGTTAAGATACTGAAAATATACATAAACCTACATTTGGTATATTGATATCATTATTATTATACTTGAAATATACCAAAATTCTATAAATATACTAAGAGCTATATTTGATTTATTTATATAATACTAACCATTATGCTTTAAATATGCTTAAAATATACTAAAGTAAATACTACAAATATACTAAAATTATATATGATATGATATATATGGTAAATTGATCAGAAATATATATACTTTATAAGGTCGAAGATCATCATTTTCTGCAGCCACAAATTTATAATACCCTTTAACCCGACAGGTAGCTGGTATAAAAACCCTACGAAGTGAAATGCAATATCGAAAAAGAGATACGATACGGAGAAGGGAATACGGGGTTTGCTCTCCCACAGGTTTGGCTGCAGATAGCAAAAAAAAAACAAAAAGTACAAAATACTATCAAAATGCATGCTGTTAAAGTACAACCTTAGATAAATTGCGATTTGAGGGAGCTGTTAAACAACATGATCGCAACAAGATTTTCCATCATTTCGCTAGATTAGCAACTGGAAATTAAGTTGCCTAGAAGTTCATGGAGTTTTCTATGCAAGGTTTGAGCAATTTGTTTCTAGCATCAAATGTAATACAATTGCTTTGAGTAGACAAGAAAGTGTTTTATAAATGAAAGCCTTATTTTTTTAAATTTATTTCACAAATTTTTGATGAGGGAACGAAGTTTTATTAAAGACATATTTTGTAAAGTATAAAGGTTTGAAAATTGATTAGATATAAGTTTAAGAATTAGGTTGAATAATCAAGGAATCTTTTGAGATTTTATTTTGGAATTTTACTTTAATAGAATTTTGAAGCGTTTGAAATAGTCTTTGCTTTAAATTGAATGCAATAGTGAATATGGTGAATATGATTCAACTATTTACATTGCTTTATTATCTTAAATATTTCTTAAATTTAACATCGCTTTGCTGACAGCATATCTTTGGCCTTTTATTTAAAATGTTATATACTTATTAACAAAAATGTATATCAAATAATGAATGAAGTATTGAACAAAAGATTACGTTTTTAGGATAATTAAAATTAGTAGGAAAACTACTCGACTGTAAGACTGCAAGATTTAAATGGATTATTAAAAAGAAGCAAAACAGTAAGGTAATATTTTAAAAATATACCTAAACAATATGCATAAAATACTTAAAATAACAAATGCTATATTGATAGAATTCTACATTTTATTTGCACTTCAAGTTATATATATTTATTTTGGATGTACATAAAATATTTTTTTGAATTATACATTTCTCAGTTAATTACAAGCATTTAATAGACATATTTATTCAATTCACATTGTCTCAGCAGTTTTTCCGCTTAATGTTATTATGAATTCAGTTAATTATAAGCATTTTATATACATAATAACATTAACAGGAAAAACTGCCAACACTTTGAGGCGTCAATTAAATTGCATCCCCTCAACAAGTATCTGCCCAAATGCGTGTTTTGATGTCTTTTCCTAGTAGTATTTAGTGGCGAAGCAAGCACTTGATGCATTTTTCTGCTGAACGGCTGACCAAATTAACCCAGGCAAGGCAAAGACAACTCAATTGGAAGCAGTCGAAGACTATTTGGAAGACTTTGGACACTCGTTGACGCCGCTGTTAATGAGCTACCAGGAATGCGATCGGTGATTGCACGGGGGCGAAAAAAAAAAGTGGATGCCACTTGACGCCCCCGGGGTTAAGTGCGAAATATGACAAGGAATTCGATGCGAGTGATCAATGGAAGCAGTAAAAGGACCATTTGAAGGACACTCGCAACAAGCACGCTCGTATTTTGACACATGGCACATAAATCATGTCCAGCGAAGCAACGCATAACTCAAAGGAAACAAAAAGTCGAAGTAGTAGTTGTAGTAGGACATTAATACAAGTGTCCTAAACGAGAAGCGCCCAGTTTCCTTTGAATTGCGACACGATAAAATAACATGCATCTCGGATTTCCGTAAGTGCACAGCGAACAGCGCACAGCAAATAAATAAACTGAGCAACCGACTGAAGAGAGAGAGACACTTGAAGCAGGACACATCAGCAGCAGAGATGCAAAACAAATACGCACTTCCTGCGACATGTCTCGCTTGCTCCTTGAAAGAAGAAGAAGAAGTTACTTCCTGGACCTTGCTGGCATTCGAAAAAAAAAGGAAAAGCGGAGAGCAGACAAATGAATTTATTGCCAATTGCTCAAAGTTATTTGAGTAGCAGCTACTCGATGGATTTCTTTCTTAGCTAAAATTGCATAAGACTCTCGCTCGCATCACTCGGGTGCCGAGCCTATTAAAGGACATTGGCTTAGTCCTCGTATTTTGACACCTCCAGCTCGGATCGGATGCCGAGGACATGGATATGTGAGCAGCGCTAAGCTAAGCTTCTCTACTTATTTTATTCTTATTTTACTTTACTTTACTTTACTTTACTTTACTTTTCTTTTCATTTCATTTTTTTTGATATCCGGTAACAATGCTGTGTAGGATCTCGTCTCGTCTCGTCTCGTCTTGTTTCCTGGTTTTATCCTGGCCGTCGCATCTTTAAGCTGACATACAATCACATTTCGCATTGTCCTTGCTTAGGCTACCGTCCGTTCCTCTTGCTACCTACCTCTGACTTCCTCTTCCTCTTCTCGCTGTCGTCTTCGTCTTTTTTTTTTTGAGGTAAAATCTTTGCTTCCTGTTCCCGGGTCAGCTGCGAGGCGGGCAACACCCAGTCTCCAACCTCCCTCCCTCTTCCCTTTGCTCTGCGATCTTGTTGCACGTGTCCAGCGAGTTGCCTACATAAATTTACACAACCGAGTGGGCGTGGCTCATTTGCATTTTCCTCTTTTTTTTCGCATTCCTTGTGGCACACGCACAACTTTGTTTAGGGGTTGGGGGTTGCTTTTCTTTCTTCTTTTTTCTGTTAGGGGTTCAAGTCAAGTTCAAAAGGAGGAAGTGCATTTTATGCCTTGTGATTATTGCGTCCAGCTTTCTAGTTCACCTATCATTATTATTAGTGTTTAAATTATTTTTATGGGGTGCGCCAGACACGTGGGTCGCGCTTGTGATCGCGCTTTGGTCCTTCGGCCTCGGGCTCTTTGGTCTCTTCGGTCTCTCAGCCGTGACTGCCTATTTCCGCTGCACAATTTATGCGCCATTAACACAGCTAACCAAAGCGAAACTCGTTCAACGTTCAAAATATTAAAAAACAACAACAAAACAAAACTATATGCCGACAAATATTTGTGGCAATTTCCGGTGCTGCAATTTGGGTGTGTTGATTATTTTTTTTTTTTTTTTGAGTGGGTTGCCAGGCGCCGGAAGTGACGCAAGCTCCGAGCCGAAAAGGGGCCAGCAGTGAGTCATGAAAAAGGATACAGGATGCGAGATATGCATATGTGTACTATATATAGTTAATGTAGAAGGAGAGAGGAACGATGCAAGTTTCATTTATGCATGCAAATGCTTTTTCAGTTTGAATATACTAAAGTATATGTATTGTTTATATTAATTATCAATATCAAATATGCAATAAATTAATTATAAAATTATCTACTACTAAAATATAGTTCAATGTCGAATTGAATGTACTAAAGTATTTGTATTGTTTATATTAATTAGCAATATATAAAATATTCAATAACGAATTGAATATACAACAGTATATTTATAACATTTTCTACTATTTATACTATCTAATGCCATACTAAAATATAGTTCAATGTTGAATTGAATACAGTATATTTATTATTTATATTACTTTTAGTATTTTCTACTATTTATGCGATTTTATACCACACTAAAATATAGTTCATTAATGAATTGAATATACTACAGTATATTAATTTTTAATTTTACCAATAGTATTTTCTACTATTTCTAATATACTACAGTATTTATTTATATTAGTTATAGTATTTTCTACTATTTCTAATATTTCATACCATACTAAAATACAGTTCGCTATATTTACTATTAAAACTAATTTAAGTATTTAATACTATTTATACTAATGCATACTATTTATACAATTTTATACTATTTCTACTTACCAATTTTTATACTATACTATACTTTACTATTCTATACTCTATTTTATTAAACTATTTTTGTTCCTTTAGCAACTACTCCCATCTAAATGCATTATCTACTATTTATGCTAATTACAGTATTTTATACAATTTATACTAAATATACTATTTTAGTATATTTATATCTCTATATTGTATACTATACTATACTATTGTGTATCATTTTACTATACTTATACTTATACTTAAAATATACTATATATACTATGTACACACTTTATTTACAAATTATAGTATTTTATATCATTTATACCATTTTATACTATAAGCCACTATACTATAGATTAATACTCTACAGTATTTGTATGATACTTCTTCATTTCTGTGCTAGCAACTACTCCCGTTTAGAGAGCATTCCCCAAGAGCATTTCAAAAAGATCGTCAGCTATTTATAGCAATGGTTTCATATTCTGAAATACAGTACTTGCATTCCACTTGAGTCCGCTTAAAAGAGAGTGCCATAAATTATGTAGACGCATGTAGATAAGATATATTTGTTTGTATGCATAAGTGATGTTCAATTCATTACAGAGTTTGCTTCAGAGTTACCTGATGCTTCATTTATTGCGAGCAACTTAATTTAATATGCAGTTTAAAATAAAGGAGTTTCACCTTTTTAAAGGCAAATGATAATACAAAAAAATTGTATTCAAAACTATATTAAAACAATTTCTTATTGATTTATATATATTTGAAATTTCTGCATTAAGAATATATTTCAACATACGGTAAACGAAGAAAATAAATATGTGACAAATATTTGGGAAACATTTTTAATATCAGCAGCAAGATTTTATTTTCAACATTTTTACTTTGATAAAAAGATTATAAACACAATAATAAAATAATTTGTAATCAAGAGTATTTTTCCACATTTTTCTTTTGTTGAAAAAATCTTCGGTAAACGAAAAAGAGAATAAAGCAATAAATAATATTAGAACTCTTTTAATATGTGGTACAAATTGTAAATTTCTGCATCAAGATTTTATTTGAGCATTATAACTTGAATAAGCAAATTTGCTAAAGGAAACATTGTTAAAAGAAATTAAATGATTTCTAAATAAATAAATTGGAAATTGTTGTGCAGAAAAATTGAAGACTAATTTCACTTTCAGATTTGCTGAAAGATTTGAAATTCTGAGGATGAAATTCGTAAGATTCTTTTTTGAAAATCTTTCTCAAATAGTTGAAATTCTGATGATGAAATATTTTAGATTCTTGAATTGTTAAGTTGTTGCTGAAATATTTTGAAGATGTTGCTGAAAAAGTTGTTGAAAGAAATTCTATGTTGGAATAAAAAGTTGTTGTGTTGAATTTATGTTTTGAATTTGTTTTTTTTTTGTATTTTGTTTTTGGGATATTATTGCATTTTAATAATAATAATAATAATGCTTAGTTTAGTGTCTTCCATGCTTATAACAAAACTTAAAACTAATTAGTTTAGTGTCTTCCATGCTTATAACAAAACTTAGAGCTATACGAAAAAAAAATGTGTTATAAGGCTAGTCAAAAAAAAAAGGGGGGGAACTTAAGCTAGCTGGGACTTGTTTTGTTGTTTGTTGTGTTTTCACTAAGGCAAACGTTGAGGTTTCAAGTTGATATTTACAAGGTTGCAGTTGCAATTGTTGTTGTTGTTGTTGCACTGATTATTGCTCTTGCCACGATGAAATGTAATCGAGGAGTTCCTCATCATCGGGCTGCTCATCGCTGAAGCTATCAAACGATTCGAATTTGAATTGCTGTTGCTGTTGCTGCTGATGATGTTGGTGATGTTGATGATGATGATGATGTTGCAGTTGCTGATGATGTTCTTCGGGCAACTCTTGCTTCACATAGCTGGCTGAGAGATCCGAATCGCTGTACGAAGGCGTGGGCGAGGCAGAGTGATAAGAATGTGTGACGAATGGAGTTTCGATGCTGCTGTTGTAATCGTTGCTGTAGCTGCCATCGTTGCTGCTCTCATCCGCCGAATGTTGACTGAAACTCGGGAGTTGTCTTTCACTAGTGTTGCTGCCATCGTCGAGCATGTCCTGAAGTCCTCGAATGTATTCGACGGCAATGCGCAGCGTGTCCACTTTGGAGAGTTTCTTGCTGGCGCCACGTCCGCCATTTGAGAGCGTATTGATGACGCTCTGTGGCAAATGCTGACGCAGATTGACGAACCCATTGTTCACCTGCTTGACGCGATTGCGTTCCCGTGCATTGCGACGTGCCACCGATGGCATCTGCTCTGCCCCGCTGCCGTATGGTGGCATTTGAGTGTAGTTGAATTTCTTTTTCGTGAGCATCGGACCCACACTTGAGGCGTTGTGTTGCATGTTCTGCAATTGGCTGTTGCCCAGCGGCAGCTTTGGTGCAATCAGCTGATGTTGCTGCTGCTGTGGCTGCAACTGCTGTTGCTGATGATGTTGCAGCAACATAATGTTGCCGTTGGTCAGTTGAAAGTGCTGATAGTTGTTGCTGCAGACGCTCGTCATGTTGTTTTTTGTTTGAGTAATCCTTAGAGAGGGTCTCTACTGCTGGTGTTGACTGTGTGGAATCAAATTCCGCAATGATAAACCTCGTCCTGCGCAACGCCCTTAAATACCCTGGCCGACTACGACGTCGACTGCGGCAGAGGCAGCAACAGCAACAGCGACTGCGAGTTGCGGTGGTTGAACGATCGCTACCTGCCTCGGCGTTGTGTGCCACAAGTGATCGACTCGACTCGGGTTAGGGGTTAACGCTTAGGGGTTGCTCATGTGGGTGCCTCACTCTGCCCTCTCTCCCTCTCTCTCACTCTCTGCTTCGTTCTCTTTCACTCTCAACTTGTCCATTGTGTCACACACACACACACAAACAGTTCCTTTTGTGCCGTCGTCTGCTTCTTTTGCCATTCGCATTTTCATTTCATTTTTATTTCGAGATTTTCCCTACCATCGAAATCGAGACTTAAATCTCTTGTGCACAATACACACACACACACTCGCACACTCTGTGAAGATCCTTGTCATAGACGAAGGACTCGCTTTTCAATGCACTTCCACTTTTGTCGTCAAGAAAATACACAAAAAAAAAAAAAATAAAATAAGAGAAGAACGAACGAAATATCTATAATCATAAATAAAGAAAATGAAAATGAGAATGAAAATTGAGAAAACGAACAAGATTTTATAAGAATCAAAAGGTAAGAAACTGCGCACCATTCGCCACAGTAGTGATCCATCATCGCTGTCACTGAGTGCAGTGGAGAGGAGTGGAGGGGAGAGCAGAGGCGCAGGAAGAGGAGCCACAGTGCCACATTCTGTGGCACTTTCACTGGACAAGTTAAATACTGCAGCCCCTTTTTGAATATGGTTCACAGTGGGGCTAGAAATTTTACCAATTGATTTTGGGAATAATTGGGAAAAGGATATCAACATAATTAAAGAATCTCTTTCTAAAATATTAAATGAATTTTGGAATAAGATACAAATAAAGTATTCAAATTAAGTATTAGAGAAATATAAAAATATTAAAATTCGTTCTCAATCGAAAATTCACAGATTTTCATCAACAATTGATCCAGGAGAAATACGAAGAAATTATTTAGTTCATCATTATATTTTAACAGAGAAATACAAACAACAAAAAAAAAATAGATTAAAATTCTTCCTCATTAGCAAATTCACATATTTTATTCTTATTACAAAGATTAAAATTGGTCGTTTGTAAATTTTATTTTTATTTTTTCTATATTCATGTAAAAAAATTTGAGAGAAAAAACAAAAAGATTAATTCCCCATTATTTGTAGTTTCACATTATTTTACTAATAATATACCAATTGATCTAGGTGAAATATGAAAAAATGATTTAATTAATCGTCATTTGAAATTTACATTATACTAAAATACAAAAGTTCTCCCTCTAACTCCTTTCTCACATTACGAGTTATGTGAAATGAAAGTCGTTTAAAACACCTGATTATGTTCGGTGATTTTCAATGGGTATATTGTAGTTAAAAGAGCACAACTTTCTGAAATTCTTTTACTACAAAATTTCAATCCTTAGCAGTTAAACAATTTTAGACAGTTGTGCTATTTTTAAAGTGGCATCAAACGCATTTGTTTTCTAGTTAACTGCATTGATTTAATAATAATATCTACAATAATACCTTAACCTTAAGGCCTTAGGCTAAGGACCTTAGTCACTCTGGCTCATCTTATTACAGTATAGAATTGTATTCGTTATTTCAATAAAGTAATAATACAAATATTTGCTTATAAGTTAATTTGTGTATTTTTAGTTTTATGTTTTATACTAATTTGGTATATTTTAAAATTAACATCGCACTGTTTTGCTTTCATTCGAACTCGACTGAAGCTTTCTTTAGGCTTGATAGAATTAAAAAAAAAAAAAACAATCATAATAGCAGATTATTGAATTCGTTTTGTAATTTAGATAGAACTAACAACTAATTACAGGGCTATATTTTTATTACTTTTGGACACTAGAATTTGTATAAGGTTTTAAAGACTGGAAGATTCAAAAGACTGATACTAGAATTTGTGGAAGATTTTCATAATTAAAAGCCAATCAAATTGATCAGATGAACACTAAAAGATTTTCATGATTTGAATAAAAATGAATTTAATAATATTGACATTAGAATTAATGGAAGATTTTCAGAACTTAAAGAAAATCAAGAAGATTTTCAAGAATTTGATTATATTGACATTGGTGGACGTTTTTCAAGATTTTCATTCAATTCAAAGGCAAATCAGATTTGCATTATTTGCACACTAGAAAATGTTCAAGATTTGAATAATATTGGCATTAGATTTAGTGACAGCTATTCAATATTTTCATTATTCACAAGCAAATCATATTTGTCATTCATTTGACACTCGAATTAGCGGAAGTAGATTTTTCGATTTGCGTTCTTTATGCGCACAATACTTGCCCCACTGTGCGCACAATGCAGTTGAATCATTCGTGTGTCACACAACTCAAGGCTTTTGCTGTTTGGCGTTGTGTCTGACTTAGAGTCTGAGTTGGAGACGGAGACGGAGACAGAAAAACTGAGACAGAGTCTAAGTCTGAGTCTGGGGCAGCGATGGCCTTGAGGCCAGAGCAATAATATAACGAGGCACAAGGCGCAAGCGCAACTGTTCTTTTGCATTAAGCATTGCCGCATTGCCGCATTTGACACGTGCTTCCGATCAGGGTGATTAGCATAAGAGCAACAACAACAACAACAACAACGAGTAAGAATAACAAATCCCACAAGTGTGTGCCGTCTCATGCATATAAAGAGTGTCGTCTCCTCTTCCACCTCCTCCTCCTCTGCATTTCGGTTGCAACTCATTTTGCATGAGCTTTGGCAACTTGACGACCGGCAAAACGAACTTGACAGCAAAGAAACGAAAGAAAAAAAAAGAAAAAACTTGGCTGCAACTTGGCGCTTGGCTATTTATATGTGCAACAGCAGCGAGCAACGTGCAACGAGCAAGTGAAGTGGCCCCCATAAAGCGCCCAATCATAAATTTGTTATGGTCGCTGTGGCAACAATGTTGTTGCCTCATGCCTCGTGCACCGTTACAATTACGGGTAACAAGATGCCACAATATAATGCAATAAATGCATAAAACATAAACCCTTGATTAACATTGATGCTGCAGCTGCCGCAGCATGGGGCATGGGGCATGCAACAGCAATCGCAATCGCTTAAACGTAATCGTTTTTTAAAAGCTGCTCTACTTCAATTTTCATTAATGCATTTCTAATATCCACAAATCGTTCTACCACAAAAGGGGTAAATCCTTTGCGTCATCGCCTACACGCCTCCTTGCTTCTTGCTCCTTGCTCCTTGCTCCCGACTCGTTGTTTCCACACCCACTAAAAAAAATGTTTTGGTAGCATTTTAATTAGCTCTGCGCATTTCGTTTTCCCCCCCTCCTCGAACTTTGTTGATTAATTAAAGTGCTTGTAATGCTCGAGGCTGGAGGTGGGGTAAATGCTCTGATGACAGGTAAAAAATGTAAAAAGGATCTGGGCAGGACATAGGGTTGCCAACAAGTCAACAACAAGTGAGCATCGTTTTTCGTATGGCGTCAGCTGGCGACCTCTATGTGCGACAATGTTCACTCCAATTGGCATGTAATGGGTATGTCTAGGCGATGAGGTGGCGCCATCTAGCGCTCGATGTTTGTGTGTATTAGAATTGTAATGGAAACCAATTGGAAGTCAACGGGAATTTCTTTCAAAATGAGGAGCAAATAGAAATTGGTAATTTTATGGTAGTAACATATCTGCTTTAAAGTGTTCTGTGCTGTTTAAAAAATCTTAGAATTCGCTCATTAATATACTGAATGATTTATGAATAATCAAGGATTTTACTTTGCAAAATTATAAATTCACATAACTGATGAAATATTCGAATACCAAATTGAATTTTAAGGTTAATAGTGCAAAACTGAAAATTGATTTGAAACTATTTAAAATGGGAACCCAATAGAAATAGGAAAATCTATGGGAGTACTTGCTATGAAGTGTTCTACGCTGTCTAATAAATACACTTATATAAAATGTGTTTTATCGAAGACTTTACATTGCAAGATTATAGAATTTGTGGATCACATAAACAAATTCACTTCTATAATGTTTACCAAACCGTTGATTAACATTCCAATTGCAATTTCAATCATTTTTTATATAATTTATACATTTATGTAATATGTTAATTGAAGTTCACATTTCTGCCAAAATATTCATAGTATAGTTTGCAGCATTTTGTTAAGAGTAACCAAAATATAGATATTCGGTTGAAATCTGTTTTTTGTTTCGACATTTGAAATGTGAGTTGATGCATTAATATTCAGACTATTAACTTGTAAATGAAATATTCAATACATAATATAAAAATATGTAAAAGTATTTAATGCTAAAAATATCAAACTTGATACTTTGTAAAACAATTTAGTTTAATAGAAATTAAAAATAAGTTTTCAAATTATTGATGAAACATTTTCACAAATATATTGCCAAACATTCAATTGAATTTCTTTTATATTTATATTTCTAATATGTCAACGAAATGTTGCAATATCTCTAACAAATAAGGATAAGCGGGATGCAGTGCAACTGCTTTTAACTGAACTCATTGCCTGTGTGTTTTTTCTAAGAACTCTGTGAGGTTTAGTCACAAGTGCGTGTCCTTTAGCTGCAAGCTGCAAACCTCAACACAACGGAAGCAAGTGAAGTGACAACAACAAGAACAACAACAAGTGTTGCTCTCTATGAGCGACATCGATATCGATATGACAATTAATTACGTATTTTATGTGTCTGGCGCTTCTTCATTAAGCCTAATTGAGAATTCCAAACATCAACAGCAGGATTAGAACAAACAACAAAAAAAGGAAAATAGTAGCAGCTACTGAATTCTGGCAACTGAAAAGCAAAAGCAAAGTAAAGGATCACTCGCTACTCGATCACGTAGCGTGTAAAACGTGATGGAGTAGGTCAGAGTTGAGAATGTGGACGATGAGGATGAGGATGATACATATCATAAGCGTGAAATCTGCCAGCCAAATGTCGCCTGTGTTATCGTTATCGTGTTATCGTGTTATCGTGCTGTGGTCATCACATTAATTTGACTTTTTATGGGTGTTCCACAGCGGAAATTGTCGTCACTTTCGCATGAACGAGGTGAAAACTCAAAAACAGAGTTTTTATGTATATGTATATGTGTATATATTTTTAATGTTGTTTTTTTTGTTGGGAGGGGGGGAATCATTGCGAAATTCGCACGATCACACCTAATAACGGTAATTTACACGCACGCCACTCGCCGATAATTGCGACAAGAGCGGCAAACCATCGGCAGGATACGCGTGAAGCCTTCAGAGTTAAAGCCGCAGTCAAAGCCCAAGCTCAATACCCAAAAGCCAACGCATCCCGATGAGCTGAGTGAGATAACAGAGCCAAAGCAGCAGCAACAACAGCAGCAGCAACAGCAATCGCAGTGGCAGCGATTATTAAAAACGTGGCGGCGGTTCTTTCTTTTTACTTTATTTCTCTTTTTTTTTACTTTTTTGTTGCTGTGCAGTTGTAGTAACCGAATACGCCGCCAAGTGCGAAAAAGCAACAACAACAACAATACAACTGCCGGGCAACAGTAGCCAAAGTTATGCACGAATTCAAAATACTCTTAACTTTGTTTTAACAAGAAAATTCTAATTTTTTCTTCAGTTCAACTTTTCTTCTAATAAATTAGTCCAATATGACAAATATATCTGAATTTGTAGCAGAAAATGCGATTTTTTATTACAAATGTCGAATCTTTTAATTCTTCTCATTCTCTGAAGATAACACTGATAATTTTCATTCAAAAAACATAAATTCAAAATATATATATATATAATACTAAATATAACCTTCAATCCAAAATGTATTCAAATTCAAAATATATGTTTTAATAGTATATTAATATACTAAATACAATCTTCAATTTTTCAGATGTCTGTTCATAATATTTTGAGATGCAAAACTGCGTTGTTCAAGTAGTAGGAATTAGAATTTCACTTAAGTATATGATGACGATTTTATATCACGATTTGATTTTAGTTACGTCAGAAAACTAAATGGGCGAATAATAAGTAATGTACATTTTTGTTTCCCTCCCGGTTTTAGTATTATGTGCATGCCTTTTTGTTGTGTGTGTTTGGGAAATGTTTGGGATGTGGAAAATAATGCAATTAATATGTAGAGACTACGTAGAAAGCTGAATGCTATCAAACCGAGTGCGTCCGTCTGTCCGCGAGTTGTGAAGGAAATTGTCAAGTTGTACTAACAATTTTTGCAGATGTTGGGAATACTTACGAAGTTAATAGCATATTTGGTATATAGAGTGGTATGCAATATATAGTATATTAAACAAACTGTCAGTTGCATATTTGGTATTTCAAGTGGTATGTAATATTTAGTATTTAAAATATACTGTCAATAGCATGTGTGGTATTTAAAGTGAATTGCAATGTATGGTATTTTAAATATACTGTCAGTTTTATATATGTTTCTTAAAGAGATATGTAATATTTAGTATTTAAAATATACTGCTAATGCCATATATAGGATTTTAAATATATTATCAATGCCATATAAAGTATTTAAAGTGGCATGTCAAAGTATTATAAATATACTGTTAGTTGCATATATGGTATTTAAAGAGAATTGCAAAATATAGTATTTTAAATATACTGTCAATGAGATATATAGTTTTGAAAGCGGCTGCTAATATGTGGTAATTGAAATATGCTGTCTATTGTTGTATTTCAAATGAGATATAGTATTTTAAATATACTGTCAATAGCTTGCTTCATAAAGCAAATGCTCGGAACGAGGAATGACACAAAGTCAAAGTAACCGCAAGGAGTGTATGAAAAAATGTTGTTAAGGTGTGAAAAATAACTGGCCACTGCAGCAGCAACAGCAGCAACCAAAGTAGCAAACGCAGCGGGGGAGAGCATGAGGGGCAGGTGGTGAGGAGGTCGAAGGAAGAAGGGGACGAGGAGATGGGAATGGAAATGGGGAATGGGGAATGGGGCAGCCTGTTGTTCGTTGCTGGGCACGCATCGAAGGTGTTGAAAGCTTTGCGCTTCTAAGAAACGTTTGTCGTTGTTGCTGTTGTTATTGTTGTTGTTGTTGTTGTGATTTTGGATGGTTGATATGAAAGGCGCAGCAGCAGCTACTTCTGAAGTACGACGACCGACACCGGCATCGACTTTAGCATCGACATTGGCATCGGCATCGGCATCGTTGTCTCTCGCTCGCACTGAAGATGATATTTGTCGATGGTGTCGAGGTGTTAAAATTACCCCAAAGGTACATAATAATTACCTTAAATTGCAAAAACAGCGAAATAAATTTCAAACTGGCAGACGACGCACTTCTTCCCGTTCTCCACCTCTCCACCTTGCCCTCTCTCTCTCTCTCTCTCTCTGTCTCTCTCTCTCAGTCTCTTGGCTGCTCTTTAACAGCTTTCAGCGGTCACGTTTGAAGCGCATTTAGCGTTGCCAGATCGTTTGTAGTTGCATGCAAATGCCTCGAATGGGGCGTGTGTCCTCCATAAAAATTGAATGCTGTTCTTGGTAATTAACGCACTCCATACATGAGAGAAAAAGAGGGATAGAAGAAGGCAGGGAGGAATCTTTTTATATATCGATATGGGGACATTTTGTTGTGTGGCTGTGGCCACGGTAAGAATAATGACAGGAGACCCAAACACTGAACTTGTTGCCACGGGCCGATCTATTTAATTAATTGCTAACAAGTTGAAAATGTTTAAATGGTTTATGACCACAGACACAGAGTGCGTTCATTCGTTCCTTCGTTGCACATAGAAAGAACGGCAGAAACTTCGCCTTGGATCCCTTTGCTTTGCATCTTTTTTTTTTTTTGCTTTAGCCATAAAGACAAATTGTAGGTAGCTTCTCTTGGCCCTTCGCCTGCGCATCGTTGCGACCATAAAGCAGCTTCTTTTCCTTCTCTTTTTTTTTGGGGAGCTCACAAACGTGACGATATTTTATTGGACAGGTCAGGGCTGCCAAGAGAAGTCAAAAGCTAAGTGAGAGCGAGAGCTTTAAATGCATCATTAGTAGATAGTTCAAATATGTTTGCTCTGAACTTTAAGAAATTTATATAGCATTTTATGACTGGATTCAATTTCAAACTTAAGCCAGCAAGCCCTTTCTTTTCTGTAAATTAAATTTCGTATTGAATACTAGATTTATATATAATAAATACATAATATTGAAGACAAATGTTTTAAATTTATTTATTGTCATCTTCTATACTCATTATATTTATTTATTTAGTTTCTTTGTCTCCAATATGCTTAACTGGCATCTTCAATATAAATTCAATTAATTTATTAAACTACTTTTTCTTCTATATATTTAGATACGCGTTTTGCTTGCTTTCATTGCCAACGAAATTTACAACTGTTTATTATGTAAGTACAATTTATTTGAATTAATTTCACACGAAACTTATATTTGTGCTCTCTTTTAACATATTTCACATATTCAAATTGTAGCAACACTTTCTATCTATCTATTTATAAGCTAAACATTAAAAATTATCAAGAAAATCTGGTTCAAGAATATTTCGACAGTAAAATGTTATATAAAACTAATGCTGATCGAACAGCATTTTTTAACAACAAAGTTATACTTTTTTTTGTGCTCAATTTTAGAAAAAACCCCAACTATTCTACTATCAAATTAATCCAATATCACAAATATTTTTGGTATCGAAATAACAAAAGTTTACATAATTTTTATGTGCTAATGATAACTTTTGATATATACTTATATATATATTTACTTTGTATATTATTTTGGTATATTATTCAAATATTTTTAGTATAGTATAGTATGAAAAAGTATATTGGTATACTAACTACGGTATACTACGGTATATATATTTGTTGTATAATATATTATTTGGCATATTTTTGGTAATATTAACAAATACATTATGACATATTTTGAATTTGACCTTTGGTTTCAATTGATTTATTCTCTCTTAGCACAAACTACATTACAATTTCACTATTTTCTTTAGTGATTTTTTTTGGTCAAATTTGTGTACACTTTATGAGCTGATTAAATCGCATAGTGTGTTGGGGTCCCAAAAAACAAAAGCGCAACTTGATGACAGTTTTGGGCGCATACAAATGGCTGCAAACTCAACATTGATGTCTGAGATGGAGATCGAGATGGAGATCGTGATGATGGCGATGGCGATGGAGATCGTGAGATGGCTGGCAAAGATCTTGGTGATGGTGGCGCGAAGTAAAATTTATCACAGTTGAGAAATGAGTTGTGAGGCAGCAATTATCATTAAAAGTAACATGACTGCCGTCGCAGCAGAAAAAAAACAATAAAAACTGGTACAAACTTTGCCCCCGGAGTGTGTGTTTCTCTCTAGAGAGCGACAGTCTCAGCGATCGCAGTGATCTTGGATTGAGATTGAGATCGAGATTGATCTAGCTGCTAATTAATGATTAAATGTTGCTCTTCTCTTTTTTGTTTTTGCCATCGAGAGCTCCCGTTGATCTCTTATGCAAAACAAATCAGTCAGGGGAAAAACAAACAAAGCTAATGAATTTGCGGTTATGATGGAAGCGTGCACAGCGGGATCAAGGATCATGGTGTAAGGAGCAAGGATCAGTAGCGAACACGCGCCGTCGTCAATTTCGCAGAAATTTCTGTTCTGTTACAATTTCAATTTCTGTAGAAAACAGTTTCAGCTCATCTTTCTTGTATTTCATTTTCTTCTTCTGCTTTTTGCCTTTTTGATGTAATTTTTCATGCGCGTATTTTGTTTTTTTTTTTTGTGTTTTTGGTGTTCGATGCGAAGCAGATGCAATTAATCTAAATCCAATTATAAGACAAAGCGAGCCAAAGGAGCGCATTACACAAAAAAACAAAAAAAACTGCTCACAAAATTCTTCTTCGCTCGATCTCCTTGTATATTGTATATATATTTCCTTGGTGATATACAGCGATTAATATTGAAATCAATACGCACTCCCGACGTCTTTTGTTTAATGCTCAACCTCGTGCCCTGATCCTCTCTCCCTCTTCCCTCATCCTCTGCTCATGGCATTCCCCTTTTTTTGTTTCAGTGTGTGTTCAGTTGCCTTTGGGCGCTGGCGTATCACATTACTTCTTCGCCCAAGTTGCAATCTCTGCTGACTGTCTGTGTTGGCTCTTTGCCTTCTTTTTGGGGCCGCTGCTGCTAACAAGATGCATAAAGTGTCTAAATTGGTGTTGAACCATATTACCAATAAACCCTCGACTGCTGAGCCAGCTCCTTCTTCGTCCCCTTGCCTTAAAGTTGCAACAAGCTGTGTGAGTAGAAATCAGTTCAATGAACACAGCAAAAAGGCGACACGAGTAAAGCATTATTTGATTAATTGAAAGTTGACATTAAACTAGATGGAAAGATGGAAAAAAACTAAAATAAATAGCCGAAAATAGCCGAGACTATGTATTTGGTATATTTTTTACTCTACGGTATATTTTTAATAGAGTACTATATCAATATATTAAATATAGCCTTTGGTATATTTTTCATTCGTTGGGTTATTTTGAATTTAGTATGCACCATATCAATATACCAAATATAGCCTTTGGTATATTTGGCATATTTTCCATTCTTTGGTATATTTTGTATGTAGTATGTACTATATCAATATACCAAATAAAGCTTTTGATATATTTGGTATATATTGAATGTAGTGCATACTATATCAATATACCAAATATAGCCTTTGGTATATTTTGAATGTAGTGTATATAAACCTTTGTAAATATAACCTTTGGCATATTTGTAGTATTTTTGTGGTATATTACTTTGACGTATTTTGCACTCTATGATATATTTTCAGTAATATTTCGATATATCAAATATAACATTTGGTATATTTGGTATATCTTTCATTCTTTGGTATATTTTGAATGCAGTAGTACTATATCAATATACCAAATATAGTTTCCGATAAATTTTTATTATTTTTGTGACAAATCAATTTAGTATATTTTAAAATGAATACCACACTGCTTTTGCTTTTATTCAAAATGGGTAGCGAATATCTCACAACCGAGCACACTCGACATCCACTGCATTAATACAACTTATTAGGAAATATAATATTAGTTAATTAACTATAATTTGAATAGATTGTACCAAGCTGTTCTTCAATGTATTTAAATAAATTTAAATTTGAAAATAAAATTGCAATAATTATTACACAATTGCGGCTACAAATGATTTCTTAGTACGTTATTTCTCAATCAAAAATACACAAAGCATAAATCAGATAGAAAATGAAAATGAAACTTCTTCCCTCTGCTCAAAAGAAATTAATTCTCTTTAGTAACATATAAAGATCCTCGATAAAAGAAATTAATGCTCTCTTCAGAGACTGCAGAAGATGCTTGAGTTGTGCGTAAGTAACTGACTTAAGCTGTAGCTTGGAATGATATTTAAGTCAGTTTCTAATAGGCAACTTACAGCTGCAGTTTGGAGGGCGACAAACAATTTGGCTTTAGGTTCTCTCTCAATGACCCAATCATAAGCCATAAGCCGCTAATAAAAAAGAAGAAGAGAAAAGGGGAGCGAACGTAGAGTGTGATTAGACCACACATCAGAACAGATCTAATGTGCTGCAATCGATGATAAGATGAGCATCAACTACTCTAAAACGATAAGTATCGAAAAAAATGGAATTGAATTGAAATCAAAAATTAAGTCTTAAGTCAACACGATTTATGTGACTTAATTCCACCGAAAACTGCAACTTGAAAGTGAGATGCATGCAGGAGGGGAGGAGGGGGAAAAAGTATGTGAAGTATGTGTCCCGCATGATTCGATGCGCGCAGGACGAGAGAAAGGATTAAAGACAGAGCGCCCATGCGAACAATGGAGATGGGTATTAAATATATGAAAAATCGATGGAGAGTCAAGGATAAAGTCGAAATGAAATTTATAACTTATTTAACGCAACAAGAATCTCCTACTAGATACTTTTCTTCTACTTCTTCTTCTTCGACATCATCTTTGAGTCCTATGACAATGCATTTTCTTTACGTTTATGTGTGTGTGTGTTAGTGTGTGTGTGTGTTCGGAGGGTTGCCGCGATCCTTGCGGTCGTTAATAGCGCATTAATTTTCCAACAGAAAAGTGAGTGAGACTGAGAGAGAAATAGAGATAGTTAAAAATACTTTTTAACTTCTTTGTATTTGCTCGTTATGATTGTTATTATTATTCCTTCATTTTCCTTATCTCGAGCCAAGAAGAAAAGGACCTGAAAATTGAGCGCACGTTATCCTGCAGCGTCGTTTTAATAATTTCATATTTCATTTGGACACGACGGGGTTTTTGTATTTTTTTTGTGTTTTTTTTTTATGTTTGGTCATCGCAGTTTGTGGAAATTTACACCGTTTATCAGCAGCTCTGATCTTTATTATACTATGTTACTATCCACTTCTTCCCCCCATCGCTTGAACTCGTCGAAAAAGTCTTTAAAGTGCTGGAACGTGTCGTTGCCTTTAATTGCCATTTAAGCGATCTAATGAGTCGATATTCTCGCAGCCACTTGACACTTTGCACTAAGCAGGCAAAAAGCTAGGAATCTACTTAAGAGATGTGTAGTTAAACATTCCAAAGAATATAAGAACAGATTTAAAAAATATGTAAATAATTATAAAAAGAAAAATACAATGAAGAATGAAATATAAGCAAATATAAATATATATAAAAAGAATATATAAAAAGTATAAATAAAAGCAAAGAAATGTAAAAAGTTAAAGAAGCAGAAATATTATTATATTCTCAACAAAATGTAACAAAATATGCAAAGTTTTAAAGGAAAATTTCAATAAATATTGAAAATATGTCTTTTCATAAATAAAATAGATAATAAAAATATGCATACATAAACTTAAAGAAATACCATATTAATAAATACAATGGAATATAAAAACAGTAACAATTTCTTATCTGTGTTTTGCAGATTCAAATATATTTCCATTATTTTATGTTTTAAAGACAAAAGGTTTTAAAGCTTGTTTTGTTTATAAAAGAATAACATATAGATTAAAATTAAATAAAAGTGAAATATATATATTTAATACTAATTTTCGATTGGCAGAAGATTCTTGAATTTTATTTTATTTTTTATTTATAAATTTGTAAAGAAAAGATTTTTTGTTCGATTTTGTTATATATATTTTGAAAGAAGCATTATAAAATTATATTATTATAATTATATTATTTTTAAAAAATCGTATTCAGTATTTGAGATGAATTTGATTGTTTGCCAATACTTAGTAAATTGATAGACCACATAGTAAATATTTGGTATATATTATATATGTATTTAGTATATTTTAATATTATATACTAAATTGTTAGTACCTAATATACTAATATTTAAACAAGAATCTATTATAAAGTATTTTAATATACCAAATTTGTAGTTTTAAGTATAGAATGGTATATTAGTATATTTAATTAATATTTAGTATATAATAGTGCAATATTTGAATATACTTAATTTGTAATATTTTGTATAGAATGGTATATTAGTACATTTACTAAATATTTAGTATATTAAAATACTATAGCATATTTGTAAACAATTGAAATTCGTCTCAACGATAGTAAATATACATTTAAGCAATGAAATTAAGTGTATAGTATTTTAATATACTAAACTTGTACAATTAAGTATAGAATGGTATATTAGTATATTAACATATTATATACTGAATATTTGTAAGCGAAATTCATCTCAATGATGCATTTAAGCAATGAAATTAAGGGAAGTTTGCCGGAAGTGAAGAAAGTTGAGCGACAGAGCGAAGCTGTAAATTACCCAAAAGGCAATGTGGATGAGCCCCTCTTTGCAAAGCGTTTAGTAGGCTGAAAGCAAGTTTTTTATTTGCAACCCCAAGACAATATTGCTCGAGTTCGTATCTCCCTCTCTCTCTCTTTCTTTTCGGGGTCTCTTTATCTCGCTCTGTGGCAGCTTTTGACGCGTGTTAACTTTCACTGAAGTGGAACGGGGAAGCGTGTCTTGTGTCTGTGACTGTTGCTGCTATTTGCGTGCAAGTCTGCTATTTTTTTTTTTGAATGGCAACGGGCGAGATCGTTGATTGACTCGACACGACGCGTGACGAACCGAAGAAGAAGAAGAAGCAGGCATCCAAAGAGGGGGCGAAGGGAAAGACGGTGGCAATTACTTGTGACTTGGCGTGTGGTTGAATTCTGCGGCAAAGTGTTGATAACTTTATTTCAACGGGGCATAAGATTGAAAAACGAACTCGAAACGGAACTGGCTAGTTAAAATGTTATTAAGCTGCTCCTCGAGATCAGCTCTTGGTTGAGAGGACCTCACAGCAGCACAGCGCTAAACTAATTTTAATAAGACTTGATTAAAATGCAATTTTGCGAAACGAAAAACTTATCAATTGTGAGCCAAAAGATGGAACACAGCTGCCTCAGACCTCAGACTTTGTGGATCAAGTTGCAAGCAAAACGCTGAAGATTGAAGAAGATCGTTGGACGATCTCTCTGTTAAATAAAGTCATTAAATTCAAATCAAAATTATGCCCGCAATTTTCGTGATTTTTGGGTGGCCCGATGATGAATTCAATTACCAGTGAAGAGGAGAAACAAAAAACACAAGAATTGCAAAATTAAATGTAAATAATACAGTCGAGAGAAAAGAGAAGAAACTCAATATGTGTCTTGAGTGTAAAGTGAAACCGTTTGCGTTTGACCTTTCGATTAGCCACGGGCTACTGTGCAACGAATGTTGCTGCAACTGCAGCTGCAACAGATGTCAACTCAACTTGACCTTGCCAACCAGAACGAAATTCTTGCCACTGACCAACTGGCCAGATTTTCATGGCTCGTCTAAATATTTACACACAAGCACAAACAAATCATAAAGGTGAATCGAAGGAAATGTGAAATTAATTTGACTACAGTCCACAACAGAAAACTTTACAATTGTCACAGCCATCAGTTGCGCTGCAAGAAGCCTCAGAGGAGACTCTGACTCCTCTTTTGAACAGCAGACTTTGTATACGAAACGCATTCGAAACTCATTTGAATGCACTCAGCCGAAGCAGAAGAGAAGCTGCATTATGTAAGCAACTCCTTGCCCCACTCTTTGGCTGGCTGCCTGCTCCAAAAGATGCGTTTGTGAATGAAAATTTCGCACGCTTAAAACACGCTTCAAGCTGCAAACTGACGACTGAAAGCCAAGTTGTTGTGGCAAGACTGTGAAGAGAAGAAGGGCAAGGGGAAGGTGAAGGGAAAGGGGAAGGGAAAGGGGAAGGTAAAGGGAAAGGGGACTGAAGCACTGCACCTGATAATTGACAAAACCTGACAGCATTGGGGATACTGTGTATTTTTTTTTCATACCCGGTATCCAGAGGATGGAAGGGTATTAAAATGTTGTGTATGCGAGCAATGTATAGTATATATATTCTTGATATAGACATGTCTGGTATATTCTGTACTCTATATGGAAATATATGGAATGTATTGTCGGTATATTATATAAAATATATACTTAGACTTATATATACTTAAAATGTAATTGTATAAAATTTAATAAATCTATGGCATATTTTGAATGTAATTATATATTATCAGTATATTATATTATTATAATATATATTTATTATTGTATACCTAAAATGTAATAGTATATCGATATACCAAATATAGGCTTTAGTATATATTTTGCTTTGGCTAACAATTTGATATATTTTATACTCAATGGTGTATTTCGAAAATAGTATAATATTAACACCATATATGACATTTTGGTATTTCGGTATGTTTTTAGTGATTTGGTATATTAATTTGGTATATTTCAAAATTAATAAATACTATTATTTCGATATACCAAATACGATCTTCGGTATATGTTCAGTATTTTTGCGGTATACAATAATGCAGTATATTTTAAGAATAATACCGAAATCTTTTGCTTTTATTCAAAATTAATAGCGGGTAATTCACAGTCGATCACACTCGATTGTAGCTTTCTTACTTGTTTTTTTGTTTTTAGTTTGTTTGTAGCTTCTTTCTTTGCTTGCTCGCTTGGCCCAAAACCCGTACGGGAAGTGGGCAAGTCAGAGGCATTAAAAGAGGCTGCGAGCTGCGAGCAAAGAGAAGTCGTCAAAGCAACAACAACAACAAATAAATATAAATAAAAAAACTGGAATGAAAATGCAAGTAGTAATAAACGCTTCACCTACCAGCACACTTTGTATACACTTTGTCACATTATTCTTTTCATAGGAAAGGGTATGAAATAAGTTCTTCAATAAACGAAAAAAATACATTTTAAATGAAAAGAAAACATAATAATTTTGATCAATAAATTGGGTTCATGGATTAACAGATAATGTTGAACAACTTAAACTAAAAAATTTTGCAAATTTTATTTCGGCAATAAATTACTTTTGAAGCGTAATTTTTAAATTTTTTATAAATATATTAAAATATTTATTAATAACTTACAAAAAGGAACATTTTCTTATAATTAACATTTTGTTTATGTTATTAATAGAAAATGTTCCTTTTTGTCTCGCAAACTTTTTGTAGAAACATATAAATATCTTTATTAATAAATATTTTAATTCCTTTTTTTGCTTTTTTTTAAATATTTATTTTTGCAATTCATATTTTGTGAACTTACATTTTTATATTACAAAATGCTGCACAAAATATGACAGCTGCTTTAACTTTATCGAAGCTTCTTAGTTATCAGAGTTTTCTCTGTATGAATGAATGTAAAGAATGAACGGTTTTTGAATTAAATTATATTTGCCAGCTGATATTTGATTATATCCAACTGACAACTATAGTTCAAATGATTTAAAATCTTTTTGTTTTGAAGATAATACATACAAGACTTGGTTATTAGAGGACTAACCCATTATTTTCAATTTTTTCTTACGCTCATTGCTTAACTTATTTTCAAATATAGAATTTCTTAAACTTTCTTCTTTTTATTACATTTTAAGTGCTGCTGAATAAATGAATATAATAAAGTTGTTTTATGTTTATTATACTTATAATGGATTCCTAACTTTATGTTTTACTCTTACTCTTAGTTAATGTTTATTTTACTTTTAATGTATTCTTTTCCTTATGTTTACTCTTACTCTTAGTTTATGTTTATTCTACTTATAATGTATTCTTTTCCTTATGTTTATGCTAACTAAGTTTTCTCTATATAATATTATATTCTCGTTGTGTAGTATAGAATGTACAATGGATTTTAGTTACCCAGTTTGTGTTGTAGAGCAGCGAGAGTTGATTTCATTTGACAGTTTTATCGCTGAGGTTTTTGCGGTTACACACAACGCTGATTGCTTAGAGTCGAGTTGACTGCAGATGATGGAATAGGGAATGTTGTGGCCGAGGATTTTAAGTGCGTAAGAGTTGCATTGGTGTTAGAGACATACATACATATATGTAGAAGAGGTGAATAGAAAATAGTTATTCCTGGAATGAGCAATTGACATATCGTTTTTTGTGGATCTTTCTGCGTTGCCCAAATATATATTTGCAGGCACTCAACAAGTGTTGCTTTTGGCTTTTGGCTGATCAAAGGATATACGTTGACGTATATTGTTGCATGGTTATCAAATCAAATATAGACATACGCAGAGAAGAGGGCACTTCAAAAAAAAGGGATACAAAAAAAACTGTTTGGTCATGGCGCAATCCTTTTTGTTTTCCTTTTTTTTCTTTGGCTGAACAAAGAGTGGCACAAAAGGATTACAAGCGCCAATATCGCTGACGATAAACTCTTGAACTCTTATATTTTTTTATTGTTGTTGTTTTGGTTTTTTTTTTTTGGGTGCAAAAACGCGCAGTGCGCGTGGCTTATGCGTTGCATCCTGCGCCAACGGGTAATTACACCACATGATTTATGATCAGAGGCAGCAGCAGGCCCGAAAATACAGCAAAAAAAACACAAAACTGAACTGTGAGCGAGGTTGCGGCAACGAGCAACTTGCAACTTGCAGCGTGCCCCGCTGGACAACAGCAACAACAACAACAACAACAACAATCGATCGATCAGTTCAGCTCTCTGTCCGCCCATTTTGGCCCCTTTGGGGCAAGCCAAGTGGAGCTCAGGCGGCAATAACAACTGCAAATATTCCGCATTGAGCCATGGGCACCAAACAAACCAGGCACAAAGATACCCTGCAAACAGGATCGAAAAACTATTAAATGCTGAACTGAATTTTGAATATAACTTTCTTGTTTTATTTCTACTTTTTTAAACTTTAAAATTTTCTCTCTGATTAGTTATAGTTACTAAAGTTGCACTTATCATAATATTGTAGTTCACTTTATTTCTTTTATAAAAAGTAAACATACAAAATAAGCGAATAAATCTTATGAAGTAATGCGTTTCAAATGATAATTTCAATTTTATGTATTGTCAATTCAAATTTTGCTGATTCTCTTACTAGCATTGCAATATCTTTTTCGTATCAGTCATGAGATTTTCAAATGTCTCATCATAACCAAGTTCATTAATTGCTGACTTTAGTTTTAAGCAAAGTAATAACATATTAAGGCTCATACTAGAAATATATTATTCGCACATTAATTGTTACTGAAAAGCTTGAAAGTTACTTTAAAATAACTTTGAAAATAACTAAATATAGCGATGTAAGTTTTTTAGTAAAGAAAACTATTTAATTGACAATAAATCCATTTAATTGTAATCTTACTTTGGAGTAACTAAAGTGCGCTCTTATACCCAAAGTATACAATAAAAATATACTAAAGTATACTAAAATATACCGGCGGTCATATTTGCTATATGCAGATACTAGCAGTGCGATATGATTTCTAAAATATACCAAATAAATATACTGAAAAGTAATCAAAAATATACAGAATGCTATATTACTATTACATTTAAAGCATAGCATTCGAAATATATTGAAAATACTTAAATATATCAAAAGTCAAATTTGGTATATTAATATACTATAACACAAAAATATACCATAAATTACGAAATATACTAAATTGTAAACCAAAGCAAGCGAATTATATTATATGTCATTTTTGGCATATTGATATAAAATCACATTTAAAGTATACCATAGAGATATATTTTGATATACCAAATTTTCAATCAAAGCATTGATATACTATTACATTCAAAATATACCAAATTGTCAACCAAAGCAATTTTGTCGAAATGTCTTCATAATGTTTAAGCAATGCGTGTTAAATATTATTTGGTTACCTATACAAAGAGAATCATTTTATTAATAGCAAGTTAATAGCAATGTCAGCAAATAAAAGCAATATGCAAAAAGTGCGTCATTTAAGCTAAGAAGTTCAGTTGGTGTTGGTGGTTGTTGAAATAGTTGGTCAACAAAATTAATTTAATTCCAAGCGGAGAGAATTTGGGAATAACAGCGCACTGTAGTTACTCCAAAATAACATTACAAACATTTTTTTATTGTCAATTAAATGGTTTTCTTTACTAAGCAAATTGAAACTCCTTCGATCCACATTCACAAGCTACAGGGTATAACAAACAACAGCAAACAACAACAACTTTGCTCAGATGCGTTGCAGATGCGTCTTGGTGATTTTTATGCAAATGCAACAGTTGCTGTTGCCCCATGCGCTGCCTCCCCTCCCCTCCCCACCCCTGTTGCACCCACACACAGAGCGACAGACAGAGAGTGTGCTGAGAGAGTGTTTGACAAACTTGCAACAGCGTCACCGCCACCGCCACCGCAGATTGATGACACCAAGAGCCAGAAGAAGGACAGACAGAGAGAGTGAACGACTGAGCGAGTGAGTGAGTGAGAGGGGGAAAGCGGGAGGAGGGAGACAACTTCAAAACTATTTGCCGCGATGCGATATTAATTTTTCGCCTTACTTCACATTTATGAGCAAAATCCATATAATCCATCAAAGAACATCTCAGACGTTTCGTGTACGTGTTTCGGAATTTCAATGTGAGATATTGCGAGTGAGACAGAGAGAGTGAGAGAGACAGTGGGAAGTGAATGAAAGAGATAGACTTAGGTAGCCTTAGGAGCGCTTTGCTACGTGCCCCAGCTCAGTGAGATTGCAACAAGAGCAGCGTGGCATCTGCAACTCCGCAAAACTGGACACTGAGGCACGTGTGAGCAAATGTCAAATATCATCGCCTTCTTGCTTCGTAGTAAAATCGTAGTAATTTCAAGTGCCGGGCAATTCGGCAAAAATGACAATTAACGTAGTTACAGTAGAGTGTGCGGTATTATATTGAAAATATACCGAATCAATATAATGAAAAGTACTTAAAAGATACTGAAGGGCACACTTGGTATACTGATATACTGTAACTCTGAAAATATACCATAAAGTACTGTACATTGTTAGCCAAAGCAACTATTATATACCGAAGGTCATATCTAGTATATTGATATACTATACTACTAACATTCAGAATATTTCATAGAGTACGGAGGTAGACCAAATTATCAAATAGTGCTCTATAACAAATGCCGAATGTCATATTTGGTATATCGATATACTAAAGCACTCAAAATATACCATAGGGTACGAAATATACCAAAGTGGAATGTCATATTTGGTATATTGATATAATATTACATTTCTAATATACTATAACAATAAAATATACATATTACTATAGTAAAGAATACATCAAATTGTCAATTAAAGCAAATAACATATACCGAATGTCAAATTCGGTAGATTGCTATACTAAAACATTGAGAATATACCATGGGGTATAAAATATACCAAACCATGATATACAAAAATATACAGAATATACCATGGCGTATAAAATATACCAAACCAATTAAAATTAACCGAATATCATGTATGGCATATTGATACACTATTAAATTACAAATTATATTAATATACCAAATTGTCAATCAAAGCAACTAAATTATACCAAGTGTTAAAATCTACCAAAGAGTAAGAAAAATATACCAAATTAAACATTGTAGCTGCCTTCTTCTGTCTGTTACACTCACATTTCCTGCAGGCACAAAGCTATAATACCCTGGTGTAAAAATAATAATGAAAAAAAGTGAGGTAAATGAGCGAGGAAAAAGTGGGAAGACTTCTGGCCACTTGACACGCTGCTGTTATTGCAACGTGTTGCACGTTGTCTGCCACGCCCAGTAGCAAGTGCAATTGTTTGTGTTGACAGCCCACACAGAGCATTAGATAAGATCTCTTGCCTCGATCTCTGCACTCGAGAGATGTGCAAAAAAAACACAAATAAATAGTAAGCAAAATGTAAGTTTTTAATTGAGGCAACACTTCGTTGGTGGTCCAAGTAGCAGCAGAAGTTTTGTTTTCATCTTTAATCTCAATAATTGAGGCGCGTCTTGAGTCCTAATAATGTGAGTTGTTTGTTTAGCAATTGATTGTTGTTTAGCTCTTGGTGTGTGGCATATTTCTTAAAGTTAACTAAAATAATGTTTTCGAGTTGCATATCGAAAAGTCTATTGATGTAAGGAATACTGGATATCAAATACAAAATATAACAAAATTAAATCAAAAATGAAATACTAAAAATACTAAATACTAAAAAAGTTTAGTTCCATGTAAAATCAGCAACTATTTCTCTCTTTTTTATATTCCGGAATCTTTTGCTATTTATACACAGAAAAAAACAAAAATACTACTTAAAATCAAGTATAAAATCTTAATTCAAGATTGTTTATATGTCAAAATTAAATTAATAAGTATTATGCTTAAATTATGATCGAAAATCTACAAAAAATATAATCTTGAAATAAAATATTTTAATCTTACTATCTACTAACTTAGCTAATGACAACAGCACCAGAAATTAGGTTCAAATTTTAAAGAAAATGAATTCCAACATTTTAAGAAACAGGAACAACATTGTTTTCTTTTATATTAAAAATATCTAAAGATAATTCATAATTGGAAGCTACTTTTTGATCCAGAATAAAACATTTTTGAATCATGATTTTAATCTTAAAATGAGTTAAATGAGTTTTCAATCTTAAAATGCGAATTCAGCATAAAAATGTTGATTAAAGATTGTTTCAAGCTAAGAATCTTAGATCAGGTTTATTCTTTTTTAAGTTCGAAAAAAATATTAAGTCTAGAGTTTTTTCGAGATTGTTCTTTTTTAAAATCGAAATAATATTTAATCAAGATTTTTATGCTAAATTTGCATTTTAAGATTCAAAACACATCTTATTTTAAGATTAAAATCTTGATTCAAAAATGTTTTATTCTGGATTAAAAAGTAGCTTCCAATTATTAATTATCTTAATTTATTTTTATTTTCTGTGTATTAATGTGGAAAATACTTTTATATATTTTTATTTAATCAAGTTTATTAATAACGCATATTGTTCTAATATTCTGAGCTAAATATCTGAATTCCACAGAAGATTAAGGTTTTGGCAGTTGGCCACGATTTTGCCTTCAGATTAGTGTTGGCAAAATAAGAATAGCTTAGCATTAGCATCAGCGATGATTTCGTCATGAAAAAGGTGTCATTTTTGCCACCTAAAATTTTACAAGCGCAGGTAGAAGGCGAGTTAAAACCCCTTCTAGAAGCAGGGACTAAGAACAGGTCTAAGTCGAAGTCTAGGCGCAGGCATAGAGTATAGAAAACAGAGGATAAAAGGGAAGGGAAGGGAAGAGAAAGAAATATGGAAACGTAGCCACCCCGCGGGCAGGTGTAATATTAAGCGCCCTAAACACAGGTCACAGTTTGTCAGTCAGGGTCAAGCGCAGGATCAAGCAGAAATTTCTTCTTTTTTTTTTGAGGATTTGAGCACTTGGGATTTTCCGTGACATTGTAATTGTAAAGTCAGGGTCAGGACGCAGGGCAAGGCGCAGGGGCAATAAAAGCTAAAAATGCAGCTCTCGGAATTTCCCAAATGTCATAAAAGCGTTTTGAATGGTGAACGGTGCTAGAAGGGAAAGAGACTGCTAGAGGGAGAGAGACTAAGAGAGAGAGAGAGAGAGAGAGAGAGAGAGACTGAGAGGAGAGACTGAGAGTAGAGACTGACAGAGAGATAGACTCAAAGTGAGAGGAGACTGAATACAGAGAAGAAAACGAGACTAAGCGCCGGCGCAGAGCTGAAAGTTATCACATTGCGTATGTAACTACATTTATCACAATCTAATATGACAACTCGAATAACTTTTGCCTTTTGCCTGACTGCAGCTTGCAGCTTGGCGTCGTCGTCGTCGTCTCTCCGTTCGCATTTGGGGTCTTTCGCTAATTGGGAACACATATCTTGTTTGCTGGCTGCAGCGCCAGATGATGTACGTGCAACATGTTGGCGATTTATGCATCCTCTCTGCACAATGAAGATATCAGAAGTGGAGCTCCTTCGTTGTTGCTTTGTGCACTTGTGCAAATAGTTTGGCGACTATCAAAATTGCACAGCAATCAGCGATAGAGAAGGAGAGCGAGAAGAACGAGAGAAAGAGAGCGAGAACGTTTTGGTCAGCGCATCAATAATTCATAACGCTAATTAATAACGCCCCGTTCAAATGTTGCGTGCGAGAGATGAAAGCGAAAAATGCCGCCTTATGCACATAACAGGATAATGAACTCGACCTCGGGGCCTCGCTTAAAAGTTAAAGTTAAAGTTAAAGCAAAGGCTTCATATGCTCGTGTGCCTTATTGAAATTCGAATAAACGAACGCAACAACAACATTTTGATTGCGAGTTCTTCGTTTTATATTTTGGGAGTATGCCTTAGGTGTAAAAATAAATGTTGCAAGTAACAACTTCTTAAAGAGCTGAATTATGAGACTCGCCCGCGCCTTTAAAATAAAGTCTGTGCTCTTCTTTCTGCTTGCTTCTTGCCATCAATCTGCGTATCCTTAGAAGGAAAGAGAGAGTATAGTCCAGTAAAGGCAGACCTATAATTTGTACAAATTTGTTTCGACTGATTGATGCGATGGCGGCGCGTTTTTAGTCGCTGCGCCACCACACAAAGTTGTACCCACACCAAAAAAGTGAACTAAAGGTGATGTCCAATCCAATCCAACCCTCAAATGAGGAATCTATTAAAAAAACAACAAGAACGAAAGCAGCTGTTAAATCCTTGAAGCTAAACAATGCGCACTCCTTTCTTTCGACTGTTTATCAAATGCTCATTTCATTTCGAGGTGAAAGTTCTTCCGGCGCTGTCATTTTCCCATTCTCTATCTCTAATCCTTGCCTACTATTTGCAGTAGTTTGTTGCTCCCCCCCTTTGAAAAAAAAGATCCCAAACAATTGCATTGAGTTGTCAAGTGTCAGCGTTGACATTGGCATAGAATTGAATAGAGAATTAAGAGAAAGCGTTAGGGAGTTTTTACACTTTTCCTTTTTTTTTGGTTTTTTTGTGGAGCACACGACCCCGATTGAAGCGACCTAAATCTCAAGATCGGACAAGGACAATGCAACTCTCAACTCGACAAAAAAAAAACACCTTTTGTTCACATGCTCTTTAATGTGTCAAAATATAGTCTAGCGTCTTTATCCCTTTCTTTTATGTGTAAATGCTAAATGATTTATTATGAGCTCTGAGCTCTCTCTCTGTCAGCTCTCATCTCTGAGTGCGTGGGAGAGTTGAATGAAAAGGTTATTTTTTGTTTCTTATTTTGGTTACCACGAGTGAGAACCTCAAGAACCGGAAAATACAAGCGACATTTTCTTGCCAAAAGTTTTGAATTCAAAGTGATTTAAACTTGGCATTTATAGAGTTTTAATATGTTGCTTCATTCCTGATATATTTACCAAACTGTTTTTCGATATTGAATTGAAAATTTGTCTCTCACTTATTTAAAAAGTAGCTTCAGTGCTGACAAAATATTTATTATTTGCACATATTTTTAACAAACTGTTTTTCCAATTGCATCCAACATGTTTTAATATGGAGAGCACAGCATTTAAATAATTTCCAAAAAATGTAATATTTCTGAATGTACACAATTTGTCTTTAACTTATTTAGAAGCAGTTTTAGTACTGATAAATTATTTATAATTTGCAAATATTTATAAAAATTACATATAACATACTTAAAATTGAGAGCCAACTATTTACAATAAATTGAAGTATTTCTAAATCTATAAACATGTCTTGAAAATCTTAAGAAATTGCTTCGCTTTTGATTTGTCATTTACAACTATATTTGACAAACTGTTTATCTTGTTGTTTGCTACAGACATTTTGAATATCTTAAGTAATGTTTGATTTAATATTTGAATACAAAACTCACATAAAAAATCACAAACTTTCGCGTGATTTTTTTTCTTTTGGAGTTGCCAGATCAAAGTGTTTATGTATGGATGAATAACAAAATATCAGCGAAGTCTAACATTTTTTTAAAAATATGTTTGAGTATTCTTGAAGTATTCTTTCTTATTCAGAAAATAAAGTCAATTTAATAATTCGGAACTTCGCGACTTTTTGCCCATAGTGCATTGAAAGCTTGTTATTAAATTAAATATTAATTTAAGTATTGGACGCATTTACACTTGCCTATATGAAAAATAAAAGCAATCTTAAATGTTTTCTTTCTATTAAACTTTTCAACGAGCACGTAGTACAAAATTAGTTCTGAGATTCTAAGTTAAAATTTAGTAAAATAAATCAGCTTTTCAAGTTTGCAATTTTGTGGATTCTTTTAGATTATTTTCTATACTCATGTGTCTGCATTTCACAATTATCAAAACTGTCTTACAGTATTAGAGTTTTACATATATTTTCATATTAATTTTAATAAAATCTCAACAATTTCTCAGCTATTGGCTATAAATTTCATATTTTGATTCGTGTGCAATTTTTGGAAATTTGTAGTATCGATTCAAGTAAGAAGTTAGAGTCAAATGTGCTCGACTCTGAAACGAAAACAGTGCAGTATTATTTTTAAAATATACTACACAGATGCTAAAATATGCACCAACATCTATATTTTGTATATTGACATAGTTCTACATTAAAAAATATACCATAGAGTAAAATATATTCCATATTGACAGCCAAAGCAACTTAGATGCTTAGTAAGTAAGCATTTTTATCCAATACCAAAAGTATTTCATTATTTATTTGTACAATTTGTAACTGATTGCAACCAAATTTTCAGAAATTATTAAAAGTATAGTTTTTATTGTTTATACCAACATTGAATTGAATCAAATTTGAAATTAGAATCAATTATTATCATCGTAAAAGACTGAAGGCTTTTATCTCTTATAGTCCATGAAATGGAAAGACGGTAAAGACGATAAGAATATATTTATTATGTAAGGCGTAGATGCGTCTTTCTGACTTCTACTTCTATCTAATTATTTATGTGTTGATGTGCAACAAATCGAAAATAAATCAATCTAATACTTATTACTTTGATGTTCGAGTTTGTTTATTAGAATTCCGTATTTCTGAAAAAGGTTTTTGCTTTGATTATTTCTGAAATGTGCAGCAGACTTTGACTGATCAAATTTCCTTGATCGATGACGCAGCTAATATTAATAGTGTTGGTTTTGTTGTCGTTGTTGTTGTTGTTGTTGTCGTTGTTGTTGTCGTTGTTGTTGTTGTTGTTGTTGTTGCTGCCACCTATTTCCGTTTTGCGAAATGTTAGAATTCAGTTGAATTAGCATATCTCGAAAAAAAGTGTATTTGAATTGTTGCTGTTGAGCGATAAGGTTTCCCGCTAAACTCCCGCGCATGCTCTCTCTCTCTCTCCCTCTCTCTGTCTCTCTCTCTCTCTCTCTCACTCTCTCTCTCTCTCTCTCTCTCTTTTACTCTCTTCTACAATTGCAGTGCACTTAGCACGCGTCACAATCCGAGGGGAAATTACTTTTATCAGCTTTGATGGAACCTAACTTCTACCTGCGCTTTTTCAACAACTAATTTACATTTCTTGCCCCGTTTTTCCTGCCCCTTCTCTCTCTCTCGCTCTCTCTCTCTTTTTCCACCACGTGCCTCGCGCTTTTGAGTTTTTCCCGCTACCAAGCAACCCTTTTTTAATCCCCTCGATCCCCCGCCCAACAAAAACTACCTGCATAGGTAAAGAAGCTACGATCACGATCCCGATGATGATTATGATGAGCGATAATGAGTTGAGGCGCGTGTTCGTTCCAAAAAAAAGGGTTTAAGTCCACCTTCTAAATGGCTGCTAATCCATACAAGCGCGAGAGAGATTAGCATTAAGCCTTTATGATGATGATGATGAAGGAGCAAAAAAGAAGAACCCGCATCTCAATCTCAACATTTATGGACTGCAATCTGCATCAAGTTGAAACCCGCATGAAAAGTTCGAATTAAATTCAAAGTCATAATTTTAGTTATACATCGATGCTTATATTTTATTTTCCATTTCGTTTACAACAACTAATTAACATTTTGAAAAAAAAAAATTGCGCTTAAAATCTAAATTAATGCTAGGCTTAAAATTGCTTTTTACTGGTATCAAGTGGCTTACAAAAAAAGACTTAAATATAGCAAAAAAAAAAATGTGATTCAAAAAAAAAAGAAAAAAAAATATGATTCTAGCGTAGCAAAAAAAAAGAATGAGCTGAGTTTATATACAACATTTGAGGCACTTGGTTCAAACTCAAAATCATTGACTAGAAAGCAAAACTGGCAGTCGTAGTGTGTGTGTGTGTGTGTTGGAGTGTGTGTGTGTAGGTTTTACTGCTCCTGCCACAAGGAAATGTAGTCGAGAATTTCCTCATCATCGGGCGTGCAATCCTCTTCATCCAATTGAAAATGCTCGTAAGGCTCAAATTTGAGTTGCAGCTGCGCATCCAAAGCAGCGGATGAGTTCGATGAGGAGGAGGAGGAGGAGGAGGCGGAGGAGGAGGATGCTGGTGCTGGCGGTGAGAGTTGCTGTGGTGCCGCTTCGTAGGTGCCCGAGTCAAAGGACATGCTCGAGTTGAAGGACGATGTTGGTGAATGACAAGCGCCTGTTGTCGTTGCCAATTGTTGTTGCTGCTGTTGCTGCTGGTGTTGCAGTTGTTGCTGCTGCTGCTGCTGCTGGTGTTGCTGCAACAGTTGCTGCTGCAGTTGCTGGGTGGCAGCAAATGGTTGCAGCAAATGATTGCCATTGAGTGTGATCGGTGTCAATGGATTGTTGGGAAACTGTTGGCGTTGCAATTGCTGCTGTTGCTGCAACAAATGGCTGTGATTGCTGCTGCTGCTATGATTGCTGCTCTGGTTGCTGTTGTAGCTGTAGATGTGATGTGAACTGTGGCTGGAATGTGTGCTGCTGTTGCTGCTGCTGCTGCTCGAATTGCAGCTCGTCTCATCGAGACACAAATTCAAATGGTTGCCACTTGTGATTGCTGTTGTTGCTGCTGATCCTCCATTGAGATCATCGACCAAATCTTGTAGTCTGCGAATGTACTCGACAGCAATGCGCAATGTGTCCACCTTGGAGATTTTCTTATGCGGTCCACGGCCGCCGCCTTTGGTCAGATCGGCGATGATCGATTGGGGAATGTGTTGACGAAGGCGAGCAAAGCTGTTGTTCACCTGCTTAACGCGATTCCTTTCCCGAGCATTGCGTCGCTGCACCGACTGCGATTGATCCACATTGTAAGGCATGGCTGTTGCTGTTGCTGTGGTTGCTGCTGTTGCTCCAGTGGCTGCTGCTGTTGCCAGTGCCATGCCACGCGGTGTGTATTTGCGTGTTTTGATTGTCAGGCCATTGCTCGATTTAATATTCGATTGCTGTTGATGTTGCAGTTGCTCGGGGGCGGGCATTATGTGTTGATAGCGTTGATACATTTTGGTGGCGCCACCGATTGTCGTGGGAAATAGCTGCTCGATGCTGTTCTGCGACTGTTGCTGTTGAGTTGTATTTGCATTGAACACCACACTAGACATATTTCTTACAATTGTTTTATTTTGCAGTTTTCTTTTTGTTTGTAACACTCACGCACTTTACGAGCAAAAAAAAATGATTTAGGGATTTTTAGTAATTTGTTGCTTTGCGTTGAAAGTTCGCTCAAGTTGATCGCTTGACACCTTGCACAAGAATGAGTCCCTTCGTCCTAAACCTTCATGTTTTGTACCTTTGCGAAACGAACGCAACACGAACACGAACACGAAACCCGAGAGAGCGCAGCAAACGAGCGAGAGCGAGAGAGAGAGCGTTCGTAAAGGGAGTTGTTGCTCTCGCAAAACGCACTTTGCTCTCTTTGCTATGCGCTCTCTCGCTACCTGTGCGAACACCTGGCAAAGTGACTCAACTGAGTTTGCACTCAGGCTACAGGTAGTCCGAATTGAGTTGAGTTGAGTTTAGAGACTGAGAGAGAGAGATCGCGCTTTACCTGCGCTCACGCTCTCTTTGGCACTCAACGCAGCCTTTGAGACACACTCGAAATGTACTCGAACTCAATTTTGAGTTGGGTTTTTTTTTTCTGTGCGTGGATCAGTCAAAGTCAAAGAGCGCAGAGTTGGCTGCATTTTGGCATGCCAACAATTTGATTTCCGTGTTAATTAACTTAGCAAAGCGACGCGCTACTCGCTAAAATTTCATGTGCAACTCACGCACAACTTCCAAGTCCAAGTTGGAGTCGCCAAGTCGCCCACTAAAACGCAACGCTTTGGCATGCGATAACGCAACGAAGGAGTGCGCTAAAGGATGGCAAAACCTTATTAGCTATGCAGAGTTGGCCGTCGATAGGTGTTCAAACAATTTCACAAATGCCTCTAATTAAACGATCAACAAGATCACAAGTTTTTCACTTCCGTTTCACAAAAACAAGAACTTGACAAAATTCAACTCACTCTCTCAATCTTTTTCGCTCTCTCTCTCTCTCTCTCTTCGCAGATTGATCGCCAGGTGTGTAAGAGGAGAGCGCTCTCGATCGGTTTTTAGGTTTTTTTTTCGCTACCTCAACTCGTTCCCTTTGTCCCACATTTTTGCCGATCATCGACAGCAGCGGATTCGGTAGCCGTGTCAATTTTCCATTTTCCATTTGCCAAAACTCTTGACAATAATGTTTCCCTTTTACTCAGACCGGCATGACCGATCGTTTGATCGACAATCCTTTCTTTTTTTGGTTTTTGGTTGACAATTCCCCCGCTTTTTTCGTCTAGGTTTTTCGGCTTTGTAATGGAATATTTTCGTGCAGTTTGTTGTTCGGCGCATCATTAACACTTTCATTGTGCGCAAAATTCTTATTGCAGATATTTCGCTTCTTTTTTTTTCTTTGACATCTGCTATTCAAATTCATTTGATTAATGCAACTCTTTCTCTTCGCTGCTGAAATGTTCAAAATAGCCGAATGTCTTTTGTGGTCTTTGTGTTTTCCACTCTGTTGTTTGCCATTGTAGTTAACCGATCCTCCCCTTATACTTTTACCTATACATATGCATACATATATGTATACATTGATTTTGAAGTGCATTTGCGTAATGATCGAGAGAGACAACTGAGTTTTGTAATGGATGAGCAACAGCTCTGAAAGGAAAACCAATCGCTGACCAAAACAATTGCAGTTTATACAACAAATAGTATCGATTATTTGCAATGTTTAGAATTTTAATGGATTTTATACCTGGAATTAAATCACTCATTTAGATTTGTGGATTACTAAAGACAATAGCTCAACGCTTATTTTCTTTAGTTTTACATATCGTGCAACAAATGTTTGTAGTGAAATTAAGTTGTAAAGTTATTAATATATTCTTTCGAATCTCGAAGGAATTGTTTTCACAGCAAATGGATCGCGCTGATCAAACTAAGCAAGTCAACATGTTATGAATAGTTTTGTATTTTTAAAAAGTAATAAGAATTTTTGTTTTTTTTTAGTTTTCTGCTAATAATAAAATTGTATATGAACTATAATATATCATTCATAATTATATCATTCACATCAAACTCAAATAAAAAACGTTTACCACAAAACAATTTAAATATCAACAAGTCAAGATCACTAAATGAATTGTAATTGTATTTGTTTGATATATATTATAATCGAATATGGTACAATTTAGCATATGCACAAACTAGATGTTTTTAGAATGTTCAATGCTTAAGCGATCGCTTGAAAAGTAACACAAAGAAATAAAGAAGATGCTTCTAGTTTCTAAAAATTCAAATATTTATGAAACACAATCTTCTAGTTAAATGTCGATCGCTGCGATCACTTTAAAATACATATGGAATAATATCTCTTGAAGCTAGAGCTATTCTATCTACACTTATAAATATTAAATTTAATAAAAACTTAAATGAAAAGTCAAGAAGTCAACTCAAATACATTTAGAAACGTAAACGATCGCTACGATCAAAGAGACCGAAGATCACTACGTTAAAATGTACATGTTGAATACAATTTCTTAAAGTAAACAAAATTCTTTCTATAACTTTCATCCTTTAAAGGTAAAAATAGTTAAAACGACTTCAGTTTTCCATTACCAAATATATAGGAAACGCAATCTTTTAGTTAAAACGTTCGATGCATACGTGCAAATGATCGCAACGATCAAAGAGTTGCACATCGAAGATAATTCTCTGCTTAACTGATCTATGCCGCATCTGTGGCTTACGAGTAAATCGGTCTGCGCGGAAGTCAAAACTTTATGTTACATATGAGAGCCAAGGAAAGTATTAACATTCGACGCTGATTACGATCAGGTCAGCTTAAGTTGTAGTTGTTGCTTGAGATCTCACTCTTTTCTTGCTGTCTACCTCTCTGTAGCTCACCGTCTTTCTCTCTCTCTCTCTCTCTCTCTGTCTCACTCTCTCTCTCTTTTGATGCTGCTGTTTCTTGTAAGCTGATTTGTAATCTGCGTTTGCAAGATCAAGTTGATCAATAAGATCTATGACAAGCTGCAGATCTACTTCGACAGACTTTACTGTGCTTTTCTCTCACTCTCTTTCTCTCTCTCTCTCTCTCTCTCTCTCTTTCTCTTAGTCTATTTGCTGCCTTGGCAACCGCAAACAAAATAATAAAAAGTGTATAAAAAAACAACGACAACTCCGCCCGCGTTCAAAAAAAAAATATCCTTTGCAACGCTTGAAAGATTTAAATGCATAATTATTTTGATATGAAGCATAGTTCCGGGCCGCGACGTTTGCAGGGCGCGTGCGTTAATTGCGTGCGAGCGAGATGGCAACACACGTAGAGAGAGAGAGCAAGAGAGAGAGGGAGAAGAAGGGAGACAGGACTGACTGAATATCCTGAGCGTTTTTCCTCGAAACTGGAAATGCAAAAATGAATGTTGTTGCATGTTAATTGAAACAAGTTTCCGTCAGGACCTGACTGACCTCCCTCTTCTCCTCCCCCTCCCCTCTTCACTCTCCTTGTCTTGCGCTGTCCCTGGCAACGCTGCTGCACTGCACTACCTATCTCTCTCCCTCTCTCTGGTGTGTGTGTTTCCCCAGTCATTTTCGTAGTTAATATTTTAATTAAATGCAGGCACAGGACTCTGCGCTCTGCGCTGTTTTTCGACCTGACGCGTGGCAGGTGTATTTACCGCCAGGATCTTGTCCGGGGCACGGGCTTAGACAGCCATCCCTCTCTCTCTCCCTCACTCTCTCTCGCTCTTTGACTTTGTCTTGGGCTGCAGCTGAAAATGAAAAGACAACACTATAAAATAAGCAGAGGAAGCAGGAAAACATTTGCTAGGGGTTGCATTTTGCTGCTGCTGCTGTATCCAAAAAGAACCTCATCGAAATAGGGGAGCCAACAGCCCGAAGCCTAAAAGTCGCAGTCTCTGTCTCCCTCTCTCTCTGTCTCCGTCTCTGTCTCTCAATCGCAGTCGAAGAAGCCACGCGAACAGCTCATTGAACTTTGCACAAAGCTAAAGTTCACCGCGAGACTTTGCCAAAGACAAATCAAACTGCGACTTTTGTGATCGTCGTTCAGCTTTCTGATTTGGCTTTTTTCTCTTTTTTGTTGTTTTTATTTTCTTATTTTTGTTTTTGCTGCCCTTTACTTCTTTCTTTCTTTTCGCTGTCTACACTGCGCGTGGGTAGCTAAGTTAACTATGGCATAGCATTTGGGCAGAGTTCCTCATTGTTAGTATATTATATGGCATGCTTAAATACTGAATAGTGAACAAAACAATAAATAGAAATATTTAAAATGTCAACTGTTATAATAGCAATTGTTTTGCTCATATGTATTAAATTTGTTTGGCTTAGTATATTATTTTTAGTATATTATTATAGTATATTTACATACTAAAAAGTAAGAAAAATTTGAGAAAAAAACATATTGCACATTATTTGAAAACCATTTTATATATAGTAGCTTTTGTACTGCCTACAAAATGAAAACGAGAAATAGTGAAAAATAAGCATTAAATAGAAATATCTAGAAATTATTTGATTACCAATTTTATTCCTTATATAAAATGTATTTTGTTTGAGTATATTATTGTTGGCAATTCCGGTTTTGTGTGAGTAATTTTATGTGATCTCACTCTATATTTTACTTACAAGTATTTTAAGCTGCTACTTATTTTTGAATCTTAAATATTGTATTCATGAACTTAACAATTTTGAATAACTTAAAACAATTAACTGCCTAAAAATGTAGACTCTAAATGTAGATTTGACTTTTGCTTAAGAAATTTCATTAACTCGATCCAAAAATAAACTATTTGATTATAGACCAAATTTATTAGCAAATATTAACAAGAAAATCGAGTGTGCTCGACTGTGAAAGTACTGCTACGGATTTTGAATAAAAGAATAACAGTGCGGTATTTTTTTTTTCACAAAATATATCAAATTAATATACCACAAAAATACTAAAGTGCGGCGAAGGCTATATTTGGTATAGCAACAAAATATCACAATCAAAATATAAAATATACCAAATGAATATACCGAAAAATACTTAAAATTTGGTATTTTGTTATAGTACCACATTCCAAACATAAAATATACCAAATTGATATACCGAAAATATGTAAATATACCAACAAATTATATTTGGTATTTTGTTAAAGTAGCACATTTTGAACATGAAGTACACAAAATTAATACACGTCAATATACTTAAAATATACCAAAAATAACATTTGGTATTTTGTTAAAGTATCACATTCCAAACATAAAATATTCCAAATTGATATACCGAAAATATACTACAAATATACTAACAGACTACATTTGGTATTTTGTTAAAGCAGCACATTCTAAACATGAAGTACACCAAATTAATACACGTCAATATACTAAAAATATACCAAATTGATGTGCGGCAAAATATTAAAAATATACCAAAGACTGTATTTGCTATACTGATATAGTTATACATTTTAAAGTATACAAAATGAATATACCACAAAATACTACAATATAATAAAGGCTGTAGTTGGTATTTTAATATACTACTACCGGCTTAATATGCCAAATTTTTCCGCTAAAGCCAAACTAAGACCCGTAGTAACTATGCGTTGAACAATGAATGAAACAATTTAAATATGCATTGCGCTTCGAATAATGTTAGAGCATTAAAGCAGCGGTGCCTGTTGCACAAAAAATAGAATCTCTTGAGTATTTGTTTTGTTGTTGTTGTTGTTACTGTTGTCGATGTTTTTGGGGGTTTGCTTTATGAGTAGTCGCGGGCCACAGCGCGAGACAGACTCAGAGACAGAGACGGACACACAGCTGATAACTATCATTACCCGCAGCGTAATGTGTGTGTGTGTATGAGTGTATGAGTGTGTATAAGTGTGTGTGTGTATGGTAGAGTGTGTGTGTTGCGTCTGTGTGTTTATTTGGCTACATTTCTGCGGTTGAGCCCGCGTCTGAGTTTCAGACTTCGACTGAGTCTGTGGCTGTGTCTGATCATGATGATGGGAAGGAAACGCAGCCAAGTGGCAAGGAGCAAGCAACAAGGGGCAACAAGCAAGAGGCAAGAACAAACGGCAGTAGCACGCACCATTAGATGCGGTCAACATGAAAACATCTGCTCTTCTGTTTTAGTTCTTTGTATGCATTCATCTTTGGGGTCAACAGCTCAAACTCCTCTAGGGATAGCAAACTCCGGCGTGCGTCCATTTTCAAAGAAGAAGCGAGAGGGAGAAAGAGAGAGAGGGAGAGAAAAGCGTATTGAAATGAAAAGTGTTTTGAAGCGTGCATTCAAGTCGCCTTCTAGTTGCTGTCTTATAATCATCGTCGTCGTCTTCGAACTTGATCTGATCCAATCTGATGCAAATGAAGCCATTTGGCGGCGACGACGACGACGACGAATGATATTTATGGCTTACACAGTTTTGCGACTGGCTCATTAAATTTTAATCAATTTTTAGCCTTAGCATTCGCATTGGCGATGGCGATCGTAAATCGCAGTTTAGTTCGGGATTAGCGCATATAACGTTTAATTTTAAAAACGCATAAAATTTTGTAACAATGTCTTTGCCAAGGACCTAGAAATATTTTCGTACGATCGAACGATCGTTCAACATTTTGCGCCTTTTAATGGGTTCAACGTTGGCGACGTTCCGCCTTTTTTTTTGTTGTTTTTGTTTTTTGCAAACTTGTTTCTTGCTTGCTCTGTGTGTCTGATGTCGTTTCCCAGCAGCAGCAGACGGCAGCAGCAGCGTCTCTCGGCTTTATTGATTTTTAATGAAGCGAACGAAGCAACGACGATCATTTTGACTTTTTTTTTTTTGACTCCTTACTCCTTCTGAACGTGAATGGAAGGGAACACACACACTTGGAAATCTAGATCACTTCCTGTCTAGCCAAATATTTGGCAACAAATCATCAATCAGCTCTGCACTTCTTCTCTGACTGACTGTGCATCTAATTTCGCTGCTAATTTCGACACCTTTTTTGCCAGCACACGAACACCGAGACACACCCACGATCCAAAGATAGTAGGTGTGAATTCTCTCTCTCTCTCTTCACACGAGACAAGCATCGAAGCGAGTCGAGTTCGAGTTTGAGCGCCTATTAGTGGCAATTTTAAGCTGATTTACGCAGCAGCATGTTCCAATTAAAGTTCTGCTAAAGTGAGACAGAGAGAGAGCCTTTTAAAAACTCATTAATCACACGCTTAACTATGCCCCGAACCGAAACTAAAGTCGAAGTCGAGGTCTCATTTGCAGCAGATCGATTTCAAATATTGCCAAAAAGGTGCGAACCAATTTGCACCTCAGACGTGGCAAAAAAAAACAGACCTTGCTCTTGACCACAAGTCCTCGACTTCGTCTCCTTTTTTTTGTGTCTGCAGTCGAGGCTTGGCCTAAAAGTTACGACTAATTTCTATGAATTTCACGCCTACCCGAAACTCACACTCAGGGACAACAACAAAATAAACCCTCGTCGCTCGCTCGTTTTGTTGACCGGCGCCAAGTTAATGGATCATCGAGTCCATCATCCATCAGTGAGTAAAGTACTCGCTTTCCTCCAGCGTTGCAGCTGCTTCTTGTTAGCTGGAGTGAGCCTAAAGTAAAAGCTTTACTAATTGAATTGCTCTTTTCAGGGCACTCTATGATAAATCAATGAAGACAATGAATGAATAAAAACATGATAAAATTAAGAATAATAAAAATATATGCTATCAATGAATGAAAAAAACATCATGAAATTAAGAATAACAAGAAAATATAAAGTCAAAATTGAAACAAGAAAGTTTATTCTAAAATCATATAACCAAATTCTAAATTGGCAAGTCTTGAAATTTTAAGAATGAAAAAATCTCAATTGAACCAAGTTGACAAAATCTTTAATCAAAGAAAAAATATGAAAATTGAATCAATAATGCAAAATCTTGAAACAAGATCAAACGTTTCAAAGTTGAGATTGTTCAGAGTTAAGCTTCTAACTATAACTCAACAGTTTAGCCTATTTTGAAGGCATTGAAACTGATTGAGGGCAAAAATGGCTTGCCAAAATTTTTAAACCATATAGATCAAATTATGCAAAGGAACTTGACTAGGCAGCGGACCAAGATATTCCAAGCAGCGCAGCGTGGTTAAACAGAGAATAAAGATGGCACAGCTTAGATCAGCTTAGATGTACATCAACTGTTGCTCAACAGTTGAGCAGCACTTCAAGGCATTCAGAGTATTGTGTCTTAAAAAAGTCTTGCCAAAAATTTTATTGTATGTGGATCAAATTTTGAGTGAATGCTTAGCTAGGCGGCGGACCAAGATATTCATATGGGCGAAGGCGCTTAGTGGGCATGGTCAAGCAATGAAGCTTAATAAAGATAGCCCAGCTTAGATCAGCTTAGCTGTACATCAACTGTTGCTCAACAGTTGAACAGCACTTTAAGGCATAATAGAGCTAATTGTATGTACATATAAATGAAATCGAGAGATAATAATGAAGACAGATTGCTAAGCTTATATTGAATGAGTGTTTGGTTTGCAAGTGTTTAATTTCACTCAACTGCTGCTCAACAGTTGTGCACAATCTCAACGTGTTGTAGCTGTTCACTTAGTAAACAATCGCGATGTTAAAATGGCATGCCAAAAATTTTAGTTTATCAATGCCAAAAGCATGTGAATGCGTTTGATTAGGCGGCGGACCAAGATATCAGTGTGGGCGCAGCTGCTAAGTGGGCGTGGTCAAGTAGAGGAGCTTCACAAAGTGTGTGTGCATTTCTCAACATTATTATTGTCTGTATCAAAATTCGTAACTCTAGTGAATAACTTTTAAACTCTGTGCTGTTTATTATTTCGTGCAGAAATCTTTGCCATTTTAGTAGTTTTATTTCAGTTGTAAAACTGATGCTAGTTGATCTTAAGCATTAGTCGAGGCCTCGAGGCTCGAGGCATGCTTAAATGGATGCTTTTATGGATGCAACAACTGCTCCAATTACGCGTTCGATGCCATTTCGATTGCCGTTGGCTGCTGCCGCCAATTAAGCCATTAAAATCTAGACATGCACCAATTTAGGTGCCTTCAAATTATTCGGCGACCACACATTATAAATTTTAAAGCAGCAACCATCAAAATACCGACAATGAACACGAACAAAAAAAAAAACAACGAGAAAAATGTCAAACTCCTGGTGATTTACTTTCAGAGTCTGCTGGCGAATGGAACAAAAAACCTAAACTTGATACAGCCTTTGTTTTAAGTGGCAACTTTTGGGTGTCTCTTTTTGGTTGCTGCTGCTGCTATGATGATGTTTGATTGCCGAGAAATTAAAACGTTACGCTACCCAAAACTGATGTTGACATCCTACTTCGTTTTTTTTTACTTTTCTTGAAACTGTTGCCCATCAATCAAGCTGAAAGAGAGAGAAAGAAAAAGCAAAACGACTTGTCGACAGTCGAAGGCCAAAATGCATTTCTTGCCCATTTTTACTAATAAAATTTCATGAATTATATGCAAAGCATTATTCAGTCCTCCTCGTTTTTTGCGGGTGGATCGATCCGAATGCGATCCGAATGCGTTTTCAATGCCCAGCGGCAAACTTGGCAAACACTCAGTCGTTGCTCGTAATCTCTTTTTTTTCTGTTTTTTTTGCTGGCCAACTCGTGTTATTCGCATTATAAAACTTTCAACACCTCTGCGAACGTACAACTCAAATGTTTATTGCAGCGAAGGTCTCTGTGTCTCTTTAAATTGTTTCTGATTAGCTGACTCTCTGCACTGCAATGAAGTCTTCAAGTCGATATATTCCCTCCCCCCCCCCCCGTCTTCAAACAAGTGAGTGAGCTACAGTTGAGTGTGCTCGACTAGGAGATACCCGTAGACAATTTTTATAGCATATCAAATGAATAAACGAAAAAATCCTAAAAGAATACCGACTATAACTTGTAAAAAAAATTAACAAAATATACCAAAGGCTATAATTGGTATATCGATATACTATTTATTACATATAATATACTAAAAAGATCTAAAAAGATACCGAAGGTCATATTTGGTATATCGACATACTAACATATTTTATTTAAAAATATACCACATATGTAATATACTGAAAAGGTCCTCCCAATATACTATCACATTTAAAATGCATCATATATATAATACAAAAATATACCGAAGTCTATATTTGGTATATCGATATACTGTTACATTTAAAAATATTCCATATAGGTAAAGTACTGAAAAACTATTCAAAATATACCGTAGGCTATATTTGGTATATTGGTATACTATCACATTTAAAATATATCATATGTATAATATACTGAAAACTACAAAAATATACCCAAGACTCTAATTGGTATTTCAATATACTGAAAACGCACTCAAAATATACCATAGGCTATATTTAGTATATTGGTATTCTATCACATTTAAAATACATCATATATGTAATATACTGAAAACTTCAGAAATATACCGAAGCCTATATTTGGTATATCAATAGACTGTTAAACCTAAAAATATACCATAGTGTACATAATATACCAGATTGTCAACCAAAGCAAATAGTATATCAACATACTATTAAATTTAATATATTCCATAAAATTATATTCTATCCTCTATGATATATTTTCAATGTAAAACATAATCGATATACTAACGATTGCCTTTGGTAGATAGTTTGCTTTGGTTAACAAACCGGTATATTCTATAGTATATCTGTAGTATATTTTAAATTGTATCAATTGTAATAACCGTTGCTATAATGCCCTACTACACTTTGAATAGCGGGTATAGAAACGCTGTCCAACTGTTGTCCAGTTGCGTGTTGCAGCATCCATCCTCTCTCCAGTGGTGATATATCTGCCATTGCGTTTCTTGCATATATAATTAAGGCGTTAGTTCTGCTCCGCATTTTCTTCTTCTGGTCTGTTCTCGACACCCAATGCGAAAAATAACAGAAAGTGACTTAACTTAAGACAAGCTTGAAATGCAGTTTAGTGGCTTAGTTGCTTAGAACTCACTTCAATGGTTTAAATAATCAAATAATTCATAATTACAGTACTTTGTATCATAGCTGTAATTAAGAAGAATGACAAAATTGTTACATTACTTATCATTGAGTAAGAGTTTAAGTAATCAAATCATATATTTAAATATTAGTGTGAACTAAATATAAAGTGTAGCAAAAATATATAAATTAATCAATGTTTTTTTCTTTTTATTTTTAGGAGTAGTCTCTTCATTATCATCATCACATTCAATTTGGTAAGCGTTTTATTTGTTTTGAATATAATGCTGTAGATAATTTGAAATTAGCCAAAATATTTCAATACTGATTTACTTAATTGGGGTATAAAATGATAGAGATATTTATTTCTACACAATTTATATAGATCTTTTGATGTTTAAGTACATATCTTGTTAAAAATATGAACAGTAATTTTCTTTTTTTTTATAATATCGTTTTGGTTTGAATTATTAAATTTTATACCCGCTACCCTTAGGGGAGAAGTCTGTTAACTATAATGAGTCCTGAGCATTTATTTTCTATTAGATACAAAAAACTTACTTTAGGTCTTGGTTGCTGTGACTGACAATCTGGTATGTTTAGTATTTTATAGTATATTTTGAATGTAGTATAACATAATTTAGTATTTTGCACTGTATTGTATATATTGTGAATATAGTACTATATCCATATACCAAATATAACCATTAGTATATTTTTAGTACTTTGCACTCAATGGTATATTTTGAATGTAATACAATACCTTAAGTATATTTGTATTATTTTACACTTCATGGTGTATATTTTGAATGTAGAACTATACCAAATATAGCCTTCAGTATATTTGTAGTATTATTTCGGTATATTGGTATATTTTAAAGTTAATATCACACGTTTTGCTTTTATTCAAGTCGAGCACACTCAACTAACGAAACAAGTAACGAGTGTTTCAATTTGTTTTGCGTAGCCAATTGTCTACTGGGGCCTCTGCTTCTCCTCTCCCCTCTTCCACTTCCACTTCCTCTCCCTCGCCCCCCCGCCTCGACTGTGGCACCTTGCTGACGCCCTCGCAGACAGCAGCAAAGTGTGGATGGCTCGCTGTCTCTGCTCTCCAGAGATTGTCATCATCTGCTTGCAGCTCTTGCACTTCTTCTGCCTAACTTGTATATTTTTAGTGTACAAACACACTCACACACACATCCTGTGCGTTGGTTGTGTTAGAAGAAGAGGAAGAGGGGGGCGGGGGAAGCCATCAGCCATCAGGCATTGGGATGCCTAATGCAATAACAAATATTTATACTTTTTGCGATAAATGTTTGCGTTGGTTAATAAAGCGATTTGTTATTTCAGTTTCGTGCTCATAATTTATATGCTTAAATTGGATTAACTCGTCGACTTGGATACACGCATGCCCCTCTCCCCCTTTCCCCCGCCCTCTCCTCCTCGATCTCTGCACTTTTTCTTGTGTGGCTTTGCGAAGGCGTTGAGTTGGGATTGGATTGGATCTGGTCTTTTGCTTTTTTGCAGCATCTCGCTAGCGCCGCAGGCTAAAAATGAAAAAAAAACAAAAAAAAAACACCACTGTGAAGGTGTGAAAAAAATAACATAAAAAATAACTCAAGCAAGTTTATTTACTTTTATGCCGCGCTGCTTTATTTTATTGTTTTGCGTATGTTTCTCCCTTTGAACGCAAAACGATAATTGTGATGTGCTTACTGTAGTTTTGTAGCCTTGTTAGAGGATAAACAAGTATAATCATTTTACAACGCGGAATGTGAAAACATTTTTCACACTTTCTACAACTATGTTGAAGCTAAAAGGTGTTTCAATTTTTCTTTTACTTTACTCTCGATATGTAGCTGAAATTTATAATATTATCTGCTTGCTTTTTGGTTTCATTTTCAGTTTTTTCAATATTTTTTAATAGGAAGGAGTTTTGAAGGAGCTTCATTTTTTTTTACTTTACTTTCGATATGTAGCTTAAATTTATAATCTGCTTGCTTTTTGGTTACAATTAAGTTTTCTCAATATTTTTTAAAATTTTTATCACTTTCTACAACTATGTTTGAAGCTGAATTAGCTTCATTTTTCTTTTACTATGCTTTACTTTCGATGTGTAGTTGAAATTTATAATATTTGTTGCTTTTTGTTTTCAATTGACCTTCTTTTTCTATGCATCAATCAAGGCTGAAAGGGTGAACAGAAGTGCTTGAAAATTAGTTTGAAATCTTCTGGAACTTATTATGAAATGTTTTATTGATGTCTTTCAATCAATTACATTATAAAAACTAGTTTGAACACTTTTGGAATTTATATCTACGTATACATATATCAATTACATAATGAAAATTAGTTTGAAATTAGCTGAATTTATTATAAAATGTTAGCTTAATGTTCATAAATAAATTGAATAACGAATAAATTTGTTAAAGTCTTGCAGCACTTTGCTATACTATACAAAACCTTTCAAATTATTTGTATTCATATGTAACATTTTTTATATATCGTACTTTTATATTGAATATTTTTCGAACCTAAAATGTTGTTTGCTGTTTTGCATCGTTGTTTTCTGAATATGGCTTTTAAAATACAATACAATTTAATTAATTTCAATGTAGTGATTGAATCTTATTGTATAGTAAATATATGAAACTTTTAATTGTATTTTATGCCTATAAATATTTACTATCGAACACTTTATATTCTCTGCCAACAAAGTGCATCAAATCAGTCTGTAAAATCTGCCTTTTAGTTATACTATTTTTTTTATTGATTTTAACGTGTTGCTTCATTTTAATCTGTGCAAGTGCTTAATGGTTTTTTCTTTTGCTGTACATGGCAAATTACTTAACCGGCAATGGTGAATGACAACACCTACAAAATGAAAGAAGCAAACTCGGTGTCGGTGTCGGTGTCGAAGTCTAGCCAACTTATAGGTAGCTGGGAGCCGAGCACAGCTTGAGAGTCAGCAGGAGCTGTTGGTGCAGCAGGAACTAAGCGATCATTTACAGGCAGCGATCATTTATTTAAAAATTATTGCCACATCGATCACAGCAAGACACACAGAGAGCAAGAAGAGACTGCAACTGCAACTGCAACTGAGACGAGAACAGAGACAGAGACAGAGAAAGAAACAGAGAAAGAGACAGAGATAGAGAGACACGATCGACAGAGGAATCAAGAATCAGACTTTGGCACTGCCCTCGTGTGCCATTTCATTATTATAGGGCATGTCGCTTTGCTAGATTGCCACGGTTCGTTTCGTCGTTTGGCTTTGTTTTCTATACCCGGTCTTGCATAGAGAAGAAGAGTAGTTTTTTATAGTGATAATTCGCATAGAGATTTCAATTGCTTTTTAACATTTCGGGTAAACATTTAGATCTTCTTTAAATCTGCATCAGCTAAACTCGTAAAATCTTCTGAGAACATTCACTTGGCTATAATACAAATAGTTCTTTATGAATTTGGCAACTTTTAATGACTGGAAATGTAAAGTAAATCACAATTTTGTCTTGCAATTCTAACTTTATTCCATTATATTGTGTGTATATTAGAATTAATCAATTATATGCAGTATATCGACAGGGTACAATTTAGTATTTTATTGGAACATTAATTTTGTATATTTGTTGGTATATTTTTGATTCACATAGGGCAACTCCACTGTAGCTTTCTAACTTCATTCAAATTAAGAAGTTTGAGCTATATTTCTTATAGGTTCTACAAACTGTAAATATTAAAGTAATTCATTTTGTTGTAGAAGGAATTTACAGTTGGTATACTCTTCAGATATTTATTTCTTCTTGCCCGTTCTTAATAAAAGCGTTTAAATATACCAACAATATACTGAGAGTACACTAAAATACATGTTTCGTATATTGAAATGACTGCACTCGATTTGAAATACATATACAAAAGTATATTTAATAAATATACGACATATGTTTTAAATATATTAACTAAATATACGAAAAATATACTGAAATATGTATTTAGTATATTGGCATAGTAAGTGAATTTCACCTTGACTATAAGATGCACGTTGTTCATTTTTTATTAAACCGGTATTAAGCTTAAAATATACCAAATAAATTTACCGAAACGCATATATGATATATTGGTAAATACCAAGTACATTTCGCCTCGAAAATCGATATTATACTTCAAATATACCAAATAAATATACCGAAATTATTATTTGGTATACTGATACTTCGACATGGAGATGCACGCTGCTCATATAACAAATGTTGTGGAAGAAAACTATAGAATTCTTTTTATATATCTAAAAAGAAGTATAATTTCAATTACCGGGTATTGTGCAGCTGATTGGGCTCGATCATTGTTGTTGCACTTGGTTTTTGTATACACACACACACACACACACACATTTGATGAACCTGCCGAAGTGAATCTGAAGCCGGGCATCGCATCGCATCGCTAGTGGACCGGATACGCAGCACACGCACCAGACGAATGCACTACATTTATTTATGGATCCGCCTGCTCGATCGCCCGCTCTAACTGCAGCCCTCTCCCTCTCTTCCTCTCTCTCTCGGTCTCTTGCGAAAATCAATTGTAATCTTTGAGTTTGATGAATTGATTTAAGATTGCGTAGATTTTGATAAGTCGAGAGTACTTCGCCTTTGCTGTGTGGATTGCGGACTGTCATTAGATCGCCTTACGATCGCAATTAAGCACACACACACTTCCCCTCTCTCTTTCTCTTTCGCACTTGAGGCGATAAGCATAGACATTATAGGCAATTTGTTGTAATTGAAAATTAAAGTGTCAGCCTGTGGCATTCATTAATGCAACAGCCACAAAACAGCAGGGCACGCCTTTTGCAACGTTGCTTGGGCTACGTGGACAGTTTTGTCATCGGGGGCATCGGACATGATCGGCTCCAGCGATAAGACATCTCTCTCTCGCTCTCTCTCTCTGGCTCGTATGGAGCTTTACAAAACTGTATGCAGATCCCTTGGCCTTACATTAAGCTGATATGCAAATTATGCGGCTGGGGCTTATTCCAATGAAACTCGTATCGCATCGTTTAAATTAGCGTTAGTAAAAGTATGCCAGGGACAGAGACTGCTGAGATTCACGATCCCAGGGCCAGGGCCAGAGAGGATCACTCTGCAGATTATCGATTGATTGCCCTCGCTCTCTTTTGCGCCTCCTTCGCTGTACGCGTATTTGTATTTAAAAATTTACAACTTTTGCTGTGTGCTGTGTGCCCTTTGCCCAACAACGTTTTAATAATGTTTTGATGAATTTTATATGCGCCGCTTGTCGTCGCTGATCATCGTGGCTTTTTGATCATGGCTTTCGGCGCTTAACCGATCGATCGCTGTCTCCAACTCAGACTCAGTCTCAATTCGAGGCGCGAGTGTCAGTTTATGAGCTTCATTATTTTCAGCTTCTTTCTTTCTTTTATACTCTTTTTTTTGTTTTTGCTATAAGCATCAGCACTTTGTCATCAGTCTGCACAAATTGCTGATCGACAGTCTGAGACAACACTCATTGCACTCTTCTCTCTCTCTCTCTCGATTGATTGCGCCAAATTTGTTGATAACATTTTGAAGCTCAGTTGCGCTTTCAACTTGACGCGACTCTAATTGAATGTAATCATTGCGCAACTTTGATTGATTGAAGCGGAGTGCAAAACAACTTTTACATTAATGCACTTGAAGCAATTTAGGCATTATGTAAAATTTATTCTCATATTTGAATTCATTAATATTAATATAGTTAATTGTATTCATAATTCCTAAAATATATTCCATGCGTTTACTATGCATTAAAACGTAAATTTGATCAATAAAATCAAGAAAGTTAATGGGATTAACATTTATTAGTAACTCATTAATATAATTAATGTGAAAATAACAAATGATTGAAAGTATTTAGATATTATTTTCACAACTTTACTTTGCCAAAAAGCTATTGAAATATTATTGTAAGCTTTTTAAATAATAGTTAATGAGTAATTGCCTCGATTGTTGAATTGTCTTCTCAATATATTTGCAGTATTTTGCTTGGCTCTGTATGCCTGGTATTCTCAAAGTGGAAGAAATTTCTTAGTTGCTTTGGTTGACCAAGTCTAGTATTTTGTAGTCGATAGATGATAGGTCTAGCAATTATAGCATTCGGAATAATGTAGTATTTTTCTGCATATTTATGTGGTACTGTATGGTATAGTTAAATGAAACTAGTATATATCGATATACCAACTATAGAATTTTCAATTGTATAGATATTTTTTAGTACTTTTGATTGATTTGTATACTATTTTGATATATCATAAACGAAGTAGTAAATCGATGTACCAAATATAGAATTCACTATATTTTTAGTATACTAATTTTGTAATCTATGGTACATTTTAAGGAAACTAGTATATTGATATACCAAATATGACTTGTAGTATAGTTTGAGTGTATTAAAAAGGTACTATTTAGTATATTTAAAAAGTACTAGTAAATCGATGTACCAAACATAGAATTCACAATATATTTTTTTTAGTATACTAATTTGGTAATCAATGGGACATACCAAATATGACATTCAGTATTAACAAGATACTATATGGTATATTTAAAATATACCAATTTTGGCATTCGGTATATTTTTTGTAAGTTTTGTAGATTAATCAGGTTCTATATGGTATATTTTATAGTATTTTGTATATTTTAGTATTTTTAAGTATATATCGGTATATTTGAAGAAAAATACCGCACTTTTTAGTTTTATTTGTATCTCAGAGTCGAGCACACTCAGCTGTAGCTTTATTATTTGTTTTGTTTTTATTTTTTGTTGTACTTCACTGCCAAGTTGCTTGCACTTTTAATAGGCAGCGACGCATTGTCGCGATAGGCGATCAATGGAACAGAGCAGCACAGAGCAGAGCAGAGCAGAGAGCAAGTGAAACAACTTTGTTGCTGGGGACCTTGATCATTGATTATGTTGTTGGCATTTTTAACGATCATCAGCTATGCATATGGATGAGCTTGTCTGTCCTCTGTGTGTGTGTGTTTGTGTTTGTTACTACTTTGTCCTGGCACTGTCAGCCATTTGACAATGCACTAATTTACGAAACACCGCGCACACCGGGAAGATCTCTGAGAGCGATCGTTAATCGATTAAAGCCGCATCGCGAATCAGCTTTTGTCCCCTTTTGTGCTTTGTATTTGTGTGTGGCTGGCTGGCTAATAAAGAACGTGATAAATTACACGCACACACAATGTCAAGCCAAATTGAAATTGTTGAATACGGTTATACGACTAACTACACTGCTGTCCCCACTCTCCACTCCCACTCCCTCTTTCCTTGCTTTGGGAGCATTTTCCCAGATTGAAGAGGATCACTCGCTGAATTGATTGTTGTGTGTAGTTGGGGAGGCGCATTTCTGGTGGCCACTTGCAGCAACTTAATTTCGATCGTTGTTTCGCTTTATTGTTATGGCTTGATCTGCCTCTCTCGCTCTCTCATGCGCCTTCTCGCTTGCACTTGCGTGTGTGTCCTGCTGTGAAAACAATGGAAACTAAAATCGAAACCGAAACTGAAACTGGAACTGGAGCACACCCAAGCTGCATGCGGCGATAATAAAGTTTAAGGATCTGCGACGATCGCCGATCAAACTGCTCCATCTCTCTCTAGCTCTCTCTCTGTCGCACTTACTACTCGCAGATATCGCAAGTCCAATTATAGTGTGCGTTGTTGCAATAAATTCGTTTATCGCCGCTACGTCAGCCAAAATCATTTAAAAGCGATCACTTTTTGCTCGTTTTTCGTTTGGGCTTTTTGTAGTTCAGATTAAGTGATTGGGCCAAAAGTTGGTAGTCTTTTCCTTCTTTTCGAGTGATACTCTCTAGCAAAAGGAAAGCATGCACAATTACATCTGAAATACAGAACTTTAGTTACTAATAAGAGTCTTCTTCTTTACCAATTTCCCTTTTTTAGTAGCTAAATTTAAATGAAAAAAGTTCTGAAATTAAGATTTTGCTCTTAGTAGTTAGAATTTCGTTGAGAACAACATTCCAGTGTTAAGAACATGAAAATCATAATGCTAGAAATGTTTGGCCTTATTTTTAATAATTTGACGTTTTTTAGACAATTGTTCTTTATTTCGGAATTTGGTCTTAAAGTGGCTTTATTTAAAGAACATCATTTTAAGACGAGTTCTCTAATAACTCTTTTTTCACTTTTATTTAAAATGAAGCCAATTTATTTGATATGCAACTAATAATCTAATTTACGTTCATCTGGGCACACTGTCAATAAGTATCGATAGTTTGATGCAATGCTTTATGAAGTTCTGCAACTATTTTATATACTTTTAATACATCAATAAGAACTCTGTTATAATCAATTTACAACACAATTATTTAGCTTTGTTTTTAGTGAACATCTCATTATGTTATAATGTCGTAATTGCTTGAATATCATGGCTACAACTATTATAACAAGTAAATGAATAACAATTGTAATAAGTATTATAATAAATAATATTTCTATACCATTTTGCCAAGAAATTGGAATACCTCGAATACTTAAAGAGTATTTGTGTCTTCGTTCATTCGTTCGTTGTTTCCTTTTCAGCTTGCATACGTTGTTGTTGTTGTTGAATTTTTTTCTGTTCGGTTAGTTTACAAATTGATTGAGTTATGTAATTGCGTTTTCAGTGGACTTGCTGCTTTACATGACTGCGCTTCACATTTTAATTAAACAAGCTGCGCAGAGTTGAGAGGAAGAGAGAGAGGATCAGAGATGGAAAGGGGTAAGGGTAAGTGGAAGGGGGAGAGAAGAGTGAAGAGTGAAGAGAGCAGTTGTCACAACAGCAACATTTTGGCATTTTGGCAGCGATCAATGCCATTTCACGTGGCTGTCGAAGCCCAAGTGCTGCCTGCTCCTGTTGCCTGCCTGCCACCTCCTGGATGCTGCCCCTCCCCCTTTATGCCCTTTGCTGCCTGCCTGCAGTGCTTGAAGCACATTATAAATCACGCAACACATCGAAGGCAACAGTCAACAGCGACGTTGACGTCGCCGTTAACGTTGACGTCTCTTTAGCATTTCAGCGCGCACTTGCTGTAAATTTCGTCAGAAAACGCGTCGACGCTGGACATGCACAAGTGTGTGGCTGCCACTGCTGCCACTGGTTGCTGCCTGCCACGTTTCGTTTCGATTCGTTTCGCTTTTTATATACCCCGCTACCCAGAGGATCGAATAGGGTATTATAACTTTGTGCTGACAGAGAAGAAGGCATCTGCAACCATATGAACTATGTTCTTGAGCTGCGTCAACAGCTATGCTATACTATATTAAGTTCAACTTTTTTCCCTCAACATTTCCTAGGAATACCTCGACGTTATTCTGATTACCCAATTGCTTAGACAACTTGTAGGGTAATTTCTACAATTGGTTCATCAATTTCATTACTAGGAATTTGCAATATCGTCTCATAGTCATGTTCATCTCTCTGTCTCTCCGTTCGTCAGAGACTATAAGAGATATAGAGATATAAATTTGCACACAGATAAAGTTTGTTCCAAAGTTCCTGAGAATTCGATTGCGATCGGTTAAAAATTGAGAAGCTATTTAAGAAATACATTTGCATGGGATGAAATAGCTACTTACCAACTATCTTAGTCTTAAATATACAAAATATTGACTGTGGCATATTTTTAGTATTTGTACGGTATATTTAACGGAAGATAATTTAGTATATTTTGCAATCTACGGTATATGTTCAATGTAGTATAATATATGACTATGTCAAATAAAGCATACGGTATATTTTAGTATTTTTGTGGTATATTTGTGGAAATGAAATCGATAGCGGGTATCTTACTATCGGGCACACTTAGTATATTATAGTATTTGTTTGGTATATTTTGAGTATATTTGTAGAATACGTCTTTATTGGCGATAGGTAGCAAGTATCTCACACACTCGACTGTAGTTTTCTTACAAATCTACCATATATATCATTGATATAACTTTAGTATTTATAGTTAGTTAGTTAGTTGTATAGTTATTTGGCATATTTTAAAATTAATACCACAAGTTTTTTTTTTATTTAGCGGGTATCTTAGAGTTGAGCACACTCGACTGTAGCATTCTCGTTTGTTTTTGTTTTTTGTTTTTTTTTTTGTTTTTGTTGTTGCCACATGACGTGCGCACAATGCGTGCGCATAATTCAGTTGCTGTTGCCACGGCAGCCAAAGCAGCCAAAGCAGCAACGGCGCATCGTGTTGCATGCAACACCATGCCTGCCGCCCCATGCATGCTGCATGCTGCAAGCGCAAGCGCAAGCTCATTCATTCATACAACAGGCGGAGGCAAAGAGTTTTAGGCTCATTGATTCACGGCGCGCACACACACATTCCTTTTGCTTGCCACTTGTCAACACTTCATTGCAGTTGTTGTTGCGGCTGTTGCTGTTGTTGCGGCTGCCGCTGTTCAGTCAACTACTCCTTTTGATAAGTCAATCATGCCAAGTGGCAAGTGGCAAGTTCGAGTGTTGCTCCTGCCGCTGCTGCTGCTGCTTGTGGCATTGTTTGTGCTAAATTTCGTGCCTGGCTTCAAGTTGTCTTGGGTTCCGCTTTTGTTCTTGCTGCTGATGCTTCTTATTGTTTGATCCTTTGGACATCCTTTTGACGATCCTTCGATTTGCATGACATGCAGCATGCAGCAAGTGCAACACAGCCAAAGTTCCATGGGAAACACCAATCGAATCGAATCGAATCGCATCGCATCGCATTCATTAAACACTTTACAGTCTCTATAAATCGTATTGATTGATTCACGTCTGCTGCACAAAAATAAGTGTGTTAAACAATAAGTTCACTTGGCAGCCATTCAAAATGTTTGCAAAACACTTTTTTCATCAGGCGAAGAATTTATAAAAAATAAAGATTAAATTATTTCCTTTTTAAGTTCGCATTAAACATTTATTAATTGTCCAAACTCTTTTAAAACTCATTTTATAATGCTTATAACAAAATGATTTCAATATTTCAGAACAAAAATGATACACCGAATCAGTAGTTGCTTCTATTTAGGCACTTTCAACTATCCGTCTGTCTGTCCGTCTGTCACTTTAAACAGCTGCAGCTCAAAGACTGTTTGAGCTACCGCCAACAAATTTTTGCACAAGTATCTTTAACTATAAAAGCAACAGAAAATAGTTTTCTATTATCTGCAAATACAATTTTGAAGACTTTTCCCTAGTAATAGATATTTATAATAGAGAGAGAAAGAGATAGATTTTAAATACATTTGTTCATGCTTTTGCTTCTTTATAAGCTACTTAATATATATGTTTTAAAGTTCTCAATCGCGCTGATAAAAATCGCAATAAAATGAGCTAGGAACACTTTTTGTGCATTTTACAAAACGCCAAAAATGTGCTCGAGAGCCGTTAAAACGCTTTCACGTAATTTGCTCCCACTTAGCAGCGAAATATTTGTTGAGATTTTCCATTTTGGGGTATTTTTTGGTTTGCTGATCCCTCTTCACTTTTTTGTGGTTATTGTTGTTTTTGTTGTTGGGGATAATCTCGAGAGCTGAGCTGAGAGCAAAATCGAAAACGAGCCTTTGGCTTATCTTGTAAAGTGTTGCTCCAAATATTTTTTCACAGCTCATTAAAATGTAATTTGAGGCGCGAAATGTTTTGCGCTTTGCGGCAAAAGTAATAAACCGTTGCAGTGATCTTATCGAGAGAGTAAGAGAGAGAGGGAGACGGAGAGTGGGAAAGAGAGGGAAGAGAATGGATGCGGCTAAATGGCAACTTAGCGTTGCACTTGCGCATTCAACAATTTAATTAAAATGAAATTTACGAATCACAGAAGAAGCAGCAAGGACTGGAAATGCAACTGCGATGTGCATCTTGAGATAGCACTTGGGTGTGTGGGGTGGGCAGAAGGAGGGGGGAAGGGGGAAACTGAGTGGTTGCAATGCCGCCGCCAAAGTCAAAAGCATTGGGTTCCCCCAGTGCTGAGACGATGATCAATGATTGCAGCGCCGCAGCGAACGCAACACGTGATCAAGATCACAGCAGTGACAGAGAGAGAGAGAGAGGGAGGGAGGTAGGTAGAGAGAGGGAGAGACACAGAGAGGAAGAGAGAGAGAGAGTGGAGCATAAGCGGCATGTAATGCGCCATGCATTACGCGTATCTCGTGTTGTCATCGTGTCAGTTCACCTCGCATATTATTAATTGGTTGCTCCATAGAAGTGGCAGCTAGTCAAAGGTAGAAAGAGAGAGGGAGAGTGCGGAAGAAAGAGAGGGAGAGAGAGAAGCACACTCTCATAAATGCGCTAGAATTTATGTGTTAATTTGTCTCGCCGCCAACTGTTGATTTATTTGTAATTATTTTTGTGGGGCAGCCACAAGTTGCACGCAGCACGCTGCACGCTGACTTTGTCTCCTGTTGTTGTTGCTGTTGCAAGTTCACTGCTGCTGCCTCCAATTTGTTGCATTGGTCAGACGACGCAGACAGACAGACACATAATCATTTCTTTTGTGCGCCGCAATTTGTATTGTTCGCATAATTAAATTGACGCTTGGCATTCCAATGCAGCCAAGTTGCAAGGTCTGACAGTGACACGCGCAGTTGCAAGTTGCAAGTTGCGCGGTATAATTAGCAACGATTAAACACTTGTCGTCGTCTTCGTCGTCGTCCCACCCAAAGCTGCTGCTGCTGCTGCTGCAACAAAAGCTACAAAAGCATTTTGCCGACATTGTCGGATTCTTTGCCAACGAGCTTCGCTTCTCTCTGCAGCTCTATTTAGCTATTTTATGAGGCGCATTGTGCGTTCTGTGCCACAGCTTCCTTGTGTTCTCAGAGTTCTCTGTGTTCTCTGTGGCTGGCGCGGAATTTGTCAAGCGCAAGGACACATTGTTGCTGGCAATTAGGAGGAGCTTCGGCCGGCTCCCAATGGCAATTGTTGTCAGCCTTGTTTGATTACCATGTAATTGCTCTCTCACACAGCCGCCGCACATAGAGATAGATAGACAAAGAGTAAGGGGGAGAGAGAGAGAGCGATACATGTAAATACTCAATTTATTGATTTTAATGAACGTTATCAATTTGCAATATTGAACAACAAAAGAAGAACAACAAAAAACCAACTTGACCAGCGTAAGATCTCAAGCAATGTGACTGACTGACTAGCAAATACCCTGCAAGTGTTTCGGCGTCGGAAAATAAGCAAAAGTTGTTGCTCAAATGATTGAAGGAATGAAATATAATTAAGAGAAAGGGAATGAAATGAAATAAAATGAAAAGGAAAGAAATGAAATGAAATGAAATGGAGTGAAATTAAATAAAATAAAATGGAAAAAAATGAAATGAAATAAAAATAAAATGATAAGAAATGAAATGAAATGAAATGAAATAAAATGAAATAAAAATAAAATGATAAGAAATGAAATGAGTTTAAATGGAATGAAATGAATTGAAATGGAACAATTTGAAGTGAAATGAAATAATATGAAATAGAATAAAATGAAATGGAATGAAAATAAAATGAATTGATATTTAATGGAATGAATTAAAATTGAATGGTATGAAATAAATTGAAAATAAATGAAAAGGAAATAAAATAAAAATTAAATGATTTGAATAACATCTTAATTTTTTCGAAATGAAATGTAAATGGAATGGAAATGAAATGAAAATGCAATGGAAATGAAATTGGAATCAAATAAAATTATAATGGAATGGAAATGAGATTGATATGGTATAGAATGAAATGGGATTGAAATGGAAATGAACATGAAATGGAATTGAAATGAAATGGAAATTATATATAAATTGATATGGAAATGAATTGAAATAAAATAGAATGAAATGAAATGAATTGAAGTGGAATGAATGGATATGAAATTTAATGGAAATGGAGTTGAAATAAAATGGAATGAATTGAATTGAAGAGGAATGAATTGATATGAAAATGAAATGGAAACGGATAGGAAATTAAATGATATGGAAACCGAATGGAAATGGAAAGGAAATAAAATGAAAATGATATGGAAATGAAATGGAAACGGAATGGAAATGATATGGATGTGAAAAGAAAATGAAATGGAAATGAAATGGAAATGAAATGGAAATGAAATGGAAATTAAATGGAAATGCAATGGAAATAAAATGAAATTGATATGGTATTGAAAATTATAATGTAATGGAAATAAATTTGATATGGTATGGAATGAAATGGGATTGAAATGGAAATGAGAATGAAATGGAATAGAAATGAAATGAAAATTAAATATAATTGAAATGAAAATGAATTGAAATAAAATAGAATTAAATGAAATGAATTGAAGTGTAATGAATGGATATGAAATGCAATGGAAATGGAGTGATGGAAATTAATTGAAATCAAATGCAATAAAATGAATTGAAATGGAATGAATTGATATGATGAAAATGAAATGCAAATGGAAATGAAATAGAAATAAAATGGAAATGAAATGAAATGCAAATGAATTGAAATAAAATGCAATGAAATGAATTGAATTGAAGTGGAATGAATTGATATGAAAATGAAATGAAAACGGAAAGGATATTAAATGAAAATGATATGGAAACCGAATGGAAATGGAATGAAAATAAAATGAAAATGATATAGAAATGAAATGGACACGGAATGGAAATGATATGGATGTGAAATGAAAATAAAATGGAAATGAAATGAAATGCAAATGAAATGAAATAAAATGGAATAGACTGCAATGAAATACCTCTTTCAACCTTTTCTTGCCACAGATTTTGCAAAATTTCGTAATGAATACCAGCAAAAATGTTTCAACTATATATCAATTAAGCTCTTCGATGGCATCAGCATCATCATCAACATCATTATCATAATTAAGCAACAAGGTCATCGCTGCTATCCATACGCATAATTACAGGTCTCAGGTCACAGCACTTGTCGCACTCACTGCTTGGTGTCGTTTTTAGTAGTCGCTTCTTTTAATTTACTTCGCCAACTGTTAAGAGCGAAAATTTCTTGATTTTATCATTATTGAAAGCCACGAAATTTGTATTTATATTTATTGGAATATTTCGATACTTTTATTTGTATATTTAACATTCAACTATTATGAGCAGATGTAAAATGGAGAAGGTAAGTCGCTTCTAGTGTTTTGTACCAGGTTTTTGGCTATGTTTTACAGTCTGGTATATTTGAATATGATATTAATATACCAAATATAACCGAGCACTATCAAACACGTTTTAGTACAAATGCTTAACTATTTTGTCGCTTAATTTGCAATAAGAAGTACTGAGAGCAATTGTGTGAGAAAATGTTGCATCTCTTCATTTCTTATTCTTTTAGTAACCTCTTAATTTTCTTCTACTATACTTTATTTTACTACAATTTTATCTTTATCGCTTAGTCGTTTTTAAAAAGAATTTATTTCATATATTGTCTTTTTGCTAATATATTTTAATTTATTTTGTATTCTTTGTTGAAAATTTATATATTATAAATTCTCTATTTTGTGTGTTACAGTTTAGGTTTAATTGATAAAAAAAATAAATATTTCACTTGCGAAAAAAGTGTTTTATTGATAAAAATATCACTAACTTGTTAGTTAAAGCTGCGCTTAATTTGTGCTTAATTATTTCTACTTATAATTATATATGTATAATATATAAACAACGCCTGTTCGATGATGGCATTTTGTTGTCTGCATCGATACAGTATGTAAATGTTATGAATGTTGCTAGATGGTTGGAGAGGGGGATGGGGAGAGGAAGGGAGGGGGGAATGCGTGAAGTCGAATGTCAAATTGAAAGCTGTGCAAACAGTGCGCCGAAGTCGAAGGATATGCAAACAAATAAATAAATATTTATGAGGAAGCGTCGACGACGACAGCGACAACAAAAAAAAAAAAACTCAAGACGCGCAGGACACACACACACTTATACACACACACACACACACACACACACACACACACATACACACACACACAGACAGACACGCGTCAGCGAGGCAAAATAGACAAACAAGAGCAAAGAAAATAGACAAGCTGCAAAATGTGCAGAAGGAGACACAAACACCGTTAAGAGGACGAAGAAGACATTGATTCGGTGGCAGAGGCAGCGGTGTAGAGGGAAGGGGAGGGGGGCTGAACAGGAAGAAATGTGCAAACGCGTGCCCCGATGCCACTTTGCGTCTCAAGTGATAAGAGGGAGAATCGAAATGGGAATGGAAAGAGGAAGGGGAAGGAGTAAAAGGACTCTCGACGACGACGACGCCAGGAAAATATTAATTTACACGATTTTTTGTTGTCAGCTGTCAAGGCAAGGCAAGCTGGCCACGGAAAGGGCTGCAAGAGGCATGCGAGAGAGCGAGAGAGAGAGGGAGAGAGAGAAAGACAGAGAGAGGGTTGCAGTCAAGGTGCAACTGCAGCAGTGGCACGTCCTCAATGTGGCATGTTGTGGCATGCGACGCGCCAGGCAAATATGAAGAGAAACCCAAGCGCGACAACGTTGCTAACCCCATCACACACACACACACCAACACACACACACACACTTACACCTTTGAATACACCTCTCGATGTTGTGCATTGGAATCAAGCACGAAATCAAAGACATTAAACAGCAGTTGACAGGCGACGCCCCCGACATGTGCAACATTGCGTTGCAGCTTGTCTACGCTGCTGGCTGATGGCTATGATTATGCCACACACATACACACACACACTTGCCTTGCTTATTTGCAACATGTTGCCAACGGGTCTTCTGCTTGCAACTTGCAACTAGAGCAAGCTTCACTAAGGCGTCGCTCAACTTGTTTGTAACTACAAACGCTTTGCCACCTCAGGCGGCGGCTGCTGCGACATCGCTTAGATCTAATCTCGTTGGGCTAATGAGTGGAAAGCTGCAAGTTGCGAAAGGGAAAAAATGGAATGCGAAGTGTGGAGGAAAGTGACGAGGAGTGAAGAACTCGCCTTGACCAGCAATTAAAAACCAGGAATTCTTGGTAAACGTTTAGAAAATTGTTTGAATCAAATAACTTTGAAAGCCTTTTTTACTCTCTATTTCTAGCTCAAAGTTTTTGTAAGTGATTTTTTAAGATAACTGATTCTGAACTACAATATTTGTTAATTCAGAATCAGTCAACATAAGTCATCCACTGTTTGTTCCTGTTGTTACAGAAATTCTCATAAACAAATGAGCTTGACTTATTTATCGATATATAATTCACAAAAAATGATTTTCCAAACATTATATTTTTATTTATTTACTCTCAATTTGATTCAGATTTTCAACTTGTCAACTTACTTTCACAAAAGCTTTGAATTATACCAGTAATATTTTGAGCTGCTTTTACTTTTTGACCATGCCATGCTAAACTTAGAAATTCATTAAATAACTAAGATTTGAATATGTTTCAATTTATGACAATTGGCAAATTAATAAAATTTCAATTGGTACATAAAATGTTTGAATTCTTTTTACTTCGAAATATGCTGAAAATCAAAAAGCATAATAATTATAATGTTTGCTCTCAATTTGGCTAGTTAAAATATTTGTATATATGAAAAACTTTGTCTTAATTTACACCTTAATAATCTCAACCCTTTTCTAAAAATCTAAAATTATTCTCAGATTCACAAAAATTCAACTTAACAACGAAGTTTGAAATTGTTATTCAAATTTCGTATACTTAACGCAGCTTTAATCTTATTATTAACATAAAAGAAATATAAGTGCTTGAAATATCAAAATGTGTCTCAGCTAATTTGTCAGTTTCTTTCATTAAATTTACATTTTTACTATGAAGGTTTCAGTTAAAAATACGCATTGCAATTCGTCATGAATATCTGAGGAAATGTAGGTAACAAATATTTTACACATAATTTAATTGTTACTTATTATGAATTAGATAGATTGTAAATAAACAAAAGAGAAAAATAAATAAAAAATTATTTAATTGCCACTATGAAGCAATAACATTATTAGCTTATTTGTCAGATACCTGACTCATTTCATTTCATACAAAATAAATTTGATTTTAAATAGATTTATAAATCAGTTGTTCGTTGAAATTTGTGAGTTATTTACATTACATATTTTCCATCTTTATAATTTTTAATGCAAATTTTTAAGGCGCTTCATTTTTGCTTTTGTTCGCTCTTTAGCACTTGCAAATATTTTGTTCTTGCTCAGTAGTTTGTTATTTTATTTACAGCATATCTCCAGAGCAAGTTCCAATGCTAGTTTAGATGCTTATAAATGGTTTCAAATCTTTGCTGATCGCGATTGTTTTGTGTGTGTGTGTTTCTCTATGTCATAATTGTGGGCTTGCATTTGCATTTGCTTTGGTGGTCTTTGGTGGATTTTTCGCAAATGGGATTTGCATTACGAATGCGGCCGCAAATTATGCAAAATTCCCTTAAAGATTGCCGCATAGATTAGAGAGATCGACAAAAAGATTCTCTCTCTCTCTCTCTCTTTCTGTGATCAGCTCTGCTCTGTTTCTTTACTCTAGTTGGCTAGTGGCTTAGCTGCAACTAAATGCGGCTTACGTGTCTTGTTAGGCGTGAGATTTGTGTTTTGTGGTCTCGTTTTCGTTTTTCGTTTTGCGTCGGCGAAATTTCAAATACGCATTTTCCGGGAAAATGCCAAAACGAAAGAAAGAAAATGCTTGGAATACAGGCCAAAATATCAATAGACACAATGACAAGAGTTGTTCCTGTTGTTGTTGTTGGTCAGTCGAGGATATACTTTATATATATGCATATGTTAGGATTTGTTTACATCCGCGTGTGTGTGTGTGTGTGTAACTAGTGTGTGTAACCTGAGCCGTCGACACGAGTCTCAAGACGCAACTCGGCTGATGTTTATCATCAGCTTGCGCAGCAGCGAAAAAAGTCAAAGAAATACTAAAAGTCAGTTGAGCCTCGAGGCAAAACACATCCTGAAATCATCTCTTTGCCATCATCAGATACGTTGTTGAGGGCATCAGCTTTAGAATCCTTTCATGTCAGTTGGCTATAGACATATATTATATGCTCAGCCGCCTCAGCAGGCTGCCTGTCTCTCCTTTTCATTTCAATTCCTTCTGTTTTTATTTCGTTTATTTTTTTTTTTTTTTGGGCTGGCTGCCAAAATAATTAAGTCGTTTGTGCAACAATTAAATAAAATTCTTGCCCAAAACGAGAGAATTAAACGAACAAAACGAGAGAACGACATGAAATAAAGTTCTTATTTCGAAGCGCATTTTGTTTTTTTTTTTTGTTTGCTGGCTTTCTTTGTATTTGGCTCGCAATTTGTTTAATTGCGCTTCTGGCTGCAAGCGACAGTTTAACATACGAGACGACGCCTCAACACACAGCGTGAGAAAAGCCCAAAGCATTGTCCCACTGCCTCGATCGTGGACATTCATCATCCCATGTCGCGCACAGTGACCACTCAAGTCTTCTTTTTTTGAGTGTACTCACAATGAATGCTACAAAAGTTGCAAAAATAGAATTCTTTTCTGTAAATAAAATTTTGTTTTTCATACTAGATTTCATATAATCAATCAATAAAAATAATTACAAAATTCGGATTTAAATTGCGTGAATTCAAAATAATTGTGTGCGTTTTTTATTTCTATGTTTTCTGTACATTCTTAAAACCTTACTATTCAATTTATAAGTGTTTACTTAATTTAAATTATATATGTCATTTTCTCAAACCAAAATATTTAATTGTGATCACAAGCTAGATTTGAATATGCATTTAAAAAAAAACAAGTCGAATGTTTTCGACTTTTGATTTGGAATAAAGGCAAAGCAGTGCGGTATTATTCTTGTAATCAACTAAATTAAATATGGAAAAATACTAAAATTATACCGAGAAAACATTCTGGGGTATGATTCTTCTAATATACTAAATTAATATAGCTATAAAATACTAAAATATATCAAAGGCTATATTTGAATTATTGATATAGTACCACATTGAAAATATACCATAGAGTGCAAAATGTACCAGATTGTGAAAAAATACTAAAATATATCAAAGGCTATATTTGGTATATTGATATAGCAACACATACCATGTTAAAATTATACCAGATTCCGCCTTTTGCACAATGTTATTATATATTATAATAATAAAATCTATTCAATATTGCTTTTCAATTTCTTAACTATTTTAAATTGGCTATTTTCCAGGCGTTATTTCATGTTCATGTTTGTTTTATTTATAATAATATTTCAAGCATTTATTTCTGTAGCAGGAAATTCCTAATAATCAATTTTCTTCTCCTTTCCCATATAAATATTTTTTTCATTTGCTGTGTTTCATAAACTGTTAATTTCCTATTCCGATTTGCATAGCCTTTTTTGTATAGTTTTCAAACACTGTGCTGGGTGCATGTGGAGCAGGCGCTGTGGCTGTGGCTTTCACTGCCGCCAGTGGCAAGTTCATCTCTCTGTCTGTCCGCCCGTCTGTTCGTCCGTTTGCCTGTAGCTGTCGCTGTCGTTGACGACGGCGTTGGCAGCCAGAGACTACTGTGCAACGCCCACTTTTTAGGGGCGCGCGCATAATTACATTTTATTTTTTTGTCCGTTGTTGTTGGCCGCAAATTCCAGGAGCTGTCCAGGCTCTCGCTCTTTCTCTTTCTCGCTCTCTTCCAGCGGTAGTTGAGATTGTCATTGCTGGTCGCTGTTGTCTTTCAGATGGTGCGTGCCGAGCGGCAATTGTCATTGTTCCGGCCATTGTGCGATTTGAAAGAGGAGCGGAGAGAGAGGAGAAGGGGATTGTGAAGGCGATCGCAGCACTCGAGACAATGTCACATCCGCGTGTGTATAAGTGTGTGTGTGTGTGTACATAATGTGGGCGTAGTTCGAGCAAATCGTCTTAAGCAAAGTCCCCGAGTCTAGTTTGTCAAAGGCAATTAAGTTGCCTTTTGTTTCACGGGGCGTGCAAAGTGGTTTTAAAGATCTACGGATAAAACCAGAGATAGATCTCACCTACATACATACTATACATATGTGTAAGTACATATATCGTAGTGCTCTAGTTTAGCCATTGCAATTGAGCCAATTTATGTCATACACTTGGCTCTTTGTCCAGCGGTTTCGCAGGTTTGCCAACATCAGCCATTGTCACATGCAAATCTTTGAAAACTCAACAAATCGGATGATCTAGTTCTGCTTTAGAGGCTTGACTTTGTCGCCAGTATTTCACGGCTTACAGATTTGCCAAAATCCGCTGATCTAGTTCGACGGCAGTGCCGGAGGCTTGACTTTTGTCACACGTCCTGTATGATGTGTACACATCCCATTGAGAGTCCACATTGTTGTTCCAGATGCGTGAAGTGTGAGTGTTAAAATAATCGCAATTTCTTTGGTCACGCAAGTTCGTAGCCTAAGTCATTTGTGCAGTCTAGTTCGTTGCCTAAGTCATTTGTGCAGTCTGAAGCGTTGCCCAAATCAAGTTCGTTGTCTAAGTCATCTGCACACTCAGTTCGTTGCCTAAGTCATCGTCCCAGTCTAGTTTGTTGCCTAAGTCATCTGTACAGTCTAGTTCCTTGCTTAAGTCAAGTTCGTCGCCTAAGTCATCTGATCACTCAAGTTCGTTGCCTAAGTCATCTGTACAGTCTAGTTCCTTGCTAAAGTCAAGTTCGTTGCCTAAGTCATCTGATCACTCTAGTTCGTTGCCTAAGTCATCTGCACACTCAGTTCGTTGCCTAAGTCATCTGTACAGTCTAGTTCCTTGCTTAAGTCAAGTTCGTCGCCTAAGTCATCTGATCACTCAAGTTCGTTGCCTAAGTCATCGGCACATTCTAGTTCGTTGCCTAAGTCATCTGTACAGTCTAGTTCCTTGCTTAAGTCAAGTTCGTTGTCTAAGTCATCTGCACGCTCAGTTCGTTGCCTAAGTCATCTGCACATTCAGTTCGTTGCCTAAGTCATCTTACAGTCTAGTTCCTTGCTTAAGTCAAGTTCGTTGCCTAAGTCATCTAAGAGTCTAGTTCGCTGCCTAAATCATTTGCTTTGTCTAGTTCGTTGCCTAAGTCATTTGTGCAGTCTAGTTTGCCGCTTAAGTCATTTCATTGCTAAAGTCTAGTTCGTTGCCTAAGTCATCTGTGCAGTCAAGTTCGTCGCCTAAGTCATTTACTTAGTCTAGTTCGTTGCCCAAGTCATTTATGTCGTCTAGTTTGTTGCTTAGCAGCCTCAGTCATTTACCACAACAAGTTCGCTGCCAAAGTCAAGTTCGTTGCCAAAGTCCTTCGGATTTGCAAGCCGAGTTTTTTGCTTAAGTCACTTGCCCAATCAAGTTTGTTGCCTAAGTCATTTGGCAAATGAAGTTCGTTGCCTAAGTCATTTGCTTTTGTTTGCAATTTTCATAGATTTCTTTTGCTTTTTTCGCAAGTTTTTTTTACATGCATCCTCTACTCTTCCCTCCCCTCTCCCACCACTCTTCTCATTTCTCTGACTCCCGCTCCAACGTCTGCCGCAAATCAATCAAAATGATGCGCTTTGATCGACATATCATATAAACGAATGCACCCGAATCGGGATCATGCGAAATATATTTAACTAACAAAGCAGCAAGGGAACAAAAGTTGCGGGAAGAACCCGTCTCGAGGTTTTTTCTCTTTCCTCGTTTATTTTGTTTTTTGTTTTTTAGCATAAAAGCAATCATAATCCCCACACAGTGCTGACAAAAAGTTGTCAATTAGGTTCATCAAAAAGCGCGCATAATATTCAGAACCCACAATTCCACAATGATCCACATACGAGATTTCAACGAACGTTTCAACGTTTTGCTTCCACCAAGTGTATGTTAATGCGGCCGCCCGAGTAGTCAAATGGATCGCGCTCTATGCATCGGTTTCTGTCTGCATTCAGCATCATGATGTTCATAATAATGATCAACTTGATCGTCGTCGTTGTCGTCTTCTTCTTCGTTGTTGTTGTTGCTGTCGTTGATCGTCAGGGCCAACCACCCAGGCAGCGATCGCATTTATTATGATTGCATTTTCGGGCAAATATTTGTTGTTGTTGCTGCTGCTGCTGCAACCCCGCAGCTTAGTTAAATGAGACATCAAGAAAAGAAAAAGGTAAAAAAAAAGAGGGAAAAAAGCGAAGCCTTAAATCCAATTGGAATCACATCGCAACCCATTTTGATTTCCATAGAGCTGGCTACCGCGGTAGCTGTCGCTGATCTTGGGCATCTCGCTCTGCACTTGCCACTTGCCACTTGTTGTTGTTATTGTTAATAATGATGTTAAGTTGTTGTTTTTGCATGTAATGCCCCCTACAACTCTCCCCCCCCCTCTCTCTTTCTCTCTCTCACTCTGTGTGTGAGAAAGCGAATCGTTGCAGACGCAGCAACGCTCAGCACATTTAATGTCTTCATTACGCTTCTTCTCGCTCCCCACAAAACAGACTGAGCAAAAGTCTGGGCTACAGCCTACGCCCGATGCCGATGCCGATTCCCAATCCCAATCTCAAGTCCAAGTCCAAGTTGAACGTTGTCGTCGTCGTTGCTGTTGCTCTTATATTGTTTATTTATGAATGTCATTCAATTTATTATATCATTGTATATTTGACTTGAGAGGGAAATGAACGCATTTGTTGCTGTCTTCTGCCACAGCACAACAAAAGGGCGCTGACCAGCAGACAAACACACACACACACACACACATACACACAGATACTGATATTCGCACACTAACGGGCTCTTCTTGTAGGAGTCGTCGGATCGTTAGCATCGTCATCATCTTCTGACTTTTGTTGGCTGCTTTGTCGTCGTCATCTCTGCACAGCATTTGCATCGCCGAAGCTCATCTGATCATCGTCATCATTTTGCTTTGCGCTTCCGCTGCGAGTCCACTGCACAACTCAAGCAGCAGCATTAGAGTAACAAGAGTTATGCGCAAAAATTAATTAGAAATTTTATAGAAGGGGAAGTAATGAGGAAATAACTTGATTAAGACTGCAAAATAGAATTCAGTTTTGTGCAGTTACCTTTAAGATTAACTCAAGAAACTTTTGCATTATTAACTAAAATGTTCTTATAAAGGAATACGTAAAAAATATGAAATTCGTTTAGGTACGAGAACATTTAATATACATTACGTAGCTAAGAGTATTACAAACCGTATAGTTTATAATTCTTAATCACCTTTCTTTTTATTAGCAGCCTATTCATATATTTTGCGTTTCTGTACTTCAAATTTTCAACACATTTTTCCTAGAAATCTAGTTCATTAAATTCGTTTAAAATTATTTCGATTTTATTTATCGCTACAAATTGACTTTATTAAATTTAACCAATTAGTATATTTATTTAATGATTTTTATTTCTTTCCTTATTAAATTTCTCGACAAATTTTAATTTATACTTGCCAATTAGTTACATTTTTTTAGTCAATGATTTTCATTTCATTCTTCATTAAATTATTTTGATTTTATACTTTAAATCTACTTCATTAAATTACTTTTATTCAATCAATTTCATTTATTCTTTTTTAAAATTATTTTGCTATTTTTCTACAAATCTACTTCATTGAATGCATCAAAAATGATTTTGATTTATGTTTGAAAATAAATTTTATATATTTATGCAATGATTTTCGATTAAGTTTAAATAAATATTTATTATGTTTTTTCTTTATTATAATTTTAGAATTTATGATGCATCCTTGTAGTTAACTGCTATTTTATGCGTGTAAGTTGAATATTATTATTTATATTAATACTTTAATGAATAGACTAGAATTGATCTATATATTATTTGGTATTTATACTTTGAAGAATAGAACCTATTTTTGTGGGGCTTTATATTGTTTTGGTATGGTTATTTTATACAAAATCTTTTAATATATATATGATAGACAGGTGTTTTTCTAACTTATTTCCTAATTTCTCTCTTTATTAATCAGCTTATTCAGATTATCATAGTAAAGCTGATGCAACTCCTTAAATGTTAATTATTAGTTTCTAGCAAATAAATTTGCTTTTTCCTCTAACTATATTCTTCACCCTTTAGAGCATTCATTATTCGTTCTGTTCTTGGTTGAACTGAGAACGGGAATATTTAGCTTGTGTTCTGATCGCGAGCAGTGCTCGATTATTGTATATCATCATGCTATGTGCTGTGCTGTGCTGTCTCCTCGCTGCTTCACGGCAACGTCAAACTTAACAAGTTTGCCAATGCTTATGAAATGTGCGTGGCTCTCATGCTCTCTCTCTCTCTCTCTCTCTCTGTTCCTCACTCTGTCGCACACTCGCATTGCATAAGATAATTGGTGATTTTCATATCGATTTATGCATCCGCTCGCCTCGAATTTTTTGTCAAAGTCTGATCAAATGTCTGATAAAACGTGAACACACAGCGGGCACACAGCGTATAGCATAAAAACAATAATTAAATCATAAATTTCTGTGCTGGAGGCGTAGCTAAATCAATGTCAACACGCTGAATTTATTGCTCTATTTTGTGGTGTGGTGAAAGTGATCGCGAGTTCCAATCAAATCACAATAAAAATAGTCACACGCCCACATTTGTGGTCTAAGATTTTAGAGCGCTGATAGCGCGATGAAGGGCAAAACATTTAGTAAATATTTTCGAAAGGATCTGCGTAGCCCGCTGTGAGTTTGCTTCTTCGCGGTTTGACTTTCTTTCGTTTCGAAAACGGGGTGTAAACGTTGTTTTTCCATTTCTCTTTCGAGAAAGGGTTTTTTTTGGGCTGCGACGCGTTTCTCGGAAGGTCCAAGCTAACTTGGCTTGTTAATGGCCATCATAATCAGCGCAATTATATTGCATTTTCCACATTTTGCTTTTCCAAGAGTTCGTTGCTTGTTGCTTGTTCAACAAATGAGCCGCGCGGCCACTTTGTAGCGTGCCGACTGTATCCTTGTTATCCTTGCCGCGCAACGCGCCATGCAACCGCACAAATGTGCTAACGAATCTTGCAGCCGTCGATCGTTGATCGTCGGTCGCCATGCACAAACATTGCCCAATTAACGCGAAGTCGCAGTGCGCAAACTGAAATCGAAACTACGAATAACTGCACTGGAGAAAAACTCTCCATTGCCGGGGCGTTAAACGTTCTCGCACCTCGCTGACTCGGCGAAAAAACAAAACACACACACACTAGAAACAAAAAACTGAAAACGAAACACAAACTGTAATTCTCAAGCCTTCGAAATGAGCGCAGCACAAAACCTCAAGTGATCGTGATCTTGTGATCAAGTGCTTTGCCCACAGACTGCCACTGTTTGTGCTAACTGTTGCTTCTACCTCGACTTGAAAAGGTCGAAAATGTAATGTAAGAATGTTCAAATAGTGATATGTATGTTAAAGTTGAACACTGATGATGACTCTATCCGCGGCAATATCCTGAAGATGATGTCTGGGAATGCGCATTTCATACTCTATGTTATATTTCAAATGTTGATTAGTATATCGATTTACCAAGCATAAATTTTGATATATATCAAGAAGTTTTGGTTATGAATTATTATTATAAAATATATCAAATTAATATACTGAAAAATACTAATAATATGCCGAATATATTCGAATTTGTCGAATTTAGTTTTCTTACTTATTACTTATTCATTATCGGCTTAGGATTTTACTGTTAAAAGATACCAAATTAGCATACTCAAAAATACTACAAATATACCAACTTTAGCTTTAGGTTTTTACTGTTAAAATAAACCAAATTAGCATACTCAAAAATACTACAAAATATACCAACTTTAGCTTTCTTATAGGTTATTTATTTATCTATCTACATTTTGACGATAAGTGTAATTTATTGGTATATATTTTTGGTATATTCGGTATATTTCAGTTGTTTTCGGTATATAAATTGGGTATATTTTAACGAATGCCGAAGATAGTCAGGCGATTTTAGCTAACTTGCTTTATTTTCATGCATATAAAGTTCTTATTATTGTTAAAATGTACTAAATTATTATACCGCAAAAGTTCTAAAAATATACCAAATATATATATGAATTTGGTATATTTTAACGAATGCTGAAGACAGTCGACGGTTACTTTGTATCTTACTTATTTATTTATTTAAAGTTTTGTCACATTATTCTTAAAATATACTATATTAATACTTTAAAAAATACTGCAAATATACCAAATGTTGCATTTGGTATATCGATGTAGCTTTCTTACTTGTTCTTTATTTATTTACAGCTTTCGTTGTTATGCTTAAAATATATTAAATTGATAAACGAAAAAAATACTGAAATTGTACTGAATGTTACATTTGGGAGATCGATGTACTATTTCATTTCAAATATATATGTTGTTTATTCAAATTTTATTGCCAAAAATATTGCCTACACTCTTAAATCAAAGATGATACAGAAGATGTTGACTGCCGCTAGAGAAATGTTCTCACTAATTATTGATGATGCAATTGAGATAACTTTGCTATCATTTCTTAATTAGTCGACTATGAGTTTCAGCAGCAACTTCATAAACTCTGCAGTTAAATGCGAAACAAAGTAGCAGTTGATGATGGCTGCGACATTAGAATCGCAGCTACTAGTTGTGCTCGAGTTTGGCTTTCGGGTTTCCACAGAAGGCGGTTCATTAAGTGCTCTGCGGAAACGTGTTTTAATTTAGCTGTGAACCTGAAACTGAACTCGTGATTTGAATATAAAGTCCGAATGGTTGTAATCTTTCTTCATCTCCTGCTCCCATCTCTTACTCTTGGCTTTTCCTTTACTCTGCTTGGGTGGTGTGGACATCGAGTGATACACTTCGATTTCGATTTCAAGTTCGACTCTGGCGACTCTTTGCATATCGCATGTCGCCAAATGCGTGCGGCTTACAACAACTGAGTAGTGAGCGACACTAATCCTGAACAGATCCGATTACTGTTGACAGCATCAGCATCAGCAGCATCAGCAGCAGCAGCAGCAGCTCCAAAAGCAGCTCAAGACATTTGCCTGACAAGTGGCGAAACATCTCTTGCCTCACCGGATTGGCAGCTCGACATGTTAAACTTGAGTTGAGACCTTAAGTGCTATCTGCACATTGGGTGGGAATCATGTCTTGGCAAGAATTTCTGCCTTTACCTTTTCCTTTCAAACATTTAACTCGACGCCGTCATGATCACTTTCTATTTTATATGGAGAACAAGTTTTTAGTTATTTAACATTAAATTCAGTTTGCTGATTAGTTAACTTTCTTTGATCTCTTGTTAGTCTTATTTTCAACCGCTACCTAAAAAATATACTTTTTTGCCTGGTCTATTTTCCACTCTCTGGCATATTTTATGTATATACAATATTCCAAATATAGCCTTTGGTAGTTATGTAATATTTTTGTGGTATATTTATGTACGATTTAACCTTTAAAAACATTGCCTATTGTTATTATAGTTTTATTATCGTTTACCAATAATGCTTTAAATAGATCTCTTTGTGCTGGATTTATTTTTCACCCTTGAACTTTGCTTGCTTTTGTTTTTTGATATCCTTTTTCACTTTACAATATTCTCAGTTACTTCTCAGCAATTTCTCCCCTGACACTTTTAACCACTTTCACAGCTTGTGAAATAAGTCAACTGTTGGATATTAAGTCATTATTCAAGCTAATATAATAAAGACGCGGCATTGTTTGCGATCTCACAGCGCGAGTCCTTGACGAAGGCAAGGCGAAAGAGTGAGACAGAAAGAGAGAGAGAGAGAGAGCTCCTAAAGAGATGCTCGTTAAAGAATTGTTGCATTTGTTCCCCCCCTTTATAAGCATAATCATTGCTATGTTCTGCATTGTGTTTCTCCGTGTTGCGCTGCGTTCATTGTGTCATAAATCGGTCGCTAATCGTTCTAGTATCCTGGCATTGTCCTGTGCACTGATCTCATTAGTACGCCCCATTTAACACCTTTTGTGCCGCGTATCAGGTGCATCGGCACTTGCTTTTGATCTTTTTTGATCAAAGGTGAATTTGTGTAACGATCTATTGTTGATGGGCCACAGCACGCCCCACTTTCCACTAATGATGCTCGCTCTCTCTCTATACTCTATACTCGAAGGATAACTCTTCAAATTACGCTTCGCTTTGCTGCTTTACTTTGCTTTGCTTCTCACGCCGCTGCAACGAATCGCAACGGCTTTCACGCTCCCATCAAATGACCATTAATCGTTTGCCCAAATTGAAAATGGCAGGATGTGAACTGCGATAGAAAATAGAATATGAGAGAGAGTGAGAAAAAGATGTGGCATGGAATTTTGCTGGGCATATATTTGCATAAGCCTTTGCGGAAACCGGAAAAGCAAAAACCGCTAAAAGCAACAGCATTATTTCCCTTCCCACAGACACACACACAAACAAACAAAGAAGGAAAGGAAACCGCTTTAGCGGATTTTGATCTTCGCTTTACAGCTAAGCAAATATGCGTAGCGAACATTTCGATTTCCTTACTCGAACCCACATCAAAATCAAACAGATTTTCGATCGATGGATCGATCGATCGACTGAGTGAGTGGATGAGTGTTGCATTCATGAATGAATGCATAAATAACCATTTGGCAGTGGCTGACTCACAGAAATTGATTTCAACGCCCCCGCCTAAGGATCACGCCCAGCGATCAACAACTCATCAGCATAACAACAAAAACCCGAACAGATCAAAATCAAACCCTTTTTTGGCACTTCCTCCCCCGATGGCTTCGACGTGCCTGCAACAGAATTTCATTTAATTTTTCCGTTTTCACACAGGTGCTTGGCATACGCGGCATTATTATCATTATTCTCTGTTGTTGTTGGTTTAGTTTTCCTAGAAATGCGCAGCAGCCAAAAATTGATTCGGATGCGTTCGTTCGATTTGCTTAATTGAATTTCGTGTTCAGCTCAACGATCGACGTTCGACGTGCGATTGTAGCCAACAAAAAAAAAGGCGGCTGCCACTTTAATAGATTCACACGCACGCTATAGAATCACAGGAAGAGCAGGAAAGTGAGCGAAATAAAGAGAGAGACAGAAAGAGATCGAAAGAGGAAGCAACGGTCATAAACCACACAACATTTGCCTTCAAAATGTAGCTAAATCAATGCGAAGGCGAGAAGTGAAATTCATGGCAGAAAATATATCAAAAAATTCAAGTAATTTAAAATATTTTGAAAACTTAGGCACGAAAGGAGTTCTAGAAACTTCTATAATTAAAGTACTTAAAATTGGTTAGTGAAGAATTACTTTCTAATATGTTCAACTTCGAATCTTTGATCTTTATTAATCCTAATTTAATACGTTAGCCACAAAGTAAGTATATTAAAATAGAATTAAAATATTGTAGTATGTAATTGAAATGAATTATTAATTATAAAATTTGATTATCAAAAGAAGAAGTGTTTTTAAATATGTTTGGTTGTTTTTTGTTTATTTATAGAATTTGTTTAAAGTAATAATATTTATTTGACTGTTTTTTTTTGTTTAACATATAGTAAAAGTAGTAAATTAGATGGGGAATATTCTAGTAATCCTATCATTTCTTAGCAAACATAAGATTCAAGTATTTAAATTATTAAAAACAGCAGTAAAAATAAATAAAGAATTGTTTTTTAATATGTTCTATTTACTAGTTTTAATTTGATTGTAAAATGATAATGTTTATATTATTAAATTTAAAACAAAAGTAAGATATTTTAGTTATGTTTTGATATTTTCAATTTTTAACAAAAGTAAAATATTTTTGGTATGTTTTGATACACAAATATCTTATTTAGCTACTGCAGAAAGTTAGCTTGATTAGTTGATTAATTATTTAGTTGTGCGCATCTTGTTTTGTGGCAACTTCGAGCAGCACTTGAACTTAAAGTATTGCAACGATCATTAGTTAGATTTGTTTTTGTGATCCATCAAGTGGATGTTTGGTGGACACGTCGGCAAAGTCGGAAAAAACATAAAAGTTGGCATTCACATTAGAAGCGAATCTCTGGCCAACAATGAATGCTAAATGGATATTGTATTGCGGAATCACCCACTGACTTCGTCGTAAGATGCGCGCCAAAGTTGAAAGGTTTCCCATTTCCTATGCCTTGCTGACAAGACTGTGGCTTCTGCTCCTGCCGCGTGTCAACTGAAAGAGAGAGAAGGAATAAGTGAGACAGAGAGAGAGCGAAAGAACAATGGCAAGCCGGACTCGCAATTAGAAACACATTTGTTGGGCGCAACCTCTGAAGAGGCTTACAAACGCCTTACAAACAAAATGTGAAAAGAATTAGAAGTAGAGAAGAGAAGAGAAGCCTTATGCAATTTACGCCGACTACTTTTCATTATTAACAATTGTCATTGTCAATTGTCAAGCGGACAATGGGCAGCCTGATTCTCAGTTGCAGGCCAAGAACAGAGAGACAGAGAGAGCCACGTGCACATCCTTGGAGAAAGGATAATAGTTGTTGCCGATTTGGTTTCTCGGTTTCTCGGACATTCGCCACACGCTGCGTGCGCCGATGTTTTGGCCCACGCTGCATTTACTTTGCCAATTGTCAAAGCCGAACGCCGTGAAATGATCTGCATACAAAAAATGTGTGGCTCACAGCTGGTGAGTTGTGTTGCTTATGCAACTTACGCATCATTTTCAACGGAAGCGCATCTTCAAAGCCATCTGAGCCGATATAATTGTCTCTCTCTCTCTCTCTCTCCTAGTCAGTCTTGCTCTCTGACCTTGCTTCAGTTACCAAACATCCAACCACCGCATCCGCTTTCGCATCCACATCCGAAGTTAAAGTCGTCTGTCATTCGATGCAATCATAACATTTCATTGCCATAATTTCTTATGCAAATATCCTGTGGCAGCGTTGCGAATTTATTAATTACTCGACAAATGCCCGCAACAAAATAAAATTCGCAAAAAATTTCGAGTCTACTACGAGAGATCTTCTTCGTTTTTTTTGGGCTACCGGTTCCTGAATTCACAACTGGAAACTTGGGCGCCGTCTCTCAACTCTCTATCCCTCTCCCTCTCTCTCTCTCTCTCTCTGTCCCCATCTCCTTCTCTATCTCAGTCTCTGTCTCTGTCCCTGCTGTATAATTAAAATGTTGAAAAAAGCGACAGTGTTCATTTTTTCATCATAAATTTCAAAAAGATTGCAATTTTTGCCAGTTTTTTGTTTTTCGCTTTTGGTTTTTCTTTTTTTAGCGAGTAGCGCGCGCGCGTCGCCCATTTGAAGTGTGCCGCATGACGCGCGGCAATGACAACCGCTGCCAACCGCTGCTGTGGCTGCCACAGATTGGGGCAATATCGTGGAGAATGGCAAAAGCTTAATGGGAATAGAGCTCTGAGCGTTAAGCTCTCAGCTCTCAGACGCAACTCGGATCATGACTTGGAATACGGTTTTTTGTTTTTGAATTCAGATTCGAATTGTGCACTACATTAAATTGGCAGCCACTGGCGTACGAAGTTAACCAACCTGTTTAGCAATTGCCAATCTATGCGACATTTTGATGCTCTGTAAAGCAAACTAGATTCTAAAGTTATATAACTAATAGCAATTCTTTTCACATATCTAACGAAGCAAAATCTTTGATTAGTGCAAGTGAATTCGGCATCTTTTAGAGATAGAGTTCTGAAAGTTCGCACAAAAGTGCTAAAGTCTTTCATAATGAAAATTATATGATGAGCTCTTTAATACCTACATGACTGCTTGTAGAAAAGCAAAAAATTATATTGATATAATATAAAATGTTCGGAAATGTAATAATCTATAAATATAAATACTCATTGCTACTAATTGCTACTACTTAAACCATACAATAATATTAATAATAGAAACAATTTGTCAAGCGGCAAAAACAAAGAGTGAAATCTTTACTAGTCGTGGGATCTTGAGTTAAAGTTCTGAAATTTGACACAAAAGTATAAACTAAAATTCTACAAATTATATAGAGCATTTTTTAACAACTACATGACTGGGAAAAAAATATAATGATATAATATAGAATTATATTATTATACTTGGTTAATAAATTGAATATAATAATTGTTAGATTGAATAATAAACTAGATAACAGACTAGTTACTAAAAAACAAAGCCTGAGCAAACTCGGTAACTTAGCAGCTAGAGTGATGAAATTTGGCTTGAATTTGCCTCATAAGATTCTATACAAAAACTTAAAATATACTAAAAAAAAGACAGTAAAGGAAAGAAAGTTGAGAAATAGTCCAATCACTTAAACTTAAATGGATTAAAACATTCGAAACATTTGTTGGGTTCGTATAGTAGATTATAGTAGATTATATATAGTAGACAATTTTACATTGCTTTATTACGCATATAATCTTTTTAGTTACACTTTAAATTTCTATTCACATTTTCTGATAAAGTCTTAAAAAAAATGTTATTCAGTAGATAAAAAATTAAACTGAACTGAATTGTAAAGTTTGTTAAATTCATATATTGAGAGTTATATTTTCATTCTTTAAAATGTAAGTCCTCAGTAAAAATTTTATTCAGTACATAAAAATTTAAACTGAACTGAGTTGTAAAGTTAGTGAAATTAAGAGTTATATTATATTTTTTCTACTTTTTCTCTAAAATATTGCGAAACGTATTCGATAAACTACAAATTGTGCATAGAGAACAACCAATTACAGGGTATCTGTGAGCGTTGTGTGTGTCACTATAACTAGAGCAGTTTCACTTGGGTTTTGTTTTTCTCGTTTGTTGTTTTTGGTTGTTGTGTGTGCTTCGAGTAATTTTCAAATCCAACCAAGGTCTGGGACTGTCCAGGCTCGACTTGAGGCGATGTTTTTGGCATGCGCGTGCGCAGCGGCAATTTGATGAAATGCATATGAAATCAAAAGTGAATTACCGAGAGATTCGCTGGCAACAGCAACAACATTAACAACAACAACAACAGCAACAACAACAGCAACAACAACATTAACAACAACAGCAAGTAGCTGCGCCAACATTAAAAGTCGACTAATTGGAAGAGTCACGCAGCATATGCACAAAAAATATTTATTTCCACAATAGTGCAATGCTGAATGTGGAATGCCAAATTGATGGACTGATGACATGTGAATCATTCGCAGTTGTCTAGGCAAGGAATTCGCTTGAGGCTTTTCGGCAATTAAATATTGTAAATATCATTATAAAAATATAAAAACTAAAGTTTGAATCAAATGAAAGAACACGCAGCAAGCAAAAAGAGTGCAAGACGCAATCATGAAAAGCTATTTTCAACTTGCTCTCAAATTTATGTTTGATAATAAACTATTATTGTATGGGAGCTTCTTTAAAATTTAAGTTTGCAAATGGTATTGATTGAATACTAAATACTAAAATCAATGCTTCAACTTAGCTGCATTTATGCCAGCTACTCAAAGGGTAAAAGTCTGATGTACTCCACGGTGCAATTTAAATATACTTTTAGTTATATTTCAATATACCAAATATAGTTTGGTATATTTATAATGTTTTTCGGCAAAATAATTTGGTATATTTTATTACTGACACCGCATTTGATGCTTTTATTACTGATAAAGCAATCAAATCATTTGGTAAATTTTGGTTTTTTTTTTGTCGGTATATTTTGAAAAATAACACCACATTTTAATTGCTTTTATTATCGATATACAAAATAAATTATTTGTTATACTTTAGTATTTTTTAGTATATTGATTTGGTATACATTTTGAACAAAAATACCACACTTCATTGACACTATTGAAATACTACACTTTTGATCGTTCGTTTTGTTCACACAATAAGTTTTGTTAAGCTTCTGCAACTTGAAGTTGATTCTACCAACTTTGCAACAAAAAAATGGAACTCAACCACTTTATTCTGTTGCTGTTTCTGTGTTTTTCTCTTTGTTGGCAATTAAATTCTGTGGCAAGAAGACTACAATTAAAGGAAAATAATACAAAACGGCGAAGAGTCAAGGAGTCAGGGAGCCAAAACTGTGGCTGTGGCATTTTTGTGATGAATTCGTTGCTCACTTTGTGTAATTAATTTAAATAATTTCGTTGGCCCCATTTGTGTAGAGCTGTGTGTGTGTGTGTGTATTTGCGCAGAGAAAGTGCCTCGAGCTAATTGAGACATTTGTCGTTGTCGGCAATTAAATGCCACAAAAACAACGAAAAACTTTGTCAAATTCTACATGATGCCGCCTTTTGGGGTAGCAACAGCCAAAGTGAAGAAACTGCAGCTTTTTCTTGAGGCAGCTTTTTAGAATTTTGTTGCAAATGAAATTTAAATGAAGAAAAAAAGTTTAATGTTTTATATGATCGAAATTTGCAAAATACATAGTACGAGTTTAGTTTTAAAAAGTTATTATCTTCATTATTTAAGCATTTTGTATTTTTTTTTTTTTTGTAGTATTTCTTGAGATAAATATAAAATTTTACTATAATTCGAGTTTTCTTTTTGATTTTTTTTTAAATTTTAATTAGATATAGCTATTGCCTTTAACACTTATTTGTTTTGTATTGTTGTACTTTATTTTGAGTTTAGCTTTGCTAAAATATTTTGGTTTTTTTGTATTTTTTATCAACTTAAATCTATTAAATATGACAATATGATATATTGTATACTCTATTGTATATATTAAAAGTATTACTACGGAATTATACCAAAGACAGACTTATTTCTGTGTTTTTGTGGTATATTCATTTGGTATATTTTAGCTAAATACCACACTGTTTTGCTTTTATATACCAAATATAGCTTTTAGCGTATTTTAGTACATTGCAGTATATAATTTTGGTATAATGAAAGTATAATACTACACTATTTTGCTTTTTTAAGTTTAGCCAAAATATTGTTTTAATATTTTGTATTTTTTATTAGATAACTTACATTTATTAAACATCTAATTGTGCAGTATAATTTTGCCCTGAAATTTCTGTCAATTATCTAGTAAATATAATGACATAACAATGAAAAATTCAAGGCTTAAAAATATCCAGACTTTCACTCATCTCTTTTGCCTTTTCCATTCTCCTACGATCATCAGCTATTTAAGTACTTAAAACGTAATTCATAATAGCTAATTTTTAATCGCTATCTTTTCTGACCCTGCAAATTGAAGATTGCGTAATTGTCACTGTTCAATTTAGCTGCATTCAATCCAATTTCTTATGAGCAGCCAGCATTATTGTAACACACTCGACTAATCCCCCTTGCCCCCATTCAATGTGTATCGAGTGAGTTCTTATTGTTGATTTTTTTCAGCTGGAAATCGACTATCAACTGATCGACCTGTCCTCTACTCTCCTCTAATCAGCTTAGCTAATGAAAACTTCACAAAAATTGTGCGCTCGATGACACGCAATGCGATCGAGATCGTGCAACACGCAATTGTCCTTTTTCCCATCCTTGCTCCACAGTTCGTGGGCGTTTTTTTTAATGGCTCTGCTCGTTGGAAATTTTGTTGCTGAGTAAATTGTAACAATAGCTCTAAGCGGTTAATTTACGATCACCGACAGCGGCAACAAGTGCAGGAAATTCTCGTTGACCTGAGGGGGAGCAACAGCAAGTGCAACAATTTTTTTTTGATAGTTTGTGCTCTCGAATTCGAGCCGCAATTGTTTGGCACTGGCCATGCCCACTTTTGCGTGTCAATAACTTGGCAATTGGCAATCCAGCAAATCAGGTGACAATATCTCTTTTTATCTCTCTCATCGTTTTCGTCGAATGCACTTGTTACTTCAACTATCTAAGGATGCCGTTCAATTGTTGCCCACTTTTTATGGAGGGGTTCTTGCAACCGCAGTTGAGGTGACAATAGTTTCATTCTTTTCCCATTTTCAACTACTTCCCACAGTATATTTTACGCTTATGATGATTACCGAGCGAGTTCACTTGAAAAAGGCATTATATTAATTTCTTACTTAAGTATAGCGTCTAAGATGCTTTGTCTGGCAATCTGGTTTCAATGGTATATTTTGAGTTTATTATAATATCGATATTTGGTATATTTTAGTATTTTTATGGTATATTTTTCGAATAATACCGCACTGTTCTTCAATGTATATATATTGATATAGCAAACAAAGTTAAGTTGTCGCTATATTCTAGTATTTTTGCGGTATATTATGTGGTATATTTTCAAAATAATACCGCACTGCTTTTAAAGGGTATATAGATATACCAAATAAAGTTGTCGGTATATTCCAGTATTTTTCCAGTATATTTATTTGGTATATTTTCAGTATAATACCGTTCTACTTTTCAAGGTATAGTATATATACATATATTGAAAATAAAGATGTGTCCATATTTTAGTATTTTTGCGGTCTATTAATGTAGTATATTTGAAGAATTATACCGCACTGTATATTAATAAACCAAATGAAGTTTTCGGTATATTTGAGTATTTTTTTAAGAATATAAATAAGATATATTTTGAGAATAATACCCCACTAAAATTCTACGTAACAAATAAAGTATATTATTTGGTATATTTTTAGAATAATACCGCACTGCTTTCGAAGTATTGATGTAGAAAACAAAGTTGTCAGTATACTGAGTATTTTTGTGGTTTATTAATTTGGTATATTTCAATAATAATACAGTTATATTCAAAATGAGTAGCACACTCGACTGTAGCTTTCTTTCCTGTTTTTCATATGAAAGATTCAGATGATCGTATCTTGTTGTCAAAGATAAGTTTGTTAACCCTTATATTGAGATACTTTTTTCTCCCTCATACGTCTTTTTTTTTTAGTTAACCTCTGTAGCTTTCTTTGTGCATTTATATTTCATGCTGTTTCTATTCTGATTAAGTCAGCAATTGCTCATTTTTCTTTTTACATAACGCATACACTTTGTATATCCTTGGCTTTCTCCCTTCTCAACTTCTCTCTCTCTCTCTCTCTCTCTCTCTCTCTCTTTGTATCTCTCTAACCCTCTTTTGCGATATCAAGTTGGTAGTTGGTGAAATCTGCCAGCGTTGACAGGCAAAAATGTCACATAAATTACATTATTCTTTGTCAACATTTGTGAGTCAAAAACCGTGTTCAGTCTTCATGTTAAACAAATAACTCACTTGCTCTGCTTCAGCTCTGTGCTCTGCTCTGCTTTGCTGTGAATGTTTTGCCCCAGCTTTTATTCAATGTTTTTGCTGTTGTTGTTTATGCGAGTGTTATTTACGAGACATCAGTCTCTGGCAGACGATGAAGAAGACGCTTTTGCAGCTCTCTCGTGTTGTAATCAGAGCATCCTTAATAAATCATAAATTTATACGGCGTATACTCCTCATCCTCATTCTCAACCTCATCCTCATCGTCATCAGCCTCGTCCACACTCCAAATGCATGTAAAGAAGTTGGCCTCAGTTTCGCCTCGAGTCTGGTTACCCAAAAGGCAGCAACTTCTCTCTCTGCTCTCTGCTGTTTGGCTGCAGGGCACATGAATATAGTTTTGCCTTGCCCTGGGGGCATTCTGCATAACAACAGAACAGCGATCGATCGCCGCTGGGGTTTCGTTTCACATTTTGATCATGTCAAACGCGTATTATTAACTTCACACAAAAAGCGTTCGATTTTGCACCGTTTGCTGTCGCCGAGTTTTGTCGTATGTCGCCCAATGCGACCGCCACCAAAGGCTTACTGCATCACTCTCTCTCTCTCTGGCACTCTGTTGTTGTCTCTTTCTGTGCATATATTATGCTGGCACAAACCGGAAATAATAATTCGATAAATGCGGCATGAAGATGCGGCCCCAAAAACAAAACCGTTTCTTTTAGCTGCTGGCTGCGTTGCGAATTGTTTTGCAAGACCCACAAAAAAACAAAAAAAAAAACACAAAATAAGTAATAAAGTTACAGTAGAGTGTGCTCGACTGTGAGATACCTACTAAAAGCTTTTCCATAAATGCAAAACAGAGCGATATTTTAATAAAAAGTGTAAAAATGTATATACCGCAAAAACACTAAAATATACCGACAACTTTATTTAGTATGTTGACAAACTGTATAAATAATATATAAAAATCTCTTATGTATATACTAAAAAAATACTGAAATATACCAAATGCTTATTTGGTGTAGCAATATACTATTACCTTGAAAAACAGTTGGTATAATTTTTTAAATATACCTAATTGTATACCAAAAAAATACTAAAATATACCGAGACTGATTTGGTATATCAATATACTATAAGAAACAAGACTGAAATATACCGAAAACTTATTTGGTATATAAATATACCGAGACTGATTTGGTATATCAATATACTATAAGCAACAAGACTGAAATATACCGAAAACTTATTTGGTATATCAATATATTGTTACTTTATAAATTAGTGGTATTATTCTCTAAATATACCTTATTTATATACAGAAAAAATACTAACATACACCAAAAACTTTATTTGGTGTATAAATGTACTTTTACTTTAAGTCTCAGTGCTGTATTACTCTTAAAATATACCAAATGAATACACCGCAAAAATACTAAAATATATCGACAACTTTATTTGGTATATTTATATACTAATACTTTGAAAATATACCGTCGAGTACAAAAAATATACCAGATTATCAATAAAGACACGAGCAGCATCTGTTTCTTGCGTTACAAATTACTTCTAAAATAACTTCTAGCTGATAATGAATATCTATATATTTTGGGGTCCGAAATGACTGAAAGCTGTAATACCCCTCTACATTATGGGTAGCGGATCAAAAAAAAAAAACAAAGTAAAGCCAGAACATATAACGTGCAAGGCAATTGGAAACAAGTTGCAGTTGCAATTGGAGTTGGAGTTGAAGTTGGAGTTGAAGTTGGAGTTCGGGTTCGAGTTCGAGTTGCCCCCCCATTTCAAAATGACGGAAATGCGTATGCCAATTCATTGATCTATTAATGAGCCGCTGAGCTGTAGAGCAAGCGAGACCGACAGAGAGACAGAGAGACATGAAACAGACAACGGAAATGCGCGTGGGAGTCTTCTTCTGGGGCTGTCTAGAATCTGATGCACATCCTGAACTCAACTGAACAGGACATGGCTGCAATTGTTGTCGTTCTTCTTCATCGCCATCTCCTGCGTTGTTATCTGGGCAAAAAGCATCGCGAATCACAATGCAGCCGCCGGCTTCCGTTCCAGAGTCGCCCCAAAAGCCAGCACAAAAACTAAAAAACGCAATCCAACAATTCGCTTTTGGAGATCAGCACTTTACTTTACTTCACTTTAGTTTTGCTCTTTTGTCTCGCTTTGTTCTTTTTGGGGGCGATGCACAGCAAGTTGTTCAATTTTTTTTCTTCTTTTCTTTTTTGCTTACTTTACTTGCACATACAGCTGATTAACTTGTCATTATGGGAGCGTAGTTAATTAGTTTACTAAGAAGCAAATTTATTGATTTTTTTGTCTGTACATTATTTCCGGATCTTTGTGGGTACTTTTTTCTTAAAATCTTACAGTACGTTCTTCAAATTATTTTTAAATTTTTATTGAATTTTTTTTGCTTCCACAAATTTCAAGTTTTATTTTATTTGCTTAAGTAGTCGCAGGCAAAATTCGTTCTCCTTTTAATCATTTTATTCTTCTACAAATTTGTTTTTCATTTAATTTCCTTAAAATTCGGTCTCCTTTTAATCATTTTTTTCTTCTACAAATTTGTTTTTCATTTCATTTCCTTAAAATTCCTACTCCTTTAAATACGTTTACTTTGGATAAAATTCATTTCATATTTCATTCATTATAAAGTCTGCTTGATAAACACTAAATATCACATAGTTAACATAGACTTAAACTATTCACTTTTGTGTTTTAATATAAAATATTTGTTGTACCAAAAAATAGAGAGAACCATTTAAGTTTTACGAATCTTGGCATTCGTTTAAGTAAATTCTTTTGTGTTGAAAATTCTTTGGAATAGATGAGCGTATTTTTCCAAGTAATTAGTATTCTCTTTGTTTTCAATTGATAAAATTCTGCTATGTAATTTTTTATGATATATGAAATCTCAACCAACGAGAGTTTTCTTTGATTTAGTCTAACATATAATCATTAATTCTAGTAGCATTTGAAAATGTAAATTTATTCTAACTAAATTACAAAGTTAATAATCTTTAATGCAAATTAATAGATCATTAAAAGTATTCACTTTTGTAATTGCAAACTTCTTTAAGACTTCTGCAATTTGATTAATTCATTTATATACATATAAGCTAATACAAGTAAAGAAAGTCGGCTAACTTGAAATTATAAGCCCAACTCAAGAGTATTTCAACGTCGTTATAATGCTCGCAGATTTTGTTATACACGAATTGAGATTGTGTTTTGCATACATTTTGCGCATATCTCAAAATTAGTTCAATAAAGCAGCAGCAGGCATAAAACTGCGGGTATCGATCGATTGAGATCGTTTTGGAATTGTCGGCATTCGATGGCCCTTTTTTTCCATTCGATTGATTAACTTGCGCTTCATATGCAAAAATGCAGCAAGTAATTTAGCAAGTAAGGAAATAACATAAAAGTGCTGCACATCGCAAATCGTTTGCATCGTTTCCTCTTTGTCAGACGCATTTTCTCATCTGCCCCCAAATTTGTCGCAAGTAGCTAAAGGAGAATGTAACGGGAATTGTACTTAAAAATTGACAACAAAAGGAGATTGAATTTATTAAATATATTCATTGGTTTTTGGTATCTGACTTTAGTTTTAACTTTGCAATAGTTTCAATTTGTTTAATGCTTTCAAAGTCCTCAGCAATTGAAATTATTGTATGAAGCGAGACTTGGTACAAACAAAGATTAAGATAAGATAAAGATTCCTTTAAATTTGATTGCGATCAAATCAAAATTGTTGAAGTAACTTTAAAAAAGAACGCCTACTAACTACGAGTCTTAGTTGCTTTGGCTGACAATTTAATATATATTTTGCAATATTGGAATACTTTGAATATAGTAGTTTATCAATATACCAAACATATCCATTGGTATATTTTAATATTTTTACGGGACATCAATTTGGCTTATCTTATATTCAGAATAAATAAACCAAATAATCCCATTGATATAATTTAGTATTTGCGTAGTATATTAATTTGGTGTTTTATAAGAATAATAACGTTTAGTTTTTTCAAAGACTGTAGCTTTCTTACTTCCTCATTTGAATAAATTAGCAATGCAATTAATGTTTAAGGAATAATCATTCTAAGATAATACTTAAAGTTGAACGTGTTAATAAAAACCGATTTAAATAAGCTGTAAATACGATTTTATAAATCATGTTTCAATGCTTATTCTTGTTGCTGGTCTTTTGAATTTTGTCATTTGTGAAATAATTTTACACAAAATCATTGGTACAAAATTTCACCACTCTCGAAAGTAGGCTTAAAATAAAAATCCTTGCCATTTTTTCAATGTTTAATCTCTTTGCTAGCTTGAAGGCAATCAACATTTATTTTTAGTTTATAAAATAGTTTATAAATGCAACAAAAAATCATTTGTGAGATAATGCTAGAGTTCGCAAGTAGTGATAAGCTAAAAATATAAATCTTTGGGCTGCTTCAATGTTTCGATCTTTTTGCTAGTTTTCAAGGCAAGTAAATTCATTTGAAAATTTATAAATTAGTTTGGCACTGAATTGAAAGTGTACTAAGAATACATTTGTAGTAAAATCTCAAAGCAGAAAGTAGTAAAATTGTGTTAGCATTCATGAAAGAAAAAGGTGGTAAAATTTATGTACTTTTTCTTTATCTTTACTTTAAACAAGTAATTTTAAATTCTTTTCGAATATTCTTTTCAAATTCTTCCCCCATTTTTTTATCAGCCCCAATCAAAAAGCAATTGGAATTTCTTTTTTTTTAAATTGTGTTTAGCTATAGCTATCAGTTTAATGTCTTCCATGTTTGTTTGAAAAAAAAAAGAACTTAAATGCTAAATTGTCTTCCATATTAAACTAAGTCTTATAAACTATATAATAAAATATAAACACAGGCACAAAACAGCGCTCTCTCTCTCTCTCTCTTATAAGTAATTTGTACAAAGGTCTTTGAAAAAAAAAAAATGCAAATAAATAAAATACTTTGTGGTTGCTGAGGTAATACTTTGTCAGTGGTTGTTGTTGTTGTTGTCGATGGTGGGCGTGGCAGTTGTGACTAGTTGTAGCAGAAAGTTTTAGTTGCTCTTTCAGCGATCTAGAGATCGTCCTGCCAGAGTGAGATGTAGTCAAGGATGTCATCATCCTCGGCGCCCGAGCTGCACGAATTGTTGCGATAATCTTCGTAGCTGCTGCTGTTGGCTGTTGTCTCCTGCTTCAGTTGTGTTGCTGCTGCTGCCGGTGCATAATAGTTGCTGGCGGAGGAGGATGAGGTGGAAGTGGAGGAGCTGCAGCTGCCGCTGGGCGAAATCAGTTGCAGTTGCTGTTGCAGCGCATAGAAATGTTGCTGTTGCTGTTGTTGCAACTGTTGCTGGTAGCTCAAGTGTTGCTGCTGTTGCTGCTGTTGTTGTTGCTGCTGCTGCTGCTGATCGTTGTCATCGATGAGTCGCTGCAGCCGTCGAATGTACTCCACGGCCATCTTGAGTGTGCTCACCTTGCTCAGCTTCTTGTTGGCACCGGGTCCGATGCCTCGTCGCCCATTGCTCAGATCAGCGATGATGGCAACCGGGATGTGTTGGCGCAGTTGGCTGAAGCCGTTGTTCACCTGCTTGACGCGATTGCGTTCGCGTGCATTGCGACGCACAACGGAGGCGCCACCAACCAGCATCGTTGGCTGCTCGCTGCCATCCAACGAATCATCGGACAGCTCAAAATGTTGTTGCTGTTGCTGTTGCTGCTGTGGTTGCTGCAGATGATGATAGCTTGGCTTGGTGTATGGCGCCAGCTGATGCTGATAGTGTTGCTTGTGGCTGCCCAATGCCATTGTTAGTTATAGAGTAGAGTATATAGAATGTAGAGACGACTGTTTTTTTTTTGGTTGTTGCCCTTGCGAACGCTGTCGCTGTTCTGATGCCCTTCCCTGCGCCGTGCTCGCTTTTTATAGGGCTGCAGCCCCCTTCGGCAGCAGCAACGCATCTCTCGGCTCGATTCTCAAATCTCACCTGCCTACCTGACCAAAAGGTGCAAACCCAGCAACAAACAACAACAACAGCAACAACAACAACTGAAGCAGCAGCAGTCAACAACAAAAGGCAGCATCACTCAAGGATCAGCAAGTCTGTTTGTTCACTCACTTGTTTTAGTCGCTCACTCAGCTCATTGAATCACTCGACTCATTAGCTGACTCTCTCTCTCTCTCTCTCTCTCTCTCTCTCTCCCTCTTTTTCTCTCTCTTTTTCTCACTCTTTTGCTCAGTTGCATTTGCACTCACACTCATTTGTAGTTGTTCCTTAGCTCTTTGATTTCTACATATCAAAAATTCACGCTGCCTTTACTTTTGCTATTACATTTGCTGTGCGTAACATTATTTTGAGCATTTACTTTCATTATCATCTTTGGTACACACAATAACTATAGTATTGTTTATTCCTGGTTGCGATCGCATAAAAATTGTAAAAGTTGCCTCATTTGATTTGTGTGACAATGAATGAATGAAGTACTTTATTTAAGGAATAATACTTTAATGGTATACTTAAAATGTAGTTCTTCATCGATATACCAAATATGGGTTTCAGGTATATATTTAGTATTTGCTGTATATTATGTGGTACAGATTTAGAATAATATTGAAAATGAGTAATAGAAATCTCACAGTCGAGCACACTCTAATGTAGTTTTTTTTTTCACTTTTTTCTTTCATTTTTCTATGCTTTCACTTAACATATTATGCAATAATCTTTGCATTTAAGTTGAATTCTATTTTTATTTGCTTATTTACCTTACATAAAAGTTGTCAATAAAAATTGGGAGGCCAAGTTGTGTTTTTAATAGTTTGCTAGCTACTTCTTCAACTCTCTAGATGGATATTAAACTAGTTGAACGTTGTTGTTGAGAAAGAAGTAAGAAATGCGCAGGAAGTATCCCAATAATGAGTGACTCTGAAGACTTTTATCTAGTCTAGCTATATGATACTACAGTATCAATTAAGTATAGTCTATGCAATCATTATTAAAAGTATATTTCGCTCAAAGCAAGAAAAATTGCATGCTTATAAAATTTGCTTACTGAAACAGAGACTGATATTAATCTCCTTTCTTCACTTTTAGCAACATTTCAAATATTAATATTTTATGGAAATGACGAATACCTTATTACAATGGGATGAGTCAGAACTTTTAAGACCTCCAGGCTATCAAGACATTAATATTTAGTTGCTGTAATTGAGATTAATATTATTTCATTAATCAAATGCTCTAATAAAGGATTATTATAACAAAGTTTAATATTACTAGTATGCTCAAATGTTTTAATAATTCGTTATTTAAAAGGAAATTGATATTATATTTGTACTTCAATGAATGATTGTTATAACAAAGATTGATATTATTTCTTAACTCTCATTGATAAAATTTCTTTACACACATGCTTGAATGAAATATTACTTAAGGCTTTACAAATTTGTTATTCTAACAGAGATTGATATTATTTCTTAAATGAATGATTATTATAACTTAGATTGATATTATTTTTGTACTTAATGCTTAATTGAATAATTATTATAACATATATTATTTCTTTACTCACACGCTTTAATTTTGATTATTTTAACTGAGATTGATATAATTTCTTTACCCACATGCTTCAATTAAAGATTACTATAACGAAGACTAATATTATTTTTTTACTTAATGCTTTTCAAATTTGTTATTATAACAGACATTGATATTATTTCTTTAATGAATAAGTATTTTAACATAGATTACTTAATGCATTGATACATCAACTAATTATTTAAAGTATTTGCCAAGTATTTCTCATTAAACGTTTAACTATTATTTGCGTTCATCATATATTTATTGCCTTTAACATTTGCTGTTGGATTCCTTCTTCACTCATTCACATATTCGTGTTTCATTCAGTTTCATTCAGTTTCTGCGGGCTTCTTTACTCACTGCAGAGTGCTCTCTTTTGATTTTGAGCTGCAGTTGAGCACTGAGCACGATCTTCTCTCTCAGTCTTAGTCTCAGTCCGAGCGAGCAAAGAGAGTGAAACTCTGTTTGAGTGGAAGTTGAAATCGAGTTCAGTTTGCAGTGAATCTTTTTCGCTCTCTTTTTCTGATCTTCACTCCAATTTGAGTTGTATAATGGAGTTGTAGCTGTAAAGGAAGTTGAAGTTAAGGTAGCACTTTGAGTTGGTGTAGAAGTTGAAGAAGTTGAAGTAGAAGTAGGAGTAGAAGTAGGAGTAGAAGATGGAGTACAAGTTGGAGTTGGATTTAGAGTTTGAGTTATAGTTGTAGTTGAACTCGGTTGTTGATATTCAGTTTGAGTTGATTTTATTCATAAAATTTGAGCTGAATTTCATAGTTCGTAGTTTCGAGTGGAAGTTGCAGTTGGCGCTGTGATCTTTTGCCTTGGCTGCAGCTGCTCCTGTGATTATATTGCCCTACAGCTTCGTCCTCTCTCTCTTTCTCTCTCTCACTCACATTTTGCTCTCTTTCTCTGTGTCGTTCTCTCTCTCTGTTCGCTGTCGCGTGCCGCGTTGTGAACCGGTTAACTTGGCTTTCGGCTTTGCGTTTTTGCGGTCGTGTGGCGAGCGCTGCTCCTTCAGCACTCCCTCCCTCCCTCTCTCCCCCTAAAAGTGGGAACGAAGACGTTTAATGCATTAATAGCCGCCGTCTCTTCAGTCTAGCTATAAATTAGAGCCAAGACTGCAGACTGCAGACTGTAGAAGGAAACTCAAGGTCTGCTCCTGCTGCTCGACGATTCGACACCTCGACCCGCCGGAGGCAGTTTTCTATTAACACTTCTAATGCCTCGTTGTCCTTTATGGGCAACGTTTTGTATGGCAACGCAACCTTGTGACAACGCCTAACGAAGGCTACTCGAAAGCATTTTGAAAGCATTTAGCTCATTTAAGATGATTTTTAGCATTTAGCATTTGGCATTCGTGCTGTTGTTTGCTGTTGACCTTTTATGACATCCTCTGGTTGCTGGTTGCACGCTATGCCAACCGTGTCAAACTGGACATCAGAGCCTGTGGCGCATGCTGCGTTTGCATTTAGCACTTGCAGCACTGCAGCAGCCTCAGCATCGGGAGATTCCAGCACGTTGCATATACTACTATTCTATATATAGTAGTATATTCAATCAAAGGAGTCAACCAGATGGTCAGAACAATTTCCCTTTCCTGGCGACCTTAGCGAATCCTTGTTGATGCAATAGACATTCGCTGTGCAACAGTGAAAGGATCGCATCGATCCTGAGATTCTTCTCTCCCTCTCTCACTTCACTTGCTGCTGCGCTTCTCTCGTATAAATTGTAAATTATTTTTAAGTTTTTAGCATTTCGCGTTCCATGCGAACGTTAAGCAGGCCGGTTCGGCACGCTTAATGCCGCCTGAGCAGGCCACAAAAGCCGCCAGCATATATTCCTCTGTTTTATTTTTGAATGCGCGACACTTGAATACTCTTCATTATTGGGGTAGAAGAATAGTATAACTGTGTGCCAACAGGAAATGTATGTAAGAGACAGTAGGAGGCATCTTCGACGCCATAAAGTATTTATATTCTTGATCAGCGTCAACAGCCGAGGCGATATAGCCATGCCCGTCTGTCCGTCTGTCTGTCTGTCCGTCTACATGAACATCTAGATCTCAGAGACTATAAGAGATATAGATATCATTTGTTTTGCCAATATTTGCTATGTGTGCACGCAGATCAATATGTCAGTCTGTTTGTCTGTCCGTCCGTCCGTTTAAACTTGTAGATCTCAGAGTCTATTAGGGATATAGATATAATTTCTTTTGACAGCATTTGCTATGTTTGCACGCAGATCAATATTGCTTAAAATTTTGGTTCGCCTCCTCAAATCGATAAATATCAAGTAACAAGCGTAATATTAAAGCTAGAGTTGCGAATTCTGGCATAGACACTAATGACTATAGTATTTATGATTCCTCATCAGATAAAAATTGTAAAAGTTAATCAAAAATTCAGCCTTCAGGATATTTTAGTATTTTTGCGGTATTATTTGGTATATTTTCTCTGACAATTATTGCAAGTTAGTTTCTTTTTTTCAGTAGTTTGCTTAATGTTCACTTTAAGGATTGACAAAATCTTTGATGGTAAAATTAAGCAGACTACTGAAGAATGCAACAAACTTGTAAAAAAAATATACCAAATAATACCACAAAAATACTAAAATATACAAAATTAATATTTTAATGATTTAGCTAAAGATTATTTAGATTATTATTGAGTAAACATTTGAAACTCATATTTTAGTACGACACTTTTTGAATTTCAATGATTCATGTAAAATCAATCAAATTAGAAATTCAACAATTCTATTCAAAACTTACATAAACAATCCATTCAACTACAGAAATAAAAAATTTGGTGTGTTACTTATCTTTATAAATTCTTTCAAGTACAATATTAATTCTATATATTGTATTTATACGAAATCTTAAGTATTCATTCAAAATTTTGTTTCTTATTACTGCCAATATTCTTTATAAGCTTTCTTCTCTCTGCATTCTTTCGAAATTTTAATTTTATAAATAAACATTTTTGCAAATATGCTTCACAAGTTTTCAGCTTTCTTCTTTTGTTGTAATTTACAATTTTCTAAATAAACTGAACTCAATAAAAGCAAGAAAACTTAGGAATTAAATTCCATTTATTTAACTTTTAAGCTTTTCCATGATTTGAGTCCTGAAGTTTTAGCCAATTTCATTTAGGAAACCGTCAGTGGCAAGTTGCGTCTGTTAGCTGTTGTTGCCACCACAGCAGAGAAGAGTGCAACGGGGGCCATAATCAACAACTGTGGATGCCGCCACCGTTTCATGGTGGTAAGGTGAGAAGCTGAAAGAGAAGGGGAGACTTGGCTGGGAAAGAAAAAAAAGTTGTTGTGGAGCCAACAGAGGAAGAAAAGAGAAGGAGTAGAGAGAGGAGGGGAGAGGGGAGGAGATGAGGGCAGCGCATGCAGATATATTTTGCGATCGGCAGCAGGCGCTATCATTATCTGACACAAAAATTTAATATAAATTATGTTGACATGTTGGCTTAAATATGCGACTGAAACTGGCAACTGGAAACTTTAGAGGAGAACACAGAAAGAGGGGGGGGGGGGGGGAAGGAGTGGGGAAATAATTGAGAGTGAGTTGAGATCAAAACTCCTAGCAGACTCTTTTAACACTAGAGTAGTTCGAATTCTGATGCCCGATCGAACAATAATTGCTAGCAAGACAGAAGGCAACAAACAACAACAAAATGAGACGACGCCAAAAAGAAATGAAATCGTATTCGTATTCGTATTCGTATTCGTATTCGAAATGTGAATCGATGCGAATGGATTCGAGACTTAAGAAGAGCGGCGACTGCGAATGGCAATCGCAATATCCGCGAATGAAGTCGTCATTAATATCGACTCGGGCCTGTCAATAACTTGACATCGCATCATCATTTTCTGCTTCTCTTTTTTTTTTGTTGTTGTCATCTTTTCTCTCTCTCTCTCGCTCTGTCTGTCTCTGTCTGTGACTGTCTCCAAGCGGCTCCTGGAACTCTTTTTGCGACTGCAGTTCTGCAACTCTCGATGTTGTTTTTCTTTCTTATTTTTCGATTTTTTTGTTAACTTTCAGACACTTTGCGGTACGAATTTTGACGCGCCCCAAGCCAAGGTCGAGCTGCCACGTGTTTTTCTTGTTGTTGCTGTTGTTGTTGTCTTTTGTGGCTGTTGTTGTCATTACTGCACTTTGCATAAGTTGAATGTTAATCACATTTCGACTGTGTCATTTTGAGTTTTCAATGTAATGCGCCTCTTGATGTTGATGTTGCCCAACTGACTTCACTTCAGTCCTTGTTTCGATGCTGTTGTTGTTGTTGCTGGCCACAGGCAACAACAGGCAACAGGCAACAGGACATCAATGCAATCGATCGCCAGCGATCTTTCGATTTTCGATTTTTGACCACACAAAATACAGAGAGCGACTGACAGCGCGACACTCAGTTATTATCATAAGTGCGAGTAAAAGTGCTTGAATTATAAGTGCATTCCTTTAAAAAAAACTAAAATACGTTTAAGTTTTCAAAATGAAACGAGCAACATTAAAAAGCAATTTTCATTTCACTTTTCATTTCATTTGAAGATCAATGAGAATAAATACATCGTTTGTTTCTAGCTAAAACATTAAATGTTATTTGCAGTCTATGTTTTATTAGTAATAATAATAATATACTTAGCTTAGTCAAGCGATTCATCTTTAGATCTGTTTGGGGGACTATGCGATCGATTTGTTGTTATTTACATTATATTTTCTTTATTTGAATCAGTGTAAGTGGAAAGAGAAAAACTTTTGGTTTTTTGACACACTTTTATTTGTCAAAATTCCTTTTAAAATAAGAACTCTATTCTAATCTCCTTAATAATGTCTTGTTATGTAATTTGCGCCATTACACATCATAAATTGTAAGAAAATATTCCTATATAAGTTATTTATTTTCTTCCCAAATAATATTGTATAACAATGGGCTTTCTTTCTAAATAATGTATTATTATATATTACTTATTAAATACTAAATGTAATTATAAAGTAAATATAGTACTAGTTGCTTTATTTAATATTTATAATTAAATAATTTAAGGTTATATTTGATAAACTCTGATGTAGGTAGTATTTTTCTTTCTCAATTTTATACCTGTTACCCATAGAAAGGAAGACTATTATAACCTTATGCCTGCTGGATATATGTATATGTGTAATTAAGAAATACGTTTGTATAGCATGTATAGCAAAAAAAAGCCAACTGCAGTCAGATCTTAGTTGCTTTGGCTGGCAATATCTTGTGCTATTTTGGTTGTATATTTCTTATGTAGTACAATATTTATATACCTTTGGTATATTTTAGTATTTTCTACGACATATTCTCGGTGTTTTATAAAATGCAATGTGGAATACTTTGTGCTTCTTTAAATTTGTATAATATCATTATACCCAAAATAGTTTTTGGTATATCTTAGTAATGTTTTTGGTATATCTGTTTGGTGTAAGTTTTGTTTATTGAAAACAGGTAGTAAACATCTCAGAGTTGAGCACACCCTATTAGTATTTTTACGGTATTCTTTTGGCTGTTTTCAATGTAGTACCTAAGACTACATATGGTATATCGATATTGTTACCATATGTACCTTAGAATCTAATAATCATCTTTTTAATGTTCATAAAAAGTCAGATATAAATCTGCAGCTCAATGTCTTGTCTTAAACTTTTCATTTCTCTCTCCCATCTGTCTCTTTTTCCTTTTGTGTGTGTGTTTCTCTTTCCTCTTGTTGATGATCGAATTGTTGACATCTCGACTGTCAACTGTTCATGGCCATCAAATTGCCGCCTGGTTGATGCTCACTTGAAAGCGCAAAAGCCGCAAAAGTCCAGCAAACAAACTTCTCAAAAGCGACACCACAGAGTGACACCCACTCGCAAGAGAGAGAGAGAGAGAAAGAGATGGGATGAGAGTGAGATAGAAAGAGGAGCAACAGCTTGAACCTGATTTATGTGCGCCTGTCAGCGGCTGCTACGAAAGCGACTTCTAAGGTGCGCATTTTGACGCCGCTGCCAATTCTATTGGCCTCAGCATTCGCAATGATATTTATGGCCAACGAGAGAGTAGAAAGAGAGAGAGAGAGAGTGGTGGAGAAAGAGAAGAAGAAGAAGAGGGTTTGCTGGCGATTTTTGATTAATTGTAATGCGAGAACTTTGATTAATTGCGGCCACGTTGCGGCCCCAACATAACAATTTGTTTTCGCATTGCATTAAATCAACGAACAGAGCAGAGCAATGTCGAGGCTTCTTCACATCGATCGAGAGACGTCTCTTGTGTGTTTGTGTGTGTGTGTGATTGTATGGCCAACACCTTGTGGCAGCAGCCTCGCAGTCTCGCTGTCTCAATGCTATCGATGCTGCAATACATATATCGATAGTATTTATGAGTTGTTTGCCTGAATTTATGAATGGCCCCCAAAAAAACAAAAAAAATATCCAGCTTCGCTTCTCGGCAATTATGCAAAAACTTGTCAAATACTGCGACCAGAGCAGACGGGTGCAGCGGGGGGCAGGGGGGCGTGCCTGCTGTGACTATCAACGAATTATAATCAACAACATATAATGACAACAACAACACACGATGACGAAAAAAAAAAATTACCAAACGAAAATTGTACCAGTTTTTCGTTATTCGGCCAGCAATTTACATGTCTTGCAAGCAGCGTCTTTCCCCCTCCCCCCTCCCCCCTCGATGCCGACGCCCTTTGTTGCCACACTGTCTTCATCCTCTTCAACAAAACCAATCAACGCGTCTGTCAGTCGCAAGTTGCAAGTCGCAAGTCGCTTATCGGTAGCCGCGCTGAAATCAGCTTCTGGCACATCACGATCACGTTGCGGTAACCCTGTTGCGCCCCCCTTCCCCTCTCCCTCTTTGTCCTTTCTCTTGACTGTGTGTGTGTGTGCCTCCCCCTTTGGTCTATATTTGCCAGCCAGTGGCCGAGCCTTTGGCGATCCGTGCTCGTTGCTCCTGTCACAATTACAACGGCAAGTGCAGCAGACTAATGACAACCACGACGATGACGACGACGACGACGACGACGGTGGCAGTTGCCACCACGGCACAGTGGGGCAAAAGCAACCTAAACAAACCCACAAAATAAAGTAGAGTATTACTCTAAGGCTTTTTCGATTTTATTAAAGCATGTTTTCGAATGACTTTTATGCACTAAAACTCCTTCGCTTTGTTGTCTGCTAATGTGTCTACTCGACTGTTAAATATGCGATACACACTTTGAACAAAATCATATTTTACAGATATACCGCAAAAAAATACTCAAATATACCAAACCCTATATTTGGTATATTGATACAGTACTGCATTTAATAAAAGCAAATCAGTGCGGTATTATTCTTGAAATTTCCCAATTCATGCACCGCAAAAATACTGAAATAAACCAAAGGCTGTTTGATATACTACATTTAAAATATAAGCCCATACTACATATACTAAAGTATTTCTTAACTATGTTAACTTCTACATTTCTTATCCGATGGCAACTAAATTGTCAGAAATCAAAAAGGATTGAATTATAAGTGTATATGCAGGGCTGTGAGATATTCGTTGCATATTTTGAATAAAAGAGAAACACAGCGCGGAATTGTTTATAATACCGCAAAAATACTTAAAATATACTGATGGCTATATTTGATATATTGAGGTTAGAGTACATTCTTAATATAAAATGTACAATGTATAAATTAGTATGAATGTACAAAATATGTGTGGTATATTGATATAATACTACATTTAAAATATGCCTTTAGTTCAAAATATACCACACAGACGGATAGTGCTATATTGTCTCTGCTGTTGAAGCTGATCAAGAATATATATTCTTTCTAGGATCGGAGATTCCTCCATTTTCCTGTCATCAACATTTCCTGGGCCACAAAATTCTCGACTGTGATATACTTGCTACCCTTATTAAAGTAAACCAGTGCAGTATTGTTCTTAAACTATTCATTTAATATATTGCAAAAATACTAAAATATATCTAAGGAGGCATATTGACATAGCACTACATTTAAAATATACCAAAGTGTTGTACAGTAAAAATACTAAACTATACCGATGGCTACACTTGGTGTATTTTAAAAGTAACACCGAATCTCATTAATAGTGAATATCTCACAGTCGAGCACACTCGCTTTCTTAGTTATTGTAATTCTATGATCAAATTATGTGCACAATCAATGAATATAAATATGTATGAACATAAATACAATGATTTAAAATATAATATTACTTTAATTGCAATAATAGTTGCAATTGGTAGCAGCAACAAAAATGCATTAAAAAATACGTATTTTATATCAAGTTGCAAACAACAAGTTTAGCATATTGCAGCTATTTTTGCCCACTGTGCGGCGTTGGCTGAGGCAAGTTGACACGGAAACTTGATATGGCACACACGCGTCTTGGCCCGCGACTTGACTTGACTTGGCTTGGCTTGCTTCAGCTTGACTTGACTTGGCTTGGCTTCAACTTGGACGCAGAGTTGGACTCAGAGTTGGAGTTGGAGTTGGAGTTGATCGTCTGGCCTGTGGCGTGCGCGTGCAGCGCAATTAACTTTGTTGTAAGGCAACCAGGCAGCACTTTGACATTGACTGGCTGCCCCTGCCACTGTTCACTTTACACTGGTTTTTCTTTTTTTTTTTTGTTGTATCAAAGTGTGGAAGAGACTGCGACTGAGACTGAGACTTGGGGCGCACGGCGACAATTTCACCTGTTGCAACGTGCAGCGCGCTGACACAGTAACTTATATTATTTGCATGCCACATGCAGCAGCGGCAGCGGCAGCAGACTCTTCGCTCTCTGCTGTGATGTGTTGTTGATGCCAACTGGTTTTTTTTTTTTTGTTTTTTGGGAGTTGTCAGCGAGCAAAATGATGGCGTAATGAGCCGTAACCGTAGCCCTCATAGTCGGTTGCACGTTGCCCGTTGCCTGCCACGTGCAATGACAACAAAGTGGGCTGTGCCCCCGGGTCAGTGGCTAATTAGAGCACAACATTATAGTCAGCGATGAGGCGAGGCGAGGCAAGAGTAGTGTATAGTTCAGCTCTCGATAACTAGATCGCCCGCTGTGTGCGAGTTCAGCCCTGAAGTGAGCCCCAGCTAATCCTTATTGAGTCTAGCCTAGAACAACTATTCTAGCTTTTTTCAAGCTAACTCTAAATCGAAGCCGGTGATGTTTGGCAAACACATTTGCAGCTGACTTTAAAATTATATTTTACACCAATTTTTATACTACCGATTTATGATAAATATAATAACAACTACTTTATTTATGATTACTGAAAATTTGTTTGCAATTAGCTAAAATTTGTAGATCTTATTTAAGAAATACTTTTGTGTTTAGGAAATACTACAATCGGGTTTGGCTGCTGGTATATTTTGCACTTTATGGTATACGTTGAATATAGAGTTACTATACCCATATACCAAACATAGTCGTTGGTATATTTTAGTATTTTTTCGATTTATCAATTTGGTACATTATAAGGATAATACATCATGATTTAGTATATTGTACACTCTATGGTATATTTTGAATATAGTACTGAATCAATATACCAAACATAGCCGTTGTTATATTTTAGTATTTTTTTTATATATTAATTTGGTATATTATATGGATAATACCTCATCTAGCACTAAATTAATATACCAAGCATGGTATTTTAGTATTTTTTTTCATTCGATATATTAATTTGGTATATTATAAGGATAATACTTTACCAGCTAGTATATTGTGCACTCTTTGCTATGTTTTGCATGTAGTACTATATCAATGTACCAAATATAATCTTTGGTATACTTTTAGTACTTATGGATATATTAATTTGGTATATTATAAGGATAATACCTCGCCATCTGGAATATTTGTACACAAAAACATACCATCGTTTTTGTGGTACTATATCAAAATACCAAATATGTTCGTTGGTATATTTTTAGTATTTTTGTGGTATATTTGAAAATTGATACCGCTCAATCTTGATTTTATGCACAATAGAAAGCAAGTATCTCAAAGTCCAGCACACTTTAACTTTCTTACTTGTCATTTCTAAGTTGGCTGCTTCGTTGCATTGAAATCTTTTATATCTTTAATATATATATATGTTTATGCTATGCTTATGTAGAAAAAGGATTAATTATTTTATTGCTATTTCTTTGGTCAACTCATAAATCTTCAACACACATAATAACTAAAATTAAAAATATATCGCTAACATAATATAACGCTAACTTTTTGGCTGCTACTTTAATGGATCACAACGAAATCTAGCTGAATTTCCAGCTGAAGTTGCTGCTTGCTGCTGCCTGATCACACCTGTCTGTTAGCTACTTCTTAATGAACCCTGAGCTCTGCTTCTTGCTAGCAAAATGACCCACACTGACCTCGCCTCTCTTGCCAATTAAATGTGGGTCAGTCAGCATTGCAATTAATATTTGCAGCTTAGCACATCATTAGAAGCAGCAACAAGCCAACAGACAGACGGACAAACAGACAGACAGACGGACAGCTATGTTGCATGCCCCTCAATGAGCCGATTGCGTGCATCTCTCTGTTGCTGTCTTTGTCTTTGATTTGATTCTCTTCCTTGCTCATGTCTCTGCCGTTGCTGTTGCCATTGCGTCAGTCTTAACTGATTCTCATTGATTAATTGCCATCATTAGCATATGGAAAGGACAACGCCATGATTGATATGATATGGCAACTTAGTGTACGAACACTCGACTCTCGACTCCCCAAATATGGTGAGGAGACCACACAACGTGGCAGCAGCAACAAGGCAGCAGCAACGTTGCTGCAACGCGGAATGCGGCTCTCTTAATGTGGCCGCCTTAAAAGGTCTTTTGGCCAGTCAGCAGCAGCCACAAAGACAACAAGTGTAGCGCCAACTTTGCAGCTTAGAGAACGCACGCAAAGCAGTGCAGTGTGACAGAGAGAGAGAGAGGGAAGGGGGGATAGAGAGGGAAAGGGAGTTGAGTACTGGGGCCAAGACCGAGCGCTAATTGTTAACAAATTGTGGGCCCAAGCAATTGTATCCTTTGTGTTTCCCCTTCGGCCAAATGCCAACGACACGCAACGAGACGATGACTTTGACTCTGACTTCGATGCTGCACCTGAAGCTGCAACTGCAACCGACCTCCAGAAAGGGTAGAGGAGGGTAAGGAAGGGGCAACAAGTCGCACGCAATCCGCGCGTAACTGAAAATCCATTACAAGCGGGTCACGACACGCCACCAAACAATCCAGGCAACGAACTTGCAACTTCAACTGCAACAAAATTGTGGCAGCAACAACGTACAAACAAAAAAACAGTAGCCAACGTTCTGTCTCCGCTTACGCTGCAATCTCTCGGCTCAATTTGCGGCGGCGGCTTTTGCGACTTTTATTAGACGCGCACAGCAACAAAATGTTGCAAGGTTCTTGCACCACACACATCTCAAAGAATTCAAGCATTTTGAAGTGCAGTTTGCGAAAGCAATAAAAATTTGAAGACATTTATTTTCAATGTTCATTATTTGCTTGCTTTATTTTTCCAAAATTTATATATTATTTCAATATATTGGTGAGCATATACAGATATGAACTTTGAAATGGCAGTGCTTACGACCTAAACGTTTTAAATGGAAAAGAAGAATTATAAACGCAACTTCGAAACAAAATTTAGTTATAACAGCTTAGTATATATTGATTTTTAAATAATAAGAAAATGTTTTCATTATAGGTAGCTCAATTTAATCAACTTATTCGCTTTAGTTCGATTGTAACAATTCCATCTTGGGTCAACTTAAATATAAATATACAAATACAATAATAATTATTATATCAAGCTTTAAATTATAAAGATTAATCAAATAGATATGCGCATATGCATGTTAAACTAAACCAACTAGTAAAACCATAATTACTAACTAAAGTCTTTATGATTCACTAAATTTTGATTAGATAAAAATATTGTAAGTGATTTAAGAAGAAATGTTGTATGGCAAACAAACATTTGGCTGTCGCAGTCGGACTTTGATTGTTTTGGTTGACAGCAGTCTAGCATATTTTGTTTATCTTTGGTATATTTCTAATGTAATATTATATCGATATACCAAATATACCCTTTGGTATATGACAATTATAATACTGCAAAGTTTTGCTTTTATTGCGAGTTTCTCATAGCTTGTTATTCTTAAAAATATACCACAAAATACTAAAATATACTGAAAGCGTCATATATTAGGGGATATCTCATAGTTTAGCACACTCGCCTGCAGCTTGGTATTCCTCAATACATAACAAGTTAATTTACTGCAAAAATACTAATATATACCGAAAGCATCATATGTATATATTAAAAACACACCAAATTATTATACCGCAAAAATACTAAAATAGTACCGAAAATGTCGTATATTGGCTTACGAGCTGTAGCTTCTTGTTTTTTTTTTTAATATACCAAATTAAAATACTGATGAAAATACTAAAATATACCGAAAACTTTATCATATTCAAGCACACTCGACTGCAGCTTTATATTCGTTAAAATTTACCAAAATATTATACTGTATAAATATACAAAAATATACCAAAAGCTTCATAAATTATCGTCACTATTATTGTGCATAATTGCAAATTAAATTAAGAAGAGCTTGCTTATTTAATTTGTGTTTTATATGCTATACAATTTTGCTTACTCGATGATGATGGTTATATAATATGTACATATGTTCATATGTTGTCTGTCTATAAAATATTTTTATATTGTACATCATTAGTATTATGTGTTGTGGAAATGTCAAGTGGCTTAATTTGCCATTTGCGAGTCATATTTATAGGCAAGATCAATTCGTTATTTCACTCATAAAACATCAACTACAATTCAAATTTCTTGATGAACTGATTAATTGCCAATTGCAATTGGCTTTCTTGGCTTCTTCATCGGCAGCACATGCAAATGACTTCCTTAAGAGCGTTGTGCTGTGCTCTAATTAAACTTCGATACGCTTCATGATGATTGTCAAGTTCCGTTCCGCTTTTTTTCAGTTTTTTTTTGCAATTGCTTATTAAGAACAAAAAAAAAACGAGTTGTTTGCTTACAATGTAAGTCAAGTTCTGCGAGAGAAGAGAGATTGGATAGTGCCTAATTTCTCTGTTCAGTCTTTTGACTCTCTTTTCAATTTCGTTTTGGCGCATTTTCACGTTTCCATTTATAGTGATGTGTGTGTGTGCAGCTTGAGTTTGCAGTTTGCAGTTTAAAAGTTGAGCTAATTGGCCGCCTATAGGTCGCAAGTAAGTATGTTATCAATGGCTAGATTGCCGCCCCATAATCTGCGACCATCATCATCAAGTAGCTGCTGCTGTTGCACTTGCTGCTGGCTGCTGGCTACCGATCATCGTCAATAACTTTCCATCGAAGAGTTTCAATTTCAATATTTTTTTAAACGCGCAGTGGCAATTGCATCGATCGCTGCGATCCATCCATCGATCGCTGGGTAAAAGTGAATAACTACCTGTTTTTTTTTTCTGTCTGTCTTTCCCTCGCTTTCTGGGATGATCAACTGGAGTCTCCCTGTCATTTTTTTGTTTCTTACTTTGTTTTTTTGGTTTTGGTTTTTGTGTTTTGCCTTCGGCCCCATTGGAAATTCATTTTCACTCTGGGCGCAGCCGCAAGGCAACTTCATCATCAACTTAATACGTTCGACTTCGACTTCGTCATCATCATCGTCATCATTCAGATGATGTTCGACCGCAGGCAAAAGTGTGCTCCAGTTTAATTGAAAGCGGTTTTTTGTGTAACGGCCTTGATGACCAACAACAACAACAACAGCAACTACAACAACTCGTCCATGGCATGCTTCCAGTTCCATGAGGTGTGAGGCTTTATCGCAGAGCCCCAAATAAATATGCACTAGTTACACACGCCAAAAGAGCTTAATAACACTTCGCTCATGTTCGCAACAGGCAACTGGGGCGAAAAGTTGTCAATAATACACATCTCACATCTGTTACGCAGACTGACAGATATCAATGCTTACAACTCGATTAACTTAGCTTGCTATGATTTTATTTTGATTTTGGTATTTGTATGAAAAGAAATTGCAATTATTGCTTAAATGACAACAAGTGTCAAAGGTCTATGAAATTGTTAATTTGATTTATTTAATAACATTAATATAAAATAAATACTCATAGCAAATGGTAATATATAAATAATTTAAACTTGAGAATAGAATGCGAATAGTTTAGCATTATTATAAGTCAGTCTGTCTGTCTGTGCTTGTCCGATTTTGTGCTCGTTTCAATTGAAATGCTTAGATTAATCACTGAGGCAGCATATGTAAGAAGATTCCTTTCTTTGAATTCTACACTATTCCACAAAATGATTGCTCATTGATTTACATATCTCGATCTGAAGCAATTACACTGAGCAAAGATCACTTTCTTAAGTCCAGAACATTCATTTTAACTAAAGTCTTTATCTTTTGCTGAAAATTTGTTGCGGTCGAATTGACATGATGTGGGATATAAATTTAAAATAGTATATTTTTATAATGTACGTAAGTCTTTTTTTAGTATTAATATTGACTTTTTTTTTTTAATTTAGGTGGCATATTTTTATTTAATGGTTTATTTTTATTATAATTTTAGTCTTTTTTAGTGCATGTAGAATTTTTTAGTATTAATTTAGTATATTTTAAGAGAAATCTCGATTTAGTTGGTATATGTTTTACGCTATGGTATATTTTGTATGTGATTTTAGCATTTTAGTATATTTAGTATTTTTGTAGTATTAATTCGGTATATTCTGTCGCCATGTTATTTACTCTATGGTATATTTTTAATGTATCTGTAGTATTTTTTGCTATATGTTAACGCTAAGGCATATTTTGTATGTAATTTTGGTAAAATATATTTTGTATTATTTCGGTATATTTTAATAATAATAATAATATCTTAAATGGTATATTATTCACTCTATGGTATAAAATGAATGTAATTTAAGTATTTTTTATTATATACAGCATCTTTGTTAGTATTAGTTTAGTATATAGCATAGTAGTATTAGTATTTAGCATAGCTGGCATATCTTTAAAGGAAGTTTAGTATTTTTAGTTTATATAGTATTTTTGTTAGTATTATTTCGATCAAATTTGAGCAGTTATTCTTCTCGCATGTTTCAAGTTTATCAATTGTTGGCAACAATCTTTATTAACCTGTGAAATATTTGAAATATTTTGCAAATAATTCCAATGCAAATTCAACTCACAGCACATAAAGTAGTCAAGTTGGCCTTATCGCCGCTTTCTTACTTGTTGCTTTACATTGATTGCATTGACGAAATGGAAATTTGTCAATTCTCACCTGTCAGCTGAGAGATCCGAGCCAGACCCTCACATATTTGTGGTCTTGGTGCCAGCTACTAAATTGAACTGAACTGAATTAAATGTATATTTTGCTGAGAGTCTGAGCTTTTTTTTCTTTGTTGCGGCTTTTTTGCAGACTTTCAATTTTCGAATGCGGTTGACCCAAAGCCAAGGTCGCAAGCAGCTGAACGCTGAAAGGGTAGGGAAAGTAGAAGAGAAGAGTAGAGGAAAGGAAAGGGGAAGAGAAAAAATGGGCATGAAAAGTCTTTAAGATAAGTTGCGAGTTGCGTTTCGAAAAAAAAAACAACTCAATTGCAATTCAATCACCGGCAGCAACAGTTTCAATTCGTTTATCAATGGGTTTTATCGTGTCGCCGAGTACAAGAATAACCTTTTAATTAAACCATGCAACAGTTATTGCCCGGGGCGACAACGATAACAAAATCGTTTGACGCTCCTCGCTCTCATCTCAGCTCGTTCACGCGTGTTTCTCATATCGGAAACTCAACTCAACCCAAACCCAAACCCAACTCGATTCGACTCGACCGAAGCGAATCTGCGTCTGAGACCGATTTGAAGTCCGTCCTATCCGCATTTCATATCCGACTTTGGGCTATGCCACATTTTATCGTCTCTCTCTTGACCACGACGTTGATTGTCGCACGCAGCGTTTGCCTCGCGTTGCACGTTGCACGTTGCACTTGCGTTTTTATCAATGAACGATTGAGCCAAAGGTAACCCTAACTCTCAACCCTAAACCCAAACTCAAACCCAAAACCAAACACAAACCTAAAACCTCGAAACTACAGCGAACAAAAATAAGATGAGTATATAAAACGCTCTCATGAATGAATGAAACTGTTGCCTTCTGGCAATTGGCAAGCGATTAGATTGCGACTGCGTTTTGATGCCCACTAAATAGAGAAAGCAGAAAGCGGGTAGAACTGACTACAGACTAGAGACTTCTTACTAGAGAAATCCGAACTTCAAAAGCAAAGTAATGGACTAAGGTTGTGTTAAGTGCAATGTATAAATGGATATAATATTATACTTCTCTTTCAATATTGAAACGTGTTTACAGTTTAGCTGCTTAAATTGCTTATTGATTTTGATAATATGGATACAATATAATACTTCTCTTTTAAAATTGAAACGGGATTAAATTATTTATTGATTTTGATAATATATATATATATATATATATATATATATATATATATATAATATAATACTCCTCTTTTAATATTGCAACGTGATTATCTGCTGCGTTTAGCTGAAATTCTTTATTGATTTTCACTTTTTAATACTAAAAAGCTGTCAAAGATTTTGCTGCTTAAATTTGTTATTAATGTAAATAATATTATAACAGATTGTAGATTAATACAACATTTTTATTTTATATATTTTTAGTAACAATGTTTTGTGAAATAAGCTGATGGATTGCGCAGCAGTCGAAATCAAGTAAGTGTAATACAAATGAATGCATAATTGAATAGTCAAATATAATTTAAATTACATAAAATAAATTTATATAATTTAGTTTTAGTAAATCAAACTATAGACAAACTAATAACGAATTAAGAAGAGTAACTAATTGAAGTATGATTGGAATAATAATATTTTACTCTATAAGCGAAGCAAAGAAAAATCTTCAGCTTTAAGAGACATTTTTTTTAATTTCGTTTTTAGTATAAATGTTGATTTAATATCAAAGCTTATGCGCTAATGAGAAAAGCGTTTTTATAATGGTTATTTTCATTACTGAATTTAATTAAAGTCTTCTAAGATTAAGAGAAGAACGTATAATTTAAATATGAAAAACTAGCATTTAAATGCATTTGCTGTTAGTCGAAGAAATACTTCATGCGAACCAATTGAAGTTGATCTAATAATATGAGAAATTATATATATAGGGTAGAAGAGCAGTCATTGCTTGTCATTGAGATTGAGGCAAGTGCATTAGTTGCTGTTGCACAGCTGCATTCGATTTGATGATCGAATGGCAAAATAAGGCAGGCAGAACTGAAGAGTCGAAGGGCAGAGACAGAGGCAGAGGCGGAGGCAGAGGATCTACCTGAAAGATACACACGCGTATCAATGGCCAAGATACAATTGTATCTCATACACATCATGTGTGTGTGTGTGTGTTGCTTGGACACACGCGACACACTTGCCCAGCCACAAAAAAAATTCGACTATCAGCAGCATTATTTTTTTTATGCGCTTGCCACCAACAACGCAACGTGTAGAACTCTTCTTCTTCTTGCAATGCAATGCAAACAATTTTTCTTAGTTGTCCTTTGATGTTTTTTTTGGTTGTTGTTGTTGGTTTCATTAAAGCGGCATAAAATGTCATGTCAATCAAGATAGTTTTCGCAAAACTGAATTGAGCGATTAAAATGCGCTTTCTTTTTGTTGTTTTTACAGCTTCTTTTATGCACAATGCCATTAATGAGTATTCAGGTTTAATTTTTTTTGTTGTGTTTAACGCATTTCACGCCTTCACTTTTTTTTTTACCGCTGCCATCAAAATCAATTACAACTTAGTTAAAAGACGCATAAAAATTGTTTACGCGTCGCTTTTAATTGAAAAAAAAAACTGCAAATCTGTGCAATGGCGAGTCGAAAGACTTAAGCAACGAACTTGCCGACTGATGACTTAAGCAACGAACTTGTCACAGCGGGTCACAATTGTTGTTGTTGTTGTTGGTGTTGCCACGCCCCATAGCCAGCGCCCGCTGTTTGTTGGCGCCTTCAATTAAGTAGCTCTATTTAAAGCGGATGAGCTGCAATAACAACAACAGCGACAACAACGAGTCAAGCTGCTGCTGCTCAATCAAGAGCGGAAGCCATAAATGGCAGCTTGTTATTAACGCCGTCTAGCAGCAAATTAGCAAAAAGCAACAAAAAAAACGGCAAAACTGAAAACAAGCGCCAAAATCAGCGGCCAAAAGAACCGCAACAAACAAAAAAGAAAAAAAAATGCAACTAAAATCGAGCGCAAATACTCGCGATTTATTGCATTTGAATAAGCGAAAACCGTCACTAATGATAGTGCTCAAGCAGTTAGGGAAAGAGGGTAGAGAGGGGGGTAGAGAGGGGAGTAGAGAAGAGGGGAGTGCGGCAGGAGAAGGAGAAGAAAGAACTAAGCAGAACCTAAAGACTAACTCAATATTTGTTTAAGCTGCCTGAGAAGAGGGGAGCAGGTGAAGAGAGGGGCAGAGAAGGGGGAGAGAGGGAAGAGCTAAAAGAGAGGTGGAAGAACTAAGGAAAGGTGGAAGAACTAAGAAGAGATTGAAGAACTAAGGAGAGGTGGAAGAACTAAGAGTAAGAGTGAGAAGCAGCTAAAGACTATCTCAATATTTGTTTTAGCTGCCAGTCAATGAAAATTTCTATAATTTGCATGCGTGTTTTTTTTTTTGCTGCTGCTGCTGTTGCTGCTGTTCAGGATGCGCTCTAGAAGAGCGCTTTTAGAATCCTGGCGAGCGCTGCCCTATGTAAATCATGCCACAACACAAACCGCAAATTAGCCACACGTATTCCGACTGCCGACTGCCGACTTCTGCTGTCCAATTCCAGCGTACGTTTCTCGTTAACTCGATGCGATGTGTTGTTGCTGTTGGTTGCTGCTTAATGTTTTTCAATAAATTTTCAGACACGATTCGCGCGACTTGCACGTTTCGCGAGGCGGGGCGGGGCGGTGCGGTGCGGAGGGGTAAAGACGAGACGCGAATCGGAATCCGGCAGCTTCGAGACGCGTTAATAGAGCAAGTGTTGTTTTGCTCACTTTTGGCGTTAAGTGTTTCGCACAGCAGCCGCAGGGGCAAGGCAAGGGACAGTAGGGGAGGTGGGGAGGGGGGGACAACGGCAGTTCGTAATCAAAAAGTAAATAAATGCCGGCCGGCCAGCGAGTCTCTTTTTCTGAGCGCTGAGCTTGGCTTTCGCCTTGTTTGTTTTGCTTGTCTGTTTTTCCCCATTGCGAAAGTCACAAGGCAAGTGTGCCACGCCCACTATGCAGCACGCCCGCCCCGGTCGCCGGCATAAATCATGCACCTAAATGACGCTAAGAGTGACGGGGAGAGGGGGTGGTGTGGGGTTGTGGCAGACATCGCTCACAGGCAACTGTGCTGCAGAAGCAGTTTCCCCCTTTGTAATTATGTGTGAATTTTGGCACAACCAGCGCGATATCGTTTCTCCTCCCCCTCCCCCCCTTGCCCTTTCCGTTTGCAAGCCAACCCAGTTGCCACTTTAGTTCGTTTTCGTGGCGGGCGTGTGCATGCAAATGACTTTGGGATGCGGCGCCGACAGAGAGAGAGAGAAAGAGAGAAAGAGCCAACCACAACACAAAAAAATGCATTTAAATTCGCACAACAACAAAAAAACGAAACGAGTTTTTAGTGCTTTACAACGATGCTGCTGCCATCAGCAGTATTATGAATCAATATTCACATTTGAATGCGCGTGAGTACAGCAGCCATTCAGTTTGTGAGTGCCACTTAAAGCGATCGCCACAAAGTGCAAGATTTCATTGCGGGCCTTTTAAGTAGTTAGCGGCCTAAAAGTATGCTGCAATTTATGCTTGCAATGTAAGTGGCGCCAGATAGCGGCCATATGCGGTACTACAATACGAAGTAGATCGTGTAGCTAAAAGTAAGCTATGATAAATGAAACATAGCGTATATATAAAAACCTAAGAAAGATGTTTTTAGTATGCATTACTGACTACTATATTTACCAAAGTAAAATGATTTGATACTATTATTTAAATATATAAATTAACATTAAACAATAAGCAGAAATTCACAGCACAATCTATTTAGCATTTGAAGTTAAAAAATTCAATTTGACATGTGTAACAATAACCATAGAAATTGATTTTGAATGTTGCATCTATGATGTTTTAGTTTGGTTATATTATAGTTATTTATATATAAGTCAAAAGCCTCAGTAACGAAATCATTAAGGTATTTTTGATCATTGTGTGTAGCGCCAACTAGCGGCCATATTGAGTAACGCTGTTCTAAGTAGAGGGAGCAGCTAAAAGTATGCTATGAAAATATAAAGAACTTAGAAAGATAATTCCCATATTAATGTTTACCAAAAATAAATGAGTGATCTTATGCTATTATCGAGATATATATGTTAACATTAAAATGTGTATGCTTAGATGAACCGTTATGCAAAAAGAAGTTGTGAATTCAATTTGGAGCAGATAAATACTTTTTAGTATTTTGCGGCATATTAAATCAGTTTATTTTAAAAATATAATAATTGGTATATTTTGAGAGTAGTACTAATGAATATACCAAATGTAGCCCTTAGTATATTGTAGTATATTTGGTATATTTGGAAAGTAGTAATAAATCAATGTACCAAATGTAATCTTTAGTATATTTTTAGTATATTGCGGTGTATGTTTTGAATGTAGTACTATATCAAAATGCCAAATATGACCTTTAGTATTTTTATACGGTAAAGTAATTTGTTATATTTTAAAATTACTTGTTTTCCAATAACTCAGAGAATCAATGAATAAACTGGTAGCAACGATTATGACGAATTGAAATGAAAGAAGCAACAAGTTGTTTACAAAGATTTAATTTATTTATTTCTTACATGACTATAATGCAGATAAAATAGACAGCAGAAAAAAAAACAGAGTAATGAATAGTTGGCAATTCAAAAAAAAAAAAAATACTTTATGAGTGTGTGTGTGTGTGTGTGTGTGTGTGGGAGTGTTGTTTGTGTTTGTATGTGTGCATCAAGTAGAAACAGTGCTGAAGTGTGAAGGGAACAAAAGGGCGTCATCAGGACAGAGAAAATCCTCTTTAGTGTCGGGTTAAAGCAATTCATGGAGCGCTCTCTGCTCTGCTCTGCTCTGTCTCCATCTCTAGCCCTGATGATGATGATGCCACCAGCCAGATTGGCGGGCATTCACATAGCTCTTGAGCGCCTCCCGCTGCTGTGGCGCCTGTGGCTGATGTGTGGGAAAGAGATGCGGTCCGCTCGTCTCATAGTTGATGCCGTTGTGCTGATTGAACACATATGCCTTGGGCACATCGAGACCTCCGTTCGTCGAGGTCGAAACCGTTACGCTCGAGACAGGCGATTGTCCGCCAGCAGCCGAAACGGCGGGCAGATAGGTGCGAGGGGGCGGCGGCGATGGCGTCCAGCTGGTGGAGAGCTGTGGCTTCTGTGGGGCAAGCACTGCGGGACGATACGGTTTGTAGATGGGCGTGGCAACGGGTTGTTTGGGCAGCGAGACGGCATTCGAGGGTCCGTACGCATTGTTGCGCAGATCACAAACGGTATTCTCGATGAGGGCGCCCAGGGGTGCGGTATAGATGCGGAAATTGACGTCGCTGTAGTCGAGATCGGAGAGCAGAAAGACGGGCATGCGATCGGAGAGAACCCAAACGTTCTTGTGCTCATCGATCTTGACGTCGGCGGGGAAAACCAAACCGACATCATCGCGATCGACGATGCCATGGAATTGCGGTGTATACGGCATCGATGAGTGCCAACATCCGATCGCATTCTGATCAATCAGATTGAACAACTCAACGCCATCGTCGCTCATCACACGAGCCGTTGTATGCGCATTGCTGCCGCGCTCATCGAGGGCGATGAACTCATGGTAACTGTCCTCGGTGCGCGATTCGTCGCGCAGAATGCGTGTCGACACAGCGAACTGACGATGACTGGCCAAGGGGCTGAAGTACAAGGTGCGATAGCCATCGGAGCGAATGGGCGACAGCGCAATGCCAAAGATGCCCTCTTCGCCCCACTGGAAGTTCAGGCCGGCAATGTTGTAATCACCGCGCAGGGGATCGGGGAAGAAATAGGAGTGAGCGGAGAAACGCCACGATTTGTTCTGTTCCCACGAGTAGGCAATCAGACCGTAGCCCAATTCATCGGAGAAATAGGCGAAAGCATCGTCACAACTCTTGCCAATATCCACGGCGATGTTTGCGATAAACGTATTCGGGTTTGTGTCATCGCTGCGCAACTCATAGCGACGAATGCGTGTGTTGGTGGTCAAATCGAAGACATTCACCGCATAGGGACAGGGGTTCGTAGTCGTGTTTCCAATTCCCACGGTGCCGGTGTCGAGCACCCAAAGACGGCCGCATTCATCGACCTTAATGCGATACGCTGTCGTTATGCTGTTCGCGCAATCTCCGGCCGTATTGCTGCGCCAATCCGGATACGGTATTAGCTCTGGCGAGCCAGTCAAACTGTGATCCATATTGATGTAGGTCAGTGTGGCCGGAATGCCTGCAATTGCAAACATAGCAAATTAGTTAATTGAGTTGTGTAGACTTAATGTGCAAGTGCAAGCCATGTGCAATTATCGTCTGTTGTCATTAGACGGTAATTGCAAACACCGCTAAAAAGACAATGACTTCAGTTTAATTACATATTTTTGCATCATCATGATTAACTAACTAGCAAACAACTAAAAGCATAAAGTCAGTGTGCTGAGCGCATAGCAAACGAAGACAACAACGAAGACAGCAACCAATACTACGGTCGCAATAGCAGGCAAGACAGCAGCCAAGACATCAGACAAGTTGAGCCAAGACAACAGCTAAGACAACAGTAAAGAAAGCAGTCGAACCATTAGCCAAGACAACAGTAAAGAAAGCAGTCGAGACATTTGCCAAGGCAGCAGCCAAAGCAAAAACTAAGACAGCAACTAAGTCGACAAACTGTCTGACCGAGATGGAGCAAGCTTTTAAAGACATGCACAACACGACTGCCATCAACATAATTTACAAATGTTTCATATTTATATAACATATTCAACAGCAAACACAATAAACTAGGCAGCAGTCAGACAGCAGCCAAGACAACAGCCAAGCCAACAGCCAAGACAACAGTAAAGAAAGCAGTCGAACCATTAGCCAAGACAACAGCCAAGATAGCAGTCGAGACATTTACCAAGGCAGCAGCCAAAACAAAAACTAAGACAGCAACTAAGTCGACAAACTATGTTTGTCCGAGATGGACAAGCAAGCTTTTAAATACATGCACAACACGACTGCCATCAACATAATTTACAAATATTTCATATTTATATAACATATTCTTTGCACAATCTAAAACAACAGCAAACACAATAAATTAGGCAGCAGTAGGACAGCAGCCAAGCCACGACAAAAGTCAAAACAACAGTCGTCAGCAGCTAAGACAACAGCCAAAGCAGCAGCTAGGACAGCAACCAAGGCAAAAGTCTAGAGAGCAGCAAAGACAACAGCCCAGATAGCAGCCAAGACAACAGCCAAGACAACAGCCAAGACAGCAGCCAAGACAACAGCGAAGAGCAACGCCAAAGACAATTGTCAAAATATCAACACAAATAACAGTTACAAATAAATATCATCATCAGCACTATTAACTTCATGCTCAAAGTCTTCGTATTTGTCATGTTTGAGCCATGTTTAGCTTTGACTGCCGCATTTCCGCTCCAGTTGACGCGTTTTGCGGGCGTGCGACTCGCAGCAATTGCTGCCACCTGACTCTTGGCCAACTCTATAAACGGCTTGCATAGATCCCCTCCCCCCCTCCTCACAAACATCAAAGTGTGTTTACAATTCTTTCGTTGCGCTTTTATTGCACATTAGCTCCGACAATTTTGATTGTTCCTGCTGCTGCTGCTGCTGCAACTTGCTGACTGCATTTTGGCTTCATTAAGTCTCGATTACCAGCATAAGATACACATCGCTTGTGCTTGTGTTGTGTTGTGTTGTGTTGCCACGCTGTTTGCCGCCGTGGGGCGCAATTGATTACCAAGCTGTGCCATAATTATGCCACTTGATAGCCGTTTGGCAGCTGGTTTTGTAAATTGGTAGTGAAACATTGAATATCATACGTGGTATTCTACAATTTTAATGTTTAAACAAATATAATTACATGTATTTGTAAATACAATAACGATATTTTACATTAATCCAGATTGCTGCAAATAGGCTTGAAATTAATTGTGAATGACTTTAAGATTTTCTAATTTTATTTGAAATTCGTTTTTTAGATTTAAAATTTGAAATGTTTTTTAAAGAACATAAAAGAGTTTCTTCTCCATGGAATATATTGGATTTTTCTATACTAGCACTTCAGTTTCATAACCAAAAACTTGTAATATTATTTTGTATTAAAACTTAGAGTTAAAGACTTTATATTGATCCTTTTTATATGATCTATATAAAAATGGATGCTTTCACATTTTTAATCTTTATTCTTTAATATATAAACTTTAAACTCAAATATATAAAAGAATATTTCACGTTAATATATTTGCTTTGTATATAGTACTTGGTTTTCTTTCGATTTTTCTTTACTAGAAGTGAAGTTTGGTAATCAAAGACTTTACTTTGAATAGTTAAAGACTTAGAGTTTCTTTTTATTGGATTGCTGAAGATTTTTCTATACTAAAAGTGTAGTTTGGTTATCGAATTGAAAATAAGTTATTTATATATTCAACGCGAATCAATTTTTTTATTTGATGCAATTCAATGACAACTTCTGCAATCAATATTTCGGTTAAACTGTGAAATGAATTCAAAGAAATGCTTTATTCAACATGCAGTTTTCTCCAACTTTCCCAGTTGGTGGCAACAAGGTGGCATTTAAATGAATGTGATTGGCTAAAATTTTGATCCATTAGCTTGCTCAACTTCAGCACAAGTTGCATGACAGTTTCAATCAAACTCGTATCAAAGTTGAGCACACTAAGTGGATTTTTTATTTGCTTTTTGTTTGTTATTAGCGTAACGACTTGGCAGGCAATTAACTGAACTGGACGAGTATCTTAATCTGAACGCTAAGTGGAGGATCAGTTGTCCAACAAGCTGTATCCTGCATCCTGATTTCTCAATGAGCATTTGCTTTAATGATGGGTTTTGCGCTTAACGATCGAAAGCGTGGCAAATTTAACGTTGTTTTTTTCTTCTTCTATTTTTGGCATTGGATGCTTGTCAAGGCTGTCAAGCGAACAAGTGATCAAGTGATCAAGCGATCAAGTGATCAGGCGTTCAACTGGTTGCTGGCAATCTATTGAAATTCCCTGTTAAATGCATATTGCAGATATTTTGCCAGCACACAGCGCTCGCAATCTGCAAAACTTTTGTTCCGATTGCAACCTGTTGAGCGTTGCTCACATCTCTACACCAAAAAAAAAGCAAGTAAGAAAGCTACCGTTGAGTGTACTCGACTGTGAGATACTTGATTGTGGGTTGCTTGTCATAATAATATACCAAAATATACCATTATCAATATTTGGTATTTTTACTTGACTGTTAGATACTCGTCGTAATGGTGCGGTATAATTATACAAATATACCGAAAATATACCATAATCTATTTTTGGTATTTCGACTCTTGCTTTGAGATACTTGCCATTAGTTGGGGCATTATTATAACAATATATAACATTCATATACCAAATATACTAAATTATACCGTAATCAATATTTGTATTTTACTCGATTGTGAGATACCATAATAGTGCGATGTATTAATATAAAAATCTATCAAATAAATATACCAAAAACTTGAAAATATACCATAATTATTATTTCATATTTCACGTAACTGTAAAATACTCGCCGTAATAATGCGATATTATTATAAAAACATATCAAATGAATATACCAAAAAATACCATAATCAATATTTGATATTTCGATCAATAAAAAAAGCTTTAGATTACAAAATATACCAGATTTACAAACAGCCTTTTTTCTTGGCATATTAAATCGTTTGTTAAATAACTTCTTAAATTTTAATCGATCGATCATGAATGTAGATTGTGTATGAATTACGCTTTCTATTCGATTCTTCTCATCGATTTGCGGGGATTACATCGAAAACAAACTTGATCTGCATGATACTGATATATATATATGTATATGCCGCAGTCGATTTTAGATGTCTTGCTTGATAATCTGATATATTTTGTAATTTAGAGCTTATCTAAATACCAAATATTGCTTATAGTATATTTTAGAATTGTGTAGGTATATTTATTAATACATTAATTAATTCGGTATATCTCATTTAATACCGCATTATTTTACAGTTCATAACTTTTGAAATGTGGAAATGTCAAATTTTGATTAAATTAGATTTAGAATTTTTATACAATAATAATACCGCAGTATTTAACAGTCGATCACACTCGAATGACGAAATATTGTTTATGGAATATTTGAATATTGTTGGTATATTCTTATAGTATATTTTTATAATACCGCACAGACACTTGGCTGATGATACCCGTTTAACTTGTGGTGGAAATGGAATGTTGGAAAAACACGCGGTGGCACATTAAATAAATCATTAACAACGCTTAGCGCATTTGCAAATTGTGAGTGTAAGTGTGAGTGTGAGTGTGAGTGAGTGTATGAATGTGTTTTGGGTTGGTGAAAAATGGAAATGGCCAATGAATTTAGCGAAAACATTCATGAAACAAGCATTCAAACTTCAGAGCAAACAACCAGTTTGTCAAATGAAATCAAATAAAGCAGCACATTAAAAGCTAAGCTCTGAACGCTGGCGATCGATCGATTTGTAATTCAATTGCTTTTGGTCAATTGCAATTGCAAATGACATGACAGACAATTTGTGGCGACTTTGGCTTATTTATTTTTGTAAATAATGTGAGAACCGCGCAAACATTATTCAAAAAATCTGTCGTGTCGCATAAAAATCACAATAAACTTAAAAATCTATAATATCTGTATATTATTGATACATTGATACACATTTGATTGAGTACAACTTGTCAATTGTTTGTTTGTTGCAATTATGAGTTTTACTTTTGATTAGCTAATTGATCTCTCTGTTGTTGTTGTGGCTTTTGTGACTTTCGCTCTTTCGCTTCCATTGAAGCGAGAGATCATTGATTGCTATGTTGTGGCTTTTTTTGTTTATTTTTTTTTTAGCCCTCTACTTATTACTCGACTCTCGACCTTCTGGGCCTAGCGGATATTAATGCAGACATTGGCATTCCAATTTTTTTGTTTCATTTGTTTTTTGTGGGCATTTTGTTTGCCATTCTTGAAAGTAGCCAAGGCCTAGGCTGGAAAGTTACTCAGGGATTAGCCCAAAAAAAAAATTGAAAATGTAAAGTGCTGTCGATTTGAGATAAAACAAAGATTAATTGCTGTTTAATACAACTTTTTGAGACTCAAATTTAGGCAGTTAACAATTCAAATTCAGGTTAAAAAGCAATTTAGCTAACTTGATAATGTTGTCCTCAGTATTTGAAGAGAAATTAAGTATTTTTGAAAATATTTATAAATATTTTAAACAATGTACATCAAATGAATATGAAATAAAATATTTGTAAAATAAATTTTTTCCTATTTAAATTTTCAGCAGTTTTTTATATTTTGAAAATAAGTTTCTTCTATACCAAATTTTTGGCAGTTTTTCAAATTGATTTTTTTTGTTCTATTTACATTTTAAATATTTGTAAAAACTTTGTTTTGCTATTTAAGTTATCAGCAGTTACAATATTCTAAAATAACTTTTTTTGGGTTTACAATTTCTAAGCAGTTTACAATATTTGTAAAAAGATTTTTTTCTTTTTAAAATTTTCTGCATTTTACAATATTTTTTACTTTTTTTTAACTTTGAGCAGCTTACTATATTTTAAAATACTTTCTTTTCATCGAAAACATTCAACAGTTTACAATATTCATAAATTAAATTTTCCTCTTTAAATTTTTAGCAATTTAAAACATTTTAAACACCTTAAACTAATATGAGGTTTGGCTAAAACATAAACATTTCTTTTACCTGTGTTGTTATAGTACTATTTTGTTCTTACTGTACTGGTTCGATACTTAAATAAAGAAGCTTTAATTAAAAAAAAAAAAAAAAAAAAAAAAAAAAATTTAAAACATTTTTGAAATATCTTTTTTTTCCATTTATAGTTTCAGCAACCTCAATGAATAGAATTTATTCACGAAGCGGAAGTTTGACTCATGTTAGGTAAGTAATGAGTAATAAATTTTGAATAATTTAAACAAAGTCTGCACTACTTTTGCTTGTTTAATGCCTTCGATATCGATTAGTTTAATTGATGATTTGCATTTTGAATAATTGCAATGCAAATATTTTTATTTTTATTGCCAACTCCCTTGACCACACAGAACAGAATAGAATAGCAGAAGAGGTTAAGCCAACATTCGAAGTCAAGCTCGAACATTCGAATACGAATACGAATATGAATATGAATACGAATACGAGTATTCACACTCGTTGCACTCGAAATGCAACTCTCACTTTGCCAGCAAACGCGATACGCGATTTATATTTAATTTTGTTTTTTTTCGTTTATTTGTTTTGCGCATTTGTAACGGTAAAGCTATAGTCAAGGCTGTGGAGAAGCCTTCACAATTGGCACTTGTTATTTATTTCATTATTTATCGGTTCATTTCGTACTGTTGATGAAGAACCAAAATCAAAATCAAAACCAAACTCAATGCCGCATTCATTCATTCATTTAGACACTTTGCTTTTGATTTCAAATGTTCAATTCAATTTTTTTGCTACAAATTTGTTTTATATTTTAAGGAAATTCTACTGCTGTGATTATTTTTTTGTGGTTTTTAATTGTAGTTATTTTATTGGCTTTTCCATGTTGTTTAAATTATTGTTTAGTAGAAGAAATGTTTCACAATTACTTTAAAAACAAAAAATACTAAAGCTTTTTTATTTTCATAAATATTTGTTTACAAAATTTAACAATTTTATTTAACAAAAATAATAATTTGAGGAAATAGTTTCTCATATATTTCATATGAACTACAAAAATTAGTTTTCTGAAATAAACTCAAATCAAAATAGTTTAAAAATACACTTTAAAGATCACTTTCTTATATAAATCTGTTATTTAAATTTTAAATTTAAATAATTTCGAGGCACAGTTTGAGAAACACTTAATTTGTTGTGATGAATTACAAAATCAGAAAATTTAAGAAATTCATAAAAATATACTAAATGAATATACCAAAAAATACAAAAATATACCATAAGCAATATATTGTATTATACTCGACTCGCTATAATAATGCGTTATTACTATACAACTATAATATGAAATAAATATACCAAAAATACTAAAATATACCATAATCAATATTTGGTATTTCACAGAACTAAAATATAATTCAAGTATTGAGTAGAAAAAGCTTTAATAGCATTTAGAAAATACTAAAAATATACCAAATATTGGTAAATACCAAATATACCAAATCAATATTTGGTATTTCACTACAATAAAATATAATTAAAAGCTTGAATAGACGGAAAAATCGAAATGAATGTCTTAACAAGATAATTTAAGGAAGATGAAAAATGAAAATCGGAAAAAATGCGCATTAGTTAATTAAAGCAAAGCTTGGAAAACAAGTGAAAATTGCTGGCATTCTTGCATGTGGAATTAGCCAAGACCACTCTGTTAGCCTATAGGCAGATTGGCAGAGATTAGCCTCAAGTCTCAGACAAGTTACCAAAAAAAAAAATACAAAAAAAACTTGCATAAATTGCAGCTGAGCTGAACTGTTTGTTAGTCAGCGTTAACTGAAAAAATGCTACTTGATCAATTTGTATGCGTGACTGACACAAGGGAAAACAGAACCAAATCGAATTCGGAATCGAAGTGCGAAAGATTTCCATTTGAAAAGCTCTGCTAATGATGACCAAAGCTGGAGGAAGTCGCTGATTTGTTTTCGTTGTTGCACATTTTGTGTTCAACTTACCATCACGCCAACGGGGAACGGTGACAAAGAGACGATTGCCAAAGTGCTCGACGCCAACGGGGAGAGCATTTTGTGGTATATAATCGCCGGTGGCAATCGCCTGCTCCTTTAGCCTTTCGCTGGGGAAGGCAAAGTCCAGTTGATTCCAGCTGTAACGCTCTTGCAGCTTGTACGCAGCTTGCGTTAGGCTGACGCAGAGCGACAGTAGAAGGATGCTTTTGATTGCCTGTTGTGCGTACATGGCGTATGCGCAATAACAATTAGTTCACACACACACACACACACGAAAACCACACTGGTGTAGCACACACAACAACAGTAAACAGTAAAAAAAAATGTAAAAAGCAAGTCCTTTTTATATATATATTTTTGTGTTTCTTTTTTTTTGATTTTGGTTTGGAGTAGTCCTTTCTTTTACTCTTAGTGTGTCGAGGGGGGAAAACTCAGCTCAAGCGGCTGCCGCGTTTCTGACTGTTTGGCCATAATTTAGCGTCGACGTTTTTATATAAACTTATTTTGCAGTCAGCGTCGGCGTCGACGCAGCCAACGCAACGCAAAGCAAAGCAGAGCAGAGCAGAGCAGAGCAACGCCTCCTCTTCGGCGAGGCTCGTTTTGTGCGCTTCGTCTTCGTCGTCTTCGTTTTCGTTCGGCGCGCAAAAACTTCGGCTGCGCTTCGGCTTTGGCTTTGACTTCGACTTCGGCTTCGATTTCAGCTTCGCCTTTGGTTTCAACTTCCACTTCGGCTTCGCTTTGTCTTTCTTCCATGATTGATTTTCACGCATGTTTAGATCTGTCGCTGCCGCGCTGCTCCCCTTCCCCTCCTTTCTACCCCTTTCGCCCCACCGTTGAGCAATTGCAGTTCCGTTTAATGAATTCGCCTTTTAATCAAAACATGGCCAAACTAAAACAAAAATAGCGGGCAAAAAAGCCACCCGTGACCTAACTGACCACGGCCCCTCGCCAACGCCTTTCGCTGCGTTTTTAATTGGCCTCACACAAAAAAAAAAAAAAACTTTTTGGTTTGTTTTTTTTTCTTTCAGTTTCAGTTTCAGTTTTTTGCCGCCTTTTTGCTCGCTTTGTTTGACTTTGATGACGCATCGCCGAGGGTCAAAATAAAGCGCGTAGTTTCCGCCTAAGGTGCCTGATTACATACCCTTCACTGCCCAAAGGTTCCTCTCACACTCCGATGCCATTTAATTCTTTTCGTTTTTCTCTTTCGATGAGAACATTTGGTTGTTTTTAGCATCAACAACAAAGTCTGCTAAAATGTGATAGATTAACAAATGGAAGAAATTTATTGAGATGGGGAAAATTTTATAGATAGTGCGAAGTTAGTTTAAATGAAAAAATCTAATCTATTTCAATTCAAAAAACAATATTTTTTTATTAAGTTTCATTCAAATAAAAAAAATTTTTATTGAGATGAAGAAAATCAAATAGATAAAACAGAATAATCTATAAAAAGTTTAAGAAATTTCTTGAAATTCTAGGAAACAATATTATATAATTTAATTTTAATTTATTTATTAATCAAATATAGAATTTGCAAAAAAAAAACCATGTTAATAAGACATAAATAATGCATTATGCAAAATACTAATAAATAAAACAATTTCGAAGAAGTCAAGCATAAAATGTGATTTACCTCAGTTTAATTTGAAACAAATAAAAATTACAAAAGGTATTTTACAGTTGAGCATAAATTCAAAATTCCAGTACTATAAAGTGCACACCTTTTTAAAAATAATAAAGAATATGCGAAAATTGTTCTCAAAATGGTAATTAACTCAAATGAAGTTCAACAACCCGCATTGTGGCATTTATCTTTAATGTGCTGCAGCTAAGTGTTGAGGCTTAAATGTTGTGTAGTAGAGTAAACTTGATGCGTTGTTCAACAATTTGCTTTTTTTTCTGCGATTGGCAAAGAAATAAATTGTAATTGCTTTTTTGGGCAAATGTTTTGTATAGCTTAAGTTTTGTTTTTGTTTTTTTTTCGATTGTTTATGCGTGAACCGGAGCTTTAATCTCACAGCTTAGAGCCAAACACTCTCGTTGCTATGCTTTAGGGCCCTCAATCAATACAGTTAAACAGGTGTGTGTGTATCGGTGTGTGTGTGTGTGTGATTGGCTTAGTCAGCGCTGCAGAAAGTTAGCCTAAGATAATGTTAAGTTCTGATTGGAAGCATGAAGATTGCCAGATCTTGATGTTTAGGCGAGTGAAATAAAATTGCTTGAAGCAACTAAGCTGAATGCAATGATTGTTGTTATCGTTGTTATTCTTATTATTGTTATATTTGCTATTCATAGAGTAGAAATGTATTATAACTTTCCAGGACATATACATACATATGTATGTAACTCGCAGAAGAAGGCAACTCCGATTACATAAAGCATATTCTTGATCAGCGTCAACAGCCGAGTCGATATTGCTATGTCCGTCTAGCATATTTTGTACTCTGTGGTATATTTCTAATATGGTAGTTTGGTATATTTTTAGTATTTTGTACTCTGTGGTATATTTCTAATATAGTAGTTTGGTATATTTTTAGTATTTTGTACTCTGTGGTATATTTCTATTATAGTAGTTTGGTATATTTTTAGTATTTTGACTCTGTGGTATATTTCTAATATAGTAGTTTGGTATATTTTTAGTATTTTGTACTCTATGGTATATTTCTAATATAGTAGTTTGGTATATTTTTAGTATTTTGGCACATCTTTAGTATTTTGGTACATTTTTAGCACTTTGGTATATTTTTCGGTATATTTTAAGAGAAATAATTAGTAGTATACCAAATATAGATTTCGGTACAATTTAGTATTTTTTTAGCACTTATAGTATATGTTAAGTCCCGTACTAAGTCAACATACCTTATATAGCCTTTGGTATATTTTAGTATTTTTGGCGGCATATTTTTTGGTATATTTTCACAATAAAGATTCATTGAAAATGGTTTGTGGGTATCTCACAGTCGAGCACACTTGATATTTTAAGTATTTTGCTGCATATTTGTAGACGATGGTCTTATTGGAGATAGGTAACGGATATCTCAAAGTTTATAACATTTGGTATATTTGAAAATTTGCACTGTATATTTTTTGGTATATTTGTAGAATATGGTTTTATTGAACATGGGTATCGGGTATTTAATAGTCGAGCAAACTTGCTATATTTTTTCGGTAGAATGTTGGTATATTATTAGAATATGGTATATTTTTGTACCTATGCGGTATATTTTTGGTATATTTGTAGACTATTGTTTTATTGAACATGGGTATCGGGTATTTATCAGTCGAGCCACCTTGGTATATTTTAGTATTTTTGGTATAAATTTGGTATATTGTTAGATTATGGTACATTTTAGTACTTCTGCGGTATATTATTCAATATGGTTTCATTGAACATGGGTATCGCGTATTTAATAGTCAGTAATCTCAGTATATTTTAGTATTTTTCGATAGAATTTTGGTATATTATTAGAATATGGTATATTTTTGTACTTCTGTGGTATATTTTCTAACATATTTGTAGAATATGTTGTTATTGGAAATGTGCAGCGGGTATTTCACAGTCGAGCATACTCGACTGCAGCTATCTTTCATGTTGTAGTTGTTGTTGTTGGGACAACGTCAAGGTGTTGTGAGCATTCATCAAAGCGATTAAAGTGCCGCCAAAAATGTGGTCGCATTAACGCATTTTCTGCATATGAACGACACGGCATGTGGCAAGCGGCATGTGGCATGCGGCAAGCGGCTTGTGGCAGCATTAACCAAAGCGGCAACCAAATGCCACAAACACTTGACACGACTCATGCGTTGCAAATGCAAATTACCTCATAAATTACACCTTATTACTTTGCACTGACCGCAAAGTCAAAAAGAAGCCGCAGATCATAAAAAGTTTGATGCGGAATGCGAATGCGAATTCGAATACGAATGCGTTGTTCAATCATTGAAAGTTGCTGCTCAACATCAACATCAACATTAAAACATCAGCATCGACATCGGCATCGACATCAAAATGAATTGATTTATGCTTTGTTTCCATTACAAATGTGCCTCACTTTATCATCGACGAACTCAACGAACTTTATACGCAACTTTCACTTCACCTTCAGCAAACCAAATGCCAATTAATATGAGGGAGGACAGCAAAGGCAGCAAAAGCAACAGATATCACAACTACAGCATATTTGCCAGTCGAATAGACTTCAGCCAAAGTTTTAGTTGCATATTTTTGATTTATTTATTCAATTGTTTCTTAGCACTCCAAGCTAAAGCTTACAAATAACAAAGCTAATCACTAACTTTAGATTTTACTTTTTAAAATATGCATTTCATACATTGAACAAAAAGAATCTCAAGATTTTGTTCTTAATTTGAGAATTTGTAATTTTTCACTCGAATGTTTTTAGTTTTAAGAACACATTTCATAAGTCGAATATTCTTGATATTAGAATTTAGGCTATTTTATTCCACTGCCATTACACTTTGTTAACATTAATTATTATATATTTATTTCCACATCATGAATGGAGATCTTGAAGATACGTTTTAACCCAGCATATTTTCATTTGCTTTGACAAACTTAATAATTATTCTTTAATCTCTTTCGGCTCTTCGTTCATATTGGCATCTAAATTTGCTGATTATTTTCCGCAACGTATTTAGTATTGATATTTTCATTTGAAAAGATATTTCCTAATTCATTATATCATTATAAAGAAATATATCCAATCCAAGATGATCAATTTGAATTGATGTGCAAAGTTTGAGAGTGGCAAGAAAAATTGCTTCTGAAACCAAGTTCAATTATAAAAATCGTAAATCCAATATATGTATATATATATACATATACCAAGCCCACTTATCAGTTACATATATCATACACCTACACTGCAATTTTTGGCACTTTCATTTTTGCGCTGTGTAAATTTCGTGCAATTCTGCGCAACTGTTTAGCAACAGTTGAGTAAAAGCATCCCCCAAGCAAGTTACTCCCAATCTTACCGAAGCCCTTCTGCCCGACCACGCCCACTTAGCAGCTTCGCCTTCTCTAATATCTTGGTCCGCCGCCTAATTAAACACATTCACATGCATTTGGCATTGATAAACTAAAATTTTTGGCATGCCATTTTTACATCGCAATTTTTTACTAAGTGAATAGCTACAACACGTTGATGTTGTGCACAACTGTTCTGCAGCAGTTGAGTGAAATCACACACTTGCAAACCAAACACTCATTCAATATAAGCTTAGCAATCTGTCTTCATTATTATCTCTCGATTTCATTCATACATACAATTAGCTCTATTATGCCTTAAAGTGCTGCCCAACTGTTGAGCAACAGTTGATGTACAGCTAAGCTGATCTAAGCTGTGCTATCTTTAATAAGCTTCTATGATTGACCATGCCCACTAAGCGCCTTTGTCTACATGAATATCTTGGTCCCCCGCCTAGTGGAGCAACCATTCTTAATTTGGTTCACTTAGAATACAATTTTTAGGCACGTCATTTGACGTTGTGTATTATTAACTTCTAATTTTGATTCCATTTGGTTTTGGCATATATTTTTTTCACTTTCGCCAGACAATATACTTTTTGTCCATTTTCCATTTATTTTTTATTGTCATATTTGAAAATATAAAATAGAAATTGTACATTTCCCTTACAGAATTTTGGTCCACGTTGCGTATTATTAATTTTTATTCTCAAGTTAAAGAATATAAGCGATACATTTTAGTTTTCGTATTATTAATTTATATTTGTTTCATTTATTTTTTAATCTCATATTCAAGAGTATAAAGTAGAAATTGTACTTCTTCTTTAGTCTTTTTGGCAACGTTGCGTATTATTAATTTATGTAATATTTATTTATTTTTTTCGATTCGTATTATAAATTTGTATTTTTATCATTCAATTGCTTACTCGAAGAAATTGAACGTTTTCCTTTATAAACTTATTGACTTCGTTGCGTATTATTATTTAATATTGTATTGATATAAATTTTAAGCTCAAATTCAAGAGTATAACGTTTATTGTTTATTTGCATATTTAAAATCAAAAAAGTAAAAATTTGACTTTTTGGCAACGTTGCGTATTATTAATTTTATACTTTTTGATAATACGTTTATTCTTAAATTCATGTTAATAATCTTTATATTTTGAAATTTGTATTTTATTCTCATATTCAAGAGCAGAAATTGGATTTTTCCTTTAAAAACTTTTTGACTACATTGCGTATTAGTAATTTAAATTTTATTTATTGATTTTTTTCGATTCGTATTACAAATTTGTATTTTTATCATTCAATGTTTATTCTTAGAAATTGAACGTTTTCCTTTATAAATTCAAGAGTTTGAAGTAGAAATTCTATTTTTTCCTATACAGCAAAGAATGTTTAAAAAAAAAACTTTTATTGCTTAATCGCATTAGCATCGTAAATTGGCAATGTTCCTCGATATCTGTTTTAATTAATTACTTAAAAACCATTTAAAGAGAGGGAGATCAGATGAATTTCTTGGATTTAGTCGAGTTCGAGTTTGAGTTCGAGTTAATCCAATGGGTGGCGATTTGCTGTTTATGGATCGGATCATAGAGCATCGATAGCTCAATTTGGGCTTCAAAGGAGTGCGACAAATGCGATGCGATGTGAAGAATGAAGAATGCAATTTGCCAGTGTTTAAATCGAGGATGAGAGAGAGAGAGAAGCGGGCGATTGTGGAATGTGGAATTAGCCTTTTTCGTTAAACATGTTAGAACATGCTTCGAGCATTTTCTATGCGCATTTTATTAATTAATTTTGATTTGTACGCACCAGCAAAAATTGCAAAATACATTTTCGTTTTGGTTGTTTTTCCTCGACTTTACACACATAATTAATTAGGTATGTATTGAGAGACGGTCAGCAATAAGAAGGAGCATATAACAAACAACCGCAACGCAAACAACATGTGGAATCAACAAATGCGCTGCAACATTGTTGAATAAGTTGCCACCGAACATAATAAAGAGAGCAGACAACAAAAAAAAAACGTACATTAAAGTTGGATGGTTAATGATGTTGATGTTGTTGATGTTGATGTTGTTGTTGTTGTTGTTGATGTTGATGTTGATGGTGGGTCAGTTGTTGTTGTGTTTGTTGACTAACAAGAGTTTGTGGTTCAACAAGTGCGTGTCGAGGAAGCTCAAGACGTGAGAGAAGCGGGGAGAAGCGAAGCGAAGTTGGGGGGGGAATCCAGACGATCCTCAAGTGCGATAGTATTGAATGAATGCAGCATTTTCATGTATTTATATGTATAATTTATGATTTGTGCTTCAACGCTTGTCTCTCTCCCACCTTCATCCCCCTTTACATCTTTCTGCTTTGTCGCATTGCACAAAAGTCACATGCGGCAAAAACAATTTTCCCAATAATTGAAACAAGTTTTGCCGCCGTCTCATTTCGCATCGTTTCGTTTCGTTTCGCTTCGCTTTTGAGTTGCTAGCAAAACAACTTTATCAATTGGCCAAAAGCGATTGCTTAAAGTCTTCACTTTATATTAGCTGCATAAACATATGTATGTAGTATGTATGTACATACTTTTACATATACATACATACATATGTGTAGATTAGTTGCATCCACACACAGAGAGGAACAACTTTGTTGCAGCTGTCACCTGGAGGCGTCTCTTTCCACCACCCATCGCGGTATATCAGCTTTTAATTTCCATTTCATTTGCATGTCGCATCAACGAAAGTCCTTTTTACTTGCAACAGCTGCAGCTGCAGCAGCAGCAGCATCGAAGCCCAAATGCTCTAAGCAACTCAGTCTCATTTACAGTAGATGGTATTTTTAGCTAAGTGTAGTATATTTGTGGCATGAAATATAGTACTATTAAATACAATTGAGAGTATTTTTAGTTTATAGTATAACTAACTACAATTTAGTATTTAATTTAATTAATTTTAAATTTAAAAATTCATCAATAAGTTGAATAGCAAAATGTTTATACAATTTCTAAATGCAATTGATGGTATTTTAATAAGCATAGCATAGTATATTTATAGTATAAGTTATGGTATTATTGATGACAATTTGGTATTACAATTGGTCAGTACATTTAATAGCAAAATGTTTACACAATTTCCGAATGCAATTGTTAGTATTTTTAGTATAATAAATACCATTTTGAGTTAGACTTCATCAATAGGTTAATTAATTTGTAACTGCAATTAATAATATTGTTAGCATAGTATATTTAATCTATTATTAAATACAATTGCGCAATTGATAGTATTTCAAGCATAGCACAGTATATTTATAGTAATATTTACTACAATTTCGTTTAACAATTGATAATTAATTTTAATAGCTGAAAGTTTAGGCAGCTTCCAAATGCAATTGTTAGTATTTTTGGTGAAGCACAGTATATTTATTGTGTATGGTATGTGGGATTATTAATAACAATGTGGAATTGCAAATGGTCAGAAAGTTTATATAATTTGTAAATGCAATTGATAGTACTTTTGGCAAAGTACTATTTTTAAAAATCTACAATTTATGAATGTTATTGATAGTATTTTTTGCATAGTATAGTATATTTACAGTAGTATTTTTATAGTACTTCAGTTGATCATTAAATGTAATAGCAAAAAGATTATACAATTGATAGTATCTATGCCAAAAAAATACTATCAATTGTATAAACTTTTTGCTATTACATTTTTGCAAAAAATTCTATCAATAACAAGTACACTAATCTAAATATACTATACTATGCTAAATAGTATATTTATGGTATTATTAAATACAATTTGATATTACAAATGATAAATTGATTTATTTGGATAGTAGATAGTTTATGCAATTTACGAATGCAGTTGATAGTATATTCAGCGCAGTATAGTATTTTTGTAGTTTTATGTATGGTAATTTTAAATACAATTTTGTTATACGATTGATCATTAGAGTCAATGACAAAAATATAATACAATTTAATGTATTTTGTATTAGCATAGTATACTAAATTTATAGTGTTATATATAATATTATTAAATACAAACTAGAATTATATTTAAGTATTAAATTTCAAAAATACTCGATTCTATTCTGAGTAAAATAAACCATTTATGGGTCTAAACTTATTTCACTAAATTTGTTGTATCTGTGAATTTATGCACTTGTTATAAACATTTGCAACTATTGCATGCTAACTCTTAAGTTTGATCTAGGCATAGATTATTCAACATTCAGATAATTAAATACTTTACTTTACTTTAAATTTAGAATTTAAAGAGCAGCAATTCGGTATTAATTTTAAAATATAGCAAATTAATATACCACAAAACAGTGTGGTATACATTTTAAAATATACCAAATTAAAATACCACAAAAATGCTAAAAATATACTAAAAGTTAAATTTAAATAGGAATTTTGCGAAACATGTTTAATTATTTATTTCTTTGGAAAAATGTTTGACTAAAATTACTAATTAAAAACATTCCATGCAGAGCAGAGAATCAACTGTAAGTTGACCTCCGTTTGAAGTGAGAAATAGTGTGATTCGATGGCCAATTAAATGGGTCTTCAGTCGAGTTGAAAAATGCTCTTAATGCATGCTTAACGAGGGCTTCACGCACAATTTTCAGCTGCCAGCTGCCAGTTGCCAGTTGCAACCTCTTGACGCATTTTCGTTATCTGTTTTGGTTGCAGTTGCAGTTTTCAGTTTGCAGTTTGCAGTTTGCAATTTGGGTGTGTTGATGCGGTGTTGATTTTTGTTTTTGGCTTGTTGTTGCCACTAATTATCTGCTTATAACTGTAAATGGCGGCATTCACATTTTCCGCATCCATTTGGCTCTGGAAACTGGAACCCGATGCCGATGCTGCAGCCTCAGTCGCAGTTGCAGCCGCAATCGAACCTGAACCTGTTGCTGCAACTGGCAACTGGCAACTCGCAAATCCCAAGCTTGCAACTCCAGGTTGCAAATGCCGCTGCAGTTCCCGCTTCAAGTTCAATGTCATTGGCCGTGACATGCAAGGCATTTGTGTTTTTTCTTTTCGAGAGATTGGAGTTTTGTTATACCTGCTAACCATAGTGGAGAAGGGTATTATACATTTTGTACAACAGGCAAAAGAAGGCATCTCATAGGAAGTTATATTTTGTATTCTATGATATATTTTGAATGTAGAATTCTATCAAAATATGACTGAAACAACATTTGTTATATTTGTGGTACTTTTGTTATATCATTTAAGTATAATACTATTTTTGTATCATATATAGGGCTTTGAATAATTTTGGTATATTTCAAGAACAATAGAATTTTATCATTGTATCATATATGTAACATTTCGTATATTTATAGTATTTCAAGAATAATTACAGTAAGTGATTATACCGTAAATATCATTTGGCATATTTTCAGTATTTTTAAGCATATTTCAAGAGTAATACCGCATGATTCAGCTTTTACTCAAAATAGATAGATATGTTAGATATTATTGGTATTTTTTGGTATTTTATTTTTGTATATTTCAAGAATAATGCTTTGCTTTTATTTAAAATGAACAAAGGATATCTTTATATCTGCTTTAGTATATTTTCAGTATTTTTTGGCATATTTCAAGAGTAATAACGCACGTTTCAGCTTTTATGCAAAATAGATAGCAGTTGTATATAGCATTTGGTATATTATTGGTATTTTTGGTATATTACTTTGGTATATTTAAAAAATGATGCGGCTCTTATGCTTTTATTCAAAGTGCTTTAATTCAAAATGGTCAAAGGGCATCTTCACACAAAGCATTTGGTATATTTTCAGTATTTTTGTGGTATATTTGGTATATTTATAGTATAATACCACACGGTTTTGCTTTTATTTAAAATGGGCAAGTGAGTAGCTCCATATTTAACATTTGGTATATTTTCAGTATATTTTTGCGGTATATTGATTTGGTATATTTGCGAATGAATACCACACAAAATGTGTAGCGGGTATCTTTGAGTCAAGCACACTCAATTGCAGCTTTCTTACTTGTTTGTTTGTTTGTTTTTTTTTTTGTGTAGTGTTTTTGTTAGCTTTGATTTATTTGTTTGTTGAGCGGTTTTGTTGCTTTTAGGCAGCAACAGCAACAACGAAGACTTTTGTCATGTTGTTGCCAGTTAGAGCGTTGTGAGTGTTTCTGTTGTCCGCTTAGATTTCCTGATCCGATGCAAATGCTAATGAACGTCTTGTGGACTAGAGTACACACAAAACACACAAAGACACAGTCACATCAACACGCACTCATTTGGTTAACTAGCCTGGCCAACTGGCTGACAACATTTGGCCAGCAAGAGCGACAACAATTGCCACAGACAGTCATAGACATAATTTGCGCGCAATCTTTACTCCTTGTGTCAGCGCTCGAAACTTGTCGATGAAGTTGAAATGGAAATTGATTGCATTAATCTCCGACGCCGCCTTCTGTTTACTGTTTGTCTGTTTTTCTGTTTTTCTACTAATTCATTTGCATCACCGCCAAATGCAGCGCACACTTCACTTCACTTCACTTCACTTCACTTCACTTCCCTCCACTTCAAAAGCCACCGCAACAGTCACAGCCACAGCCACAGAGTCTCTAAACAACAACAACTCAATTATCTAAATCACTCGCTTCGCTTACTATATACACTTGACAATCTCACAAACACACACACATTCATACACACACACACACCAAGAGTGACGAACAGCCTCAGTTTTGAATGGTAAATGAATGAGCGAATCCGATAAGCATTTACAAATCTTTCAGACACGAGCCAAAGTCATTCCAAAGACATTCGCATTGCGACTCATTCTCCACGTATCACGCATACACTATGCATCTAATTTTATTAAGTCTTAATTTCAGTTGTATTTGGTATTTAAGTATTTTATTACCGTTTGCTTAAATTTCGGTAGTATTTTGTTTTATTTCTAAATTTGATTTATGTTTGTTGAATAATTGAAAATGAAACTTTGCAAATGAATGTATTTGTTCGTAATTGAAAGTAGTAGTATATACTATGTCACTTTTGGTATATTTTTGGTAGGTTTTTGGTATGTTTGTCAGTGAATGTGTTCCATTGTTTACATACTAAATATAACGTTTGGTATATATTTGGTATATCTCGCAAGTAGTCGTTTATAGTAAATATAGCTTTTAGTATATTTGGTATGTTTGTCTTGTTTGTTAGTATATACTTAATATACTAAATATAACTTTTGGTATATTTGCCATCTTTGCAGTGAATGTGTAATGTAGTATATTTTGCAAGTAGCAGTATAAACTAAATATAACTTTTGGTATATTTCGCAAGTAGTAGTATATACTAAATATAGCTTTTGGTATATTTGGTATGTTTGTCAGTGAATGTATTGTATAGTATATTTTGCAACTAGTAGTATATACTAAATATAATTTTTGGTATAATTAGTATATTTCGCAAGTAGTAGTATTTAATATATACTGTTTTTGGTATGTTTGCAGTGAATGCGTTGTATAGTACATTTAACTAGTAATAGTATATACAAATGTACAGAGCAAATGAAAAACCATTTCGATTGAAATACATTAAATTTAAATACCAACAACAATGTAAAGAAAACAATGTATATATTTTTTTAGAAGAAAAAGTATTTTTAAAACCCTTGTATAATTATTCTAAATTTGGCTCAAATTCAAATATCTCTAGATGCGAATCTAAATTTTGTGTTTCTTTTGTAAACCTCATCCTTTTAAGGATTATTAAACATTTGGAACACAAAAGTTATATAAAGTAAAATGTATTATTGTATTAAGAGTTTTAAGGCACATGAATTTCAACTATTTACTTAGTAAAATTCTGAATCTTTTATAGAATCAACATATTCTTTAGAGTAATTATTGTATTTCAGCTAACAATTTAGATTAGTTTTAGAATTAACAATGACCCAGAACAACTCTAGTATTTTAGTTTTGATATATTATTAAATACTAATGACAATCTTATTACTCAGAGTAGCTATTCGTCGTTGTGAGTGCTTTAGTCATTTAAAGGAAATTCCAGAAGCTGTGAGCATGCATCTTATGATAACTGATTTGGCTTGTGAGCAAGCATTAATGTTGTTTAGATTGTGAATCTTTGCACGGTAGCAAAGAAGAGTCATAGCACTTTGCTATAATAGTTGATTTGCACGTAAACTTTAATATAGTATTTAAGAATTTCAATTAGTAGTAGTAGTTAGTATAACAAATGACTTGGTATTTTATGAAATAACAAAAAGAATACTTTGGTAGTATAGTTTATGTGCACATAGAACAATATATGTCACAAATGACTTGGTATTTAATTAAATAACAACAACAGAAAAATAAAAAACAGACTTTGGTATATTAGTTTTTGTGCACATTGAAAAATATATATAGAAATTTAGACGGTATATAAAAAATAACTTAGTATGTTATTAATTAACCAAACAAAATCAAACTCAGTATATAATAAATGGCTTAGTACTTCATTACAAAGAAAAAGTTCTGTAGATTTTCACATATAATATATAGTATTTTAGACAGTTTATAACAAGTGGTTTAGTATTTTATTTAGTATATTTTGAGTTGTAGTATTTAGTATATCAAATGACTTAGTACTTCATTAAAAAAAAAAAAAAAACAAAAAAAAAGTTCGTTAGATTTTCACAAATAATAATATATAGTATTTTAGACAGTATATAACAAGTGACTTAGTATTTTATTTAGTATATTTTAGTAGCAGTATTTAGTACATCAAATGACTTAGTCCTTCATAAACAAACAAAAAAATATATATAGTATTTAAGACAGTATATAACAAGTGGCTTAGAATTTTACTAAATAACAAAAAAACAAAAAGTTCGGTAGATTTTCACATATATAATAATATATAGTATTTTAGACAGTATATAACAAGTGACTTAGTATTTTATAAAATAACAAAAAAAAAAAACAAAAACAACTTAAAAGAGCCCGTTTGGGATGCAGGATCTTTGGCAAATGCAATTGTAGCTATCGTTTACCACCACCAGGGATGCGGTGGGCGTGTGTAATCGGCGACATCGATATAATCGGCAGCCACAATATCGGCATTGGGCTCCGCCACCTCCACAACGGATGCACTCGAGTCCTGAACTTCCTCGGCGACTTCGACGGCATCGACGGGCTCGATGGCCGCTGTCCAGACCAATGGGGCAACCAGGGCCAAGACGAAGAATATACTGAATACGATGTGCCACTTCATGGTGTGCCAAAGCGAGATTGTTATGTGCTCCATTCTCCCGCTATCCAGCTGCTTATATATGATGTCTTTCCGAGTTGAGGGCGACAACTGAAAAACACTTTTTTTTTATTTTGCATTCTTGTTATCGAAGACAGTTTGTTTATCTCGAAAGTGGGTTATCTCTGTCTCTATTTTTATCTATCTCTCTCTCTCTCTCTGTTATGGGGTTATTAAACTGTTGCGATCTGGTAAAAGGTCGGATTTATTTATTGGAAATTAAACGCTGAGTTAGTCACACACAATCAATTAATCATAATTTAAGCATTCATCATCATACTTAGTCATAATAATTTTACACTTTTTCTTTGGTCTGCGTTAATTTGTTAAATGCGTGGAAAATTTCATCGACTTATTCGATCTGGCTTCAACTAGTTGAAACACGTGTTAAGCCCATCTCAATGCCAAAAGTGTTATGATTCATATGTAGATATAACCACCTTAATCTTGGGTGGCCTTCTTCCCAATAAAGTTAAGCTGGAGAGCAGACAGATTGTAAAATAAAACAATTTGATATCATTTCGTTCTATTTTCGCTCGTAACCTTGAGCTATATTCGTTACTGATCTTATCTGTTGTATAAGTTATTTTCAACTCTAACATCAAAGTAAGTTTTCTCTATATTTTATTTCGATTCATGTCAGGAAATTTAGAGTGACGACCAAAAAATGGTCAACACGTTGAAATTGCACATTAAAATACTAATTTTGTAATGTTATTGTGACAAGTGTGCGGCATATTTGAATTTGTAAATATCCATAAATCAGCCATTTAAATATGGGGAGCTATCGATAACGCAACGCAGATAAGAAGTCAAGTTGTCCGGCCACAGCTAGGAAATCGCTGACAAATGGGTAACAATTCGCAAATTGGAAATTGAGCAAGGAATTGAGCAAAAACACGAAAGACACAAATGTGAAATTCGAAATGCGAAGTTTAATTGAAATTGAAATTGAAATTGGACACTTTGCTTGCCTTGCTTTTTATGTGCGTGCGAATTGTCTACGTCGATCTTCGATCGTCGATCGTGTGTACGTTCATTATGTTCGTTATTTATTTGTTATTTTGTTTTCCTGGTGAAAAGTTGTCATTGTTGATTTGTTGTTGTCGTTGTCGTTGTTGTTTACTTTAGTGTTCGCTACTGCTGGAATACATGAAGTCGCCACAAGACGACGTATCAGCCAGTTGCCAATTTTGTCCAGTTTTGGCACTTTTCCAGCTCAATTAGTTTTCAATTAAAAACTATTTAAATCGCATCTCTGCGCCTGCTAACGAGTTGCTTCGCTCCTTCAACATCCAACATTCGATTCCCGTTTGCTTTGACGCCATTCGCAAAATTCTTCGAATTGCCATTAAATGTATTCCCAACAACATCCAAAATAATGAGCAAATCTTAATAAGTTAATAACGCTTTTACAGTCTGCACTCACTAAACACAAACAAATAAAATCAAATCTATGACAAAATCTATAAAAAAATATTCCAAATTGATATACCGAAGACTTCATTTAGTATATCTTTCTGTCTTTTAAGCTACATGCAGATATGTTAAAACGATAATAGCTAATGAAAGCTAAGCATTGCAGTATTATTCTATAAATATTCCGAATTTATATACCAAAGACTATTTTTGGTATATTCCCTTGTCTTTTATCTTACGGGCAGTGGCTAAAAAATGTAATAATTCTAAAAATATACCAAATTAATATACCGAAAACTATATTTAGTATAACTTTCTGTCTTTAATAGCGATAGTTGCTAATAAAAGTAAAACATTGCAGTATTATTTTAAAAATGTACCAAATTGATAACCAAAGACTTCATTTAGTATATATTTCTGTCTTTTAACCTACATGCAGATATGTTAAAACGATAATAGCTAATAAAAGCTAAGCATTGCAGTATTATTCTAAAAATATACCGAATTAATATGCCAAAGACTATTTTTGGTATATTCTCTTGTCTTTTATCCTACGGGCAGAGGGTAAAAAATGTAAAAGCGATAATAGCTAATAATTCTAAAAATATACCATATTATTATACCAAAGATCATATTTAGTATAGCTTTCTATCTTTAATAACGATAGTTGCTTATAAAACAAAACATTGCAGTAGTCTTTTAAAAATATACCAAATTTATATACCGAAGACTTCATTTAGTATATCGTTCTGTCTTTTAACCTACATGCAGATATGTTAAAACGATAATAGCTAATAAAAGCTAAGCATTGCAGTATTATTCTAAAAACATACCGAATTAATATACCAAAAACTATTTTTTGTATATTCTCTTGTCTTTTATCCTACAGGCTGTGGCTTAAAAATGTAATAATTCTAAAAATTTACCAAATTAATATACCAAAGATTATATTTAGTATAACTTTCAGTCTTTAATAACGATAGTTGCTAATAAAAACAAAACATTGCAGTATTATTTTAAAAATATACCAAATTTATATACCGAAGACTATATTAGGTATATCCCATATCTTTTATACCACACTTAGCGGATATAAAAAAGTGTCAAATTGCAGTATTCTTCTAAAAAGATACCAAATTAATATACCAAAAACCATTTTTGGTATATTTTGCTGTCTTTTATCCTACAGATAGCGGGTATAAAAATGTGAGAAAAAAAAAACGATAATAGCTTTGTGTTGACGTTGATTGGGAGATTAGAGATTTGTTTATTCGCCAGATAAGTCAGTTGAGTATGCAAATCACAAAAGTGAATTTCATGATCACCGTATTATGAGCTACTTAATTTTAATGCATTTCAACTATCAATAAAACTCAATGTGCACTTTACCAAATGAGCTACTTAAGAGATGATTAGCAGTTAAGTTAATTCAAATCTCTGAAAGATTACGCTTAACTTGACAGTCTGCATAAACTTAAGCAGTGAATAGCGGAAATGCACATTGATGCAATTAATATAAGATTTTACATCCATTTTTACATATCTTTGTGTCCCAACTGTGGCTGACAATCTGGTATATTTTGTACTTTATAAACTATTTTAAAAGTAATAGTAATAGTAATAGTAATATTGATATTCCAAATATAGTTTTTGGCATATTTTAGTTTATTTTCGGTATAGGGTAGTTTGAAAGTTATAGTAACAATTCCGTATACTTTAGTATTTTTTTCGGTATAAAGTATTTAGTAAATACACCTATGTATAAATAGTATATCGATGTACCAAATGATGTTTTCGTTATATTTAAACAACTAAACACACATAGTTTTCATTTAAAATGGGTACATTCAGTATATTTAAGTAATTTTTTGTTATAAACTTTTCAGTATATTTTTTAGAATAAGATCACACTGTTTAGCTTTTATTAAGAATGGGTATATTTGATGTATTTTAGTATTTTTCGGTATATAATTGTTTGGATATTTTATGTTTGTATAGCTTTTATTATGGGTAAAATTGGAAGCTGGTGTCGATTGGTTAAATCTCTATTTTTAATGTTATCATAAATATTGAAATAACTTTTTGTACTACATCGTAATGCTAAATGTAAATTTGATATTTGTCTAAATTAACATCTATTATTTTTCGCACATTTTAAACTTTACTCTACTCTGTTTACTGAAATTTATTTTCTGACAATAATAATCACATTTTTTTACTGCCTTTTTTTGATGGCAAACAAAGACTCTGCTTTAGTTTTGGTATTATTAAATACTACAAAGTCAATGAATCTATTGAGAATGCAAAACTAATTATGAGTTTAATGTTTGCTTATTACACATCTATTTATTGAGAGCTCACTGTATTGTTTTTTGTTTTTTGTGGTGCAATTATCGAGCAACGATGATCGGCTCGTCTAAGATACAAGTGTTCCCCTCTTTTTGTGAGTTAGTCTCTTTAGTGTGGATAGTTAAGCAACGTTTGGTTTGGTGGCACAAAGTGCTTTCAACATTTAATTGCCTGTTGTGAGTGTGCTCACATTAGTTGAGCCACCCTGCTGGCAATGTGAAGGACTTGGATATTATTATTATCGGAGAGTTGTTTTTTTTTTTGTTTTTGGCGGGGGAAACGCCCAAATACTTGGCGTCTAATTATGCATTGAAACAGTGCTTTTGTGTAATTTAAAATTGGAAAATGTAATTGCAAGTCGATAGCTTGTAATTGGTAAGAACGCATCATGAAAAGCAAAAAGTAACGCCAGGGCAACATTTAATTAAGTTGGTATTTATTACAGAAGTGAACCAAAGTTGAACTGCGAATATTCGAGTATTATTCGATTACTCGACTCGAATCCAAATGACAGCTTGTCGATGTTGTTTATACAACTGTGGCTTCAACAACAACATAAACTATGTTAAATGAAGTTCGCTCTGGCTTCTGTTCTCTCAGAGTGACGATGTCGATGTCGATGTCTCGACCTTGTCACGGTTCTGCTCTGCTTCGTCTACACAGCACTTTTGACGACAGACTCAACTGCAGCAACAGCAACAGAAACAACTACTAAACTTTAGGCATTGCTAACTGCAAAATTCATTTGGCAATTTTTGCAAATTGCAATTGCAAATCGCAAGTGCCAAATACCGTAAATCTTAAACCATATCTGATTAGCGAGAAGTCCATTCCAATTCTATTTTTGTCAATTGACACTATACGCTATTCATTTTCAATTAAAGGTGAATAAAATATACCGGAAATAATGTACTGAAAAATTACTTAAATATAATCAAAGCTCCATTTAGTATATCGATGTATATTTACTTTAAAAATTCTTCATACCATAAAATACTAAAATATACCAAATATATCCATTTTTAAAGAATGTTTAAAAGTACAGTATTATTCTTAAAATATACCGAAAATACTAAAATATACCCATATATTTAGTATATCGATGTAATATTCAATAACATACCAAAAAAATACTTAAATATTTTAAAAGCTAAATTTAGTATATCGATGAGCTGTTACTTTTTAAAAACTTTATACCAAAAATACTAAAATATACGCACTTTTAGTAACTGTTGCACAGCACAGTATTATTCTTAAAGTATATTAAAAATACTAAAATACACCAAATATACCCATTTATAATGAAAGCCTACATTGCGGTATTATTTTAAAAATATATCGAAAATAATTTACCAAATATACTAAAATATACTAAAATATATATATGTGGTATATAATATATGTACAAAGCAAAATACTTCATACCGAAAAATAATAAAATATACCAAATATACAGTACAGTATTATTCTTAAAAACTACCAAAAATAGTAAAATATGCCAAATATAACAATTTTTAAGAAATATCGAAAAAAATACTTAAACATACCGCAAGCTATATTTAGTATATCAATGTACTATGACTTTCATCACACTTCATAGCGCAATGAAATGCATTTGGTATATCGATTTGACATTTAAAATACTTTAAAGAGATCTTTACCTTCAATTCATTTCTTAAATCGCACTCAAGCCCCTCTAGATTACTGCTTACATCTCTAAAAATTCACTTTTACCTTTTCACTTTCGCTTTTCACTGCTATTTTGTGTCGAATATTTGTTAAATAAACTAGGCAATATAATTGTTGTAATTAATGTTGATGATCTGCAGAAAGAGAGTCCAATTACAAAATTGGTTAGTCATTAACAACAAACCAAAAAAAATGAAAAAACTAAATCTAAGCTGCGCTGTCGAAAGGGAATGATAAATTTCCATGTTATACAGAATTAATGCGGAACTCTTGTTTACGCGTTCAAAAACACGTTACTCTATGAAATGAATTTCAATTGCTTGGCCAATGGGCCATAGTTCACTTACCGTTGCATTGATTGCGTATACGCCCCGTCAAGGCTACAACCTAGCTATGAATATTGGGTGTTGTGAATTTGCCATTTTGGCAAACGGATGTTTGCTGCGTAATGGTCCAAGAAAAGTGCCCAAGTGCCCAAGTGCCGTACAAAACAGAGAATGCTGCAGCAAATTGAGCAACAAAAGCAACAAACAAAGTGCTGGCATTGACTTCTTGTTGTTGTTGTTATTATTTGCTGCCCATTCGATCAATCAATCAAATGGCAAATAAAAATAAAAACTGCTCTGCAGCATTTCACTTTGCAACCGCCAAAAATAGTAAACCAATAAAGGTTAGAGAGAGAGAGATGGAAATATAAATGATAGAAATAAAATGATGAATGTTCTGTACTACACTAAATAAATATTATTTGCTTATTTATTAAGCCAAACATCAACATCAACTAGAGCTTGACATCGCTTATTATGGCGTGTGAAAAGCAACCAAGCGCAGAGCTCACACTCAAAAGCTGCTTGCCATGTCACCACAGTGTGCGAGTTGTGTGGCGTTTGGTTTGCGTCGCGGCTAAGCGCAGCCTCCTCCTGAGCTTTAGTCGTGTTCACAACTTGGGCTTTTAAAACTAGTTGTAGAGTAACAAAAAACAAAAAAAAAAGGAATATAAATCGAAAAGTTCAATTTCAGCGCAAGTGATCAAAGTGCACTTTAAAACCACCAAGCGGGCGGAGCTGGCGTATTGTCCGCCACATCAATATAGGCGGGATTCACTTCGGGCGGCTGCGACAACGAGGGGAAGGTGTTTTGACGTGCCTGTATTGAATCCGGGTATTCTTCCGCCTCTTCCTCTTCCAACTCGAGCAGTCTGCTGTTGTTGCGCCATTGCAAACGCTTGCTGTTGCTGCGCTGCGGGGCATCTTGATGCTGGGAGCTGAGACGACGCTGCAGCTCGGCCTCATTAATTGCCTGAATGGCGACCGCCCACAGGCGCATTAAATCCCGATTATCCACATCTGTGGCGGCTGCTTTAGTGGGGGAAGCGGGGGCAGCGTTCACTGTGTGGCAACTGATGCTGACTGAAAGTAGCGGCACAATAATCCACAGGAATTGCATCTTGCTGCAAACGTTGGAAGTCGTTGATAACTTTTGCTCGGCTCGCGACTTCTGCGCTCAGCTTTTATACGTTCGCAAAAGTGGGTGGGTGAGTGGGCGTGGCTAGGTGAGCTGACTCGAAACAGATAAATAAATAAATAAAGTGTCGCGCAGTGCATTAGGCAAGTCTTGACATCAATTCAAATCGATTCTATTTGAATTGTATGTGAACTGTTTCGTTTTTATACGAAAATACGCTGCTCTTACTTCTTACGTTACGTAACGCTGACCATGTGCTACAATTACTCTTACGTCTTACGTCATCTGCCAGCTGTCAGCTGTTAGCTGCTTGCCAAAAGGTCAAGATCATCTTCACGTCGAGTTCTTCGCTCTATTGATTCAACATGGAACTTTTGTCATACATTCTCAACACATTTACAGGGTATCATTGAGTTGTGCATACACAACACACTGACTGTTCAAATACAAAGTTATTTATCTAAAATGCAATATTATCATTCAAATCACTTGCATTGTTGATGAAGTCAGGGAAGTAGAGTAGAGTAGTAAGTCCAGGAAGTCAAAGCACAGTGGCATGTTTTTGCTTAAAATAGCGCAAAAATTTTGCAATACAAGTAAGAATGCTACAGTCAGCTGTGATCGACTGTGAGATACCCTTTAATCACTTTGAATAAAAAGAAAATAATGCAATATTTATTTTGAGATAAACCAAATTAATATATTAAAAAAATGTCGAAAATATGCCATAGGTTATATTTGGTATATCGATGAAGTACTACAATTAAAGTATACTATAAGAGTATAATATATACCAGATACAATTTTTACAATACTTTTTTATTCCGTTTTAAAATTTAGTTCGTAAACTAATGCAATTAATAATATTTATATAATATATTTATAGTATTTAATTCTTTATCAATTTTACCATAGAAAAGTGACCAATTTCTAAAATCAAGAGTATCTATCTTAATTGGAAAGATTTTACACTAAAATATTAGACTAATTTTAAAATCAAGAACATGCGTCTTAAAAAATGTGTGCTTAAAATAAGACCACTTTAAGAATAAAAGAAAAGAACAAACTAAAAACAATAAAATTGGTATAATGTAATATTTTTGTTTTTACCATTTTAGATTTAGATTTTAGATTTAGAAATTTTAGAATTTTGTCATTTTTCAATGGTAAAATTGAAATGGAATTGAATACTATGAATATATTATATATATATATACGATTTTTTGGTCTTAAAACTATACGATTTGTTGCTTTTATTAAAAATAACTTGTTTTTTATTCAAAATTTCTTTAAATTAAGATGTGTTTTCAACATTTTAGATTTAGAAATTTTAGAATTTTGTCATTTTTCTATGGTAAAATTGAAATGGAATTGAATACTATGAATATATTATATATATATATAAGATTTTTTGGTCTTAAAACTATACGATTTGTTGCTCTTATTAAAAATAACTTGTTTTTTATTCAAAATTTCTTTTAATTAAGATGTGTTTTCTAACATAACGATTTTCATATTCTTGACGCACTTTTTAGAGCAAAATCTTGAGTTTTGAACTTGTTTTTTTTTTAGTAGTCTAGTAGTTTTACACAGCTTCAAATTAATTTCATCATTTTTGAAATACTTTTCAAATACTTTACTTTACTTAAGTGTTTGCACATTTGGCCCCACTGTGCGCACTGTCGAAATAATGGGATCTGAGTCGAGACAATTAATGAGCCACCAGCTGCTGCTGTTGCTGCTGCTGCTGACGCTGCCTTTTATTTTTTGACTGCTGCTTTGGGTCACAATAGCAAAACGTCAGTTTGCCAGTCCATTGCCCCCCATTTCCATTTCCATTCGCCTTCTTCATTCCCCCTCCTCCCACAACTGGGCTATTTTCAATGTGCACGTGCTGCACATTATAACGGTAAATTTGCTCACCGACTCAGCGACTGAGCGACTCACGATTCTCACTCGATTTTGCCGAGCAATGCGCACAATCGTTGAGTGAGTTTTTCGAGTCTTCGGCAATTTGAGTGCAAACAAATATAGGGGGAAATTTTCGGCATTTTGGGATATTGTTTTTTTTTTTGTTTTGCTGTTGTTTATGATTTGCAAATTTGCCGGCAATTGGACTTTGGCTTTCAGTTGTGGCCAAAGGCTTCCATCTTCGCCATTTACGCTACTCGCACCCAGAGGACCAATGATGCAACTGCCACTGCTGCAGTGAGGCACGTGTTGATTTCCACATTAACTGGGACACATTTTTGGCTGATGAACTGAACTAACGAATTGTGTTCTTTGAGTTGACCACTTTCATCGGACATCGGAATGATGCAAATAGTTTACTGGTGCATTTTATCACTATTTTCATTTAAATCGATTTATTGCTGACTACTTTACATCGGCATAAGCTACTTTGCCAGCAGATTGCATTCAGACTAAGTCATTGCTACACAGAGAGAAACAATTTAGATTCAAAAGTAGATTGCAAATTATTATTTAACAATTGTTCAATCTTAAAAAACATCTTGAAACAAGATTTTAAAGTTAAAAACATCTTAAAACAAGATTTCGTTCATTAATCATAAGTTTGAGATTAAAAAGAAAACTTATTTTAAGATCGCAAAGATCTCAATTATATAAAACTAGATTAAGTTGCCCCAAAGGTAACAGAAAACTTGTTAAACAAAAATAAAAAAAAGAACTCAAATTCACAAATTTAAAAAAAAAATGTGCTAAAATCAAGAATAAAATCTTGAATATTGGTTTTTGGCATCCAAAAATTAAAGCAAGAAAGGTTTATTCTTAAATGAAGATAAAAAATCTACAAACAATTTATATTGGTCAATTTTGAAATTCAAGATAATAATCTTGTTTCAAGAATGGAAAATCTTAAAATGAAAACAAGATTGCAAAATTTTAAATCAAGATCAAGCGATCTAGATTAATTATAGATTTGATATACTTGATTTAAGATTGATTTTAAGTTAAATGCGAAGATGAAAAATGGCAAGAATTTTGTTCTTCACTGCTGGAATTTCCTTTCTTTATAACTAGAATCCACTTTTTATTGTGATTTAAGATTTGTTTTCTTGATTCAGTTTTAAAATTTGTTCACTCATGAAACAAGATTGTAATCTTGAATTTCAAGATTAGTCAATCTTGAATTTTTGTGAAGTTTTGATCTTGATTTAAGAATAAATCTTCTTGATTCTATTTGAACTTTATATACTCTAGATTTAAAGTTGTATTCTTCATGTTATCAGGTTTTTTTCTGTGTACTTATTGCTATTGAGTTAATGAACTATAGTTTAAGCTTAAAAACTTGAGCTACTTAGAGCTATTTTCGTTATGAAGAAAATTCAACTTGAATTGTAGCAAATTGCTGTTCGATTTGTTTTCTTTTTTTAGAAATGATTTACACTGCATCTCATTCACTTTTTGGTAATCCATTTCAAATTGATTTCGATTGATTAAAGAGCACAATTTATTAAGCAATTTATTTGAAGTTGCAGTTGGCTGGCTTTTATTTATTCCCTTTTCCCTCTGCAAATTTGCTGTTAAGCTTCATCAGTTGTAGTTTTGTCTACTACAAATGCTTTAATGCAATCAAGCTTATCCATTCCCATTGTTGTTTACAATTTTTAATTGTGTCTGCGATTCATCATCGCAGCTTATTGCTAATTTCATTTATAATTGCATAATTAATGCTGAAATGGAGCTGAAATTGCTGTCGAATAAAAAACCATTTGTGGAAATATTTCGTATAGTCTTTTTACTTATTTTTTGTTGTTGTTGTTTATTTAAAAACGTATAATTAAAAGTCGTTTGTTTATAGTGTATCAAAAAAAAAAAAAAAAGAAGTGGGGAGAGAGAGAGATAGAGAGAAATAGGGATTATATTATAACATCTTGCTTATAACATCTTGCAAGATCTTGAGCTCTATATGATCATCTCTGACATGCCCAACATAAATGGAATTCTTTTTTCTTTTCTTTTCTTTCTTTTTATAATCTTAACGGTCTACAAGTGGCTGCGTTTTTTGCATTTTTTTTTTTTAGTTTTTTCATCGCTTAGTTTTTCTTCATTTTGGTGACTTTTGTTTTTTTTGTTCACAAAGTGGGAGACAACTTAAATAATATATTTCAATATTTTAATTATTGTATGTGTAAAAAGCTAATCGCGTTTTAAGAACGAAAACAGACAAAAGAAACAAAGAGAGAGAGAGAGAGAGGGAAAAGAAGAGGAAACAACATATTACAGAAAATGTTTATCGCTGGCCGAGTGCGCCCACAGAGGGCGCCACTCAAATTAGGAGTGTAGCAGCACAAGAAATCGGAATTGGAATTGAAAGTCGAAGTGAAGGCGCCAAAAACGAAAGCAGCGACGCAAAAAGGAAGTCAAAATAGAAAGGCAGCGGCGGTTGGCTGTGGGCAAGGATTGGGGTTGGTAGAAGAAGAAGAAGAAGGGGAAGAAGGGTGGAGCGGGAGGTGCAACTGCACTTCCGCTTTACAGCTTCATTTCCGCATCATCCGTTGAAAGTGTCACGCTGAAAGTGGAAGTAAACGGAAGAGAACGGACTGCTGCTGCGGCTGCTTTTGATGTTAACGGGTTAACGGATGAACCGGTTAACCGGTTTACAGTATTGTGCCGGGCTTTCGCAGTGGCAAACGACGACGCTGTCCAAGCAGACCCAAACCGCGTGCCTGCTGCTTTGTGGTTGCCTCGGCGGGCTCAGTTGTCTCCTGCTCCTTGGCCTCGCCGGACTCCTCAGAGTTTGCCGCAGCGCCAGCATTATCCTTGGCTGCTGTCTGCTCAGCGGAACCATCTGCGTGCTCCTCCTCAGCGGGTGCTTCTGTAAAAAATAGACACAAGCATTTAGTAGAGTAGAGTAAAATAGTAGATTAAACTTATGACAAAACGAACATGTCTAAGGTGTTTTATGAGAGACTGCGAAAGATGCCTTGGCAGAAAAACTCCGTGATGAACTCAAACGGAGTTCAAGAAGCAATAAACTAAAGGAATTTTTGATTGGTGATAGAAGAGAACCGAAACAAAAGCCTAAAAGGTAATGAGCTATTGAGCAACTCTTTGTACTTAGTTTGGAAGTATTTTAGTAGGAGCTTAGGGGTATCTCTAGGGGCAAGAGAACAGACCTCGGATGTAAATTGAGGGAATCATTTAATGATGTGATAAGAATACTCAGGGTAGTTAGAAATGTACTGAATTTAAAAATAGCTTAAAAGCTTATAATCTCGGCTAAAGCAGTAGGAAATAAGCTCCTGAATAACTCCTCGTACGTACTTCGAAAGTATTAAGAGAGGTGCTCAGGGGCGTTGCTAGGAGGTAGAGAAAATATTACGGATGTAGATTGAGCGAATCATCTTGAACGGAGTTCAAGAAGAATCAAATTATAAAGGAGTCTTAGTTTTGTTTTTGAGGAGATCTGAACTTAAAAAGAGCTTGAAAGGAGCTTGACATCTGGGGAACAGAATTAGGAAATAAGCTGCTGAGCAACTCTTTGTACCTAGTTCTCTAAGAAAAGCTCAGGGGTGTTTTTTTTGGAGGAAAAGCAAATATTTCGGTTGCAGATGATGAGAGGATCATCTTCAAATAATGATGTAGTAGGGTAGTCTATCGGAGCTTTGGGATTTATCTAGCCAGGAGATTATGCCAAGGTGTTCTCGTTCAGCAACCTACCTGTGGTCGAGGTAGCCGCCGCTGCAGCGCCGCCGAGATGCAGGCGACGCTTGGCTAGCAGCGGATTGATTTTGCGCGGCGCCACCGCCGCTGACGACGGCGACGACGACGCTGGCGAGGCGGAAGCAGCAGCAGCAGCTGGTGCAGCACCGCCGGCTACTGTGGCTGCGGCAGCCGATTTCGACTTGGCCGCATCAGTCTTGTGCAATGCGTTGAGGCGCGGACGGTTCTTGAGGCGATTGAGACCGGACACGGGTCCGGCATGGTTGGCAGCGCTGCCGGCAGCGGCATCGCCTTCCTCAGTCTTCTCACCGGTCTCGCCTCCGGCCTCCGCCTCGTTGCCCTTCACATCATTGTGATGGCTGCTATCCGCTGCCGAATCCTCAGCCGCGTCCTTCGGGGCCTCGGTGCTGGCGCCAGCGCGTCCCAATTTGCCACGTGGCAGCAATCGATTGCCACCGGCACGATGCAGATTGAAGCGTGATGGACGCACAGGTTCAGCAGCCGCAGCTGGTGCGGCTCCTGATGACTTGGCTGCCGCCTCCTCGCCCTGGCTGCCCTCCTCGGCCGCAGCACCGCTGTCGGCAGCTGGCGCCTTGGTGGTGGTGATGCGACTGCGTCCACGCAGATTCAGTCCGGGACGGCTGCGCAGTGTGCTACGTGCTGTGGTGCTGGGTGCGGCATCTGCAGAGCTGGCTGCACCATCGGAGCTCTCCTCATCAGCTGATCCGGCGGGTTTCTCGGTGGTTGATGTGCTTGTGCCGCGCAGATTGAAGCGATTGCGTGCTGTAAATTGAATCGAGAACTTAGTTGATCTCTTTTACGTAAGCATACTCAATCACTTACGTCTGCCACGTGCAAAACCAGAGCTCACAGGCTTCACTTCCTTGACGGGCGCAACTTCCTCCTCAACAGCAGCTTCGGGTGCGGGTTCAGGGCTGGCGGTGGTGCGTGCACCGGGGCGGGAGCGACCGCCAATTGAGGGACGTGAGAAACGATCTGCGGACGAGAGGATCTTGGTTAAAAGGCAGTCTTATGATTGTGTATTGGGAGAATAGTGAGTGAGTGGCAGACAAGCCAGGAACTGTTTAAGTAAGATCAAATTACGGACTCTCAATGACACTTTTAGGGTTTCTGAACTGTCCAGGCAAAACTTCTTCAATACACTCTATGCAAAAACTCTTCAGGGTTCTGATGCTATAAAAACAAAATGGGGCAATCTTTTAGGATTTAAGCAACTGTCCAAAATGCGGACTCTCCATGGTTCTTTTAGGACTTCTGACTGTCCAGGCAAAACTTCTTTTGAAACTATGCAAAACTCTCCGGGGGTATTTAAAGAAAATAGCTAATAGCTGTGAGAGGTAAGAGACTTCACTTTGTGGAATCATCAGGGTTAAGAGAGTATCCTCAGTATTGAAAGAAAGTGTGCTTTAAGTTCACCCTTTTAGAAAGATCTCAAATCTATTCTTGAACCTTGGGACTTTCTGCTTCACTTACTTCTGCCAGTCTTGGTGGGTTCTGTGGGCGTCGACTCAGTGGTTGTTGTGGTGGTTGTGGAGCCTCCCTCGCGCAACTTGAAACGATTGCGACCGGCCAGACCATTGAGACCCGATCGTCGGCCGCCAAAGAGCGAAGGTGCCGCTGTTGTTGTGGTTGTGGTTGTCGTCGGTGCCTCTGTCGTCGTCGTTGTGGTGGTGGTTGTGGTCGTTGTGGTTGTGGTGCTCGTCGTCGAGGACAGCTCCTCGGGCACTGTGGTGGCATCGTCGGCATCGGTGCTGGCGGTATCGGGACTGAGTGTGGTCTCATCGATGCCATCGGCAGCCGTTGTCTCCTCCATGTTGAGATTCTCGTTGGTCAGTATGGCATACAGATCGAGGGCAGCCTTCTCCATCGATGGCGTTGTCTGTTCCGTCTCATCATCCAACTTGGCAGTGATCTCGCTATCACTTTCGCTGTCACGCTCCTTGGCCTTGGCTGCTGCAGCGGCTGCTGCTGCTGCGGCGGCAGCTGCCTCCTGTTCAACGGCAATCACCGGTTTCAGCTCCTTGTCGCCGTTGCGTGAACCCTTCTGCTGCTTCTCGTCGGTGTTGAAGGTTTCGCTGTCGACCAGTTCGAGGCTGGGACGCTTGACGCTGATCTTCTTGCGTTCCGCGGCCGTTTCCAGTGAGTCCAGCGCCGGCGTCGGTTGCACATCGATGTTCTTGCCGCGGCTGGGGAAGCGAGTGTTCAATGGGAGACGTTCGGACTCGATGTCCTCGGAGGTGTCCACACTGTTGCTGTTGGCCGCACGTCCCTTGGCCTTGCCGCTCTGCAAACTGTTCTCACTGGGCGTGGCCGCTGTGCTGCGATCGATGTTCGAATAGCGAGTCTTGCCACGTGTATCCAGATCGGCGGGCGCTTCAACGGCAGCGGGAGCGGCCACAGCTGGCTTCGCCTTGCTATCGGTATTGGCATCCTCTTCGTCCTCATAGTAGTAGACATACTCGTATTCGTAATCCTGGCCGTTGGGTCCCTTTTTGATCTCGATGCGTGACTTCTTGTTGTTCTCGCTGCCGGCGCCGTCGAGCGCAAAGTTCTGATTGACAAACTCATCGTGCGGATCGACGAGCATGTCATCGTCCAGATTATCGATCTTCTTGGCCGCCGTTGGCTGGGGTGTGGTCAACGGCAGAGCTGACTGATCGGTGCTTGACTTGAGCGCCAGCTCAGCCTGGGCAGCCTCCTCGATTTCGCGACGCACCTCGGCCAGTTCCTCCTCCTCGATGGCACGCTTCGCCTCGATGCTCTTCATCACATCCTCGTTGATGAGCGCACTGAGCACGGGATTCAGTTCGGGGCGCTCCTTTGTGGCCAGCAGATTCATGGAGTAATCAACGGCATCCGCCGAACGAATGCTGATCTTGTGCGATGTGTGGAAACCTTCATCGCCCTGCGCTCCTGGCACCTTGTGCGCTGTCTCGAACTCTTCGCTCTTCACCAGCGGATCGGACAGTTGCTTCTCCAATGGCACCGTGGCGAGCTCCTCGCTGGCCACCAGCATGGCCAGACAGCCTAGTAGGCAACTGCAAAGAGGGCAAGAAGAGAGAGTACAATTAGTATATTTGATTAAACTTAAATAGACTCTTATTTATTGGGGTCAGGGTAACGTTTTTAAGCTAAGATCTCTGAAGGAATAAATCGGGTAACTAGAAAGAGTCAAGCGCAGGGTTTGACTTGGAATGGAAGTAAATTATTTCTTGTGATTCGCCTTAGCCAGTATTTTCTTCTCAGCAGAAGTCGTTCTTTCCTTCCATATGATTTACTCAACAAGATTTGAAACACCTTTCAATGATTTTTCTCACTGAACCTCTTGCATAAGAGCTTGACCCTAGCTTAATGTATTGCAATCAAATTGAATAAAGATGCATCTGCTGCGAGTTTGTTAATCAGCTAGGAATGAACTTGACCCACTCTCTTAATGCTGCTATTGATACAATCAAGCCAATCAAGTCTTAAGCTCTCCAAAAAAAAAATAAAAATAAAAGTGCTAAAGAGTATATTGTATTATAAAAATCAAGTCTTTCTCTATCTGCATTTCAAATCAGTTTTGTTGTTGTTTGCTTTCGGTTTGGTGTCTAGTCAATGTCTACCGAGTGTCTATTCAAACTGTCTGTTAGTGTTTCGGTTCACTATGATCATGACCTAGTCTCCCATTGCGTTCCCCCCCAAAATTGAACACTGATTGGGTATAATTAAATCATTTGATCAAATTACGCCCCGAAAATAATGATAATGATTGTGCTTATCTGGTTTGAAGTCGAGCTGATTGATTTGGCTTTAGGCAAAGATCATCGCGTGCTGATCGCCGCCTAATGATCAATCATGTTTGGACGCCGTAACGCAGAGCGATTGGTGTGATGTCGATATGCTTGTGCAGATGCAGATGCAGCTTCAACACTCAGACAACAAAACAAAAAGCAAAAACCTTTCACAATTTCATTGTTCCAATCTCTTTGGTTTTTTATGTAGATGAAGAGATTGTGCATGCGATCGTACAATTGCAGCAATAGTTCATTGGGCTTTGCGAATCCGCATTGCGATGCAACCAAATAGTTGTCGATGATCATTGTAGGGAGAGAGGAAGGGGGGAGATGGATATTGAGAGGGGGGGGAAAGCAGCGAGTTGGCAACGATGGCTCAAGGCAAACCACAAAATGAAAAGCAGCTGAGAGTAAATAAGAAATAAAATCAAATAAAATATTGACCACGGGCCGCGGCCAGCTGAAGTCGATGGAAGTCGGGAAACTTGAGACAAGTACATATATATATATATAGTATAGTAGACAGATATGTGCATATAATGCGCATAGTAGTCGATGTTGTTAACGTTCATGTTAATGTTAACGTTAACGTATCGAACCGGTTTTCGAACAAAAGGTGTTAACCCATTTCGAATTCGAATTCGATTTCAATTTCGATTTCGATTTCGTTGGCCATTTCAACAGAGCCTCGAGTCTCGAGGTTCAACTCCCCGAGCCGGCAATGTGTGTGTGTGTGTGTGTTCGATATCTTAAAGACAAGACTCTCAAGCGGGGTCGCGGGTCGCCTTTAAATTCCTCTCTCTACTCCTGTCTCTCTCTCTCGCTCTCTCCCGCTCTGTTTTCCAAACCATATGTTGGCGCTCTTGACGATAACTTTTAACATTTTGAATTATGTGCAGTTGGCATCGTTTTGCAGCCCCATTCGCTTTTTTTTTTTTTGTTTCTCTCTTTTCTGTATGGCGAACAAGTTTCGACAACAGCTTGTTGTAAAGGTAGACAACTTCAACTTATTTTAATTGCAACAGCAACAGCTACAGCTACAACAACACTAACACTAACAACAACAACAACAAGAAGAGTAACAACTGACAGCCCAAATGGCCCAAGAAACAATGGCTCCAAGAAAAGTTATAATTATGTCTACACATCGTGCAAATTGCCAGCAGAGGAGCAATTCTTTTTTATTTTCCCAAATACCCAGCAACTGTTGAGCGAATGTCGATGGGATGTGATGGACGATAGTCCAACTATAGTCATAGTTGTAATTGAACAATTTTCTTCGGATATACTTGTATGTATGTTATTATAAATAGCCAACATGATTCTATAACTTAGCTCCTTAAATTCACGTGCTGCTAGGTCAAATTACATAGTTATTCAGTTAAAATAATTCCATTTTTGATAAAGTTAACAAAAAAAACAAAAAAACAAAATAGTGATCATATGAATTTTCAATTGAAGCTACTTTTAAATGCAAATAAAAGCAAAAAATACATAATTCCTACTATTAGATATGCATCTGGCAACCATACTCGTGTTCATCTGGGCACACTGTCAATAAGTATCGATGCTTCAATACAATCCCTTTTGCAGTTAGAGTCTCTTTTAAGTTCTGCGCACGAGGCAACAGGTAACTAAGTGCATCTTCTTAATAAAGTGTTTTAATACATCAATAAAATTCTGCTATAATCTAATTAAATATAATTTCAATAATGGTCACTTTGAAAAGCTATAAAAACAGAAAAATATATATATTAACAAATTGCCTGTAAATTGAAAAGTCATGACGAAGTTTTCAACATTTCCAAAACCATAAAATTCAAGTCGACAAATGCTAAATATCAAACGATCTTTAAACTACTCTTGAAATGTCTGAAATCTATCAACAACTTTCAATAAATTTACATCATTAAAATTGGCTATTAAATAACCTTTCAAAGCCTCAAGTCTCTGAAGAACTCTAAACAAATATATATACAAAGAGAAATAGAAGAACTGAAGAAGCACAGGGCATATGGCATGTCTATACTCGTCGATATAAGTTACATAGTCAGAGGCATTCGCTTTAGCTCTAATTGTGTTGTCTGAGGTAACAGCAATCCCAATACAAGAGATGGGAAAGGGAAGGCGGGGGAGAAGAGGTAGGTAAGCAATGGTGTGCTTGTGGTTTTCGAGTCAGCTGTCCGACTTCTTGGACATGTTATGCATGAGGTGACAATGCGCACATCGCCACACACACACAAACACACACACACAACATAAGAAACACAATGCAAGAGATCCGCACTGAGCAACTGCGAACAATGTGCAATATTGGCGTGCTGGCACAGTGGGTTAGCATATGCCAAAAATGGCACGAAAAAAATTGAGGAAAAACCATTAATACGCCCACATGGCAAATAATTGTTGGCTTGATTTATCGTTCGTTGTGTCGCACGACGGGAAGAGTGCAGCTTAACCAAATGATTGATTGTGGTAGATAATTTGATGACTATGCCATCGTAACTGTCGCTCCTTAAAATTTTACATCTTTTTTTTGTGTGTGCTTCATTTACTGTCTGTTTATGTGCACATTTTTTACACAGTTACTGTTTTGAATGTTTTGAAATATGTTAAGCTTATTAGACAAATATTTGCATTTAACTTAGTTTTGACTTTTAGTAAATTCGTTTATATTTTCTTTTTTGATTCTAGGAACAACTGTCAATCAGGCAATTGGTAAGTTCGATAGACTTTTTATTCAAATAATTGAAACAATTGTGATAAGTTTGAGAAAATTATGTAAATTCAATTTAAGAGTCACATTATATATTTGAGAAATAAGCGAGCGAATTACTTTGCTTTTTACATAGCGACTGCTGTTAAGCCAATGTACACTTTTATTATTAGCCAATAATTTTAAAAAGAAATACTTGGTTTTAATTTTTACATGGAGCAAAGAAAGTTTAAAGACTGGGTTTTAAGGCAAACTGTTCTTTTCTTTATTAGCCATTAATTGTGTTAAAGAAATATTTGGTTTGACATTGTTTAACTTTTTCAATGGAACGAAGAAATTCAAAAACAACATAGTCTCTTTGTTATTAGCCATTACTTTTCTAAACTAAATACTTGGTTTGACATTTCATCAAAATCAATATAAAACACACGAATTGTTAGTTTGTTTATTATCATGACTAGCGTGTTGTAATTAGAATTCTTTAGAAATGGAACCGGCTTTAGCTTGCACCATTGAATAGTTGTTCTCTAGTGAGTTACATTGAACTCTCAGCCAGCCTTTCCATTAGAGAACAGCATTTACAGTCGGTCACACCCCTCGCACATTCACTCGACAATATTCTAGGCACACACACTTTTACTTCCTCTTCGAGTAAATTTTCATTGCATTGCATTTAATGTGACATTCTATTTTCAAGGCGTGTTCAATTGATTGTGCACCACGGTGACACAATGTCAGAGAGCAAAGCAAACGACAAAAACAGCAACAACAACAACGGCAAGTGTGTTGTGAATGTGAATGACTGATTAACCGTTAGAGTAGGAGTATGCAACTGTGAGCGTACGTAAGTAACGGGATTGAGCATTTGGGGGGTGAGTGCGCCAAGTATTGCGAGTACTTTTGAGCATGTAACGTTAGACTGACTCACTGACTGACTGACTGACGGAGTGAGCGAGTGAATGACTCCCATTGCCAGCAGCTGCTGTTGTTGTTGTTGCTGCCCTCCCATTGTGTTGTTGTCTGGCTGGCGATCTTACATTGGAAAGGCCACTTGGCAACTGGGCGACGCTTTTCTTATAGCTTGTGGGGGAGTGTATGTGTGTGTGTATGTGTGTGTTGTGTGTGTGTGTGTGTTGGGTGTGGCATGCATGCGATTTGTATTTTTCATTCGGCAATTCATTTGTTGGCCACAAATTAAAATACAACAAAAAAAAAGCCAAAAAAAAAGCCAAAAATGAAGCGTGGCAGCCGCGCATGCGTTTTGACGCTTTTTGGCTATTAGATGCGGCGCTGTTGTCTCACTTCAAATGTGTATGTGTGTGTGTGTGTGTGTGTATCTTAGCTGGAGGCCATTGACGTCGTTGCGAGCAGTGAAGCAGCAACAGGCAGCAGACAACAGACTTACAGACTCACAGACAAAAACACCACCAACAATGTTGCTTAAAAATGTAAAATACGTTTTTTATTTATCATTTTTTTTTGCATTGTTGTTGGATGCGTTGCAAAAAGGTTTTTGACTCCCCATCTTCGAGCCCAACGCTTTGCCTCGCGTTGACCTTTCAAACACGCAGCAGCAAGAGAAACCAAAGCCGAAGCAAAGTTAAAGCCAATTAGTAGCTGTGGCTTTTTGGGAATTTTTGGCCTTTGCATTTGGCCTTTTGCATAACCGTTTAAAAAGCCGTCAAAAGGCTGTCATATTTATTTATTGGCCAACTAGTTGACTAAACAACTAACTGACTAACTGACTGACTGATTGACTGACCACAACTGATTGACTGCCCGTCCGTCTGTCTGTCTGTTCGTCTGTCTGTTTAACCGTTTTTAATGCCCAAGCAAAGCAAACTTGTTGACCAAGGCCAACAAAAATCTGCATGCCAAATTCATGTGCTATGTGTTTTCACTGCTCTCGAGGCTGAGCGCAGCTTTGGTCTGTCATAAAATGCTGCAGCATTGCATTTTTATGTGCCTCCTGCAGCTGGCGCACATTGTAAACTTACAGGCAAGAGGAATGGGGGAAGCAGAGGGAGTGGAAGGTGGCAGAAGACTTGCATCCTTTTACTCAGGGATTATTGGCCCGAACAACACAGCAACAGCAACATTGTTGTGCCCGAGAGTATGTTTATAAGTAATCACTGACCAACAAGTTGGCCAAGTTAACAGCTAAAACAACAACAACTCCTCGGTGTGTGTGTGTGGCTAATGTCAAAAGGTGCTCGCTGCTGTTGCTTGGCTATGGTGCAACTTGTGGCCAAAGCTGCAAAGCTGGCATCCAGAATGCAGTTAACCGTAAAATTGGCCAATTGCCCAGACGCATACGCTGCGTATACGCAATGTGCTCCAGGGACGTTTCTTGCTGGGCAGTGAAGAAGCGCATCGAACGCGACAAGCGCAACTAAAGCTATACTTCACAACAGAAATAGTAAAATGATTAAAATACCTCAAGCTTATCAGAAAATGTTTTGTACAATTTAAATGAATGAAACGAAGAAACAAAAGTGTAACAATATTTGTTATCAATGGACATGAGTTGAGTATTTATAATTTATTCTCACTATTTTTTATGCAACAAATTAGCTCTACTTTTGCTTTTGAATTTGTATCAAAAAATCACTAATTTTAATTCGAATTCAGATAGCAAAACCATTTGTTACTTCTGTATTCCATTTCTTTATCATTATCATTACCTGTATCATTAGATTCTGATTTTACAATGAATTGATATACGCAAAATGAAATTTTTACATTTAGCTGCAGCTTAAAAATGATATTTAGTTGCTCTTCCCAAATGTCTTTGTCATTTTTTTTAATCATTCATTAACTGTTGTAAAGTTGTAGCTGTGTCACAATGATGATAAGCTTTGCAGACTCTGCGGTTATTATTTTTAAAATATAACATATATGAATTTAGTATTTTTTTATGAAAATACACTACAATATTCCGAAAACTATATTTGATATATTGATATGATTCAAAATATATCATAGAGATCAAAATAAACCAGATTGTCAGTCAAAGCTATATATTTTTTGAATACCTTCTACAATTTGTATCCAGCTTGAATATTTCGTTGGGTTGTGGGTGTGGCAAACATTTAAAACATTCGTAAACTGCGTTTAAGCAATACAAGTGCTGTCACAAAAGAATGATAGCTCTATCTTTTATAGTCTCGAAGATCTAGGAGTTTATATGGACGGACGGACAGACAGACGGACAGTTTTGTATAGCCTCAGAATAGGGGAGAAAATATAAGTACAAACATTATGTGGTCAGAGATGCCTTCTTCTACCTGAAATCTTATTGATAGCGGGTATATAAATTCTAAACTGATGATCTATAGCTTTGAAGGGTCTTCTTCTTCTTCCTCTTCTTCTTAAAGAGCTTAATTAAAGTTAAATGTTCTTGCATTTTTTGTGGTTCATTTTGTGTTAGGTCTGTTTTCCTTCCCAGTTTTGTAGCAAACATTTTATCATAATTGAAATGTTATATTTGAATACTCACATTTTGAGCAGCATTTTAGCTATTTGTGTGATTGTTTGTTGTTGGTTGGTTTTTGTTTTTTTTTCTGGTTGTTGTTGTTATTTTTGGCTCCTGCAGCAACTCAAGTTGTTTTCGTTATTTGTTGTCGTTGTTGTTATTTGAATTTGCACTTTTTGAAAGTCAAATGTTCAACTCTTGAAAAATAGAAAACATTAAAAAAAATTGTTAAAAAAAAACGTGTAAGAAAAATTGATGAATTGCTTTTATTGATTAATTTCGCATTTATCGATTATTTAGCAAACGCGATTCGATTTGTTTTTTGTGTGTTGTTTACTTTTGTTTTGATTTTTTTCGTTGCTCTTGTTATAATTTGCTTGTTTTTTGTTATTTTCACATATTGTTGCACTTTCACTTTTCACTTTGAAGTTTTTGTCGATACAAAATCAATTAAAAATCTCCAAAAATCAACTTCGCCCCAAAACAGACAAAAAATAAAAAACATTTGCATGTGGCTGCGCTTCTCTATGTGTGTGTATGTGTGTGAATCGATATGTGTGTTAGAAATTTTGAAAAAATTACCCAAGGAAAAAAAAGTATACAAAAATTGAAAATTGAATTTAGCTTGAAAACAATTTTTGCTTTATTTTTTATCGCGGAAATTTTGTTCAAGTTTGTTTTGTGAGTTTTTTGTTTGTACGCGTTGCATGTAAAATGAAGTCGCGGCACTTGAAGCGGCTGCCTTTATATGCGGCCAACACACACACACACACACATACACACAGATACACACGCACAACTGTTGCTGCTTCTTATACCATAAAAAAATTGTCGTCGTCGTCGATCGTTTTGATCGCTTCGCCTTTTTCAATATTTATTACTTTTGTTTTTTTTTTTTAATATGATTTATATGGATTTCGTTTTAGTTTTGAATTTTTTTGTGTTTTACTTTTAGATTATTCGGGATATTTAGTATTTTTAGTAAATAAATGTTGCTTGTGATCTTGGCGCAGCTTTTTTGTCGATCGGAGCAATCACTTTCGATTTCGCTGCCAGCTGAACGTGAAATGGCAAAATGATGAACGCAACAACCATCGAAAACCGTTGCTGTTGCCGTTGCCTCAGTCGCAGTCGCAGTCGCAGTCGCTGCCAGCGTTGACGTCGACGTCGACTGAGCGGCAACATAACTGTTAGAGCGAGATGGCGCTAAGCGGCGTTCAGCAGGAGCGCGTTGTTTGTTGGCTTTTGGTTATGGCCATGTTAACACTAAATCATTCACACCTGCTGCTGCTGCTGCTGTGGTTGCTGCTGCTGTGGTTGCTGCTGCTCTGGTTGCTGTTGGTGTTATACTTTCTGAAACGCAGTCTGTGTTTTTTCAATGGCGCTGTGGACTTAGACTTACTAGGAAGTTCAGTCAGCGCCAAAGTTGCAGCACTTAATAGTTGGCTCAGCTCAGCTTTGGTTGCTCTGGTTGCTGCTGAGGGGGTAAAACCCAGCAGCGACATTCACTTGCATTTCGGGGGGATTCTCTGCGAACACAGCGATCACTGCTCTACTCTACCAACCATCTCTCTCTCTCTCTCTCTCTCTCTCTCTCTCTCTCTCTTTCCCCCTCTCTCTCTGTCTCTTCTTGCTTGCTCTTTCTTTGGTATTTCGTAAGCACAAACCAAACTGGTTGCTGCTGCTGCTGGCCTCAAGGCCGTTTGTCGCCGTCGCCAGCAGCAACATCATCATCATCATTGGCATGATCATTATCATCGTTGATTAACCGCATTACACATACGACGCGTTGGCTTCGCTACGCTTTGCTTCGCTTTGCTTTGCTTGCAATTAGCAGGGCAACTCGATTGCCGAAGCTAAAGTTGAAGCTGCAGCCGAAGTCGAATCCGGGCAGCAATCAAAACGACGATCGCAGATCATCGCCATGTAAATTATGCCAAAGATTTTGTCGCTACTCCGGCCGGCTTCTCCCCTTCTCTCTCTCTCTCTCTCTCTCTCTCTCTCTCTCTCTTTCTCACTGTCTGGACCAACCTGATCAAGTTGACCAACCAACAGTTGTTGTTGTTATTGTAAATATTATTATTCAATCTTTTTTAGCTTATTGATTAACCGTTGTTCATTTGCCTATTTATGCAATTTTATCATTTATGCCACACGTTTTTTTTTTTTCACTTCACTCTCCACTCTTTGCTGTGTGTTTTTGGTCTCATGACTGCGAAATGCACCAATAAACGGGAATCTTAATCGAGATTGTGCTCAATAAATGACTTTCGATTTTTTGTTGCAGAGAAATGCGACAATATGTATTGCACCTAGATTTGCAAACTAGCTTCAGCTGACTGTGAACCATTTGCAAAGCGGTTCTCGAACTAAGTTCGACAACAAAGCTAAAGGAAAGGGATGAAAATACATTGACAATAATATACCGCAAAAATACTAAATCTATATTTTATATTCTTCTTCAAATATATCAAATATAAATTATTTAATATTATAAATCATATTTTGTATTTTGATATAGTACTACATTATAGATTACACGAATAACAATATTCGAAAATATACCAAAAGCTATAGTTGGTCTATTAATAAACTTTACAGATTTATTCATAAAATATAATATATCAAATTACTATACCGCAAAGATACTAAAAAAACCTAAGACAAAATTTGGTATAATGATATAATAAATTATACCAAATTAATATACCACAAAAACACTCAAATATACCAAATGTAATATGCGGTATATTGATATATTATTAGAATTTAAAATTTAACAAAATGATACATCTAATACTAATACTAAAAAATACTAATACTAAAATACTAAAAAAAATACTAAGGGGCTATATTTGGTATATTTATATTGAATCAACTATAATACGTTGAACAATCGCAAAGTGAACCAAATTCATTTGCCAATAAGTAGACATATACTTAAAACATACCAAATTAATAAACAACATAAGTATTGAAAATATACCGAATCGTATATTTGGTATATTTATATAGTACCACATTAAAAATATATACCATATAGTAACAAAATATACCAGATTGTTGATAGAAATTTGTGAACCCGTTTCAAAAATGGTTTAGCAGCAAATCTTTTTGTTCTTTTGATATTTCTAAATACATCAAGCTGAAGTTTTTAGATGCTCTGGCAATCTATTCTTTATTTCAATAAAATAGTAATAGTTTTATCATCCTTAGCATGAACTTCAGTTTAGCAGTTCACAACAAGTGGTTTACCCACAAAATTTGCAAATTTCGAACCATTAAACTGGATAATCGAAAATAGTAATAGAAATTCTTTACACCTTCTTCAAAAATGGTTCTCTAGATATATCTAAATATATTGTACCAAGCATGAACTTAAATTCAGTTCACCTAAGGTGCAAACTCGCAGCACTGGCACACTTGAAGACAAAAACCGGTTCACAACAAGTGGTTTACCCAAAAAAATTGCATGTTTCGATGTGTCAACAAAATATTGGGGATTCAAATGTAATCAGCTTATGGCATTAAAAGCTAATTATCGTCATGTGTGTATTAACAAAATAATATTGTATTGAAAATAATAATCCAATGCAAACGAGTTGCAAACCGGTTCAAAAGTGGTTCAGCTCAGCTCGTGTGCAAAAGTGCAAAATGCTGAAATTTTTTGTTTTGCTATTTGCTGGCTCCAAGTGTGAAGTTTCGGCGAATGGAGATTGAAGAAACTGGTTCAAAAATGAGTCAAATGTATTGAATTTCACACTCTCACAACCACCTACACTAGCAGCCAAAGAGTGGAGGAGGAGGAGTGAAGAAGTTGAGGCGAGTTCGAATGGCATCACTTAAAGGTGTCTTATTTTTTTCATCTTTCGCCTTCTTTTTTTTGTTGTTAGTGGTTTTATAACGCGACAAAAGCAAACTCTAGCTGGGCTTATTTCGGTTTTTGTTTGGGCGATTGATCAATCGATTTTCTAATTAGCATTGATCGATACTGAAACTCGAAATGAGTGCTCGCACTCTTTTATTTATTTTCAATTTTGTTGGGGAATGCGACAAATAATCAATATTTGCCTTGCTTAATGGATGTCACATATTTGCAATATTTACAATACAATGTGCAAATACCAGCGATGAAACCAAACCCAAAAAAAAAAAAACCAGGCCAGCGAACCGGGAAGCAATCCTGTTAAACAACAAGAAGCGCAGCTCTTCATTCTCTTAAATAATGTTGATCATGTAACTTAACTACAGCAGGTTTCAGTTTGCTTTTTTTTTTGTGTATTTTCCCTCCTCATTATTGCAATCTTTCCTTTCTTGGCCTTGGCGTTGGGCAACGATTAAATTTCAAGTGATCGTCGCCGCCTGGAGCCAGAACAGCTTCAACAAAATGAGTCAAGTTATGTCGAGGTCACCGTTGATCAAGTTACCACAGAGATCCCCCTCCGTCCCAGAGAAGAGTCTCGTTAACAGACAAAAGACAAGTCAGCAAAAACCCAACAAAAAAAAAAAAAAAATGAAGCAGGACAGCAGCGAGAAGCGAGTGTTAATGCCACATGCAAGATTTGGGGCGTGGCGACAGTCGAAGGACAATGCTAATGATCATAATTGTCCATTAAAGTAATGATCGCCTTTTGAAATAGCAAACCCTTTAGGGAAGCTTCTCCAAAAGACTCTCCAAGTGTCATTCAATGCATCAGTTTTCTGTGCCTCACTTGCAAGAGACATTCAACAGTTTCTTGAGTTGAGTTTTCGAATAAAATAATGACGATTTCTTGAATGAACTCAAATGTTTAGTAAAGTTAGTAAAAGCATTTTTATGAAGAGCAAATAAAAGATAACAACTTCTAAAATCAAATAACAAAAATAATATAAACATTTAGATTTTTCAATTGACAAAGTTAAAAAGTTTGTCGACAACTGGTGAAAAATAGAAACACAATGGGAACGTATAGAAAAGCTGCTCACCTATGAAATACCCATTTAAAAATAAGAAGCAAAACTTAGCGATTTTATTCTCGAAATATACCGAATTAATATTGTGAAAAATACCGAATTTGTCTACCACACAATTACCAAAACATAGAGTGAAGTTTATATTAAGTATATCAATGTACCATTAAAAATTACAATGTTTATACCAAGTGCATTATACCAAATGCATATACTGAAAACTGACTCAAATATACCAAATGCTAAGCTTAGTATAAACCAAATTAGTATACTAAACACTTACTAAAAGATACTGAAGTCTATATTTGAAATATCAATATGTTATTCAAAAGACTTGTTGAAATGTTACATTTAGAATGAATATACTGAAACATACTAAAATATACCAAGGTGCGTATTTGGTATATAAATATGCCTTTCAAAAGTCTTTTGTGTGGCAATGAATCTCTTTGACTTAAGTATATTGGTATTTTTTAGCATATATTACAAATCTCTAAATAAATCTTTTCCACGCTAAGTCTTTGAGTAATATATTAATATACCAACTAGAGACATAAGTATATTGTTGGTATTTTTCAGCATATATTAAGTCTTTAGTTGGTATATTAATATACCATTCAAAGACTTGGTGTGGAAATAATTGACTTTAGACATTTGTAAGCTCTTGTGGATTAATTGCTGCAAGCTTCAACAAAAGTTTAAATCACATTCACACCTAAAAATAAAGACGCGGCTTATAATGAATGTTTGATGAAGTGAAATTAGACTGTAAAAACAAATTGGGCTCAAAAGAATTTGAAGAATTCGAGTTGTGATGCGAACAAATTGCTTTTGATATTATTTTTACCTGCGTAAAGTTGTTGATTAAAATGTGTGTGTGTGTGTGTTGTGTGTGTGTGTGGAGCGATTAGCAAATTGTGACAAATGTGTTAAACTTAGTTAATGCTCAGTTAACACTCGAATGAGAATGAAAAGCAAACAATTCAATTCAGCAAACAACAACTGAAGAAATAAGGTCAAGGTCAATGCAGAAGTATTTTTTTGCCGTTTTTTTTTCGCCTTTTTCTTTTTTGCCTTTTGCCATTTTTCGAATAAAGTCAGTGAAAAGAGACTTGCGATGTGGCATTTGAAATGCAACTCGCATCTTTTGCAACTTCTGCGATGTTGATGGCGATAATCTGATGCATTTTTAGTTGTCTCTCTCTCCGTCTCTCTTGAGCTGAGACTAATTAAGTCTGGAGTTAGGTCAGAGCTTAAGCCGTTGAGTTGTTAATGGGATATTTCGCAGAGCACTTGAGCGAGACTTTTATCTTCTTGACAGCATTTAAAACAGTTGTTGTTGTTGCTGTTGTTGTTTGTGAATCCGAAATAAAACAAGAAAAAAAATAAACAAGCAAATGGCATTCAAATCGTTTTTTTTTTTTGGTATGCGCATCGTTGCTTTGTTTTATGAGTGACCAACTTGAATGAATAAAATAATCATAAAGAAATGCAAATAAAATTTCAAAGGAGTGACCAACTTAAAGTGAATTAAATAATAGAGTAATCAAATCCAAAAGAAATTCAAATACCTTTTTTTTTGTAAAAGGAACTTCAGAGAGACAGTGTGAAGCAAATAAAAAAAAAATAAAGTTTGATAAGTAAAAAGTAAAAAGTGTAATAAAAAACAAAGCAGCAACAACAACAACAACTGTTATTCAACAATTTGTGAGCAAGTGTGTGTGTGTGTGTGTGGAGTGTATAAATAAACAGGAGTGGCCAACTTGGAATGTTAATGCGCTGCAATCGTTGGTGTTGCCGAGAGCCACTCCAAAAGAGTCGCACGTAGGCAACAACAACAACAGCAACAACAAGACTCCGACAATGACGTCGCTGTCGCCGCGCTGCTGCTGTCGACGTCGCTATGCTTGCGTCGACGCTGAAACAGACAACGCCAACGCTCGTTGGCATCGCTTACAAAGCTCAGCTTGCTTGGCTCGCCTTGCTGCTTCACCTCTGCTTCTGCTTCTGCCTCTGCTTCTGCCTCTGCCCATGTCTACTCGCCTTGGCCCTGCGTTGTGCCCAAAAGTTACGTGAACTTTGCACAGGGCAAAGCAAAGGGTGAAGAGAGTGGGAAGGAGAGAGAGAGAGGGAGTGAGAGAGGTGGGAGTGATAGACGCTAAAGGTGAGAGAGAGAGAGAGAGAGAGAGAAAGAAGACAAACGGTGATTGCAAGGAAAGAGAGAGAAAGGGAACAGAGGAGTTAAAAGTAACTGAAAGGAAAAGAGTGAGAAGAGGAGTTAAAAGTGACTGAATAGAAAAGAGAGAGAAAAGAAGAGGTAAATGTAACCATAAAGGAAAGAGAGAGAAGAAGAGGTAACAATAACTGAAAAGAGAAAGAAGAAGATGTAAAAGTCGCTGAAAGGGAATGGGAGAGAGAAAGAAACAGAAAAGACGATCTAAAAGTGACTGAAAGGAAAAGAAGAGAGAGAGAAGAGGAGGTCAAAGTGACTGAAAGGGAAAGAGAGAAAGAAGAAGAGTGACATAGAGGGTAAAAACGGGTGAAAGAGAGGAGAAGTGAAGGTATAATAGATCGGGAAAGAAAAGGAGGGAGAAAGGAGGCCAAGTTACAACTGAAAGGGAATATGCGATAGAGCCTGAGAGTATAAAAAGGAGTAGTAGAAAGGTCGAAAAACAGAGGTGATAGGACAGTCTCAGTGGAGTAACCTAAGGGTATGAAAGAGAGGGAGAGAGACAAATAAGTCAAAGGGAGAATGTCGAAGGTGCTTTTGAAGATGCCAAAAACTAAAGGGAACAAGAAAAAGAAAGAATTGTGGAGAAAGAAAAAGAGATACAGAGAGAGCAAGAGAGAGAGGGAGAGAGAGAGATTGAGAGAGAACGAGAGAAGGAGAGAAAAAGCGAGAGAGTGATGGAGAGAGACAGAGAGATGGAGAGAGTTAGAAGACTTGCCTGATAAGTGCTTACAGCCAGTGAGGCAGGAGGGAGGCAGGCAATTGAAGTGGGAAGCGGAGAGAAAAGACAAAAGAATTAACCGGCCTGCAGTGTAGCCTCTCTCTCTCTCTTTCTTTTGCTCTCTATCCACTCCCCTCGCTGTCAATCTAGTAGTAGAGTCGCATGTGTGTGTGTGTGTGTGTGTGTGTGTGGAGAGACAAGTAAAATTTATAACTGTCAATTATTATGCAAGAGTTGTGAGCAGCAGCAGCAGCGATTGCTGATCCCGTCCTCGTCCCCACCCCGCTCCGCACCGCCCCGCCCCGATGCTCGACGTGTCGCGCAAAAGCAATCAGGAAATACCCGAATCCAGAGGGAAGGAGACGGAGACAGAGATGGAGTGCGAAAGAGACAGCAGCAGCAGCAGACAGCAAAGTAAAGTTATAAACACTTCACACACACACACAGTTACAAGCTTAGCCCAAAATAAGTGCCAAAAATAAGAAAGAAACAAAATTCCCTATATCTAGAGTCGCAGCAAGAAGAAGAAGAAGTAGTAGAAGGAGAAGTAGTAGTAGAAGAAGAAGAAGAAGGAGAAGAAGACAATGAAGCATACCGCAATCCACTCGCATAATCGAAGCACGTAGTATTCCCCTCCTCCTCCTCCTCCTCCTTCTCACTCCTCACTTCATATCCCTCAACACTCCCTATTCCCCGTTCTTCATTCTCCACATTCCCGTTGCACGTTCTTCGTTCTTCATTCCCCATTCTCCGTTCTTCGTTCCCTGTTATCCGTTGTCTGCTTTGTTGGAGTCGCCGCCTGTTGTTAACAGTTTGTCGCGTCTTCTCGCATTATGTGTTTTTCTTTTCTGTTTTAGTACTTCTTTTTAATACCCTGTAGAGTGTTGACTTTCTGCACGATTCTTCTGCGAAATCGCAGCTAATAAGCTTATGAACATTATTTCATCGTATCGTAGTATTTTCTTGTCCCTCCTCCACTTATCTCTCATCTCCATCAATATCTCAGGTCTGCAATCTTTTCGAAAACGCAGACGGGATACGCTGCTTATCTGCTTTAGGGTTGCCAAGCACTTTGAGGAAGTTTGAAAAAAAAAAATAATAAACGCTTTGCGCTTCTCAACAAAATTAAGCAACTCAAAGTTCGAAAAGTTCCGCAAATAATTTCAATATATACAAAAAGTTATTAATGTATTTCATTTATTATACTAAAGTATTAAATACTACATTTAATTTTAGAGAAAAGAAAGCTCTGGCTTCGATTTTATTAAGAAGTATATACATATATGCTTTATATAAAGGCAATTTAATATTTGCAATTTTGAAAAATCTTTGGAAATGTCGAAGAAATTTTTCGCTGTATATTAAAGAGTTGTTTCAAAACTTTATTTCTATAAATCAAGAAATTTCGAAACAAAAAATATAGCGAAGCGCAATTAACTTCAGCTTATTTTACTAATTCCAATCCAATATCAAATTTTCTTTTGTTCTACTTGTACTATGTTTTTTTTACTCTGCCTAAAGTAGTTTAAACAAATACGAAACAAATCTCTGCGCAATCTTATTCTTTACATCTCTTGCTCTATTTTGTAGGGTATCTGTCAGTCACTACACTATATTCACTTTAATTATTTAAGCGTCCACTCAATTATTTGATGACTTCTTTTTTTTTTGTTGTTGTTGTTATTGTTGTTTGTTTTACACGCAAAACACTTTTTATGTTGAGTATTTTTGTAAATTGTTTTGTGTTTTTTTTTATGTGGCTTTGGGCTTATTATATTGGCCATTGGCGGCGTGTTCTTGGGAGTGCCAAGTGCCGGTCCAGGCCAAACCCTCAGTCCTCGGTCCAGTCGCTGTCCCCATCCCAATTCCAGGCAACGTTCAGGTTCAATGTACGTTGTGAAGAACCTTAACAGAGTGAAGACCCAAAAGAGTTAAGAAGTCAAGAGGAGTGTGAAGAGTGAAGAGTGTATTTACTTATTTCTGTCTCTGTGTGTGTGGGGCGACAATTGTTGACAGCAACGACAACAAAATCATCACGTTGCTAATGATGATGATAGATTTTTGATGTAGGCTGACATTTAATGATTCACTGCAACTGTTGTGACTGTTTCTACAATTAAGTTTTTTCTTTTTTATACCCGCCATCTAAAGAGAAGAAGGGTATTATGAATTTGTAACTGAAGGCAAAGTATGAGAAGAAGGAGGCATATCTAACCCTATAAAGTATAATACTATATATCTTTCATCAGCGTCAACAGTGGAGATGTTATAGCCATGTCCGTCTGTCTGTTCGTCTGTCTGTATAAAGGCCTAGATCTCAGAAACTATAAGGGATAGAGATATAATTCTTTTTCGACAGCACTTATTAGGTTTGAAGGATTAACTTCTTGCTTCTTGCAGATCAACTTCTTGCTACCGGTCTTTAAAATATACCATATACCTTACCAATACACCATATATATTGTTATATGGTATATTTTAAATGTATTGCTCATTGCTAATTAATAATAATTTACAAAACCCAACCAAATACAACTTTCGGTATATTTTAAGTATTTTTGTAGTATACAAATTTGGTATATTTTAGGAATAATACCATACTGTTTTGCTTTTATTCAAAATTGCTACCGGGCATCTCACAGTCGAGCACACTTGACTTTACCTTTCTTACTTGCGTTTTTTTTTTTGCGACAACATTGAAAACTTTGAGTTGATTCTTGATGCAAACACACAAAAAGCAAGTATTGCGACCTTCATTGATGTTTTCACGATTTCCGGTCTGATGCCGAGGGTATTTTTCAGTTTTTTTTTTTTAGTTTTTTCGTTATACTTTTTTTCTCGGTATTTTTAGTATTCCACGAGTCGCAATCTTCAATTTTGAAGTTCGAGTAGTGCATAATTAAGTTTGCAAGCTGCTGTTTTTTTTTTTACGTTTCGTTTAGCAACAATTGGAGGTCTCTTTGATCAATTTATAGATCAAGTCGCTGAAGTGTGAAGCAGCAGCAGCAAACGAAACGAAACTGAAACTGAATTAACTGCATACTAAACAGATCATCGAGAAGGACAAAGATCTAAACAAAACGCAACTAAACAGCAGCAAAACAGGAAGACAAAAGCCAGTAATTTTATAATGACAAAGATGACAGATGTGTGCTAACAAGTTGAGTCGAAAAGTAAAGCGAAAAAAGCAATTAAAACTAAAAAATAACAAAATAAATATATAACTGCTAAACAATGTATCACTTTAGAAGATAGGTCAAATACTATATCAAAAAGTTTTTGAATTTCAAAATACAATTGAATAATTATAATGGGGAAAATAGCAACGAAGTCTTAGTAAAGAAATGAAAAGGTTCTTTGAAAATTAAGTAATAGAAAATCACAAATGATATAAAGTTTATGAAATTAGGTAAAATATATAATAGAAGAATGAAGGAAACAACATCATTTAACACGCAAGCAAACAAAAGTGGGAATTAAAGATATTGGGAAAACTTCTTGAAAAAAAGATCATCATTTAACCCACAAACAAAGAGAAATAACAAAGTATAGCTAAACACCGATAACAATAACGAGAAAAGTTCTGGCAGCAGATTCAGATATCAAATTGAATATGGATATGTGCGAATTATCGCTCAAATATATCAAAATTCAGATGCCGAACACAACAAAGATGTACCGAGATATGTAATTAAAATACGAATATACCATAACATTCGAAATATACATATGGTACACATGGTATTACAAATTGAGATGCCACAAAGTATTGTACAAAGAGTAGATTTCGAATGTTATGGTATATGAAATATTTATATTGGTGTAATATACATATATGATATATAGTATATATTTTGCTGTTATATATATAAAATATATCAATGTTATAAAACATTCGAGAGATTGGTATAAGAAACATAGATTATACCAAGATATAAATTGCATATTCTATATTTTGAATGCTATGGTATATTAGTATAAGATATATGTATATATTACCAAGATATAAATTTCATATACCTATATACCATACACAATAAATTATAGCAGCTCTTTAACCGAGCTTATGACGGATTGTGTCACAACAACTTCTGAGATTGATCTGATTTTTTGGTTATCGTAAAAAATCGTATTACTTTTTTTGTCATATTTTGTTAAATTGCACATCTAAGCAAATTATTAATACTATAAATGTAAATGGCACTTCTTAAAATGAAACCTACATTTCTCAACTTAAGAAATATAATTAAAATATATAAATAATTTGCTTAACAATGCAATTTAGAGAAATATGAAAAAGTAAGTATAGTAATAATATTTTTCGGTATACACAAAACTAAATACAGCCTTTGTTTTTGTGATTTAGATAAATGAGCTTCGCCTAAAAAAAGCAAATGCTCAAGTAAATGTAATAAATTATTAGTTATTGTTCAGCTTCAACTACAGTTTGTGTGTATAATTCCCCCCCTCCCCCCTCCATCAAACTTGAGGCTGAACTTAAGAGCCAAGGTCTGAAGCTTTAACATTCTGCGCGTTGCATCGGGTTTTTCTTTTTTTTGTACTTGGTTTTTGAACACGAAGTGAATCATGCATTCAACAAGTATTCATCATAATGAGTTGTGTTTTCTTTGGGTCAAGTCTTGGAGTCTGCGAAATTGTTAGATCATAAATCTTGAGAGCGAGAGGGGTGGAGAGGAGGAGAGAAGGAGGAGGGAAGGAGGGGAGCAGCAGCTGTTTTTGGTGGCCACCCCCCGCTGCTGTCTAATGACTGTCCAGTTGCAGTCAGCTCACTCAATCATGCCAGCGCAGTCAGTCAGTCAATCAATCAATCAATGCGCCATTGAAATTATGCAGCGCCCAGCCTCCAAGCGAGTCTCTCTCCCTCTCTCTCACTCTCTCTTACATTCGCACTCTCATTCTCTCTCTCATTCATTCGCAAAAAAAAAAGAAAAACTCAAATATTGATTATTAAATTATGAGCCAGTTTTGTAGTCAGTATTCAATATTCAGTATTTGTTTTTGTATTTTTTTTTTTTTTTTTTGGGGTATTCAGTATTTTTAATCGCGTTGTAGTTTTTGACCCACTTTGGTAGTTGTTGTTGTTGTTTCCTTTTTGCCGTGCTCTTTCATTACAAAATTTGTTTAATTTTAAATTGTTTAACTTGAAATTGAGTCACGCCATCTGACTGCGCAGTCAACAGCGACGCCGGCAGCGACTGCAGCAGCAGCGGCGGCGGCAGCGCAGCCTCGAGAAGTTACATAAAATGGCATTAAAACGATTCAAAGATTGAGTTGTGGGGACCAAGCATAACGGGCAGCCAACGAAGAAGAAGACAAGACGAAGACGAAAAAGAAGAGGAAGAAGCAGAAGACATGGGGGGGAGGGAGCAGTAGGAAAGAGGTTGCGAAGGGGGAGATGAAGTAAAGTAGGAGCGTCTCTCCTGAGGCGAAAAACCTGATGCGAAGAAGCGAAAGACAAACAGACATTTGGCATTTGCATGCAGCCCAAGAGTGTTTGCATGTATGTGTGTGTGAGTATTGAATGTGTGCATGTATGTATGTGTGTATGTAAGAGTTGACTCTGTATGTGTGTGTGCGTGTCGATCAGGTGGAACAACAACAACAGCAACAACAAGAGAAGCAACGAGTGCAGCGATTGACAGACAAAAGCGTAAAAGGTGAACAACATTTTTGCTGCCGATTCCCCTTCCCTTCCCCTCTGCACTTGCCCTTCCTCTCACCCCCTGCTCTATGAAATTCTGCCCATTGTTTTCTCACTTTTCTCGCTTTGACATTTAGCACTCAGTGACATTATGACCAAAGTCAGTCAGCAGTTGATCACTGATCACTGATCACCGATCACCGATCATCAATCTTATGCTAAATGCTTTAAGCAAACTTCTTCCGTCTTCTTCTTCTTCTGCTGCTGCTGCTGCTTCTTCTGCTTCTTCATCTTCTTCTGCTGCTTCTTCTTCTTCTGCTGCTGCTACTTCTTCTTCTTCTGCTGCTAATGACGCTTCTTTCTGCCAATTGACGACAACTTTATTAAAATGATTTCTGCTAATTTTCATGTTCATCTTTTATTTTTGATAATTTGCATCAACTCAAAACTTGGTCTATTTTTTATGGCCCAAGCCATAATGCTGATGGCTGATGGCTTCAGCTCTAGGCTGAATCTGAATCTGAAGTCGAAGCTGAAGCTCAAGGTTAAGCCCAGAGACGTCAGCAAGCATTCAGAGACAGCCTTAGAGACAGACAACTTTATATGCTAACTAACTAGTTGAACTAGATTTTTGTGGCCCGGTTTTGAGTGTTCGATATTGAGATCAAAAGCGTCAAATCAAATCGAGGGGGAAGCGGAGAGCGGAGAGCGGGAAACCGCGTTGATCAAGAGAGAGAGATGCTTAGAGATGCCAAAAGTCTCGTTCCACAAATGTTCCCAATTTACAATACAATTTTATTTCACGCTTTTCACTGTTATTAAAAGTACTTTTAATTTAACAAATTGCTTTGTACTTTATTTACAGCCAACTGATGTGAAACGGGTAAGTTTAGATGCAAATTTGAATTATAAATACAGAAAAAGATATATTATATTATTCAGCAATTGTGAAATTAAGAATTTTGATAGAGAAAGATGCAGAATAAAGAAGGGAAAAGAAGGTAAAAAGTATGATTTAATTTGATTTAAATTAAGAATTTCAATAGAGAAAGATTGAGATTATAAAACTAAAGAACCAAAAAGTGAATATGATTTGAAATGCAAACAAAGGTAGAAAAAAGAATGTAAAAAGTGTGATTTAAATAGAGAGAAATATATTCGATTATTCAGCAAATGTGAAATTAAGAATTTTGATAGAAAAAGATGCAGAAAAATCTGATTTAAATTTGTTTTAAAAGAGAATGATTGAAAATTTAAAACTAAAAAATTAAGAAGGGAATATGAAGGATAGGAATAAGAATGTTAAAAGTGTGATTTAAATAGAAAGAAAGATATTATTCTATAATTCAGCAATTGTAAGGTGAGAATTTTTTATAGAGATATATTCAGTTTATGAAGCTAAAGAAAAAATAAAATCAACATAACTTAACATCCAACCAAAAAATAAAAAAAGACCGTAAAAACAGTGATTTAAATACTAAAATTGATTCTTTTATTCAGCACTTTAAAAATAAGCATTTAAGTAGAGAAAGATATTTATATTCAGCAATTAGAAATGAAGAATTCAATTAGAGAAAGATGAAAAAGTTGTATCAGAACAAAGAAACAGATATTATTTAACACGCAACCGAAAATAAAAGCAAAAAAGAACATAAAAAGAATGATTTAAATAGAGAAAACGATATTTAGTAATTCAACAAAAGAAAATTTAGAATTTTCATTATAAGAGAAAGATATTCTGTTATTTAAAAATTGATACTTAAGAATTTGAATTCTACTTTAGCTTAAGTAGGATTTAGTTAGATAAAAAGATAGATATTTATATTTAGTAAATCAAAATTAAGAATTTCGATAGATAAAGATTCTGTTTATTGAACGAAGATGTCAACATCACAAAGGAAGCAATAAGAATAAAAAAGTGTGTATTTAACAAATAAAAATTAAATTAAAATTTAGATAGGAAAAGATATTATAAATTACGAATTTTCATTACTTTTGATGCGGCTTCAATAAAATATAGTTAGAGAAAGATTCTTAGATTCAGTTTATTTTTGATGAATTATAAATTGCAATAAGAATTTATTTGCATTATTAAAATTAAAATCGGTCAAAGAAATTAATTTCTCGCATTACATTAAGTATAATTTCAGTTTGAAAAAGATATTAAAACGTATTTTTGGATTAATTATAAATTGCAATAGGAGTTTATAAGCAATTTAAGTTTGCAAATCAAAGTCAAAGAAACTAATTCAAATTCAAACGTTTATTTTGCTATTGAATAATACAAATCTGTCGCTGTTCATAACTAAACTACAGATTCAAGCTGCACATTGATATGGAAATGAACTTGCAGCTGTTTATTTATTTATGTTTTTTCGAATGGAATTCAAGTCAAGATCAAGTCGATGTTCGCCTCTAGATGAAAGTGAGAGTGAGAGATTATGCTAAAGAAATGCGAGTTGAATGAACGAAAGAAAACAAAAAATAAGATTAAGTTGAATCGATTTATAGATTTGCTAATTTCACAGCTTAGAGTTCTACAGCGATTTAGTTGGAATTGTGAAGTGATCGACGATCGATGAAGATCGCTGAAGATCAGCAACCGGTGGCAACTAAAAAAAAACCGAATTATCAATAATTGCAAACCGCAAAATGCGATGAGTAAGTTGAGTTTTAAACACTGCTTTGGTTTTTGTGGTGATCAGTGATCGTGATCTACTTGTCAACACCTACACGATTTTTGGGTTTTTTTTTGTGTTTTTTTGGTTTTTGTTGAGCCCCTTTTCGAGTTGTCTCTGGTTCCGGTTTCCAGTTGCCGTTTGTCGTCGATCGTCGATCGTTTTGTTATTTGCCTTTTGGCCATTTGCCTTTTGCCGTTAAGTGAACAGCGCTGATCGCTGCTCACTGATCGTCGATCGTCGATCGCCGATGGTCAGGTTATGCATTTGGTCATTTGGCATGCGGCTTGTGTCTCGTCTTCACTCTCATGGCATCCACTTAGCCTACAGTCTTAACTAATTATGTGTGGCCCAAAAGGGAAGAAGACCACAAGACTGAAGGGGAATCGATTTTGATTTTATTTTCTTGCTGTTTGTTGTTTTTGTTTTTTGACGCTGACGTAAGACGTAAATTGATAATAACAACAAAATGATGATGGGCACCGAAAACAAAAAGAAGAAATACACACATTTTTTGTTTTTTTGTGGCGCTCGCTTGATTGGTGAAAAGTTTTTGGCATGTGAGTTGCATAGTATTCATAGTATTCACATTTGTAGTCAACGTTGTTGTTGTTCATGTTTTTAGCCTCTAACTATGTTGCTCTTGTTGTTGTTGTTTTGGTTGTGCATGAATGGAAAGTGCACTGAAGATTCGCCATCTATTCGTAATTGTTGAAGAAAGTTGTTGTGGATGAACCAAGGCAATTAGCGACACACTCACACACACACATATGAATACATTGAAACACTCACAAATGAAAATCGCCTTTAACATTTTGATTATCTTAAGCGTTAAGTTTAAGCTCTGCACATTTGACACTGACATTTTAATACGCAACAAGCCGGCTTTTGATAAGTGTGCATAATTATGAAGCCAGTTTGCTGATTTAGTTTCATCTTGATATCTCATTTAGATCCCGAGATATCACACCGAACCATCAAAGAACTCAATTCGTAATTGCTTTTAGTTGTCAAACTATGTTGATTTTGATAGCAGAGCTTAGGTTTTATAAAGTTACTGCAGAAAATGAAGTTTCTCAATTGTATAACAAATTTCAGCAGAATAGTTTAAAAAGTTCCTGAAATATCATTACGAACCAATGAAGAACTTGTTTCGAAATTTTATGTACAGCTTAATTTTTATGAAATTATTTGGTCAAGTTCCTTTAGCAAATAATTGTTCTCAATCGTATAACAAATTTTACTAGATTGTTACAAAAAGAGATATTACGAAGAACCAACGAAGAACTCTTTTCAAAACTATCAAATGTTGTGTTGTTAACCAAACAGCTTCGTTTTTATGAAATTATTTTGGTAAAGTGCCTTAGCAAATGACTTTTTTCAATCACCTAACAAACTTCAGTAGAATGCTACAAAAAGATTCTGAGATATCACGATTAACCAATTCATTCATTAGCCAATTAACAATTCATTTAGAAATTGCTTCAAGTTGTCGAAAAATAATGATTATAGCGCTTAGTTTTTATGAAATTACCCTAGAAAGTACCCTAGAAAGTTTTAGCAGAATGCTTTAAAAAGATCCTGAGATATAACGAAGAACCACGAAAGAACTATCTTTAAATTGATTTCAAGTTGTCAAATGATGTTGATTTGATGTGGAGTTTAGTTCTTACAAAAAGATTTGGTAAAGTCTCTTAGCAAAACAAATTTCAGCAGAATGTTTGAAGAAGATCCTCAGATATTCAGTTGAACCCTCGAGGAAACTTTTGTTAACTTTAATAAAGATGAATGAATGCTAATGATATTAATTATTATTCATCTTTAATGGCAACGCTTTCTTGTGCGTTCATTAGTTGAAAAATGTTGTAAAGTGATTCAATAGAAATTCGCACATTTAAATAATTGTTTAAACGTTGATAGAGTATTTATTTATATGGCGTGAAACAACTTTAGCGTTGGAATTGGAATTGGAATTTGGTTTTCCACTTCATTTTCATTTCGAAAACAAAAAAATGCACTTGCACTTCCATTTCCACTTCCACTTTGAAATCGCAAACATTGTTTGGAATCACGAGTCCAAAGCGAAGAGTTTTGTGCTCTCAAGACTCGAAGCTGCTCTCATCTCGTTTTCTAAAAACATCAGTCGAAACAATAACAACAAAAACAACTTTGTTGGAAGTGGGCGACTGTTTCAATTTCAAGGCTAATTGTGTTGGCCACAATTCGCGATTCGAGGTGGCCATTTATTTGTTGTCCAGCATCATGAATTGATCATGTGATTGCAATCGTTGTTTGTACTTGCAACCAACTTTGTTGGCTGCTTAGAAAACTTGTTGTCGCTCTCTGCGACTTTCATTATTCGATGCGAAGCGATTGAACAATCGATTGAACGTTTGCGTTTGTTTTTTTTTGGAAATTGGCAAAAGCAAAGAAATTGCCGGCAATAAATATAGCGTAGAAAGACAGACAGACAGAAAGAGAGAGAGAGAGAGAAAGAAAGAAATAAACAAACAGTGAGTGAGTTGTACTCATGAGTACACTCACAAGTGAGTATTGTGAGTGCTCCAAACGCCAAATGCACTTAAATGGCAAAGACCGTGAAAACCAAGCAAATCTTACAAAAACATAATGTCTGATCGCCTGAATACCCTGTACTGCCTGCCCAAAGCGGGTGGTTGCATTACTAATTACGAATTGAAAGGAAAAAATGAACTAAATATATAAATAGAATTTAACGAGATTCTTGAGCAATATTTCAGTATATTTTTAATACCAAAATGCCACAAATAAACTGAGTTTTGTGTAGATGTTATAATTTAGATTCTAGAGCACTAAAACAATATTTCAGTATATTTATAATACCGTAAAAAAAAGGTGAAATATTATATTATTTTATAGAAGAATATATTTAAGTCTAGATATTATATATTGGCATATTTATGGTATAATTTTCTATTCATTTAAACGAAATGGTATAAAATGCGATTGAGTTTTTAATACTATTTCTTGAAGTTAGTACCAAAATACCCTTTAATGCCTGCGCAAAGCGGGTTGCATTAGTAATTACGAATTGAAAGGGAAAAAATTAACTGAATTAATCACTTTTAAATAGAGTAAATAGAATATTTCAGTATATTTTTAATATTAAAATGCCATAAATATATTGTTGAGATTATATTTTCGATTCTAGAGCACTACAAAAATATTTCAGTATAATACTATAATACTATAAATAAACTGAAGTATTGATTTTATAGAAGAATATTTATATTTGAGTATATTTATAGTATATTTTGTATTAAAAGCAATTGTGTTCTTAATTCTATACTTGGAGTTAGTACCAAAATACCCTGTAATGCCTATGCAAAGCGGGTGCTTGCATTTGTAAAGGCAAATGGAAAGGAGGAAATTAACTTCACTTTTAAATAGAATTTCACGAATGTTTGGAGGATTAAAACTATATTTTGGTATATTTATAGTAAATTTTTGTGTTTTAAAGCGAATCTATAAAAATGCACTTTAATTCTCAATTCAATTCTTGAAGCTAGGAATAGAAGCAAAAATGAAAGAGGAAATTAACTAACTCCATTTATTTTCATATATTTCTACCGTTAATAAATATTATTTTAATTTTGATTAATATTTTAGTAAATTCATTGTGTGGTTTTTGTTTATTTAAAAGAAATGTTAAAAAATTCAATTCTATTCTCAATTCAATTTCAGAATTGAACATTACAGCTTAGTTTTTTTTTTTCTTTTATTCTTTTTTTATTTACAATCTATCTATCTAAAGATAATAAGTAAATTCTATTATTACAGCTTAGTTCGTATTCAAGATTTTTCTATATATAAGGGCAAGAAATTGAGAGAGAGAGAGAGAGACAGACAGAGAGAAAAGGTAAGCAATTCGAATTATGTGAAAGAAATAGTAATAATCGAATTAATACTTTTTGATGAGGTTGAAAGTAAATTGAAAGTTGTTTTAATGTTTCGTAAAGTTGTTGATTCTAGGGTAGATTTTAGCCTATACTCTGTTTATAGTCTTTTTTCGCGCTGAATCTCTTCTTCTTTTACTTTAGTTTGTCGCTTTGCTAAAAATGTGATAAAGTTATTTGCTAAGTTTTCGATTTTTTTATAGGGTAGCAGCAGCTTCGATCATTTTGCATAGCTTACCACTTTTGTTGTCATCGATAGTGAATTATGCGAAATATTGATGAGTGTTGATCGAAATGATGTTGCAACAGCCACCGCAACAGCAACAGCACAAGCAACAGCAACATCGACTTTGACATGAGCAGCGAATGTTGATGATAATAACAGTAATATGTTGTAGTTACAGTAACAAACACATAACACATAAAGATAACAACAACACTTCACTAAGCGCCCCCTTTTCACTTTTTATTGGCGTTCTTCAGCAGCAGCAAAATGGTAATAATAATCAAAAAAAAAAAAGAAATGAGAAAAAAAATGCATTTGTTTGTCTTTGTTTAACGTTTTGTAGCGAAGCTTTAAATCAGCGTTAATAAAAATCCAGTGAATGTTGTTGGCTTTTCGCTTAGTTAATTGCATAGTTGTGTGTGTTTTCTTTTGTTTTTTTATGTTTATGTTTATGTTTATTTTTGCAGCACACTCTCTTAGCTTAGCTTCGCTGCTGCTTCTCTCCGCTTCTCCATCAGGGCTTGACTATCTGCCCATCATCATCATCATCATCATCGTTGTAGTCGTCGTTTCACTTCCTACAACCCACACTCGCATCCCCCCCCTCCATTCCCCTTGCTCCCCACCCACCACATAGACACTCTCTTAAGTATGCACAGAGCTCTTTAAACGCGTCCAATTACCTCAACAGACTTTCCGTTAATGTTTCGAATTTCGAAGAAAACAAAACTGAAAAACGAAAACCCAAAAGCCAAACAGCAACAGCAACAACACAATCAAAATAAAAACATAACAAACAAACACATACAGATGCAGGTACAACTATACGTATACATAATATATATGCCAAAGTAAACGGGCGGGAATGGAAAATGCGGAGTTGAGTTTGAAATCAGTTTGAAGCGCTTAGCTACAGAGAGTGGGGGAGTGAGTGCAACAGTTGTTTGTCTGTTGTCACACACACCAACACACACACACACACACACCAACACACACACACACCAACACACACTTAGATAGAGGACAACGCAGCAGCCTGCAAAAGTTTAACTGGCATCGAGAGGCGAACGCTGCTGAAACGCTGGCAGCGACGCCAACTGCGACAGAGACTTGGTTGACTGCCTCATGGTCTATGTGTGTGTGTGTGTGTGTGTGTGTGTGTGTGTTGCCAACTGTTGCACACACGTCGCCATCGGTTGGCGAGACCAGAATTGTTGATTTTGTAATTGTTGTTTGTTGCATTTGGTTTTTCTTTTTATACGATGCGGTTTCTATATTATTTTCTTGTTGTCTTTTATGTCTTTATTGCAGTCTGCTCAACTTGCTGTTGCCTTTTTATGGCCATTGTTGTTGTTGTTGTTGGGCAAGCGAAGTCGAGCCAGCGACAAAACAAAGACTTGTCACGAAGATCATTTGAGATTGTCTGCGCATGAGTCACAAGCGTCACGCAGCACATTCACCTACTATACATACATATATGCTTTTTAAGAATCGACTCTTGGGCTGCACTTAAAACTGCACTGTGTGTGTGTGTGTGTGAATGAATCACAAATCAATTGGCAATTGGCAACTGGCAATTGGCATGCAACACTTGGCTTTCTTAATGAACTTCCGTTCGTTAACCTAGAAATTGCCAATTGAAATACCTTTTGTAGCTTAGTTCAATTCTTTAGCAATTATCTTTCATTCATTTGATTTGAACTCAATTCGATTTTGCTTAGTTTTTTAAACAAATTCTCTTTGAACTGCGCGCACTTTTGCACAGCAAGCAGCTAACATACATACAGTATTGTGCATAGCAGGCAGCTTTGTGTTAGGTATGTGTCTTTGCTAAAGTTTAGGCGGGACTTGATTTTCAAGTGCCAAACGGTTGGGTGTGTGTCTAAATAAGTCAGCGTGCTAAACTAGCTAAGAGAACATTGCGAGGCAATAAGACTCTCTTAGAGTGAAACGAGTATAACTTAAATTTCATGGTTGGAGATTACTCTTTTTTTATTTTATTAGTTCTTTTCAATACAGCTAATGCGAAATACTTATGTGGAAAATTTTAAATGGAAAAAGGCACAGGAAATATATAAGATAGCGTTAGGCAGATATAAAAAATTACATTTGCATTGTTTTTAGTTCTTTTAGATACACCTCAACTGAGATGTAAAGTACTTGTAATGGGGGGCAATGATAAATAGAGAAAATAGTAATATTGTAAAGTAGTTAAAGTTTTACAATTCAATTGTGGCGCCTTCTTTGTGCTCTTAACAGCGTAGTCCAATTGCATGACACAGTCTCTTATATTGTTCGACCAGTGTTCGTCAAGGGTTCGTGTGCTGCTTTAGGCGGCACACAAACCCAAACAGCAAACTGTTCCCAGCGGCGCAACAAACGTGTTCCACACACTTGACGAAGCGTTGTGCGACAAAATTTCGTGGCATACTTTTGGGCGCCAACAGAAAATTGTTATACTCGGAAAAAGATTGAAGTCATGAAATGAATTAAGATTAGATAAAAACCAAATTGAGTATGAACATTGCCAGATAATAATTGATGGGCAGTAAAAGCATAAAGTATTGTGTGTGAATCATTATGTTGAGTTGTGATTTGATTTTACGATGATTTTTGGTAATTTAGTTGGGTGTTGAGGAAATTGATAATTATTCTTAACGAGGGGGTAATTTTGGGGATATTTTGAGTGTGCTTTGCTGGTTTTTCCTGCACTTGAAATTTCCCCCATCAGAGTTAGAATTTAGCTTTTGGATATCTTATGCCAGAGATCGAGATGACATCATGCGCTCTGTTTGAATGAAATCGATCGCATGAATGACCTAATAAAAATACTACAATGAATGCCATGAATCAACAAACGATGTACAGTAATTTGCCATTTGGAAAGTGCACAATGCACACAAAGGTGGAGAGGGGGAGAAATGAATGGGAAGAGGAGGGTGGAAAGAAGAGGAAGAGGAATTTTTCGAGCCAGACTCACGCTTTGAATTTCATCAGAAACAGACGCGGTGTCGCCAGTTCCGCCACACACACACACACATACACACACACACACTTGCCACACCCATCACACGCCTCTAACTCACCCTTTCCCTCCCCGCTCCCTCCTCTTTAGCACCCAGCTGTGTGGGCGTCAATTGGACAACGCGTGACGTGAGCAGAGTGAAAGATTGTGTGAGAAAGAGAGAGAGAGAGAAAGGGTAAGAAAGAGAGAGAGAGTGAGAGAGAGAGAGAGAGAGATCGTTTGGAACGCAGTGTTAATTAATTGCAATCGTAGCAATAAAATATTCCAATTCGTTTAATCATCTCTCTTTTAATTGCTGATTCCTCCTACTTCCCTCCTCCCTCTCCTCTACCCCTCCTCCTCCTCCTACGCTTCTCATTGCAATGGGAAAAATCGCAATCGAGAACAGTTCACATCTTTTTTCTATTACGCATTGGCCTCCATTGAACTGCGTTGTGACGCCTTCGTTTAACTTTGTTTGTTTATTATCATCACACACACACACTCACACACACATATACACACACACACACCTACACTGATGATGATACAGGGCACAAAAAGAACACCCACTGTTGAAAGTAGGAGGCAGCGTCTAGTTGAAGCACCTGAAGAACGCAACAGACGCAGCAGACTAAACTAAACTAATTTGCTGTGAATCACTTCGGCTTTCATTTCGTTTGTGCATAGCATAACGACTAAAAGCATACCCTGTAAAAGAGAGAGAGAGCGAAAGCAGAAAGCAACACTTGACTTTTAAGTACACAAAGGGAAAACAACTTGATTGAAAAGTAAATTGGCAAATCTTGATTTAAGATCTAAAATTAAAAGAAAACAATCTTGAAATCAGATTTTTAGATTGACAAAATTTTAAATCAAGAGTTGATTGCTATATATGCATTATAAGATTAAAACCGTTTTATTTTAAGATTGGCAAATCCTGATTTAAGATCTTAAATAAAAAAAAACAATCTTTAAATCAGTTTTTTAGGTTGACAAAATCTTAAAGCAAGTTTTGATTGCAATATGTGCATTATAAGATTACCAACGTTTTATTTTAAGATGCATGCTTTAAGTATGTTAAATTCTTGATTGAAAAAACGATTGATTTGATTTGATTTCAAAATTAACCTGCTTTTGACTTCATTCAAGATTTTATACCTAATTTATGTTCGTTTTTTTCTTTCTATGAACTTTCTGTTAAATTTTACACTTTCCGCTCTAAAACAGCCAACGATAGTTAACAAAGTTATCGATAGCCTCACGCTATTTTATTATAGGACAATAATCAGCAAGAGAGTTATATTATGCTTATAAAATGAATCATGATACATGGCTTGCAATGAAAAGCCAAAAACATTATAATGCCAATGCAAAAGCAGCTCGAAAGCAGCCAACGATAGTTCACAAAGTTATCGATAGTCTTATGCGATTATCGAATTAGACTGAAACGCTGATTGGGGGTAATAATAAAAAAGATTTTGTTATGTTTGCCAATATTAAAACTTAACTATTAATTCATATTTCTATGCTTCATTCACAATCGATTAAAACAAATCGATAACATGAAAGTATGCAATAAATCAATCGATATATGTTATTATGTGCTTCAATTGAATGCTTTCATTTTAGTAGCTTTTTAAATGCACAGAGCTTTCTGTTGAAGTTTATGATTGCAGCCTAAAAAACTGCCAACGATTCTAATTCGATAATCGCATCAGACTATCGATAACTCTGTAAATTGAGTTATCGATAGTCTCATGCGATTATCGAATTAGACTGAAACACTAATATAAACTAATAATAATGAAAGTGATTCATTTATGTTACGCTTATAAAATGTCAATATTTAAAGCTTATTATTAAGTTTGTATATCAATAAACGATACAAAATGAATCGATAGTATAATAGTATATCGATGTATCACATATTAAACATGTGTGACTCCATTGAATACTTCAAATTTTAAGTCTGATAAGCACAGCAAGTGAATTAATAAGAATTTGATTCAACACTCAAAAGAATATATATCACGCTTAGTGTGCACTGATTCGATTACTCTGCGCTTACTATCGATGACTCGTGATTGATAGTCTAGATTGTGCGATGACATTTTGAGTGTCAAATAAAAGCGAACCAAGAACATAATAATAATGTTTAAGTTATGTTAATGCGACTAAAAATAAAAAACATAATTGAATGTGTGCTATAATCAATAAAAGCAAGAGATAAGCGCACATTACTTTCCAAAAAAATGTTTGATCAATTATTGAAAGATTAACAAAAGTGATTCGAACGGAAGCTCTAATCAAAAATGGGTTAATAACTCACAAAACTGAGCTGTCTGTCTGCAATTGAAGACGTTGTTGGAATTCCCCTCGGTCGAAATAAATTAGATCAAATTTCGTTTTGTGTTCCAGTCTTTTTTATCATGTTTGCAATGTGATTCCCATGATTTTGTGGCCTATCAGTTGGCTTAATTTATGGCCAGCCCCCAAAAGAGTGAGAAAAAGAGAGATAACCATTCTTTTCCCTTTACTAAAAGAAACTACAACTTTGATAACTTTGCCAAATTCTCATTTGCGTCATCAAGCACAAAAAAAATCTAATATGCTCGATGTTGTTTGATTTCCATTCAATTCAATTTGCATTTGCATTTCCCCCCCATAAATCGTCAAATGAACTCTTAAGAAATCACTTTATGATGGATAAACGCGTAATTAGAATCCCGAAATGAAAATCAATATTAAATCTGAATCGAGAACGAAATCGAAAACGAAAGCGAAATACAAATGATTTCGCATGTGGAATGTAAAAATCAATTTACGATTTGATTCCAAATCAATTTTTCAACTGCGCCCACAATCATAATAATAACGCACAGTGCCCAGATGTGTGAGGGAGATGGAGAGAGTAAGGATAGAGGAAGGGAGTGGAAGAGGGGGCAGAGCGCAGCTTTGTTCATTACTCATACGCCACGTTGGCCAATTGACGTTGTAAAAAAAAACGTTGGATAATAAAACGCTTAAAGCTAAACGATGTTGGTGTCGTACAAATTATTGCCCAAGGCAAGGCGAGGCAACTCCCCTAATAGATCCCCCACACCCCACGTCCCCCCTTCTCTGTATCTCCCCCTTCCTCTGCCCTTGCTCTTGCTCGCTTTAGCAGCAGCAGCTTGATAAGTGCAAACAACTGAATGTACTAGCGCATACCCTGTACTTAAGCGATTTGGAAGTTGCAAGGAATATTAAAAAATATATCTTTATTTAGCGAAGCAAGTTTTAAAATGAATGCAAATAATGTAAGGTAAGAAAAGTGTTGAAATACTACAAAAATACAATCGATCAATTTAAAATTTTTAGGTGTAAGCTTGTCACTTTTGATATTGATCAACTGCCTCTTTCTTTTTCCCTTTCTTCTTTAATGGATTCGAAAACTTGGCTTAATAATTTTACAATGTATGCAATAATTTTAAAGAATTAGAAATGGGTTGAAATACAATCGTTAAATATTAAGTTTGGTATTAAATTAAAATATCTACATTGGTCGAATCCATTAAAGAAGAAAGGAAAAAGCGATAGATGATCAAGCTTTTTCCTTTCTTCTTTAATGGATTCGAAAACTTGGCTTAATAATTTTACAATGTGTGCAACAAATTTAAGGAATTTGAAATGTTAAATATCGTTTATATTAAGTTTGGTATTTTATTTGGATATCTAAACTAGGCACACTTGATCAATAGTCCCTGTTTTCTTTTCTTCTTTAATAGATTCGGAAACTTGGCTTACTTTTGCTTAGCGTTCTTATGTAGAGTGGTTCAATGTTTAAGAAATGTATTGAAATAAATCGATCAATATTAAGTTTGTTATTTCTGTATGATACTTAAGCTGGTCACACTTCATTAACAGTCTTTTTTTACTGCTTTCGTTTTTGATGGATTCGAAAACTTGACTTACTTTTCTTTTGTAGACAGCTTCATAGTTATGCAATGAATTCAAAAAAGGCAAAAGAAGATTTGTGTTTAAATGCAATTAATCAATATTAAGTGCTATATTTTGTTATGATGCATAAGCTGGTTACACTTTTTTTCTCTTTTTTTCAAGAGATGTGCACGAAAACAATTTGAAATGAATTAGATAAATCAACTAATATTTTGCCCCAGCCATAAGTTTAGCCTACTACTTTTAATCCTTAAAGATGACTCCTTTTACCGTATATATATTAAGTATACGTTATATTTTGCAAATGAATCTATTTAAAATGGGGGAGATTTCAAAACATATCAGGTATGTAATTATGTCAGCATAATTCAAATGTGGAACTACTATTAAATCAATTCACTTGACTCCAAATCTAATATTCGGAAGTGGAGGAGTTTAAATGTAACAGAGGTGGAGGCTAGTCGATAGATATTATCGATATCGGTATTAGCAAGCCGATAGGCACAAATCTATTGGTATTTGCAGTCGTTAGAAGTTGATTATCACAAATAAGAAGTTGAACTCAGTTGTAACGAAGTCAGTAGTCAAACTTTAATATAAAAGATTTCATTAAATATACCACATATTAAATAATGAAAGATTATCTCTATAACAAACATTAGATATACAGATTACAGAGTATCCGCAATTCGATCAGTTGTGTAAAAGTCAGGTTCTAGCTAGTTGAGATTTTGTATTGTTTTTATGGCGATTTGATGATGTGTGATATATGACACGCAATGAAAAGCACAAAACATTATTATGCAAATGCAAATGCGACGCTTTGTTTTATGGCCCATAAAAGTCATCAAGTTGTAGTCGTGTTGCCAACTGTAGCCAGGTTGCAAGCACACTGTGGCAAGCTGTGAGGTTGCACCGGCAACTTTGACTACGACTGAGGTAAAATTAATTGCAACTAATTACAAGCAAATGCCACAATCAACAGCAGCAGCCACAACAACAGTCGAGGGAGAGACCACACGTGCTGTTTGTGTGTGTGTGGCATAAGCTTAACCCCGTTGCCACATGCCACATGCCGCATAGAGTAGGAAAAACCCGGAAGATGATGCAGCACAACTCTGCATGCAACTTCTCCGTCCATCTGTCCGTCTGTCTGTCTGTCAGAAGAGTGGCAGCTAGAGAAATGGCAAATGCGTTGATTAAACCAAGAGTTGCAACAACAACAACATTTGACTGAGCGCCGCGGCACGTTGCAACTGCAACTGCAACTGCATTTGCAACTGCAACAATAAATGCAGTTTCATTGAAGTTAATCAGCCATCGCCCAGTCGAACAGTCGCTGAACCCGATCCCGGCGATCCCGGCGCCGATCTTGTCAAGCGTTTTGCATAAGAAAACAACCAGCAACCAGCAACAACAACCAGCAACAACAACAGCAGCAACCAGCAACATCAACTAACAGCAGCAACTTTGAACAAGCAACAACAACACATAAAACAAATTAACAAATTGAATGAAGCATTGAGTTGAGTTGCATGTGAATACACTGACAAAAACTGCAACTGCAAATTCAACATTTGAAACGAGTTGCAAATTTAACCTAGTGACAAATTCAGCTGCTGGTCAACTGAAAAGTCAGCAGCGAAACTCTAAACTATAAACATTAGCATTACTTAGTAATGTTTAAGAGATGTTTATAAAATTCAAGTTTAACTACAACTAATTCCTAGCAGATAAAAACGATCCTACGGCAATTGATTTACAACTCTTTCCATATGCATATAGAGAACATCATCTATTATATTAAAAAAGTATTAGTTGAATGCTGTAAAATACTATAATTATTTGTTCGTTACTTGGTAATGTAATCCTTTAAAATTTGAAGCCGCCACGAGTGCCAAAAAGTGACAAGACATCAGCTAAAATACCAGGCGCACAGAAATCAGCAGCAAGCAGAAATAGAGCAAGTCACTTTATCACTTAGTGGCGCCATCTGTCGCCTAGCAGAAACAGTAACAGAATAACATCATTTGCAACTGTAATGTAAAAGAATTATATCTTTATTTGTTAATTATTTTTTCTTGTTTAATAAATATAATAAATTACCTTATATTTATTTATCTTCTTTTTGATTACATAAAGAATATGTTAAAATCTAGATTGCAAAGTAGATAGTAAATCTCGATTTAAGATATTTGTTGATCTTTAGGCTACATTTGCCTTTTAAGATTAAAAACATCTCATTTTGTGATTAAGATCTTGCTTTAAGAATGTTTTTCTGTATTGAAAAGTATATAGTTAATCTTGATTTAATAAACTATGGAAAACTTTATCGATAGATTGATTGAATCGACTTTAAAAGAAGAAACACGTAAAAATAGGCAAAGAATGTGAGTTTATCTGTTTCTTTCAATAATTTCTTAAGTTTAATAAAATGTTTTAGTAGCGTGGCTATAAACGTTTTGTGTTTCACCATTTCCGTGGTAAATTTAGGCACATAAATGTTGCTAAATACGGTCACTCTAAAATTTGTGAAACTTGCAAACTTTTTAACTTCTTTGCAAGTCATTTATTTTGTTAATCTGTGAACAGCACTCTACGAACTACTTTTGAGTTATAACTGCTGCTTTTCTCTCACTGCTCTAGAAGAGTTGACTCGCACATTTCTCTCAGTGTAGCAAGCTGCATATGTGACTGCTGTTGTTGATAGGGTCAACTGTTGTTTGGCATGTTCTCTTTTCCTTTTCTTTTTTTTCGCGAATACGCGCATTCATTTCTTATTTCATTTATTGGAATTTATTGTGGACGTTTGCATATTTATGTTGTGCCCCTCGCTCGTTGCTGTTGCTGCTGCTGTGTTGCATTAAGATGAAGCAGCTCCGATAATGTCATTTGTACTTATATTCGTCTCGCAGCTGAACACTCTGACTCTGAGTTGTGTTCTGTATTCTGTGCTCTGTGTCCCTGCCATTTGAATTCAAATTGGAATTGAAATTGAAATTGGAATTGAAATGACTTTGTTGCAATGTCGTCCAATCAAATTCACATTTTCGCTTGGGCGCCGCCATTGAATTGTCTGCCAAAGTGATTGCTCTCCCCTTCTCCCCCCTCTTGTTTGCTTGCAGTTACTGTAATTGCTGATAAGCTCAAGCAATTAAATATTGAATATAGTCTCATTAAAATTACAAAAAAAAGAACTTTACAGCCTTTTTCTCGTTGCATGATTCACTTTCAGCTTTGTAGGAGAAGTTTTTATCAAGTTGAAATATGAACTGAGGATCAAGTAAAGTTAAACTTAAAGATCAACTTTGAAAGCTTTTAAAAAGCAAAGCTTAACGATTTATCTACTTCACTTTCTTATGATTTTGCTTTTGTTTTCTTCTTTTTCAGTTTTCTATTTTATTTTTAATTTGCATGCAAAATTCAATTGCATCCAAATTTTGTTTGCATCGGGCAAATCCTACTTACATTCATCTGGGCACACTGGCAAATGAGTATCGATAGTTCGATACAATCCATTATGAAGTTAGAGTCTCTCTTATGTTTAATGCAACATGAATAAAACTCTGTTATCTGTTAATCAAAGTACATCAGTTTGTTTTAATTACCAACTATTTTTTTTTTGTTTAATAACTTATCTTATAATTTTATTTATCTTCTTTTTGAACAAAGTCTGGTTTGATATATTTATCTTATATCTCGATTTAAGTTTTTTTGTATCTTTAGACTATATTTGCTTTTTAAGATTAAGATCTTACTTCTACAATGTTTTTCTATATTAAAAAGTATTAATAAGTATAGATATCTAATCTTGATTTGTGATGTTTTCTAACATAAAGGAAATTTATTTAATCTCGCTTTGATTGAGGCACAAAATCTTGTTTGAATTTTTTTTTTAAACCAAAATACTTGTTTTAAGATGAAGATAATCGAAAAGTTCTTAAATCAAGATTAGCTATCTACTTTTCAATATAGTAAAAATAACTTTTTGATCTTGGTTTAAAAAAAATCATAAAACAAGAATTTATGCAACGTTTTGGGATTAAATAAATTTCTTTTAAGTTAGAAAACAACACAAATTCAAGAATTTTGTTCTTCTTTCTTAAAATCTAAAAAAACTAGAACCTAATTTGATGTTGATTTAAGATATTGCTTCTTGGAGATGTTTCCACTCTAAAGAAAAGTTTACAATCTTAAATTTCAATATTGGATAATCTAGAATTTTTATAGCATTTTGATCTTGATCTAAGAATAAACTTTCTTAGTTAAATTTTAACATCAAATTATCTTGATTTTAGTACATTTTCATTCCGTGCACTAATATTTATTTTAAATATAATTTGCTATAATTTTGATCGCTATCTATTCTTTTAATTACAGCTGTTGTCTCCAAGTTAAAAGTGAATTGCATCGAATTTATTGAAATGTGAAATTGGAATGTTGTTGTAAATAAAGTTGAAGATTCAAATGAAACTAAATATAGCATTTGATTGTTTTTCGTATTCGGTTTTTTTGTTTCAGTTTTATTTTGACTACTCTTTGATTGGGAGTGAGAGATTGAGAGATTGCAGGGCAACTGTTGTTGTTGTTGTTATTGTTGTTGGTTGATTGACAGAAAGCGTCAATAATAAGTTGCATAAATAATAAGTTCAGCCTAAACAACTCGATGTCGATGTCGATGTCGATGGCCTTGTTGACTTTGACTCTCAGTGTGTTGAGAAATATGCACAACGCTTTTCGCTTGGCATGTAAAAAGTTTTTCCGCTTTTCCGTCCAGCCTGCATAAAGGAATTCAACACTGATTGGCAGCGTACGTGCGGGCGTGCTGCAAACTTGCCCCAACAAGGGGGGGAGGGAGCGGGTGGAGAGTGCGTTGTTGTGCCTAGTGTCAATTATAAGACATGCCAAGAGAGAGAGATAGAGATAGAGACAGAGACAGCTCTTGGCCAAGTGCTTTGGGCGTAATTTATGCATGGCTCATGCAAATATTTACAGAAAATGACGGAGGAGGAGGAGAAGAGTGGAAAGAAGTAAAAAGACATTCAATCGATCGATCGATCGATCGATGGATGGATGGATCGATGGCTGAATCGTCGTCGATCTATCGATGCCATCGATCAATTGCAAAAGTCGAGAAGCGAGAACCGAACCTAAATAAATGTCAAATAAATAAAATGAACAGGCAATAAAAGCTGACCAACAATGCCAACTTTGAAGGAGGGCAGCGAGAGGGGGTAGCGGGCAGTGTTGCCACTTCAAATGGAGGTGTGAATGTGGCCACTTTAATGAAAACAATAAATCTTCATCACTGCTAGCGAAAAAAACACAAACAAAAAAGCGAAACGAAGCAAAGCGAATCGCATCGCCGCACAATGAATTCAACTGGCAACAAGTTGCAACTGGCGAGTGGCTAGGGTTGCCGCCAGGGTTACCACACAACCACACAGTAGCACTCTAGTTGCCTCACAATTAGTAATTTATTGAATAAAAATGCACTTACAATTCAAACGAAACAATTTATGTACTTCTCTCACTCTCTCTCTCTTTTGCTATCTCTTTCTTTCTTCGCACTCTCTCTCCATTGAAACGGAAGCGTGAAACATTTTATTAATTGAAATGAAAATGAAAATACACAAGAGACGACACATCAAATCAAACAACTGTCAAATAATAGACGCGCAAATACTCTGTAATTCAGCTAGATTATAAGATTGCAGTTCATACAGAGGAGAAGAGAAGGAAGAAGTAAGTTAGTGAAAGAATGATTTGAATGTCCTTTTCGTATTTCATCTGCTGATTTTGGTACATCCTAACACAAAAATAATATCTTACTGAATACTACAAAATTCTAACTACTAATCAAGTTCAATCAACTAAAAAGCATGTCCTAAATTTTGAAAATAACGTGCAAAGAAAATTTGAAGTTGACTGACTCATAAAAGCAAACTAACAAAAGATGGCGCCACTCAAAAAGCAACTGCTCGCTGCTGATTTATGTTCGCCTGGTATTTCATTTGCTGACCTGTCACCTTTGTTGACTGTGTTAGCGAAGTGGCAAAGAAGTGGCAAATCATTACTCGAAATACCAGGTGAACATAAATTAGCAGCAAGCAGTTGCTTTTTGAGTGGCGCCATCTTTTGTCCGTTTGCTGCTATGAGTCAACTTCAAATTTGAAAATTTATGTAGCATACTTTAGGGCTGCGACAAGAGTCCTTTTTAGAAAACAAGCTATATCTTCGCCATATCCTGCCGCATTTTCAAAGGACACATATTGCCAGGATCGCATGGACCTCCTCTACCAATCGGCATCACAAAATCAGTTGGTCATCTAAGGATCGAACACTTGTAATTTTTCGGTCTGGAGGCCGAAAAAACTGATTGAAATTGCAATTTTGACGATAACTCCAAAAGTACAAGGACTATTTGAAAGTCATTTGGCATGAGGATAGCTCTCGTTAAAGGACTGCGTTTGACACAGGTCCCGCAAGGATCCGACAGGATATGGCCGAGATATGCGTCATTTTCTCTAAGAAAAAAGGTCCTTTTATCTTGTGTCCTGTAAGGACTTTCGTCCTTTTGACTACACCAATCAATTTATTTTTATAAGAGCAATCCTTGTGCAAAAGGACATCCTGATCGTCCTTAAAATGGCCGAGATAAAAGGGATTTTTGAAATTTTTAACCTTTTTTCTAGACTTTACCCTTTTAAAAATGTTGTGGAAATTTTTTTGGAATATCCTTAAAATCCTTGAATGTGAATCGATAGACGCAGTTATCCTGATTGCAAAAAGGTAAGTCCCGCCAAGATCCGTTAAGATTTGGCGAAGTTATGGAAAAAAAAATAAATAAAAAATAAACAAACTAATTGTTGTCCGTTACTTCAATATTTCAAATTTAAAATAGCCGCCAAGAAAATTAAATTTTGCATAGCATATTTTAGGGGGCAGCAAGAATCCTCTTTAGAAAACAAGCTTTATCTCGGCCATGTCCTGTCGAATTTGTAAAGGACACATCTTGCTGTGATCCCAAGGATTTCTTCCTTTGTCCCTTGGCACGATGATAGCTTTTTTTAAAAGGACTTGAATTGACACAGGACTTACTAGGATCAGACAGGATATGGCTGAGAAATACGTAATTTTCTTTAAATAAATATGTCCTTTTAGCTCAGATGCTATAAGGACTATCGACTTTTTTAGAGCGCCAGTCAACTTTAATTTACTCACATTATCCTTGTGCCGAAGGACATCCTGATCGTCCTTAAAATGACTGAAATACTGCGTTTATTTTAAATTATTAACCATTTTTTTATACTTTACAGTTTAAACAAATTTCGGTGTTACTTTTGGAATTTTGACAGTTTTTTTGTCAGTTACTTTCATGTTTGAATTTAGCGCCAATAAAATAAAATTTTTATAGCATACTTTGAGGATGCGCCCAGGAACCTTTTTAGAAAATAAGCGTTTTCTCGGTCATATCCTGGCGCATTTTCAAAGGACACATATTGCTAGGATCGCAAGGACCTTCTTTATCGATTGCCATCAAAAAAGTAATGGGTCATCTAAGGATCAAACACTCGTAATTTTTCAGTCAAATGGCCATGGAAAAGATGCGAAAAGTACAAAGTGCAGGATAACTCGAGATCCACAAGGACGATTCGAATGTCCTTCGACATGATGATAGCTCTCATCAAAAGACGACGTTTGACACAGGTCCTGCAAGGATCAAACACGATATGGCCGAGATATAGCCTAATTTCTGTATGCAAAAAGATCCTTATATTTCGGGTCCTGTAAGGACATTCGTCCTGTTGATTACACGAATCAGTTTGTTTTTCGAAGGGCAATCCTTGTGCCAAAGGACATTCCGATCGTCCTTTAAATGACGAAGATATTGCGGATTTTTGAATTTTTTGCCATTTTTCTATACTCACCCCTTGAAAAAATTGTTCGTATAATTTTTTGGAATTTTAACGGATTTTTAAATACAAAAAATAAAATATGCAAACATATTAAATTTTATCGTTATTTATTTTCAAATTTGAATAAATTTATTTTTTTGTTCAATACAATTTTCAAATTAACGCGCCAAGGACACTTCAATGATATTACGATAGATGGCGCCACTTCAAATGCAAGTGACTTTTAGTATTTCGGCTTGCTACTGATTTATGTTCGCCTGGTATTTCAGCTGCTGAATAAGAACTTTTTACGCTTCACAAGTTTAATTGTAGTTGCGATGCCAACCCATAGATGGCGCCACGCCAGTGACTTTCTACAATTCCGCTTGCTGCTGATTTATGTTCGCCTGGTATTTCAACTGCTAACTGACAACTTTTAACGCTTCTCGTGTTTAATTATGGTTGCGAAACCAACCCATAGATGGCGCCACGCAAGTGACTTTCGCATTTCCACTTGCTGCTAATTTATGCTCGCCTGGTATTTCAGCTGCTGATTTAGAACTTTTTACGCTTCACGTATTTAATTATAGTTCGGATATCAACTCATAGATGGCGCCACGCCAGTGACTTTCTACACTTCCGCTTGCTACTGATTTATGTTCGCCTGGTATTTCAGCTGCTAACTGATAACGTTTTACGCTTCACAAGTTTAATTGTAGTTGCGATGCCAACCCATAGATGGCGCCACGCGAGTAACTTTCGCATTTCCACTTGCTGCTGATTTATGTTCGCCTGGTATTTCAATCAGCAGATTGGAACTTTTTGCGCTTCACGTGTTTAATTATTTATAGTTGCGATATCAACTCATAGATGGCGCCAGGCAAACAGAACTACAGCAAGTCACTTGCTTACTGCACAAAGGTGCATAGTTTGTTGTTTCTCAAAAGGGATTGGGCATATAAACTCAACTGACTGATCTGCTGATCAAAACCGATTTAACGTTGATATGACAGTGTTGGTTGAGTGTTTACAGGGTATTTTGGCGCATTATTGAACGGTTGGGCGCCGAGTTAAAATTAGCAATCACACGTAATTGCCCCGCAGAGTGGGTGTGTCTCGCCAGCCAGAGTCTCCGAAGCAGGGGAAAGAAAGCAGGTTGGCCATCGCAGCGTCGTCGTCGTCGTTGGCGTCATTGGCGCTGACAAATAACTGAAGAGCCGCTGAGCTGTGAGCGCTGCTGTGAGAAATGATCTGTCAGACGACAATTATGCAACCCATTTGCCATTTGCCACTTGCCACTTGCCAATTGCCCAAATGCCATTTGAATTTCCCCCATCAGTCGCCTCGTCTCGCATCTCATTGCCAAATGGCTGGCGATAAATCTGCGGCAATTTATCGATACATTTCGATCGTTTGTCAATCGATCAAGAAGTTGCATTACCATAAACACCGCAAGTCGATAAATTACATTTTATTTGTGATAGCATCCGCTTAATTAAAAGCCAACTGCAAATAACACTTAATCTCGCATTCCAAGTGCCAAAAGAGACGCAGTTCGTTTTTTTTTTTTGCAATCGAATTGGAGCTGCAAGTAAGAAAAAAGATGCAGAAATAAATATGACAAGATACAATTCAGTGCTTGGGATTATGTTTTACGTGATTTCGCTAACTAATTAAAGGAAGGGTGTGTTCTCTCTCTCTCTCTCTCTTCGACTATCTCTATCTCCTTCCCTTTCTGCCTTTCTGTCTGACCCCAGCACGCGCCCAGTTGTCGGCAATGGCGATGGCGACAACAACAATTCATTCACAATTGACATTCACCGGCGCAATTAATCATCATCACCGACTGATTGACAAACGAATCACAAATAAATCAAAATTCAAAGCGACAACAACAAAAACCACAGCAACAGCAACAGCAATAACAAGATATATGGCCAGTGACCACGTAATATGTACAATTGCAGTTTCCATACACCATTTATGTGGGGTATGCTCGAAATGTGAGATACCCTAAGGCAACTTCAGTGAAGTGAAGAAAGCAAAATTGTAACGTATTAAAATTATACCAAATTAATATACCAAAAAATAGCATATATGTTTTAGATACAAGCAATACAATATATAGAAACCAAAACATAGCAAGATAATATACCAAAAATACTAAAAATATACTGTGCAGTCTATTTACAGCTTATTAAGTAAAGTAGTGTGGTATTATTGCTAAATTACACCAACTTCATATACCAAAAATACTAAATATACACCATCAAGCATACCAAAATGAGATACCGAAAATACTAATAATATACCACATGCTATACAACCTATATTGATACACTACATAAATCAAAACAGTGTGGTATTATTGTTAAAATATACCAAAATAATATACCAAAAATATACCACATATGTTTTATATGCTTGTGCATATACATATGTAGAAAACAAAACAGTGTGGCGTAATCGTTAAAATATAGCAAGATAATTTACCAAAAATACTAAAAATATACTGCACGGACCATTTCGTATATTTACAGCTTATTATGAGTAAAGTAGTGTGATATTATTGCTAAATTATACCAAATTCATATTATACCAAAAATACTAAATATATACCACATACATACATCCATATATGTATATATCAAGCCTACCAAAATAAAATACCGAAAATACTAATAATATACCACACGCTATACAACCTATAGTGATACTCTACATAAATAGTATATGCATGTAAATCAAAACAGTGTGTGGTATTATTGTTAAAATATACCAACTATATTTTAAATATAAGTATGTATATAAAACAAAACAGTGTGATATGGATCGTTAAAATATAACAAATAAATATACCAAAAATACATAACACGCTATATTTCGTATATTAACATACTGCTTTATAAAAAAAGTTCAAGTATATTAATACTTCGTTGAAAGAGTCCAATCAAGTCTATACTTCTCTCAGATTTCCCGAAGCAAGAAAAACAAATCAAAACTTTTTATATAAGTCTACACCGATTGTGCATTTACAGGGTATTGTTTCGTAAGCAGTTACCAGATTCACTAAGCTATGCAAATGAACAAATTTGAGCTAATTTGTTTCATTTTACAGGGTAAACCATTTGCGCCTTATACAATTACCATTTAAGTACAGATAAGTTGATGCAACCCCCTTCTTATATTGATTGCTATGCCTTTCACAGGGTATCTTTTGCTACTCCAGTTGACAGCAGAAATCAGCGGCCAGTCAGTGAGTGTACCGCAAATAAATCAATCAATGGCAACAAAACCGAAACAGAGAAACCAAAACTCTGAAGCAAAGCGAAGAAGTTGGTTTCCAACGAACACGCGTTCTGTCGTAATCGTGTAATCCTTGTTGTCCAGGACTTGGCAAAAGTGGGAATATTGCACGTTGCACGTTGTGGTGTTGTGGCAAGGTGGCAAAGTGGCAAGTGCGTGCCGTGCCGTGCCTTGCCATGCATCCATGTGTGGCAACAGATGACGCACGTTTTTGTTTTGTTGGGCCGCGGGGAAAACCCCGTCCGACATCTCGAAACCGAAACCGACACCGTGTGTTTTTCTCGATAAACTCAGGGCACAACACAACAATAACCCAAGACACACAGCGATGATCTACAAAGAGCGAGAGAGCTAGCTCTCACCATATGGGTTAAGGTGCCGGAAATTCCCAAACCCGACCGAGCAGCATAAAACAGGTAGCGAACCGGAGGAACGGGGTCAGGTCAGCGGAGATCGGAGGTCAGATTCGCGATGCACGTTCGCAACGCCCGCCAAGAAGCCAATTTAAATAAGCAGCATAAACAAAGGACCAAAAAGGACGCGATGTTGTTTTTATGACGCCGCCCGATGAGGACCGATTATGAGGTAGTCTCTCTGTCTGTGCAGGTTCCACACATTCTCTGGGCTTTTCCCACGGCCCAAAAATCGCATTTCTCACCTCACCTCGCTGCTGCTGCTGCGCCCCGTTTTATGGGCCACTGCGACACCGCATCGCATCTGTTTTTCGTTCGCACTTTTCACGTCTCGCAATTGTTCGCCTCGCTGTTTTTATGATCCGTTGCGCTTCTATGGTGGGAATTTACGTGTTTCCGCAGTTTCCGCGGATTAAATCAATCTACCTATACCTGTCTCCGTCTTCGTCCCCGTCCACACAACACAACACAACACACAATAGAGAACCCAGCCAAAACTCAATCCAATCCGAAACGTAATAATCAAACGCCTTAGACACCTTTTGCGGCAACCGCAGCGCAACCGAACCACAATTCGCTGACTTTGTGTTGTTGGCTTATCTTGGTTCTATGACAAAAAACTGCCAGATCGATCAATTTGTTTGTCTAGATCTCTTCTAACTCCCTCATAAATCCACAACAAAGTGTAGTCCATGTGCTGCGTGGTCTTGTCGAGGATTACGAAGCATTTGCGTAATGCTAATGCTAATGCTAATACTAATGCTAATGCTAATACTAATGCTAATACTAATACTAATACTAATGCTAATGCTAATGCTAATACTAATACTAATGCTAATGCTAATACTAATGCTTATACTAATGCTAATGCTAATGCCAATGCTGTTGCTAATGCCAATGCTGTTGCTAATGCCAATGCTAATACTAATGCTAATGCTAATGCTAAAGATAATGCTAATGCTAAAGCTAATGCTAATGCTAATACTAATACTAATGCTAATACTTAAAAATGCTGATAATATTAATAAATAATTAATAAATAAGTAGTTCTTTTGCTATTCGCCATAGTCTTTTGCTACTCCTTAATCCTAATCTATATCTATTATCTACCTATAATATGCAAAGTCCATTTATTTGATCAACTTCAGTTTGTCGACTTTAAGTGTACTTTTAATGAACTTTCTACTTAGACATAATTGAAACTATCTATATAAAACAATAAAAGCAATGCGCTGACATATTGAAATTCTATGGTCGATTTTAGTGTTTGTTTTTTGTGTTTTTGTGTGTTTCAACACACATATTTCAAACTTAATGGAAATAGCTGAAGTAATTGCTTTACTTAAGATTATTTGCTATTTGTGTGTCCTCCCTCGCTTACTTCTCACTCCTCTTCTTGCGATCACTGTGATGTTTTGTTTGTCTTGTGATCATGTCGCAAATATTTGAATAATTTTCGTACATTATTTTGTTGTTGATTTGCAATTCCCAATGGCCGGGGCGAAAACAACAAAATTCTTGTTGTGAATATGTGAGTGTTTTGTTTCTCGCCAGTTTTCGAATTAAAACTTTCGCATGGCTGCCACTTGAAAGCAGTCCCGTTCCCCCGGCCCCCCCCCACATCTTGTATTCTCCCCTCTTCCTGCCCGCTCACCCCTTAATGTCCAGCTCCTTTTTGACCGACCAGCTGCTGGCTTTTAAGCTGCTGGCGCCGGCGCCGTCGGCGTCGTCAATCTTGATGGCACTTTGAGCGACATTTCGCTTGTTCAATGTCCGATCTATGTCTGTGTATATATGTTTGTCGTTTTGTGTCGATATATAGTACTTGTCTCTATTATATTTTGGGATGTAGCTACACACACAACACACTCAAAATAAAAAGAAACACACACAAAAAACGGCAAATGATCGGCGCCAGACGGGCATAAAAAAAAAATGCGCCAAGCAAGGAAGCAACAAACAAAAGGGGGTGGTAAGAGGGAGAGGGAGGGGGAGCCGTGGGAAGCGGGCGAGTGGCGCATTCCCATTTGTTTATTGTACAAAATGAATTTGTTTTAATGCTTTTCCTTTCAGTAACAACACAATTTTTGGCAGCTTTATTATTATTATTATTATATGCTCTCGGACCGAAGCGAAACGGATCGAATGGGGATCGGACCATAATGCCATGCCATAATAATAATCAGCAGACAGACTGAAGAGGAAGGCAGAGAGAGAGAGCGAGAGAGAGAGATCCAATTAATGCGATGCGATTTACTTTTTTTTATCATGCTGATGATCTTTATAACATTTATATCGCATCTTTATCCATTTTTGCATTTGACTGTTTTTTTTTTGCTCTCCTTTACGACTGCGCATTAATAAATGATCTATGCCTCTCTCTCTCTCTCTCTCTCTGTCTATCTGTTGGCCAAGTCAATGCCATTAATGTGGTCATAAAGCAAACATTTTGTTCTTGTTGTTTTTCTTGCTGCTGTTTGATTTTGTTGTCTGTCTGTCTGGATGTGCTTTTGTTCTTTCTATTCGGTTCTTTTCTGGCACTCGCTGTCGGTTAGTTCATTTAACGCCCACTCCCACGCCCATTGGCAAATGCCACGCCCAATGTCGTTTCCCCAGCCAACAAAACCCAAACTGCCCCAGCCGTAGTCATGATTCATTAAAGAGTCTAAAGAGCTAACTAATAGTCGAAAATTTCATTAAATTTGCGTGTTTCCAATTTTTGTTCATTTTTTGTTTTTTTTTTGCGTCATACTCTGTAATTTTATACGCCGGGTAGTTGCAACTAACTAGCATCAACAGTATTGCAATTAAATACTATCCGAAATAACTGAATTGCATTTTAACTCACAAATTTTGATCAGAGACACAAAATGAGCAGGAGGAAAGTTATTGAAGTTCTTTCTCTATAACATTTAAGCAAATTAATAAGATGAATAATAATTGGTTACCACTGAAATTCTTATACCAGTTGAAAATCCTTTTTTTTTATTTTGAACTCAGTATGTGAAGCATCTAAAGTCACATCAAACTGCACAAGATGAGAATAATAAAGCAATAATAATTCTATGAACACAATATCGTTTCCCAAACTATTCCTATAAAAACAAGTCGTATAATTAATATACCGCAAAATACTAAAATATACCAAAAGCTATATTTGGTATATTGATATAGTATTACATTTATAATATATCATACTCTACAAAATATACAGTCGAATAATTAATATACCGCAAAATACTAAAATATACCAACAAATATATTTAGTATATTGATATAGTATTACATTTAAAATATACCATACTGTACAAAATATACCAAAAACTATATTTGGTATATTGATATAGTATTACATTTAAAATATACCATACTCTACAAAATATACAGTCGAATAATTAATATACCGCAAAATACTAAAATATACCAAAAACTATATTTGGTATACTGATATAGTATTACATTTAAAATATACCATACTCTACAAAATATATCAGATTGTCAGCCTGAGCAGTTAAAAAATTCGTTTTACCCCATACAAAAGTATTTCCTAAATAGCTTCTGATCGCAACAAAATGTTTAGATATCATGCTAAATCGCGTCTATAACTTCAAAATGAGACTTGTTATTGAATTGCTATTTATAATATCTCAATCTCTTTTCGTCGCTGAGATTTAGCCGTTAATGTGCACAGACGAACAGACAGACAGATGGCATTGTGCTTATCAAGAAAGTCGAAGACGCTTGTTATAAAGTATGAAAAGTATCTTGTAATGAACTCTAGAGCATATCATAGTTTGGTTATTTAGTAATGTAAAATCATTTTAACGCAAAGAAATTTTAAACTTTATTTTCTAAAGCAACACTCTTAGGGTATTTGCAGTCGATCACACTCGATCGCTGCATAGTTAGTTGGCTTTTTTATTGTTGTGGATTTCTGTTGCGTTTTTTCATCTCATTTTTTTCTTTTTGCACCCATTTCCATTTTATTCGTGCTGTATTCTGTTCAAAGCGCTCGACATTACGCGCAACAACAGCAACACTATGGAAAATGGGGAAAACAAATTTATTGTGTGTGTTTGGTTTGCCTTTTGATTTCGCTAATCGTCAACAAAAACCAACCCAGAGATGATCTAATTATTGACGCACGAATCCGCAATGGCCAAGCAACAACAACAGCAACAACACAAAAAGAAAATTTCTCAAATATTGTATCTAAGCAATTTTTGTTTTCTTTCTTTTCTTGCCTTTTTGTTTTTGTTGTCTATTTGAAAAGCCAGTCAGACAAACAAAAGACGAGACTAGCCGCAGAAGGAAGGAAGAGAGCAGCAGGAGGAGGAGGCGGGGAAATGGGGAATGGAAAAGCAGTAGTGGAAAAAGGGGGCGGGGCGGAGGGGCAAGCGCATTAAACATGGCAAATGAAATGAACGAAATCAAAAATCATTATCCAAGTCATTAGCTCTTTGGCGGCTGTTGTTGTCGCCTCAACATTGTTGTTGTTGTTGTTCTAATTGTTGTTGTTGTTGTTATTGTTGTTGTTGAATATAATAAATCTGCTAATGTATGCGCCAAAAATAAATTGGCCCGCTCGAAATCGTTTCAAGCTTTCCAAAGCAAAAAAACAAAAAACGCTGTCAAAGGGTGCGCGCGTTTTTTTTCAACGCGTTTAAAATCGCTTCTGAAAACGCGCCAAATTTAAACGACACCACTTGTAATATATATTATATATATATACTCATTTGAGCTAAGCACTAAACACACGCGATTTTGTCAACGCGTTTTGAAAACGCTTCAAAGAAATCGCTCGCCATCTTTTAATGGCTTGTGTAATGTGAACTAAAATCGACGCATTTTGGAAAACGCGCGCGTCTCTTTAAACGCTTCAGCAGCTGCTGCCCAGCATTCACACACACACACACATACACATACACACACACACACACACACATCAACACACATCTAGTGTAGTTCATATTTGTAGTTTATGGCGAGTGCTTGGAAATTGGTTCATGGCCAAAAGCAGCTTTTGGCCTCGCCAGATAATTTTCTTGTTGCTCTTGTTTTTGTTGTTGTTGTTGTTCTTTCGTTCATTCGTTTGTTCTTCTTCTAGTCAGTTGTTATTGTTGTTGTTGTTAGTTCGTTGCTGGAGGTTTTTGCTCTGCGAAGATTTAATTGAAAAATAAACAAATTAACTAACTAAACAAGTTGACTAAACTTTACTCACACACACCTCACTGATAACACACATCGGACATCGCTCTCTGTCTCTGTCTCTCCTTCTCTCTTTCTCTCTCTCTCTCTTTTGGCTACTGCGAGATCTTTTCTTCTTGATCGCATTAATTTTTGGAAAATGATCCAGACGCCAAAAAATAATCTGTTTGATTTGGAAATCCCCTTAAAAAATTCAAAACAAGAGAAATAAAGTCGAGTGTGCACGACTGTAAAATACTTGTTACCTATATTCTAAAAATATACCGCATAAATACTAAAATATACCGAAATTATATTTGATATACTAATACTGTACTAACACTCATTCTTTTTATACCATCTACAGCTGTGAACTTTATAGCAGTGCTTAAAATTCATTTTAAATGCAACTTTGAGACAAAATTTAGTTACTTAAGCTTAAAGTATACAAATTTATGGTACACATATTTCAAATAGACCCTCTTCATAATTTTCCTCACAGAAAAATTTAGATGGCTTATGAAATAACTCAGTTTGGTGTATAAACTAAAGAATTTGTAAATATTCGCTTGGCTTAAAGAGTGTAAAAATATTATAAAAAAAGTCAAAGCAATAAAATTAATTAATCACATATTGATACTAAAATATTACACTAGACTATAATTGATAATTCAAAAGACATTTCTGCGAACAAAGTCAACCAGCTTTCGCACTGAATTTATGCTCAAACTTGAAGATGATAATAGATTAAAAGTGTCGATATTTTCAATAAATTAACTAAATTATTAAAGAAGGTATAATATCTAAGTTTATATAAAGTGTAGAACAATTTCGATTTTTAATAAATTTAAATTCATAATAGAAATACATTAGATATTCGTCAAATTGAAATTAATGAAATTTATGAAACAAATTGAAAATAAAGGAATGTTTATATAGCTGGGATTAAATAATTGAAGGAATATCTCTCAGTTGGGTGTTTAGAAGACGTTGAAGAAGACTAAACCAAAGTTAACTGAAGCAATCGGTAAACAGACAGACAGACTGACAGGGTTGAAGGCAATATTGTGAATTTACGTGATCCAGATTAAGTTGTTGGCATTATCGGCTGTAATGACTATGTGATTATGATCATATTATCAAGAGCAGACAAGACGCAAAAAAAAAAAACGATGGCGACGGCAGCAATTTCGCGCTTAAAATAACCAAAAAAAACAAAAACAGGCCAAAAGGAAGGCTGTTGTATTTTCGTATACATATGATTATAAATATTATTTCAGTGTTGCATTTTTATACCCGTTACCCAAGTGGTAGAAAGGAATTATAAGTTTGTGGCTGCAGAAAAAGTATGTAATAGGCAGAAGGAGGCATCTTCGGTTTACCTCTATGGTATATTTTAAGTGTAGTAGTGAGTACTTCATCGATTTACCAAATACGATCTTCGGTATATATTAGTATTTTTGCGGTATATTAACGTGTATATTACTTCATCGATATACTAAATATGGCTTTCGGTATATTTTAGTACTTTTGTGCTATATGAATTCGGTAAATTTAGTATGTAATAATTTATAGCTAATATGACATTCGGTATATTTTAGTATTTTTATGGTATATAAATTCTGTATATTTTGAATGTCGTACTTGACCAATATACCAAATACAGCCTTCGATATACTTTAAGTATTTTTTCGGTATATTATTTTGGTATACTTCGAATGTAATACTTAATCGATATACTAAATACAGCCTTCCATAAATTTTAAGTATTTTTGCGGTATATTATTACAAAAAATATACCAAATGTAACATTCGCTATATTTGAGTATTTTTATGGTATAATATTTTGGTATATTTTGAGTGTAATACTTTATCGATATACCAAATATGGCCCTCGGTATATTTTAGTATTTTTGCGGTATAAAAATTCGGTATATTTCAAATGTAGTACCAAGATACCAAGTACAGCCTTTTGTATATTTTAAGTATTGTTGTGGCATATTATTTTGGTATATTTCGAACGTAATACTTAATCGATATACCAAATATGGCCTTCGGTATATTTTAGTATATTAATTTGGTATATTTTGACTGTAATACTTGATATACCAAATATGGCATCCGGTATATTGTTGTGGTATACTATTTTACCTTTGTGGTATATTTTGAGTGTGGTTCTCTCTATCGATATACCAAATACGATCTTCAGTATATTCTAGTATTTTTTGCGGTACATTCATGTAGTAGTATAGCGAGTATTTCACAGTCGATCACACTCCGCTATAGTTTTTTTGCTTGTTTTTTTTTCTTAAGCTGACAAGAGGCTGCAGAAGAAGAGCGACAGCAGGCCAATGATAAGATCTGCCTCCCCCCACCTGTCTCTCTGCCCCTCACTCATCTCGCTGTGGCTGTAGAGCAATGCAATGGGATTGCTGGGGATGATGATTCCGCTTCGACTTCAGCTTCGACTTTGACTTCAGCTTCGGCGTGCGTATCAAAATATAACCATAATAAAAATGCTCGTAATGATGCATCATAAATCGCGCCAAATGCCGCCGGCTCGCGCTTTTTTGAGATGCGAATTAAAGCGGTGGATAAAGAGAGAGAGAGAGAGGGGGGAATGGGGAGTGGATTGAATGAGGTGTGTGTGTGTAAGTGTGTGTGTGTGGGATAGAAGACCTACCTGTGCTGCCATTTTTCATTCGTTGTTGTTGCCGCGCTGTCAATTCAGTGTAAATTTCAACTATTAAATGCCAATTTATGGCGCGTAGCTTACAATTTTTTATTATCGTTTTTATAACACCTTCGACGGCAGAGAGCGAGTGAGAGAGAGAGAGAGAGTGCGAGAGAGAGAGAGCGAGAGAGAGGGAGAGAGGTGAGGGCGGGGCTTGACACTGGCTGGCATTGGGCGTAGACCGTTTAACCAAACTGAGGAGGCCCTTCAGCAGCATTCCGCCCCGCTGTCTGAAGTCTCGAGTCTTCTTGATCCTCAGTCTCCTGCCTCTTCCCCTTCCCCTCCCTCTTCCTCTTCCTCTTCCTCTTCCTCTTCCCCTTCCTCTTCCCTCTTGGTCATGCACAATTTGAGTTTTGTTTCTCGCTTTGCTCTGTGGCGTGAGAAGAGATTGAAAGAAGGAATTTACAGATAAATCACACTAAATCATTTCAATGCTGCCCCCGGTACCTGGCGCATGCGGCAATGCAGCAACTTGCAACCTGGCAACGTTGCAACGTTCGCAACGTTTGCAGTTTGCAGCGTGGCAACAACAAGCGGCAATGAGTTGCTGCGAATTTTGAACGCCGGCGCGTACTAATCACTCGCATTGTTACACGATCACGGCGCAGCCAAAGTGCAACAGAGACAGCAACACACCAAGAGACAGTGAGTGAGGGAGAGAGGAAGAGGGAGAAGAAGAGGAAGAGCTAGAGGTAGAGGGTAAGAGAGTCAAGCCAAGTTGAAAGTCTTGCCTTGACTCTGCAGCAGACAAACTGGAGTCCAACTCGGCCGCTCAATTTGCAATTTGCTGTTGCCAACTATTCGCATACCCTGCACACAGCGAAGAGTGTGAAAGGGGTATGCACGACTAAACAGCAAGCGAAGAACATGTGAAGATCTGCAAGTGAAAACTGTTTAAGCTATAAAAGAATGAAAGTTACCCATTGCAATCAATCTTTATTCTAAATATATACCAAAAGCAACTGAAATATACCGAAAGTAATATTTGGTATATCGATATAGCACTACATTGAAAATATGTCACAAAGAGTACTAAAATATATTGGAGATATATAGTTTTAAACAAGTTAAGTAAAAAACAAGAAAGCTAACCATTTTAAAGCCAAAGCTAAATTCTAAAAATATACCAACATAGTATCTTTTTTTATTTTATGGTACATCGTTGTAATTCTACATTTAAAATAAACCATAGTAACAAAATTGTATGCAAAAATTACTAAAATATACTAAAGGCTATATATTTACTATAAAGTTATATAGTACTTCTACATTTATAGGGTAAAAAATATATCAGATTGTCAGTCAAAGCAACTAAGACCTAATTTTACAGTAGTCAGAGAAATCATAAACTCTGTAGTTATTATTGTCTGCACCAAAAATCGCGACTCTATTCTCAAAGCTACAATTGCTATTAGATTTTCTTCGATTTATGTGGACGAAAGTGGGCGTGACCAAAATGTGAAACTAAAGTTGATAAGATGCAAAAATAACAAATAAGAGGATGCTCGCCTCTAAGTTACTCGCTACGCTTTTAAAACAAAGGAAAAAACAGTCCTTAAAATATACATAAATTATATACCACAAAAATACTGATATACGGTATTGTCTTTAAAATATATACATGAATTATATACCACACAAATGCTGAAAATATACCAGACTATTTTTGGAATATTGATATAGTATACCAAAGTGCTCAGAATATAATGCATGATGCAGGAAAAAAACAGTGTAGTATTATTCGTTTAATATGCCGCAAAAGTACTGAAAATATACCAAAATATTACTATATTGCAAATATACCATAGCCTGTATATGAATGAAGTACTACATTCGAAATATACCAACAACTTCATTTTCATTTATTAGTCAAATTAAGTATAGAAGCTTCGTATTAAAGAACATACTTTAAATACTTTAATAATTATTAAAATCTTCATATTGCATTTGAAATTGTTCTAAGTTTAAAATTATTTCAAAGTGCGATTAGCTTTTGCAATCATGTAGAATTTGAAATGTTTCTGAGTATACAAAATGTTCGCAATGTGCGCTTAGTTTTTAAAAATATGTTAAGATTAATTCCATTAAATGTTATTCAAACTCAAACTTTGTGCCATGCTTCAATTTGAGCTGATCATCAATCTAAAAAATCATCAGGTAGAAGGAGGCATCTTCGGTTTACCTCTATGGTATATTTTGATATACCAAAAATGGCTTTTAGTACTTTAGTGCTATATGAATTCCGTATATTTAGAATGTACATTCGGTATATTTTAATATTTTACGGTATATAAATTCTGTATATTTTTAATGTCGTACTTGACCAATATACCAAATACAGCCTTCCATATACTTTAAGTATTTTTTGGTATGTTATTTTGGTATATTTCAAAGTTTGCTATTCAAACTCAAGCTTTGAGCCATTTGATCACATCAATCTAAAAAATCATCTTAAATCTGAGACTTGCGCACTTTTTCCTAGGTTTATCAATTGCAACTCGGTTCCCACAAGTTTTTCCCCCCAACCCCCACATCTTTCTCTCTCTCTCTCTCTCTATCTGACTCTCTTTTGCTTTCTGTCACTGTCGCTGTCTCAATTTCCATTGGCAAAGCAGCAATTGGTCATGATGTGCCTGCCCTCTGGAAAAGCACGCACTAAATTGTCAATTATGGGGAAACAAATGAAAAGGGAACAAACACAACTTGAATCTGATTGCCGAGTTTCAAATTGCGCTAATAGAGTACTTAAGCTTTTTTTCAGCAAGAGCAAGAGCAGAAGAATGAGGAGTGGAAACAGTTGGAGTTCTCCCAGCTCGGGGGAAAACATTTCGACAAGCTGAGGGAAAAGTTCAGTACTCCTTCATCTAGAGGCGAACCAACGCCCAGCTCAGCAGCTGTCAGCAGTGACATGTCCAGTGTCCAGTGTTCAGTTTAGTGCAGAACTCTCAAATCGACTCGACTCGACAGACAACGCGGTGGCAGGCTGAATGACTGCCTTCCTCTGCAGTGTGACTGACTGGCTGAGACTGGGACTACTGAGGAGTATTAAAATTCCAACAATTAGGGAACATTTCACATGCCTTTCTAATAGCCAACAACGCAGCCAACGGCCACTGCTGCAACACAGCAAAGATCGAAGAGGGGGAGTCACAGAAGAAGAGCGAGAAGAGGGAGAGAGGAAGGGGAGGAGGCAGATGAGGTGAAGAAACGATGCAACAAGCTGATTGTTGAGCTTCGACTGAAGCTGAGGCAGCAGCTCGTCAAGCGGCTTTGTTCCTGTTGTTATTATACCCTGTAAATAGCAAGCGAGCCTTGTGGGTATGCACAACTAGCCAAAAGTTTATATTCGGTATGTTAGCTAAACAATTGCGAACTTTGATTGATTGATTTCTTTAATAACATTTGCCAGAAATGAAATATGAAATGCAATTCAAGTGCAGCGTATCTGAAAGTTGAGCAATTTCAATCAAGTTTAGCACAGGCGCAAAACTATGCAATTTCATAGCAAAGTTCTCACATACAATAGACTGGCGAACAAAGCAGCAAGGAGTCTCAGACTCAGCTCAATTCGAAACCCCAATCCCCAATCCCCACAACTCTCTTCAACTCCCATCTACAGCCCCAGAGAGCAACAACATGTTGGCATGTCAATAATCTTGTAGTAACTGCAGCATCAAGCCTCAGCCTCAGCTTTTGTCTCTTTCTTTGTCTCTTTCTCTGTCTCAGCTTCAGTTGCCTGTCGTCTTCAGTTTTCTGTCCTCGATCTTCAGACTTCAGTCCTCTCACTCGCGGTGGGAGTTGCTGCCTGGGCAGGAAAGGAAAAGTGCGCAACAACAACAACAGCAACAACATGAATAGCATGCATTATTCAAGAGCAGCAAAAAATATACCCTTCTCTTAAATCAAATAAAGTTGATGCAGTTTTATGTAAGTATTTCATGCAAAATTGAAACTCATGTGAGATTTATTTTTATTTAATGTAAACTTACTAAGTTGAAAATAAATCTCAGTAATAATTAAATAAAACTAAATCTCACATGAGTTTCAATTTTGCATGAAATGCAAAAAAAAAAACATCACGAATTGAATTGAATCTAAATTTGACAATTAATTTAACAATTGAAATATAACATTTTGTTTTTTAAATATGTCTTTCATTTAAGTTCAAGTTAAAAACTTAACTATTTTTACTATTTCGTATCTAGGTGGGCAATTTAAGAAAATCATCATCAAATAACAGGAGAGAATAATAATAAATAACAAGTAAGAAAGCTACAGTCGAGTGTGCTCGACTGTGAGATACTCGCTAACCAGTATTTATTTTAGATTATACTAAATAAATATTTGCCAAACGATATGATTAGAGTATATTGATAAAGCACTACATTCGAGGACAGACGGATATGTCTATATAGTTGACGCTGATCAAAAATTTATATACTTCATAGTTTCGGAGATGTCTCCCTCCTCCGGCACAAATTTATAATACCCTTCTGCCATTTGAATAGCGGATATAAAAATGTTTTAAATCATGAAATATATATTTTGGAATATGCTAAACAAAATTACACTATAATTATATTATATATAATAATAATAATAATACGAAACAAATAAAAAACAAATCTAAAATATTTATAAATTCAAAGCCAAGTTACTTAGCATTTAAGAGAAACAAAACATTCGCATTTTGCGCTGCTACATTTCAAATGAAAAAATAACTTTGAAATTGAAATGAAAATGAAATTATTTAATAATATTCAATTAATATGCATATATATTGTTTTATTATATAATTTTCATTTAAATCTCAATATTATTTTATCAATTTTATACAGAGCATGATTTTAATGCCAACAACTACATAAATATACCCTTCTTCAGCTCATGCTTTTGTTGGCTACAGGGTATGCGAAAACAAGTTGGCATTGTAGTTGCAGTTGCTGTTGCTGTTGCTGTGGCAAGAGCAACCGTTGCTGCTGTTGCTGCTGCTGCGTGTCAGCGATCGCAGTGCGAATGAGCCTGAGAAATTGTGAGCACACACACACACACACGACACACACACACACACAAAAGTGTTGTAGGTGTGAGGCAATCAAACATAGACGATTTTGATTTGAATGAACTGAAATAGCTGCGAACCAACTGCGATCTTCAGTCGAACTACGAAAACAACAATATATAGTATATACTTCTACTACAATCTAGTATATACTTCAACTATATACTACATTTAAGTAAAATATGCCTTCGACCTGTACGTGACTTTTGATTTCCGCTTCGGCTGCTGCTTCCACTTTCTCTATAGCAAAATTTTCCAACTAAAAATGCGAAAACAAAAACAGAAAAAAAGGAACCCATTGAAAATAGATATTGAGAAGCAGCAAATACCAAAATGAGGCGCATTCATTAATTATTTTCGCACACACGACGACCTGCAGTCTCTTCATCATCATCATCATCATCATCATCGTGATCTTTGATCTTCACCTCTCTTGTCACGCACAGCAACAGACAGAGAGAGAAAGAGAGAGAGAGAGAGAGAGAGAGAGTGCGATCAAGATATAAACGTGCCAAATAGAATGAGCACGCACATTGACAACAAAATGAGTCTCTGACTGAAATTGCAATAGAGATATTCGAGTTGCGTCTCCCTCAACTCGATCACGCGGTCACCCCCCCGTCTACTTCTCTTTATTGCGAACGTGAGACGTGGCCAAGAAACTGGCCAACAACAACAACTACAACAACAGCAAACAAGTCAACATTGTTGGCCCTCACACGTGCGATTCGATTGACAAGCAAATCAAACATCGCAGCAGACAGCAAAAAGCAACAACAACAAAAGCAACAACTATTTTGATAGAGTCACATCCGATACACGACTCTGATTATTTATCGCCTAATGTATGCATCTATGTTATCGCATCTAATTGCGATTGTACGCACAATGTGCGGCCACAATTTTGGCCGAGTTTCAACATGCCAATGTTGAATGCGTTAAGCATTAATGCACATTCCATTCTAATGATAATGCACATAATAATGCTAAACATAAAACTTATAACCACATCAATGATAATGATAACGTTAATGACATTGCTGAACATCAACAACTCTAATGAAAATATCTTTTATGATAATCATAATACTAATACAACTTATGAAAATACTAATAATGCTAATACTAATGCTGAACATCAAACTAATGACACGATCAATGAATATTTAAATGATAATGTTGTACTAATGTTGCTTATTAATCTAATGAGAAGCTCAAAAATAATACTAATGATAGTCATAAGAATGAAAAGTTCAATAATAATTGCTAAATTATAGTCAAACTACTGACGAAATCAATGGCAGCGAAACTTATAATGCTGATATTGCTATTTTTAATATTATCCTTCATTTTCAAAGAATTTTAACAGACTGCAAATTAAAGTGCTCTAATACTTATGCAAATGCCAATGAAAATCTTCTTGCTAATGCAAATGATTATATTAATACTAATGATAATGATAATGCAAATGCTAATCTTAAGACTAATGCTAAAGCTAATACTAATGCTAATGCTAACACCAATGCTAATGCTAATGCTAAAGCTAATGCTAACACTAATGCTAATGCTAATCTTAATACTAATGAGAATTCTAATACTAATGCTAATGTTAAAGCTAATGCTAATACTAATACTAATGCTAATGCTATTCCTAATACTAATGATAATGCTAATACTTATACTAATGCTAATGCTAATCCTAATGCTAATGCTAATGCTAATGCTAAGGCTAATGTTAACGCTAATGCTAAAGCCAATGCTAAAGCTAATGCTAAGACTAATGCTTAGACTAATGCTAACACTTATGCTAATGCTAACACTAATGCTAATGCTAAAGCTAATTCTAATGCTAAAGCTAATGCTAACACTAATGCTAGTGCTAATGATAATGCTAATACTAATAGAAATTATAATGCTAATGCTAATGCTAATGCTTATGCTAATGCCAATGCCATAAGCGTATTATGCTGCTATTACAATGTAAGTTCAAAATCAACATTTTTTTTTTTAACTTTCTGATGATTACACAGAAAATTAATTTAATGCTAATTTAATGCTTGCTAATATACTTAATAATAGCATAAGCAATGCTGATATCAACGAATGTTAAAATAAATTGCAAATAATTGCAAATTCGTATTCCAACTCATAAAACGAGAGAATTTTAATTATAATCGCAATGACAGAATCTCGTCACCAACTAATTATAACAATTATATTTCTAATTGTTCTCGAACATCGGAGAATAGAAGAAATACTTTAGCGACAGTGGAAAAATTACAAAAGTGTTTGTCAAAGATTTGTACAAACATTGCGCATACGTAGTGTGGTGGCAAATATTGCGCATACGCCGCATAGTACACAGCGACAGTAGAACAAAAAAAATGAAAAGCTATCGATATGAAATTGACTAAGAAATATACATATTTATTTCTATTTCTATTTGTCGCTGCCCCCCTGCCACGCCCCCCCGGCAGACTCGTAAATAAATAAATAATTACCCAACAATTTTTGGGTGCTGTCTGCAAATTACGATTGTGATCAATAAAAAAAAAAAGTTGCGAGGCGCAATGGCACTTCTTGGCACAGCAACATCTTCTAGTGTGTGACACACACACTAGTAGAAATACACTTACGTGCGAGTGTACGTAAACTATTGTCTTAATTATGTTGCTGTTGCTGTTGCGGCTGCTGCTGATCAAGGCATGACTATCTAATGCTAGACAGCCGCAGCCGCTTCGCTTACTCATCGCCTCATCAACACACAGAGATGTCGAGAGCTCTCCCTTTCCCTCTCTCTATCTCCCTTTTCCCATTCCCTCCGTTACGCTCTCGTTGCTGATCATCATGATGATGATGATGATCGTTGTGTGATCATCATCAGCACATCGCGATCGGCATCGGCATCAACGTCACCGGCGGCCGCCACTTGTTTATGTCTATTTGAGACTCTTGCAAGATCACGCGCCGTCGCGATCGCTGATAAAATTGTTTGCTGCTCTTCTTATTCTTCTCGTTGTTGTTGTTCTTTTTGGTTTCTGTGTGTTGTCTGTGACGAGATGAGATCGACTACAAGTTGGGTGCTTGCTCTTAATTTTGCCACTGTTCTAATTTAACGACACGAACAACAAAAAATCATTCGCAAATCGCAACAACTAAAACATCCTTTACACAATTGATTAATCATCCGCATACCTCATCACTATAGATTCTCTCTCTCTATAAATATATATCTTATGAAAATATAGTTGCCAAACTCTCTTCTTCAGTATTATTAAAGAAGAAGTACAATTATAACAGCCAAAACATTTTGATTGTGCCTAATCTCTTCCCACAAGCTATTCATAAATTGGAGGTCATTAGACCTGCTAAATTTAGCATTGATGCTGTTCTGATTGATTGTAAGATCGCATTTGATCATGCCAAATATTTATTATATTCATTGACTGACGTGCTGAGCTGCTATCATAAAATGTTGCGCCAAGGCGAATGTTTTGAAATGTTTTACATGCTGAGAGAGAAAATTCATAAGCTGTCAATATAATGAATAGAGCAGAGTAAGAAATAAGATTTAGTATGTACCACATTTAGAAGGTAATACAATTTGCAATAAATGTATCTATGGATCTATCTACGCTGATAAGTTTCGAGAGAGAATAGTAAAATAAAAATATAATAGTAAAAAGTAATTAAACATCTTTATAAGGTAAGAAAAGTTTTTTCTTAATAACAAAAAGTCAAAAGGAAAAGAATTGTCATTTTTAAATGATCTTCAAACAATCTGATCTTTAAAAACGTTGACAGAGTAAGAAATAAGATTTAGTTTGAAGTTAAAAACATTTACAATAAAAAAATCAATGAACCTATTCGATCAAGAGATTTCATAAAAGTAAAAAGTAAGAAAATTCCACATTGTAGTTCACATTTCCAAGTTAAATACTATTCACAATAATTTGATCAGCGGAGAACGAAACTTCAGAAGTTGACAATATAATAAACAATTGTGCACTAAGAAAGAAAATTTAGTATACCCCACATTTCGAAGTAAAATACTATTCACAATATATGGACAATTAAATGACAATTATAAAACATATGCAAAATTAACAAACTACTTGATATATAAAATTGACAACGCTTGAGTTAAATAAAAGTAGTAAAGTATTGATATTAGATAGACATCGATAAAAGAAAATAAAAAAATAATACATAATCTGTAGTATTCCCAAGTTGATGTTAATAAAAGTGAATTAATAAAAGAGGAGGTTTAATAAAAGTCAGAAGAGTATGTATAATTCTCTGCTGTAGATTGGTGTAAACCCAAGTCTACTATTGTAAATTTCATTTTCTACCAAGAAACTAGAATCGAGTGTGCTCGACCTTGTTATACTCGCTACCTTTTTTGTATAAAAGCAAAATAGTTTGGTATTAATTTTGATACTAATAAAGCGCAAAAGTTACTGAAATATATGCAAAATCTTATATTTGGTATATTGATGAGAGAATAAGAGAACGGAATACAAAATATGCCATACCAAATATGCCAAAATAATAGTAAAAAAAATACTGGTATATACCATAGGCTATATTTGGTATATCGAAATATGTTATAGAGTGTAAAATATACTAGATTGACAGCCAAGGAAACCCATGGTAAGTAAGCCTTTTTTCTCGTTAAAAAAAGTCTTATTAAAATAACTTCTATCGCAATCAAATGCTCAAAAATCATAAGTACTTTAGTTCTTTTTGTATACCACATATTTATGTCGTAGATTATCATTGCTCATTAAAGATAGGGAATGGATCAGTTGCTAATTGTAGCCTAGTCATTTGCCACTCACACTTTCACTCCCATTTCCATTTCCATTTTCATTTCCTTTACCATTTCTAATTCAATTGTTTCTCTTTGCGAGTGTCTAATTTCAGATATATGGCCTACTACGTCGTCTCTCTTGGTAATTATGTCCATTCGCGTTCATTGTTTGGATTGCAATAAGTTATTGAGGCATTTCTTTTTTTGTTGTTTTTGTTTGGCATCATGTGCTTAGCGCTCTGATTTATTTCGATCTCGGGATCTTTTTTAAACACCAACAATTGGCAAAGGGGAAGCGGGACTATTTTTGCAGTTAGCGTCAAATGCACGTGCCGCAAAATTTATGATCGCGTGTTGTTTGTTTGTTTGTTTGTTTACTTCGCTAACTCGCGTTGGCTTTCGACTCTTTCCAACTCGTTTCCCCTCTCGAAACCACAAAATGCGCTAATTGCCGCGCGGCATTCTGGAATCGCAGATCGCTGCTGATCACCACCGATCACCGATCGCCAATGTATCTAGTTGTTGTATCAAGAGCCAAAAAAAAAAAACGAGAAAAAAAATGAGTCTAAGCAGCAGCTGATTAGGCGTTAAATGCTTGGCAAATATTGCGAATACGAAATGGTAAACACAACTGATTGCTCTTTTCCTCCGGAATCTTAATGAACTAACTGCGATACAGCGAAAGCGAAGCAAGATCAATTCGGAACAATTTGAACTTGCAACAAAATAGTATTCAAAACAAGGAAATCTTTTGGAGCTATGGAAAAGTTGCCAATAATATAAAGCGAAAGTTGGAGCAGTTAAATCAGGGAATATTAAAAGTTAACATTCCAACAACAGTGAGAAATAAAACAGCGCAATTCGGTATTTAAAACAATAGTAAGTGAAGAATAGAAACACTTGGAATTAAAGCAGCAACTAATATCAAAGATTAACAAAAGAATGCATTAAAAATGAAACAATCACATTCAATAGTTTTTGAAGCAGAAGAGAAAAGCTCAAAAATGTAATTTAAATAAGAAAATCGGAATATTTAAAACTGAAACTCTAGACATCAGAATTGTTTCAAAAGAAAAGCAAACAGTTGAAAATGGAAAATGTTTAAAAGGATTGTAATCTAATGGCATCTAATAGAGAACAAAGGCAAGCGGAACAGTATGTGAAATTTTAAAGAACGACATAAATTTAATTGAAATTAAAAAATGTAGAAAAACTATTTAAATATATATATTCATAAAGCATTGAAATCACTTTCTTATCATTGCATTCAATGAAACGAATGGGAAGTATGGGAAATTTACCAAAATAGGATTCAAAATACAAAAAACTCATAAAGAATATTTTAAATTGAAATTGTAGAAAAATTGAAATCACTTTGCACTTAACGGAACAATGGCAAATTGAACAACAGTGTTTTATAACTTTGAAGACCGCGAAGAGTAATGTCAATAATGCGACTCAAAGAAAATAAAGAATACAGAACAATTGAAATTCAAATGGCTTAAAAACTTTGAAATCAGTTGCATATTAGCAATGGAACGATGGAAAAGGGAAAAGTGTTGTATAACTTTGAAGAATAGGAAGAGAAATATATTGAGTGATATTCAAAATAAAAAAAAAAACTAATAAGATCCATTTGAAGTCGAAATTGAAAAGCATTGAATGGATGTCATATCAATGTCATATGCCATTTTGCATTTAATGGAACGATGGCAAATGGAACAATAGTGTTGTATAACATTTGAAGAATGGGCAGCGAAACGTTAAGAATGGGACTTAAACAAAAAACTTAGAAAGAACATTTGAAATTGGAAGACTGCGTAGAGTTAATGTCAATAATGGGACTCAAAGAAAATAGAAAGTAGGAAATAAAAAACATTTGAAATTAAAATTATATAAAAACATTTTAATTCATTTGCATATGCAATGGAACGATGGCAAAAGAAACACTGTTGTATAACTTTGAAGAATGGGTAGAGAAATATATTCAATGATCGAAAATGGAGCAGTGAAAGAAAGAAATGCAACAAAAAAACTAAGATAGAACATTTGAAGACAAAACTGATTGCACAATTTACATTCTTAAGGGAACGATGGCAAATGGAACATTGAAATCAGTTGCATATCATCAATGGAACGATGGCAAAAGGAACACTGTTGTATAACTTTGGAGAATTTAAAAACAGTGAAGTCATATTGTAACTTACATTTTTAATGAAACGTTGGCAACTGGAACATTGTTGTATAACATTTGAAGGCAAAACTAAGAAAGAACATTTGAAATTGATATTGATTGCACAATTTGCATTCTTAAGGGAACGATGGCAAATGGAACAAAGGTCTGCGAGTGTCGTCATCATCGCAAGCGAACCCCCAACAAACAGCTGCTTTGGACGCAGTTCATCAGTTGAGATCTGTTGTGATCTAATCAATTGGCAGTGTGCCACTTGGCTGCAACCCTCTTGAGTTTGGAGTAGATGCTGCTGGAGTTGCAGTTGCAATTACATTTTGAAAAGACTGAGTGACTCGACTAAGTTGTATGCAGCATATTGAAAGCGATGTCTGAGTAGTTGACGCCGGATCGTGACGGAATATGAATTGAAAGGGAAACCAGATTAGAAGTATGACAACGACAATGAGTATGACTCTAAGTATGAGTGTGAGTATGAGTATGAGTGTGTGAATATGACTATAACTATGAGTGTATGTGAGTAAGTGAGTGCTTAGGCTAGGTAAATAGTTGGTTGGTTCGTTGGGCACCACGAGACACATTCCATGCACAAATGTTTTACGACTATTTTTAGCTGGCTAGTCTCGAAATGCATAATACATTCTAAATAGACGTAGCATGCACTTGCTTACTACAACTACGACTATACTTGAGTATACAAAACACAACACAACACAACTACTCAGCTTGTGGTTGGTATCTAAATTTGTCTAGGCAAACAACAGCGACCGAGAACGAGAAAGAGAACGCAACCGAGACTCGTGATGAGAACGAGAAAGAGAAAGAGACAAAGACGGAGACGGGGTCGGAGAAATGAGGCTGGCTGACGATGATGGATCATTGTGATGGCATCTCCAGCATTTCTCGCCAAATGACGTCAGCAGCTGCAGTTCACACACACATCCACACACACACACATCCACACACACACACACACACACACACACACTCAAACGATGCACATGATCATCATCAGTTTGTGGTTAAGTTCCAAAAATATCGCCGCATATTTTTGGCCAAATATTAATAACATATTTGTGCAATTTTGCAATAGTTGTTTGCTGCACTTCGAGATATTCTACAAAATATTCCATCTTAACTTTCAGATATTGTCAAGACTGATCAATGAATTTCTCCACTACAAAATATTTCATCTCAACTTTCTAAAAATGATCAATGGATTGCTCCATTTGAAGATAACCTACAAATTTGTGTATTAACTTATAGAAATCCTCAAAACTGATCAATGGATTGCTCCACTTAAAGATAAATTACATAATATTTCATCTCAATTTTCAGATTCACCTCCAAACTGATCAAAAGATTGCTTCACTAAAAGATATCCTACAAATTTTCATCTCAACATTCAGATATCTTAAATACTGATCAAGACATCCCACAAAATTTTCCATCTTAACTTTCAGACATCCTCGAAACTGATCAATGGATTGTCTCACTTAAAGATATCCTACAAATTTCCATCTCAACTTTTAGATATCCTCAAAATGAAATTTAATTCTAACAAACCTTTAGACTTCCCTACTTCCCTTTGGTGTCCACAAAAAAAATGACTGCATGACTTTGTCTTAATCTCAAGAATTTCGTTTATCTCTAGTCTAAGAGCTCCACCCTCCCCCAACCCAAAAAAAGAGAAACATACACATAAATGTTTGTCTTTGAAATATTTGTGCACAATAAATGACTGCTTAACTATGTGGCACCTTATGACATTAAGATTAACAGTTTCATTTGTTTACCAAGAGACTTTCAAAAGACTTTGCTACTTAGGTGGGAAATGTACGAGCATGCTCGACATTGTGATACCCTGTGATAAGTTGAGCTTGGACTTAATGATTTCACAAATTATAGAAACCTACAGAAATTTGCTTAAATTTCAGCCTATCAAAATACATATATGTTAACAATAAATAGGAGTAGAGATCATGGTGAGGTATGTAAATATTAACTGCATTTTATTAAGTGATGTTTTCTTATTATTCAGTATATAAATATACTAAAATGTATTAATGTATATTTCTCTATTGAAAGCCATTATTCAGTATAATAATCTAATGAAATATACAAGGGTATATATATTTTTCTAATTTAAGTGATGTATGATTCTTCAGTATATAAATATACTAAAATAATAAATGTATTTAAATATAAAATATATATTTTATATTTTTTCAATTGAAAAATGCATGCCGTATTTTAATATGATTAATAATACGTATACGTCACGTGAAATAAGTCAGTATATATATTTTATGCCATTTTTAAATGAAATAAGTATTATATTTATTATTGTTGAATTATTCAATGTTTAAAATAATATTTCAATATTTCATGAAATTTAAAAAAAAAAAAAATAAAATAAAAATTAGTTACTAGTGAATTAAAGATTTCAATAAAGTTGAGTTCACCCCAAAATAATGTACATACGCTTATTATCCCTTAATATTTTCGAGCGTTAAATACGCTTTGTAATTGTAAATGAATTGTTTGCTGAGAGACTGTCAAACTCTCTCGATTTTCGTTTTTCTAGGGTATTTTAGTGCGCATTGTTTTTGCAGCAGCGATTCGAATTTCAATGTAACAAACATTGCGCATACGCCGCGTGCGCCAATGCGACGCTGCCTGTCGTAGGTTAGTATCGAGTTGCGTTGCGTCGCTGCGACGTTGTTGGGGCTTGAAAATGAAATTCGAATTGGACGCGGGCTTTCAGCGTTGAACGTTGAACAGCGCACGCTTCATTGATCAGCGGCCGGAGGCAGCGACGATCGATCAGGTGAGCGGCAAGGGGGTTGGGGTTGGGGTTGCTGCTTAGCTGGGTGGGTCGAATAAATGGCGCGCGTTGGGTTTAATAGCTAGAGAAGACAAGCGAAGCAAACAAAATACAAAGAATACAAAATACACGTTATGTGGTAGCAGCAAATGCGACAAATGAATTTCAAATCCACAATAAGCCAAAGAGCAACAACAAACTAATCCAGTAAACCAAATAAAAAGCACAAAACCGACAAAAAAAAAAAACGACAACAAAAGTTCCACAACACAAAAGAACGTCAACGTCAACGGCGACAGCGACGTCGACGGTGGCAGCGACGCTAGCGTCATCGTCAGTGTCAAGCAGCGCAGCTGTCGGCCGTTGTCTATTTTGCGATTGTCACATAGCAAAATGTATAAAACAAAAGCAAAACAAAAAAGAGCGCAAAATTTGATAGAGCAATAGAGAGCGAGAGAGAGAGAGTTTTGGGCAGAGAGAACACACAGAGCACAGCGCACAGTGACAAAGCAGCGAACGCCAGCAGAGACAGCGACGACGCTTTTAATCTAACATCAGTTTGTCCAAGATCGCGAACGCCGCTGGGAAAGACGAAAGACGAACGCGCGCGCGACACACACAGAAAAAAAAAAAAACGACGACGACGCAGCTAACGGAAAAGAACGAAACAGCAGCAGCCGAAGAAGAAGCAGAGACAAACCAACCCCCACGAACCGAAAAAAAAAACGAAAACACACACAAAAGAAAACGCGCGAAACACGATCCGAATGTCCAGCATTGTGTCCTGCAACACAAGGAAAAAACAAAAAAGACGGGCAAACTTTTCTCCAAGTGCGAAGTGTATAATTTCTAAATAGTCGATAGTTTAAGAGAAACATACATAAGTAAGGGGGCAACCTCACTCACTCACTCACTCACTCGCTTGCACTTTAGCCGCCAATTGAAATGTTGTCGTTAAGCCCCTCGCTAAGTATTTAAGGTATGCTAATCGCCGATGTCGATGCCAACTAATCAAAATTCACATAAATCGTTTCAACTTGAGCATATTCTACATATATTCTCTTTCTTTAAAGTCCCATTATGTGCAAAAGCACATTCCCAGCTAATTTGATCGATTTATTAATGTGTTCAGTGTATTTTGTGCACTTCTCTTTCCACAACTGTCCAAGTGAACTCGACTTGTGGTGCAGCTATGAACATGAAACTTTGCATGATTAGTTCTTACGAATATCTTTAAAGATATATACTGAAATCAGTTGACAACTCTAGTTGTAAAACTGCGCTTTGCACAACTGCCCAAGTGAACTTGACTTGTGACGCAGCTAGGAACATGAAACTTGGCATGAGAAGTTCTTACGATTGTCTTAAATAATAGATATAGAAATCAGTTGATAACTTTAGTTGTAACACTGCCCTTCGCACAACTGTCCAAGTGAACTCGACTTGTGGCGCAGCTAGGAACATGAAACTTGGCATTAGAAGTTCTAACGATTGTCTTTAATGATAGATATCGAAATCAGTTGATAATTTAGTTGTAAAACTTTAGTGATAGATATTGAAATCCGTTGACAACTTTAGCTAAGAAGGTTGAGGAATAATATACCATGTGATATGATATTCTTCGAATCAATTATGAATCTGAATCTGAACAGCAAGTGTATACAAAAGTCAATACTTCGTGTCAGTTTTTTTAGTTTTTTTGAGCCGCAGGAATGCTGTGATATCAAAGCCCTCAAAGCCAAGGCCCCATCATAGCACTTAGCCAAGACACACACCCCAAAAAAAAGCGAAATCAAAGAAAGGAAAAATGCCAATTATCTGGCAATGAAGTTGGCTTTTATTACTATGTTTAGACTGAAGGGCGACCCAAATACAACAACAAAAAAAAAGAAGAAACAAATTATGTGTACAGTGAAGTAAAAAGTAGAAAAATCAATCGATCGATCGATGATGATGAAATGTTGTTTGGGAAGCAACAAAAAAAAAAAAGTACAATTTACAATTTACAATTCAATGGCTGCTCGGATCGCGTCGGGCATTAGCAATTGGTGTGACTTACAACAGCATGGAGCGAGCGATCACTGATCGCTCAACGGTGAACGGTGATCGGTGATCACAGCACAGCAGAAGGGCGTGGCAGGCGGTGGTGGTGGCGACATCGAATCGAGAGAGGCGGGGGTTGTTGGGCTCGCTGGCTGGCTGGCAACAGCAGCAACCCCGGGGCGGGGCGGGGCGTGAAGAGGGGGGGGCGTGAAGGGGAGAGGGGGGAGCGGGGTGGACAGCCGGCGACGTTGGCATTAAATAAGCACATAAATTGCTGGCGCTGCTGTGATGACGCAGCCTTTGCTATTTTTTCGTTTTTTTTTTCGCTGCTTCTGTGTTTTTTTTTTTTGCTCTGCCTCCAAACACATTCTTTGGGTATTTCGCTTGTAGTTGTTGTTGTTGTTGTTGTTGCTGTTTGCCATTTGTTTTTTAAATGGTGCGCCACATTGAATGCACTTTAAAAGTCGACCTTAGCAAATGCCAACGAAATGAAACAGTGGAAGTGGAACATTAGCTAGCAATTTTTATGCCATCGAAAGTGTTGGAAAATGGAAATGGAACGGATTTTCATACTTAAGACACGGCGAAAATGGAACATTGTGAAATTGAAACAAAGCACAAATTAGCTTTTGAAATACGGGAATATTAGACACTAAGAATAGAAACGGAACGGATTTTCAGTCTTAAGAAACGGCGAAAATTAAACATTATGGAATTGAAACAAAGCACAAATAAGCTAAGAGATATTAATATGAAAATTAGAAATCAAACGTTGGCATTAGAATGAAACGAAAATGAAACACAAATTAGCTTTCGAAATACGGAAATATGAAACACTAATAAATATTGACATTCGAAATTAGAAATCAAAAATGTAATCGCATTGGAATGAAACGAAAATGAAACACGTTCAAAATTATATGTCCTTTCCAAATAGTTGCAATTAAAACAACAAGTACACTTAAAAAAGTATGGAACAGCTATATTTATAATAGAGAGAATATCAAATTGAAAGCAATATTTCCTACACTTATTTTTGGGTAAAACCCCCCACAGTCCATAAAAAAAAGTAAATGATTGATTGCCCCAGAGCACTTTTGTTTTCTAACGATTTTCCCACAATGAATCATCATCGTCTGTCTTAAAAAAAAGAGGCAGCGTTGACTCTACCATCAAAATGCTTCAATCTAGTTCTGAAGTCTTCCATATTTATGAGCTCGAATTACACTCGAGCGATGATCATGATCATCAAGATGGTGATGATGATCAATGAACCATACTGTCACACATTAAAAATGGTTTAATTTATGCAGTTTGGCCCACTGTGCAAACGTTGGATTCGTTCGTTCGTTCGATCAATCGATCAATTGCGAACTGTGATCTATGGGATTCGATCGGACGCTGGCTTTTTAACGGTCGTTGTCAGCCAGTTGTCAGACGGTAAATTGGCGAAATAATCGCATAAATATTCATACAACTCATTTCGCGATGACTGACTTGAAGAAATCCACTTTAAACTTTCCCAACTTTAAGCACACATGACGTATACTTAATATCAGGCGCGCGCTTCGTAGATAAAAAAAGCAGCGTTAACAGCAAAGGGAGAGGGGGAGGGGAAGGGGAGGGGGAGAGGTTGCTGAGTCAGAGCCGCAGCTGTGATTAAGTTTGTTACTAAGACATAAAATAATAAAGAATTTCGCTTACCCCAAAAAAAAAAATGATACAAGCTGAACACAGTGCGATGCGATTGAACTGAAAATAAAAGTGTAGAAAATTTGTGATTAATATCTAGATTAATCCATAAAGATTTTGAAACAATTCTTTTGCTAAATAAACGATTTCATATGGCTTTCAATGTGAATGAGAAACACATGTGCTGTGGCTGCCTTTTGCCATTTAAATCAGACACAATTTTTTGTGATTTACTTTGATTGGCATCTAATTTATGATTGACAGTTACAAACGTTGCTTCGACGATCAACGGTCAATGAGCAATGTGACAACGGCAACAACAACAACAACAACAACAACGACAGCAGCAACAACAGCAACAGCAACAGCAGCAGCAACAAAAGATAGATAGATCGATAGATACATTTGAGCCTACCGCAAATGCGGATGCAAACAAATAAAAATTAAGTTAAAATCGAATATTGAAATACACTCATAGATAAAGACGGTTAAATTAAAGTAGCTGCAATCGACTTTACAGAAATCAAAATGTATTTGCGAGTTACGAAGCTAAAGATGCAATAAATTTTTGAGAAAAAAGTAAAAACCAAAAATAAAATCTGGAAACAAGTTTAAATGATTGCAAAATGAAACCACTAAGGTTTATTCGTTAAACAAGATCTAAATTCGAATTTTAAAGGAAGGAAATTCAAAGAAGATTGTTAAGATTTAAGATAATTTCGAAGAAGATGTTTTATTAAATCTTAAAATGATGCAAGAATTACAAAAACATCCTTGAAATCTTATTTCAAGATTGTGTATAAGATCGAAAAGTTCTTAAATCAAGCAAGATCTGTAATCTTCTTTTCAATCTAGACTAAAACATTCTTGATGCAAAATTTTGATCTAAAAATAAGATTTTTGCAATGTGAAAATACAAATTTACCATACACATTTGATTTAAGATCTCCTTAAAAATCGACCAAATTTTGGAAATTGAAAAAAATGTTAAAATCCACAAAATTTTAAAAATTGAAAAAAATGTAAAAATCGGAAAAATTTTAAAAATTGAAAAAATGTAAAAATCGGAAAACATTTAAAAATTGAAAAAATGTAAAAGTCGGCAACATTTTGAAAACGTCTTATTTTAAAATTGGTTTAGATTGAATAAAATCTTAAATTAAAATTTGCCATCTTCTTTCCACTTTAGATTTCTAGATACAGATACTTCGATCTAGTTAGATAAAGTTTTCAAAATTTAAAATATATACAAATATGCATGTGAAGCAAATATATGTAGATAAATCTATAGCAAATTCAACCGCACATTTAGCAGCTGCAATTTAAATGAAACTAAAATACAAAAAAGAATATTTAACAAGTAAGAAAGCTACAGCTGAGTGTGCTCGACTTGTAGATACCCGCTACCCATTTAGAATAAAAGCAAAATAGTAGTACTTTGAAAATATGCCAAATATGAAATGCTAAAATGCTTAAAATAAGTATTTTAAATATACCATAAAGGTCAGGTATATTTTGACCGTTATGGTATATTTACAATACTACACATTTAGTATATAGATTAAGTATTCTAAATATACCATAAAGGTGTGGTATATTTTGACTTGTATGGAGTTTGATATTCTTAGCATTTTAGTATTTTCTATTGTAATTGTAATTGCAATTGCCTCCAACTTCAAAATTGCACTTACAAGGATGCAAATAGATAAACGATTTTAAAACTAAAGAAATTTTATATAAATAGTAAATTTGATTTATAAATATCTCTATTTAAAATATTCAAAAACTCAAATATGTGATAGCCAGACACGAAATAAGTTATTCTTGCAAATTAATAATTCGATTGAATCGCAAATTTAAAGGAAACGAATAATGAAGGGGAAACCAGCGATAACAGATACAAATACACAGACATAAAGTACTTAGAAAGGTCGATCGATAGAAAGGCAGAAGAGGAAGGAAGCAAGGCAGTGAGGTTGAGTGTCTCGAGCAAACATCTTGGTTTACCTGATTGTCAGTCGATGTCGATGTCGAAGTCAAAGTCTCAGACGATGTCGATGTCGAGTCGATGTCGAAGTCTCCGACGATCGCTGCGGTTGTCGGTGCGTCAAAAAGTTAAGACACGCTGCCAGCTACCGTTCGTTTCGTTGGCGGCTATATACACACTATATCGTATATATCTCAGTCACAGTCGCAGTCTCGGGTCTCGGGTCTCGGATTACGCGTCGTATGCGCAACGTCAGTGCAAAATGTGGCGGCAAACTGCATCGAATGTTCCAGTTATCAGTCAACCCAATTAGTTAGCACACACACACACACACACACACACACACACATTCTGGGCCAAGCAATTACATCAACAACAACAACAGCAACAACTGCAACTGCAACTGAACAATAATCAATCAACGCAATAATAGCGATGATATAATTCTTAGACTAACGATCAATTCGATGATGGGTCGTCGTCGATCGTTGGTTGGTTGATTTTGCTACCGTCGTCAATTCGGTGTAAACACATTAAAGTCTTAACTTGGAGATAAGCAACTAATCTATATACGGCATATGCACTTTATATATACAATATATGCAATTTATTTAGTCGTAGAGTGTAAAGGCAGTTACCAAGTAAACTAATGCTGATTCGTAATGGCAAATAAATCGTTTATGAAAATCGTATATAGATAAGTTAAGTTTAAGTTCAAACAATATACTGGCACTCAACTAAAAACATTATTTTCAATAATCATTCAATATCAGTCTTTCAAATGTTTCCTTAAAATCTTGTCAATTGTTTTCTGTTGTCTATTCAAAGGAATTAATATGAGTTCATTTTCTGTAGAACTTTGTATAGAATGTTATAATAATGTTCAATGTTATATATGTAGTACAGAAGAAATTTATATCAAGTCAGCGTAACTCTAAGTCTCTTCTTGGCTTAAACTCATTTGCTTCATTTCTAATTAAAAAAAATGGAAATTACTTTAAAGTAGAATAAGTAAGAAAACTATTATTGAATGAGCAAAGAAAACACATTTTAAAAACATACCGAAAAAAAATACTAACATATATCCAAAGCCAAGACCAAAGCCCACAATCTAAAAGTGCACTACTTTAATATACTAATATACTAATATACTAATAACTAAAGGCTATATTCAAAATATACCATAGTGTACAAAATATACATGATTGATAGAGACCGCATTCTAAAAATATACCAAATTATTATACCGAAAACACTAGAATATACCAAAGACGTACTTGGTATATCGATACAGTACGATATTCAAAAAATATACCATATAATACAAATATACCACATTCTAAAAATATATCGAAAAATTACCAAGATATACCAAAGGCTATACTTTGTATATCGATTCGGTACTACATCAAAAATAAACAAAATTGTCAGAAACTGCAATCAACAAATGTACCAAATTTGTATACCGAAAAAATACAAAATTATACAGAACAACATTAAAAATATGCCATAGTGTTCAAAATATACCATAGAAATCAAAATATACCATAGATATATATATCTTCTATATAAAGGTATCTTTACTAGCTTCTTACACTTTTTCAAATCTGTCTTTAAAAAAATTAAAGCAGACACTTTATTTTTTATTTCCTGTTGTTACTTTCTTTAAAGCGGAAAACCCTTTTCCTTATTGCTACTTTCTTTCAACTTCTAACTTTCCAACTAACTTTCTTTCTTTGTAATGTTCCCTTTTAAATTTAAGTTTTAGACGATTTACTTTCCAACTTCCATCGCTTAGTTTTTAATTATTTCTTTGTAAAACTTTTTGAACTAAGGAAAATTATAAAGTACGCCAACAAAGAATAGATAAAGAAGAAAATAAAAGACTCGCTGCTTCCTGATTGTTAATATCACAAGTCGAGAAGTTCTTTGAGAGTCAGTGATAGAGGGGGAGAGAAAGAGCGAGAGAGAGTGAAAGAGAGAGATATATAAAGAGTGAAAGAAAGAGAGAAGAAGAGAGAGCGAGAGAAGTGAAGTGAAACAATCTTGCGGCTGATTTACATGGAAGCTGCCGCGCGACGCTCGCTGCAAGTGCAACACGAATCAAATTCAGTCAGCATTCTGTGTATGTGTGTGTGTGCTGACTGCTGCTACAGCGCTGTCAACGCTGACGTCGACTGCGACGTTGCTGTTAACGTGCGATCGCTAAAAGTACATAAATCAAAGGAAAAAGCAACAGAATAGAAAAAAAAACAGTTTTCTTCTTGCCTGCTGATTGTTGATCGCCGTCTGTTTTGTTGTATTTTTGTTGCTGCTGCTGATTTTGCATTAGCATTTTGTACGCATGTTTCGGACATTTAACATTTCTTTTCATATTATAGACAAGCGACAGATATCGCACTTCTGCACACACACAAACAGATTTGTATATCGCACACACACACACAACACACACACATACATCATATATTTCGATCTATATGTTTGAGGCCAAAAGCATTTATAGGAATATTTCGACTTTAAATGAGGCTGACAACAAAACACAGCAAAAAAAAAAGAAAAGTAAAGTAAATAAAACACAAATATTTCTAGCGTAAAAATGCTATGCAAAAAAAAATTATGAAATGAAAAAGCGGCTAAAAGCCAAAAAAAAGAAAAAACACTAACAGCATACAAAACAAGAAATGAGCAAATAATAATAATAAATAAATAATAAAATGAAAATGCGTGTAGCTGTCGCTTTAGTTGTTGTTGTTGTTGTTGTTGTGGTTGTTGTTGTTGTTGTTGTCGGTTGCCATCTGCCTATTTTCGTGCATATTATTTCATAATTTTCCTATTCTTTGCGCTTTTTAGTTGTTGCGCCTCTGCTCAACTATTTTAATTTGTTTTATTTTTGCTTTAAGAGTGACAGAAATTATTGTTAACGATATCGCCGCGATTTTATTGCCAACGCCTGGCGCTACATTTTTAATTGTTGTTGTTCTTGTTGTCGCCGTCTGCTGTCTGCTTTTTTTTTTGCTGCTTTTTGCTGCTGTCTTCTGCTTGTTGATAATGAAATCGACATCAAAAGCAAACAAATTAATTAACTAAACGCCCTCTTCTTCCATCCACCTCCCACCTCCATCCTCGATCCCCTGCAGTTAGCGGCAATCGTCAGTCGGCAATCGGCACTCGTCACTCGGCACCCAGAGTACAAGAGTTTTTCTGTCTGACTCGAGTTTTTGTGCATATCTCTACTCTACCCAAGAAACGGGTATTGCCATTCCTTCAACTGCTTTGCAATGCTGCTATCAGCATATCGCAATGAAACATTTTGAAATTAACTTAACAATTCTTGCCATCAAGCATCTGTACAACTTCTCTTTAGTCCTAACTAACTATCCGAACTCAGTTGTTTGCAAATTTGGTAGAGCTACTTCTTAGATTAAAAAAAGAAATATCAGCCATTAAGCATTTGTGCTGTTTCTCTTCAACCCAAACTAACTATCCGAACTCAGTTGTTTGAAATGATTTAGCTACGAAATTTGTTATTCCCACTTCTTAGACTAAAAAAAGAAATATCAGCCTTCAAGCATTTGTGCAACTTCTCTTCAATCGAAACTAACTATCCGAACTCAGTTGTTTGCAATGATGTCATTATGAAATTTGGTACTTGCACTTCTTAGACTAAAAGAAAAAATATCAGCCATTAAGCATTTGTGTTATTTCTTTTCAATCCTAACTAACTATCCGAACTCAGTTGTTTGCAATGATATCATTAGGAAATTTGGTATTTGCACTTCTTGGACCAAAAGAAGAAATATCAGCCATCATGCATTTGTGTAACTTCTCTTGAATCGAAACTAACTATCGGAACTCAGTTGTTTGCAATGATATCATTACGAAATTTGGTATTTGCACTTCTCAGACTAAAGGAAGAAATATTAGCCATTAAGCATTCGTGCAACTTTTCTTCATTCCTAACTAACTATCCGAACTCAGTTGTTTGCCATGATATCATTATGAAATTTATTATAGTCACTTCCATGCATAAAAGCAATAATATCAGCTATGATTTATAATTTTCACTTGAAACACTAACAAACTATCTGAACTCAACTCATAGTAAAAATATCATAATGAAATGTTGTATAGAAACTTCTTACGCTGAAAGCATAATAAACCTGAAAAGGCAATTCTACTTGAACCATATACAATTTTGTATATCCGCAATACAAAATTATAACTTATACATCAATCTTAACTATCGCTTCCAATGAAGCGATTCTACTGAAATTTGATAGAGTTGCTACTTGATGCATAGGAATGACCTTGATTATAATTCCACTTTAATGAAAGCGCATTTTGTATTCGACTTGGCGGCATTTGAGATGCGCCACTCGCATTTTAAATGTACATTGTCATAATTTCTTTCATATTTTTCTTTTGCCACATTATTTATTACTAATACTTAATATATTTGTGACCATTTTTTTAATTGCGCTCACACGTGCCCCACAGTCAACACAGTTAACGAATCAAGAGAGAGAGAAAGGGAAAAGAGCAGCGCAACAAGTCGCGAAACATATGAAGACATAAATACGCGAAACATACTACTTATGTATGTCTCTTCTACACTTTTTTTTATATTCTGTGTGTGTTTTCTGGCTTTAAAATGATATATCGGCGGCCATAAAGGGATTTGTCGCCAGCCAGCCAAGCAACCAGTCAGCTAGTCAGCCAGACAGAGAAGCGAAAAGAAATTAAACGAAATGAAATGAAAATCAAATCATAAGAAATGAAATGAACAGAAACCAAATGAAAATGAAATGAAATGTGAAAAATGGCCAAAGGAAAATGTAGCGCAAAAGTCAAGTCGAATGTTTTTTGTATGATTAATCTGTTGATTTAGTCATTCCCAGAATATTTCGTTTTTTTTTATTCTTGTGTAGTATTTTCTGTGGTCCGTGGTTAATTGATCGTATAATCAAGAAATTAGCAGCTTTTGATTAACGCCTTGCCATGACTATGCAAAATTTTGCATAATCAAATCTCGCTGTATCTTCTCTCAGCTGGTCCTTGGCACAAAACTCAAAAAACTAGTTTCGATTAAACCAACTGCCTGCACAGGGAATTCTTCAGGAAGAATTCAGAATTCTTGCCGTGTGCCGCTGCTGAAATGAATCATCATCATCATCATCATCATCATCATCTCGGAACCACTTTAAACCAAATGTTTTTAATTGAATTTGAAATGCAAATGATTTTATAATGTTGTTAAAAGAAACACATAAAAATAATATACTATCTATCAATTCATTCATTATTCCCAAATATCAACATATTTTTCGGTAGAAGATTGAAATTATTATCTCAAAAGACTGTAATTTGATTTAGTTTCAGAATGATAATTAAAAACTTTTACCTAATATCTAATAACTGTTATTTATTATTCCCACCTTTAGATTAGAAGTCGATAAAAATACTTTTGTAGAAGTTTGAAATTTCAATATATCAAATAATATCTAATAACTCTTATGTTTATAAAGCTATCATTATGAAATTTGTAGAATAGATGAGGCATATCAACATAATAAAAATAAAACTATGTAGCCAAAGAAATATATTCCTTAGGTTTATTTGACAGTGAGACGAGTACAAAAATAATGAAGTTGGTAAAAGAGATAGCAAGAAAAGCATAACTATGTTTCTCTCGCTCTTTTATTTTCATCAAAATTGATCGCTACTATTAATAGGTTCAAGTTTTAACTTAACTACAATAAAAACAAAATTCAGTTTTTCTTTAACTTAAATGATGTTGTTTGGAAAATGTTTGAAAGAGCTGATCTCGAAAGGATTTCAACTGAATTGTAAAACAGACAGAAATAGCAAAAAAGAGTGTTTAGCAGTGCGGTGTTCTCTTTCAAATGCAAGTCTGCGATTGGTGCGCAGGATGCGCAACTCACACGCATACACGCATACACACACACACGCACAAACGCACACATAGAGTGCATAGAGTGTGCGCCTATCTCTTTCTCACTCAATCTGCAGACGCCCATGCAACTTCATTTCCTTCGCCCACTGAGCGCATAGAGAGAGGCTGACGCTGACGCTGACGTTGCTGTTGCCGTTGCCGTTGACGCAGCCGCTCACGCCTACGCACAGTCAACGCTACGCAATTTGCACAAGCAGCCAGCAGCCAGGTAGACAAACACGAAACAGACGAACGACGGTGGTCAGGTGAACGGGTGGCGGGTTAACAACATGTTGCGGCAACATGTTGATGCGAGCTGAAAAGAGATGCACGCAATGTTTGCCAAACGTTATGAAGTGGGCGGCACTAAAGAGGGAGAGAGCGAGTGTGTGTGTGTGGGGGGGGGTCTCGAAGTGTTAGGCGAAGGCACGCATGCGCCGCATTCAGCGCTCATTCAACTTTGCATTGAAGCGTTGACGTCGACGTCGATGTCGACTTCGATGCGTCCGTCGTTCGTCATCATCAGCGAGCATCGCTGCGACACGCGACTGACTCAAGCAACCAACAGCAGCAGCAGCAAAGTTTAGCAAACAATAGCAGCAAACAACACATAGCAATAGCAACAACAACCACAAAGCAAAATGAAAATCGCTGCTGCTGCTGCTGCTGCCGCAGTCGCAGTCAGTGCTGCTGCGGTTGCTGCTGCCCAAAACCGCTAGCGACAGCCGAAGAGCCGAACAAACTCGCGCACGACGACGATCAGCAAAACGAAGCAACGACGACGACGACGGCGACAAAAGCAGCAGCAGCCGCAACTTTGTTGCTCTCTCCCAAACGAGCGCTCTCTTGTGCTCTCCATATGTTGCGCGCTCTCTTTGGCTCTTTCACGCTGTCTGCAATTTTATTTGCCTGCGCCTGCTAGTCTGGCTCTGCGCTGCTGCGCTGCGCTCTCTCGCTCTCCCTCTCTCTCTGTCTCGGTGTGCTATTGATGATGTTGCGCTCTCTCTTGATGTTGCGCGCTGCTTGCGTTGGCAGCGCTGCCAGCGTCGATTGCGCTTTAGTTTATTTATTCAAGCGACCGATACCGTGTGTGGACATTATTTTTCTAAACGTTCGCAACCGCACAACAAACACACACGCACACACTCCGCGACACACGTAACGAAACACGCAAGTCGTCATCGCAAACATACACTCACACACACACACACGCGCACGCTAAAGCAAACGCAAGCAGCGACAGCGCAAGCAGCGGCGCAGCAGCCAACAGAGGCCATATACTCGCCGTGTGCGCCCCGTGAGCTATCTAGTAGATAAAAACTCGCCGACTCGCCGACAACAAGCAACAGACAACAGTCAACAATCAGCCAAGAGGCAACACACACACTCACACACGCACACTCAAACACACACACACATATACAGTTAACAACAAACTAAAAAGTTAATGAATATTCTTTATTTCCATCAAAAATATGTGCAAACAATAAATTGTGTATTACAAATTGCAGCCGAAAAATGCAAATCGAAGATTAACAACAAAAAATTAAGTTTGTACCGAATTCAATTACAAAAATTTCGGTGGCAAAAATAAAGTGCAAGCAAAACGAAGAAGCGAAAAAAATAAACTGAAAAAAACACGCGTGTGTTATCTAATCGTAAATACAGAAGAGAGAAAGAGAAAGAGTACAACAAAAGTCTAGTAGTATATGCGAGTAATACAAAAATAATTATAATAATAATGATATACAACAAATATCGGAAATAAAAGCGAAATTGCTCAAGAAAAAGTAGAAGAAAGCAAAAACAACAACTACATCGAGTACGGTTAACGGTAAAAACGGTTTCGGTTTCGGGTTCGGTTCGGTTTCTCGGATTCTCTTCCAAAAACGTATTTTTTTCCTGTTTGTCCAACAATTATAATCAACGAATTTTATTTTTTTTTTTGCTGTGGTGCTGTGACAACTCAAAAAGTTCTTAACGAAAACAAAACAAAACTAAAGAAAAGTTAAATCAAAATCAAAATCAACATGACGAATGATAATAATAATAATGCCGCCTTGGCCACGGCCACGGGCACAGTGCAAACCCTGGAGAACAACAACAACAAGAACAGCGAACAGATGGCAACAGGAGACGAGAACAGGAGCAACAACACATCGAACCACATCGCATATCATTATCAGAGCAAATTGCATCACCTGCTCCTCGTTGCGCTTCTCATCTGCCTGTCCAGTGTGACCAGTTGGCCCCAAACGGTGCAAGCCCGACGCCATGCGCCGCTCATGTTCGAGGAGGCCGATACGGCCAGACGTTCCAATAGACCAGCTGGTAAGTCTATATAATACTACTATATATATCTTTTATCATATATCATATTGCAACAGATTGCGCATACGCAGGGGCGTACACAAAAAAGAAAATAATAAAAACCTGCGAGGGTTTTTCCCTCACACCCTAAGCAGGTACACAGGTCGTTCAGGTCACCTTAGGTTCAGAGGTTCTTCAGCCTGGCCCTTGGCTCGCACCCTTAATCCACCCTAGCTTACACACACAAAAGACAGCAAAATGTTTTTCGGGGTTTTCCACATTTCTTGGGTGCATCGTTTTTTATTTTATATGCCTGTGCTAATCCGGAAAACGGGAATTCCCTTCCGCTTGCACTGACCTGACACAGACACAGATCCCAACCCTAGAGACACAACGGCGACTACCCAAAAAAAAAAAAAAAGTATAAAGAAATACTTTGTGTATTGTGTTTAAGCTGCTTAGTAGCTGCTGCTTTCAATTTGTTTTACAACTCAGACGCGCTTGATTAGCTGCATTTCCTGTTTGCTACCTTTACCATAGAGGCTAATTCCTTTCGTTTAGTACTCTTATTATTATTTGTATTATTATTGTTTTTTTTTTCCTCTCTCTCTCCCTTCCTCTTCTATTGTTTCAATTAAAAACCGATTGCGGTTATTCATTTTTTTTTTATTGTAACGACTTTGAGCCGTTTCTCATCTTACACATGCAAAAAAAAAAACGACTGCTGATGATGATGATGATGAGTGTAGTGCTCAATAAACTGTAACTAACCACGCTAGAATAAAACTCTTTGTGGCAAACAACCTATTTCCATCTCTAGTTATGTGCCACTTAATTTCACTGCAATTCATAGTCGTTTAACCAAAGTGATTTACTTCGAATGAGGCCAACTTTAGCTTAAACTGCATACTTTCAATGTTTAGTTGCATGATGTGAAACTTCAAAGCATTCCCATGTCGTTTAACTAAAATTAGCATCAAGAAATGAGCCTTTAACTGATTATTTCGCGTAACTAACCACGCTAGCATAAAAATTTTTGTGGCAACCTACTTAATTTCATCTCTAGTTATGTGCCACTTAATTTCACTGCAATTCATAGTCGTTTAACCAAAGTGATTTATTTTGAATGAGGTCAGTCTTTGCTGAAACTGCATAATCTGTTCAGTACTTGCACTAAGTGAAATTTCAAAGCATTCCTATGTCGTTTAACTAAAAGTAGTTCCCCTCTAATGGGACTAAAATTGATTATTTCATGCAAGACAATCCCGTTGAACACTGCAATCATAGCTTAAAGTCTAACAACTTTGACAAATGACAACAAACTGCTGTGACTATTCATTCAAATTGTTAATGTTAGATATGTAAACCGTTATTGTACAACTATAGGTCGTAAAGCTTGAACGAAATGAGCGTTGATCGTTAACACAAAGCCAGAAAACAACTTAAGATTGGTTCAACTTCATATAGAGGAAGAGCAACAAATCAATGGCTTATCACGGCCACCCACACAATAATATTTGAGGAACAGACAGACAAACAGACAGACGGACAGACAGACAGACGAACAGACAGACAGACTGACGGACAGACAGACAGACGGACAGACGGACAGACAGACAGACAAACGGACAGACGAACAGACAGACAGACAGATAGATAGCAACACCCAGGCGAGTGCTAATTAAAAGCTCAGCATAATTTAGTCGTTAGTCGTGGCCCACAGACAACAAATTCGGGCAACGGCAAATGCCACCAACACACAACAAACACACACACACACACTCAGACTCAGACTTGGAGTTATAATTTTTTTAATGAATGAAAAACCAACGCAAACACACTCGCTTTTCGGTTAGTGCAAAGGGGAAGGGAAGAGTTGGAGGTAGGCTAATCAAACATCAGCAACCACGCACGTTTCGGAGTGTGCGAAAGAAAGAGAGAGAGAGAGAGAGAGAGAGAGCGAGAGAGAGAGAGAGACAGACGCCTGTCTGTGATCTGGCCAACTACTAACTACCAATTCGTTTTGTTCATTTCGCATTTAATTTAGCTGATTAACAAGCGTTCCCCCCCCCTTCTCCCCTCCGCTTCTGAGCTGCCTAATGCTTCCCCTCCACTCCTCTCCCCTCCTTCAGCTGTTCTGCTTGTTTGGGCATTGCTTTTGGCCCATTCGCCATTCGTCAGCATAATTCATTTATTCAACTGTCTGCCGCCCAGTTAGGTGTTAAAAAGTTGTTAACTTATTTTTAATGAATGCGTGTAAAAGACAACAACACCACAGCAACAACAACAGCAACAACAACAAAGAACGATGGCGACTACGAAAATCAAGATGTGCCTACGTAAAGCAGCAAAACGAGACGACGACCGACGACGACTGCGAAGCGTTCTCCGTTTTGGCATCTCGGCAAACATATCCCCATGATCTTTAACGAATACAACAAGAAGATGAAAAGCAACAACAGCAACAACAACAACGAAACACGTTAAAACGTTAAGTCGCAGTCTCAGCCACAGTCGAAGTCGAAGTCGAAGTCGAGAGTCAAAGCAACGACGTCTGTCAGACGCCAAAAAGTTTTGCCTTCTTTTTGTTTTTGCTTTTTGCTCTTTTCTTATACACTTTCCATTGGTGTCGCTCAGCTGTCAAAGGCAACAAACTTTTATGGCATATGCTTAAAGACTTTCATATTTTGATTGTTTTACAAATTTTTAACAAATTTTTTATGTTTTATTTCGACAATTTTTACCGAGTTGCAACTTTTTTCAATATTTACATTTTTGACAAATTTTTAATTTTTAATACTCAAATGTTGACCGATTTTCAACTTTTTTCAATATATCAATTTTTTCAATTTATATTAATTTGCAAATTTTGTTCATTACAAAAATTTTGACCGATTTTCCACTTTTTTCAATTATTTCAATTATATTATTTTGCAAATTTTGACAGATTTTGAAAAGTTCATTAACAAAATTTTTGCCGATTTTCAACTTTTTTCAATATTTCAACTTTATTGATTTTTCCAATTTATTTAAATTTGCAAACTTTGACAGATTTTCAATTTCTCATTACAAATATTTTTACCGATTTTCCACTTTTTTAATATTTAAATTTATTTGATTATTCCAAGTGATTTAATTTTTAAAATTTTGACAGATTTTCAACATTTTTTAATATTTAAACTTTTCCAATTTATTTAATTTTGCAAATTTTGACTGATTTTGAATTGATCATTTCAAAAATTTTGACCGATTTTAAACTTTTTTTAATATTTCAACTTTTTTGATTTTTCCAATTGATTTAATTTGGCAAATTTTAACAGATTTTGAATTTTTATTTCGAAAATTTTGAACGAATTTCCAGTATTTTCAATATTTACACTTTGTCCGATTTTTGTATATGTTTTTTTTTCTGAAAAGTTTGCCCGATTTTCTAATTTTGATTTATTTTAAATGATTTATTTTGAAAATTGCGAAAAATTTTAAAATATATCAATTGAGTATTGGTATATTTTTTGTATTTTTGCGATATTGCAGTATTATTTGCATTACTACATTCGAAATATACTAAATATAGCCTTTGGTATATTTTTTTGGTATTATTGTGGTAAATTTCTTTGGGGTATCCTCGAGAGTAATTTTCTTATTTGTTTTTAACTGTTCTTGGCGCTGACTTTTTCTACTTTTTCAACAAGTTCAATTTCTACGTTTTCTAATATTTTACTCTGCATAAAGTAGAGTTTATATATTGCTATATACTCAAAGCAAGCGCATTTAAAGTTCGTTTTGTTTAGCTTCATTTAGTGTTTTCGTTGTTTTGGGGCTGTCGCGACAGCCTCCCAAAAACGAATGAGCCTTCCGTCTGTCTGTCTGTCTGTCTGTCCGTCTGTCTGTCCGTCTGCGCTGTTTGGCTGTGTGGCTGTCGTCGTCGTCAGTGTCAGTTGCATGTCAGGCGACGCAGGCAGGCAGGCGGCAGTCGAAAACGAAATGCAACCAATTTGTTGCCGGTTGCAACAACAACAACAACGACAACGGCAAAACAACTGCAATATAACTGCAACACACATTGCCACAGCCTTTTTTGGGCTTCGAGACGAGGCGTCGCCATCCTCTGCGATGCGATGCGATTGCATCGGCTTAACTTGGCTTAGCTTTTGCCGGGAGTTCGGAGTTGCACTAAGTATGTGTGTGTGTGTGTGTGTGTTTGTGTGTGTGTGTAGGCAGAGGAAGCACTTAATGCCCACAAAAGTGTCAAATTGCAGCAAAGAGTTCGAGTTGCAGTTCAAGTTTTTAGTTTTGCGTTTTTTTTTCTTTTTTTTTGGCTCGCCCACCCAAAATACAAAATACAAAAAGAAAAGCCAGACGCATGACTAGAAAAAAAACCGATTGTGTGTGTGTGTGTGTTAATTAATTTGACTCTTTTTTTGTGTGTGTGTGTTCGATTTTGGCTGCCGCCGCCGCGTAGGCAAATAAGATACAGATATACAAGCTATAGATACAGATACATCCCCAACAGATACGCTTCACAGATTTCGTGGGTTTCAGTTTCAGTTTTTCGTTTTTTTCCTTCTTTTTTTTTGGCATTTCCGCTCCGCAAGTTGGAGCAACAAAAGGGGGGAAGCAGGGAGGAGAAGCGAATGCAAATCAAATGCGAGTTTTTGTTTTTTTTTTTTGGGGGCAACAAATTTTCATCGTCATTTGGTTTTAGTTTTTTTCATTGATGAATTTCGTTCGATGACGAATTATATATATTGCATTAGCATCAAACGCAGCGAAGATATTCACTTGCCTCTTGCCACATGCCACTTGCCACTCGCATTGCAATTTCACTTTGCCGCATTTCGCATTCTTGTCATGCATTAATTATCAAAGCGCAATCAGCGCCTTCTTCTTTTTTGTTTGTGTTGTTTTTGCTTTGCAACATTCTAAATAACTTAAGAGATTTTTGCTTTTTGTTGTTGTTGTTGTTTGGCTGCGCATCATCAAAATTGTGCATCTCTGATACCGAGCAGCCAGTTTGCAGTCAGTTTCTATGATGTGTTTTACATGTGCAACTGTTTAGACATTTTGTTTTTGTGCCTTCTTCTGGCTGGCAAATTTTAATTTTGTGCAGCGACTTTCAGCATACCCTCGAAAGCACATTAAAGCATTTTTTTCAAGTCAGCAAGCTTTTTACAGGAATCACATTCTGTAAGCTAACTAAGCATTGCAAAGTTGATTAATCCAGCGACATTAAAAATACTCTCAACTCTGTTCGACTTTCGCACAAAAAGTGCATTAAAGCTTTTCAATCTCAACAGAGCTTGTACTTAAATATCATTTGTGCTACACTTAGGTTCACTTCATTATCAAAAGTCGCTAAAAGCTCACTTAAAGTGCATTTCCGTACTCTCGACTCTGACTCTCCTCTACTAAAAGCACATTAAAGCTTTTTGACACACATTTGTGATTTAACTAAGCATTCGCAATTCTGACTCTCCTCTACTAAAAGCACATTAAAGCTTTTTGAAACACATTTATGATTTAACAAAGCATTCGCAATTCTGACTCTCCTCCACTAAAAGCACATTAAGGCTTTCTCAACATGAATCGCATTTGTGATTTAACTTTAAGCATTCACAATTCTGACTCTGCTCTACTAAAAGCACCTTTAAAGCTTTTTCAACATGAATCACATTTGTGATTTAACTCTAAGCATTCGCAATTATGCCTCTTTCTTTGCCAAAAGCTGTTAAAAGCACACATAAGCTTTTCACTCCATTTAAGCAAGCTTAAAGCTCCTTATTTTTGTGTGCAAGTTGTTGAACTTTAAATGCCAATTGCATTCTTTCTTTTGCATCAAGTCGCGTGCAATGCGCGATCATCATCATCATCAGCATTATCATCAACGTCATCAGCAGCTGCCCCCAGCCCTCAGCCTCCCCCTCCCTCCCTATTCTTTCCCCTCCCCTTTTTGCTGCCCGAAGACAAAACAAACAACAACAAACACACAACCATCCTTAGAAGAATATTTGTGCAACTTATCAGCGCATTTAAAATTAGCAACATCGCCAACAACAACAACAACAACAGCAACAGGAATCGTCTGCTGCCTCTGCCTCTGCCTGCGTCTGCGTCGCTGCTTGCGTCGCTGCCCGCGTTCACGTCTGTGGCTGAACTTTTGACGACATCTGCGACAACGGGGCAAAACTCGCAGTCGCGTGATTTGTTTTGTAAATGAGGAAAAATGCAAAACTAAAACCAAAAACAAAAAGCTCGCAACAACAACAACAACAACAGCGAAAGAAATACGCTAAAAACAAAACCAAAAAAGCACAAAACAAAAACAAAAACAACAAAATCACAGCAGCAACAGCAACAACAACAACAAAATAAAAATAAAAATAGTCATTGAACATGTTTACGGCCGCCAGAGACGTTGCCAGTTGCCTTTTTGCCTCTCTGTTCCAAAATAGCCAACACACACACACTTTAACACACACACACACTTTAACACACACACACACTTTAACACACATACTCCAACACACACACACATAGAAAGACAGACAAGGGGGAGAAATTAGCTGCTTTGGTAGTAGACCAAGCGCAAATTGTCTAAACAAATTTCACAGACACGAAAAAATAATTGCAACCCGCGTTCGATGATCAACACTGCCTCACAGCAAGCAGCGCACACACAACAAATCTGCAGATCTGCAGCAAAATGCACACACACACCAAATTATGAGGGAAAAGTGGCAGGAAATTCAAACTAAATTCACACAATTTCTCACTCTCTCTCTCTTTTAAGTTTCAAGCTATCATTATATTATATATTATATTAATATTTTTGAGTTATATTTAAAAAACGAAAACCATACCAAATTCGTATATTATTGTTCTAAACTATAAAAAAAGATTTGATTTGCCCACCTTTTATGGAAAAATCAAATGTTTTTTAAAATATATAACAATAATATACAAGATTTCTATAGTATAGATAGAAATTAGCCATGAAAGGTGAAACAATTTAATATTTTTTAAAATACATTTATAATAATAATATACAAAGATTTGTATAGACTAATTATTATATATGTATTTTGAAAAATATTCAATTTTTCCACCTTTTATGGCTAATTTCATTCTAGTCTTTACAAATCTTTGTATATTATTGTTATATATTTTAAAAAAGATTAGATTTTTCTACGTCCCTTTCTCCTTCTTTCAAAACTTTCGTCTATTTCAAAATTTCAAGCGCAAATCTTGTATTTAAAATTTTCGATATTTCCAAAATATTCGAGTTTCTTTTAAAGGCAGTTTTGTGGTTTAGTTCTTCAATTAGTCAGTTTTAGGATTGCTTTCCAAACTTTTTTGACTATTACAAAATTTAAAATTACAAGCTCTTTTTTTTCCGGAATTATTTGTGCTCTTCTTTTTGAAGCCCATTTTAGTTTAGTTCTTCAACTTTACAGTCGCCCTCAAAGCAAACTAGTCAGCTTAGTTAGTTTTAACACTTCCCTTAATACTTTCAACTCAATTAACTTCAAATTTCAATCCATTCCATTTAAATAGATTTGTTCTTTTTATTTTTTTTTTATTTTATACTACTTTCATATTAAAATGTAAATTTCCGAAACTTGACTTCCTTTCAAAGTCAGTTATAGATTAATTTTGAGCGTTAACTGGATTTATTTGATGTTTCATTTTAAAGTCAGTTATAGGTTAGTACTTAGTTCTTTTTAGGTTAGTTCTGAACTCTGCTCTTTGCCTTATTTTCTGACTACGTTTCGAGCAACCCTTTTGCTGTTTTTTTTTTTGTTTTTTTTTTTTTTTGCTAGCGAATATATAAATTGAGTATGGCAACCATCAACGATTCGAGTCGAGTCGCGTCGCGTCGTCACCGGATGCGGTTCAGTTATATCATCTATATATACTATATATTGTATGTGTGTGTATAAGATATACTCTGTGATGGGCCACCGAAAAAACTTTGCTTGGCTAATTGCATAGCAATTGTCACTCATTATGATTGAGCTGCCTCCTCTCTCCACCCTCCATCCTCCTTCCCCCCCCCCCCCCCCTCTCACGCTCTTTTGCTCTTTCGTTTTCCTCTTCCTCTTTCGACTTCCTTCTGCGCTGTTGTTGCTTTTGCTGTGCTTTACATAAGCAGCGAAAGCATCGAACAATGTTTTTCGTTTCATTAGTTCGTTCTTTTTGGGCAATTGTTGTTGCCAAGGCAACAACAACAACAACAACCGTTGAACGAGCCCCTTTTTGTATGTGTGTGTGTGTGTGTGTGTTGTCGATGCGCGCGACTTTTGCTAGCGACTTTAAACGCGCTTCGTTCGCTGCGGCTTTTTCACTTTTGAACTTTTTTTTTTTGTACGGTAATGAGAATATTTTCGTAGTGTTAAAGAAGGTGTGGATGGGAGGGGGGGAGTGCTGTCTGCAGGGCGTGAACAACACACACACAATCATACAGACTATGTTGTGTGTTTGTCCATCGGCAAAGAATTTTGTTTGCCGTCGCCGCCGCCGCCGTCGTCTGTTTGCACTCTCTCTTGCTCCCCTCTCCACCTCTCTCTCACACCATCAGCGTACTCTATCTCGTCTCTCACACCTACCGCAGCTGTCATAAATTATCAAGAACAAGCAAGCCAAAGACTCCCAACTTCGCGGCGGCCGCACTTAATCAGCCATTAGAGATCTCTTCATTTCTCCTCTCCGCGAGTCACACTCGTGTGTCCCCAAAAATGAGTGAAAAAAAACAGAAAGAAGCAAGGAAGGAAGAAGAAATGTCTTTAAATTTAACGACTAAGCAGCTACCCTAGGTCGCTAGTGTGACCGTACTTCACAGCTATATACTCATTCCTTTACCTTGACCTTGTCATGTCAGAAAAGCTTAAGCGTTGTATTGCATTCAAATTCAGGTCAAGTAAATAAGACACTTCTTGCTTGCTAGGTATCAAGTGTGACCGTAGTATGCTTAAGAGTGACCATGCCATGCTAGAAATACTTTGAATTAGCAAGCTATCATATATTTACATCATGTAAATGAGAAATTTCTTGCATGCTAGGTCTCAAGTGTGACCCAACTGGGTATTAGTGTGACCAAATCATGTGAGAAAACCTCTTCCTAGGCAAGCTTTTATGATCAAGTCAAGCAAATAAGACATTCCTTGCATGGTTAGTCTTAAGTGTGACCATGCCTTGCTAGAAATACTTTGATTTGGCAAGCTTTCATATTTATGTCATGGAATCAAGTGTGACTAAGCATGGCATTCCATGCTAACAAATTTTGACTTGCAAATATGATATTCATTGCTTCAGTGTGACCAAAGGTATTTAGTGTGACCATATTTCAAGCAACGAACTTTAGCGTGTCCACAAATTTTGAACTTTAGTCAAACTTAAACGATACAAATTGCAGTCAGACTTTGATTTGTTACTACCCTCTTTGGTGTGGCTGTCTTTTTACAGGGTATGTGCAACTGTGAAATGCAGCGCGCAAACATTTCGAATCGTTGTTGTTGTTGCTGTCGCTGTCGTTGTGCTTTGTTAGCTTTGCACTTAAATAATTTAATTGCTTATAAAATAAATAAACTGGGGCGCGGTATGACGAGAAGCGAAGCGAACTGAATGTGTGTGTGTGTGTGTGTTTGTCGCTTTTCCACCGAATGCATTTTCCAAAAATAAAATCACAAGTGAAAAGGCAAGAGACGTATATATATGTATATGTATGTACATATAATGTTGTTGTTGGTTTTACTTTAGACAGCGACTTGTTCATAATATTTGTGCTTTCTTTTTGTTGTATGCCGCGACGATCGATCGATGCGATCGATACGATCAGCGATATGATACGATCAGCTTCGTTACGTTTCGTTTCGTTTCGATTCGATTCGATTTGATTGATTGCCCCCATTGACTGATTGACAGTTCAACACTTGCAGCTGTCAAATTTGTGAGCAACGCCAATAAAAGTGCCGCAACAACAATCAATCTGTGGGCGTGGCCCCCATTTTTTTTGTATTTATTATATTCGGTATTTTTCGGTTTTTTTTTTCTTTTTTTTTTAAGTTAATCGCTCATCGTCGTATTTTATTGCATTTTATGAGCGGCAGCGTTGAGCTTTAACTTTTGCGCTAATTATTTTGCAACAATTAATGAAGGCGCAAAAACAGAAATAAACATTTTAAAAGAGCCAACACACACAAAAAAAGAATGACTGACTGTTCTACATACAAATATATAGCGCACAGACCATGGCTATATGCTGATGCCGATGCCGATGCTGATCTGTGCTGATCTTTTAACTCAATTAAAAGCGCGCAACGCAGCCAACAAAACAAAACACACACACAAAACTTGCGTCGACTCTCAGTTACCCTAGAATCGCAGTCTTCTTCTTCTTCTTCCTTTTCTTTTTCAACACATTTTCAAAGGCATCTTTGCGTGTGCGTAGTATTTGGGACCAAGAAAGTGAGAGAGAGAAGGAATACGAAACGACAAAGTGACGCCTCTGCCGCAGTCAGCGTCAGCGTCGCTGTCGCCGTAGGCAGCGAGGTTCTGCGTCATGTGAGTCAGCAACGCATTTGGCAAGAGACACAAGCGAACAAAAGCAACACACACAAGAAAACAAAAAAAAGCCAAGGCAAAATTCAGTGCGCTGCAAACAAATGACCACAGCAAGACCAAAGACACTAATACACACACACACGCGCACACTAATACACACACACACATACACACGTACAGTGGGGCCACGTGTTGGCGATGTTTATTAGAAGTTGAAATGCCTGTCGCTGCCTTTTGACTGTAATTAGCACATTGTGCGACTGTTTGTTCATCTGTTTGTTGTTGCACACACACACACACACACATACTCTAACACACACACATGCTTACATGTGTGGCAAGCATATATTGTATCTGTTGTTGCCACGCAGCCAACACAAAATTGCACATTGCACTCAATTCGAATATTTTTGACTCAGCTTTTGCTTAAGCAAAACGTGAGCTTTGGCTTAAAGAAGCTTTAGCTTATTGTTCTTAGTTTGTTGCATTTTCCACAACGATTAGTAAAACTTCTTTTATATACACGAATAGTTTTGACTAAGCTTTTGCTGAAGCAAAACTTGAGCTTTGGCTTTAAGAAGCTTTCATCAACTAAAGTGTGGGCTGAAATGTGTGCTTGTATCACTTTTATATTAATGAGCTTTGGTTAACTATTGATTATTATACCAAGCTTAAGATTAAGTTAGTGCTTTGTTAAGCTTGCAAGTTTGACTATTTTAATATCAGAATAGAAATGAAATCAGTGCTTCAACAAGTATTTGCTAAGTATTCGGCTAATTTCAATAGAATTTCAACAACTTTTTACTAATGCAATTAACTCAAATTTTGCATTTAGCAGCTTTTCGGTTATTCAGCAGCTTTTCGAAGTACAATTTTGTGCCAAGCTCTCAGTTGCTTTTCTAATAATTTGAGCAACTTTGAATTGCATTCGCTTTAAGCAACTTTCGGCTATTAATCAGCTTTTCTTAGTTCAGCTTTCAAGCTTTTTTCACTCGCTTTAATTGCTGCAGCATTAATTTGTTGTGTATGTGTGTGTGTGTGTCAATGCACTGCCAAAAATAAAACAGCAATGCGAACAAAAAGGCGTAAATTTATTTGTAGATCTTTCGTCTGAAATGCAAATTATAAATAACACACATTTTCTCTTCTTTCTCTGGCGTTCTCTCAATGCACTTGTATAAATCGCAGAGAAAGAGAGATGGGGGAGAGAGAGAGAGAGTGCCACGCCCCGCATTTTTGGCATTATTGTTACGTTGTGCATCGATGAATGAATTTGGCACAAACAATAAATATAGTCTGGAAAACAGAGCCAAATGCCTCAAAATCGAAATCAAAACAAAAAGAATTCTATAAGCTAAGCGATAAATCAAATGTCTAGACACAAATGCAGCAAATACATAAAATCTATATAGTAGATGCTTTTTGCATGGACAAATAAAGAGCGATAGATCGATCAGTGCATAATTAACAGCTGGCTTTTAGTTGCTTTTGTGCTGATGAGTTTTTCTTCTTGCCCTCGGCTCAACGAACAACGAAGAAAGAAGAACGGAAATGAGGGGCGGGTCGGCAAAAGCCAACAACAGCAACAGCAAACAGGAAGAGGAAGAGCGAGAGACTGCGTTAACATTGCAAAAGCAGAAGGCAAAGCTCACAATGTTATTGGCTGCAGCTGCAGCTGTAAAACGGAAGCAGCGACGCTGGCAGCAACATTTCGTAGCTGTAAAGCTGAGCAACATTTACGCTATGCAGTGTTGACAGACAACATTGTTGCCTGGCAACAATTTCACTGCTGTAAAGCTCAGCAACATTTACGCGATGCAGTGTTGTCAACACTTTTATGTGCTGTAAAGCTAAGCAACATTTGGGATGCAATGTTGCCAGCATTTCAGTGCTGTAAAGCTTAGCAGCATTTGTTGCCAACGCAGCGATATGAAATGAAGCGCAGCGAGTGCAATTATATAAGTGTAAACCCTCGAAAAAAGACTTGTAGAAAAATACTTAATACATATTTATACATTTTTGGCGACTCTTATATGCATGTATATAAGAGAGAAGAGACACACACAAGCGTATAAATATTTATAAATCTATTGCGCGTAAATCGGCAGCTTGTATCAAAGGCGATTCCGTTGTCTCTCTTCGCGCTGATTAAATTTCTATTGTTGTTGCTTGCATTTAAATTGTGTTTCTTTATTTTCGCACGCAAATAAAACTGGCGCCAATGAAAGCAACAACAACAACAACAATAACAAATTATAATAAGACCGCCACTTGATAAACGTCGCGCGTCGTTAGCGCCACTTATCACGTATACGCCATGTCGGGCAATGCCGCCCCTGCTTGTTCGGCTAAGGTTGCCATTGTTGTTGTTGTTGTTGTTGTTGCTGTTGCTGCTGCTGAGGTTGTTTCGTTGTTGCTGCTGATGTTTGCCTGGGCGTTGTTTTCATTTTGTTTTTTCTTCTCTTTTTTAGTTTTTGCTTAGATAGTTGATTTGTTGTTGCTGCCTTTTTTCTTCTTTTTATTTTTTAGTTTAGTTTATTGGTTTTTTTTTCTCTTTTTTTCGGTGATTTTTTTTTGTGTGTGTTTTAGTTAATCAGTTGTAGCCCAGTTTCGAGTTGCTTTTCAATGATAACGCTCAAAGTTGAGCAACTGCAAGAAGCAGAAGCCGAAGCACAAAACAATCCATCAAGCGAAAAATACACGCTGATATTTACGCCCCATTCATTGCCATCGATTTTAACTATTCCACTTAATACCCTCGTCGATCGATTTGGCAAGGCATTTTAGCTGACTGCAATTGCGAAATTAACCATTTAGCTTCAAAAAAAGCCAAACTAAAAGTAAAGCAATTACGAAATCAGCAATTTAGCTCGAAAAAAGCTAAACTAAAAGCATCGAAATTGTTGCTTTCTTTAGCTATTTTTTCTTTCTATTCCATTTACGCGGTATACTTTAGTCGTGCATGCTCTATTGCAAAAATGTACAATATAGCTTGAAAAAAGCCGAATCCATCAATTTAGCTTGAAAAAAGCCAAATTTCAAGCTCAGAAATTGTTGCTCTTTTTGGATATTTTTAACTTTTTCCACTTTTAATATTTACTTACGAAATTTTACGCGGTATTCCTTAGTCGTGCAATTGCAAAAGCTTTAAAAAAAAGTCAAATTACGGCTAAAAAAAGCTAAAAAAGCGACATTGAAATATTTTTGAACTTTTACGCGGTATCTTTTAGTCGTATACAGCTCATCTTTTGATTTGGGGAATTCTATTAAGTATTTTGAATGTTTCTATTTGGTTTTCGTTGTGTTTTTTTTTGTCGTTGTGTTTTTTTTATGGCTGATGTGTGGCGCCAAAGAGTTTAAAGTTTTAGCATTTGTAATTTTTTTTGTGGAGAGACGAAAGACGAGAGATGAGAGCTAAGCTGAGTTGAGCTGTGTGCGCCTGGTAATTAAAATATATTAATAATTTAACGCGCTTTTGCCCGATTTGCATACCAAATAACAGCGCCACACAAAATGCCATCCAATTAACAACAACGAACAGCAGCAACAACAACAATAAAACACAAAATGCCGCTAATGAAATTGAGTCTAAAAGTCAAATCTGTGCCCCCTCTTCTCCTCTCCCCATCCCCCAACTTGACACTTGCTGGCGCCACTGACTATTTTGTTTTTATAGTATGTATTTGTAAAATTGTAAAAACGCTGGCTGCCTGCCGGAAACGCTGTTTTAAATGTGGCGCCAGCTAGCAACATTTGCTTGGCAACATGTTGCGAAGCGTTTCCGCAACATTTCCATTGCCCATACTCACATTGACATTGACTAAATTTCATTTATATGGGCAAATGCAATTAACTGGCGCCAGCATTTCCCAACTGAACAACAAAAAAATGAAAAACCATAAAATTGTATATTTAGACAAAAGCGACTTTTATGGCCAGGCGGCAATTGAAAAATGCAATTTAATTCATATGGCAGATGAACTCTGTTTTTGCCTTGTGTGCTTTGAATTTTCATTAATTTTCTATTTCTTTTCGCTCTCTTTTCTTTGCAGTAACCGAATGTCAATTTGGCAAAGTTCTACGCGAATTGGGCTCCACTTGGTATGCGGATCTTGGGCCACCGTTTGGTGTCATGTATTGCATCAAATGCGAATGCGTTGCGGTAAGTCAAAGCTCTTTATTAACTTTAGTTAAGAGGGAACAACTTTATGCGATTAAGTGAGCTTTCAGCAGCTTTAACTGCATTCAAGTGCACCAACAGAGCAAGCAAGACTTCAAACAGCTTTCAGCAACTTGTTTCAACAAAAAAGCTGTTTGTTTTTAGCAGCTTTCAATCAGCTTTTAGCAACTTGTATCAAGCTTTAACAAATTGTAGTAGTTTTAAAATAATGTTCAAGTGCATAAAGTATTTCGTTTCGTCAACACTGTTTTCACTGAGCTTTCAGCAACTTGTGTCAAAGCTTTCAGCTACAAAAGTCGAATTGTGGAAGCTTTACAGGAATGTTCAAGGTTTAAAGTATTTAGTTTAGTTTCAACAACTGTTGTCAAAGCAAAAATCAAATTATAGCTAGGAAGTAAAATTTTAAGTTTAGCCAACGCAGCTTTCAGTGAGCTTTCATCAGCTTACGAACAACAAAGCTGACAAGCTGGCAAAGTAAGACATTTGCCTGTGTGTTTGCAAAACTTTCAGCAGTTTAAGGTTGAGCTACTTTCGAGACTCTCTTGTAACTCTTTTTCTTTTGCAAAACTTTCAGCAGTTTTAAGTGAAGCTTTCAGCAGCTTTTTTAGTGCAAACTTGCTACTTATAATGACTGCAATAGGAACAACAACAACAACAACAAACTATTGCATATAGATTTGCGTTATACATTTGCGAGATACTTTTGTATCTCATTTTCTTTTTTTTTTTTTTTGGGTTGGCGGATGACTGAACAAATTAAGTCTAGTCTGCGCTGATAGGCGGCCAACTAATTGACTAATGACTGCCGACATTTGCTACAAGCGACAAGACAGAAAGAACAACACACACACACACACAAGCAACAACAATGTTGCCAAAAATACTAAGCAGGAAAATGGGGGAAAAAAAATAATTGGCGAAAAATGTATTTTCACTTAAGTTGGGGCCAAAACGTGGCAATGGCAAAGAAGAAGCGCATAATTTATGGCATTTTTACGCATGATTAATATTGATTTTAAAGCTCTTTTTATAATGGCAACAACACACACACACACACACACAGAGAGATGATGTACTATAATAGATACTTAGTATCTACGTCGAATGCGAAGAAACCAAATACGAAACCTTTGCCAAAAACAAATTGAAAATTGCGTTTTCGTTGTTGTTGTTGTTGATTGAATTGTTGTTTAAAGCGAACTTTTTTTTTTCTTTTTTTTTTGCAATTACGTTGAATCGAAACAAAAAACAGCATTGAAAATGTCAAGTGTAAAAATAACAAAAACAACAACACAATTTATACACATCAAATATCAAATATATATATTATTACCCCTCTCTTTCTTTCATTCATACTCAATATATGATATATGTATGTATATAGAAACAGGCCCGAAAATTAATTGACGCCATAAAGTCTTGTTGTTGTTGTCATTGTGCGTCTGCCATCGACCAGACGACCCAGACAGACACAAGCCCCAAAAAGAAAAAAAAGAAAACAGCCCCACAACAAGTACAAGCAAATATATATCTTGGAGATCGTACAGATACTGAATGATATAGCCAACAGTTGGCTACAGACTTCAATCAGTTTTTTGAGATATTTCAATACTTTGAATCCTTCTTGAATCACACTTTCATTTCATTAATTTCAAAGAACTTTTTTAGAACAAGAAACTCCTTTAGTTCATTGATATTTTGAAACCCTATCGAATCTTTTATTTAGTTCTTTGAAAAGTCTTTAATCAGTTTTTTGAGATATTTCAATATTTTCATTTTAAAGAACTCTTTTAGAAACTCTTTCATTTCATTGATATTTTGAATCCTTGTTGAACTTTGTTAGTTCTTTGAACCGACTTTAAACAGATTTTTGAGATATTTCAATATATTGAATCCTTATTAAATCACACTTTCATTTCATTAATTTCAAAGAACTCTTTTAGAACAAGAAACTCTTTTAGTTCTTTGATATTTTGAACCCTTATTGCATCTTTCATTTAGTTCTTTGAACAGACTTCAATCAAATTTTTGAGATATTTCAATATTTTGAATCCTTATTGAAGAACTCTTTTATTTTTCACACATTCACACAATCCTTATTAAATCAATTTCATTCATTTTCAAGAACTCTTTTAGCTCTTTAATATTTGAAATCCTTTTTGAATCACACATTCATTTTATACATTTCAAAGAACTCTTTTAGAAACTCTTTCAGAACAATAAATTCGTTAGGTTCTTTCGATATTTTGAATCCTTATTGAACTTTGTTAGTTCTTTGAAAAGACTTCAATCAAATTTTTGAGATATTTGAATATTTTGAATCCTTATTCAATCACACATTCATTTCTTTAATTTCAAAGAACTCTTTTAGAACAAAAAAACTCTTTTAGTTCTTTGATATTTTCAATCCTTATTAAATCAATTTCATTCATTTTAAAGAACTCTTTTAGTTCTTTAATATATCGAATCCTTTATGAATCTTTCATTTAATTCTTTGAACAGACTTAAATTAGATTTTTGGCATAGTTCGATATTTTTCAATATCTTCCTTATTTCATTTCCTTATTGAGGTACAAATTTGATAAATTTTGAAAGAAATCTTTTAGTTCTTTCAGCTATTTTTAAACTTCCTTATTTTATTTGCTTATTGAAGTACAAATTCATTTGATTCTTTAAGCCAACTTCATTTAGACTCTTGAAATATTTCAAAATTTGTTAATCTTTTTAGAAGCCTTTTTGAATTTTTAAAAAACTCTCTTTCGTTCTTTGAACTTAGGAATTTTAAGCCCCAATTTGTTGCTTTGATTGTTTCTAAATAGTTTCACTACTAAACTTAATTTTCAACTTATCACAAATATGAACATTTTAAGCTCTAATCTCTTGTGCGCTTCTTTTGAATGCGTTTTTTATATGTTGACTTTTCATATTTAAGCAATATTCAATTACCGATATCTAACTAAAGTCCCTTCATTAAAAAGCAACTTTCAACCAACTCAAGTCAACTTCCATTCAATGCTGCCACAAACATTAATTCGTATCTAAATAATGAGTGAACACAGAGACAAGTCGTAAAGAGTTGTTAAAGTTGTTTAATGAGTTGGTTTTTATTTATGTTTTAATTTGTACTTTTGGTTATTAACTTTTCTCTGCTCTTGCAAATTGTCGAGCTAATTGAAGCGCTGTCTTCACTTGAGTGCTCTCCTTTTGAAGAGTGAAAGAGAGAGGAGAGCGAAGAAAGAGACAGCAACGAAAATGATCGTTCAGTTAGTCGCAGTTTCTTCGACTCGATTCGCGATTTAATGGACCTGTCCAGCCACTGGGCATTTGGTCATTTTGGTCATTTGGCCATTGCATAAAAGTCAGTTTTGTATTAATTAATTATAATTTATGTGGCTGCAAGAGACTTATAAACGAGCACATCATAAAATGATAGCTCTGCCTTCTGTTCTGTTTCTCTTTACTCCTCTCCGTCTCTGTCTGTCTGTCTGTGTTTTGCTGTAAGACTTAAGAACTGATATGCCATCGTTAAAAGCAACAACGTTCGTTGGCAGGCCACAATAAAAATGAATTCATATAAACATCAAAAAGACAACGACACAACACTCTCAGTCAGTCCAGTTTCGAACACAGATCTGAAATGAATTAACACACACACAAAAAAAAAAACGAACGCGACACGCAAAATGCCAAAGAAAAATAAATAAAATGGAATGATATAGAAAATTATAAATATATTCATATATTTATATTAAGAAAATCGCAATTTGATTTAGTTCTAAAATTAAAGCAGCGCCAACTCTAACCTCAAACATAGTATAGACCACGCAGATACCCTGTAAAATCAAACGTAGCCAGCTGAAATTTTGAGAACTCTTAAAGCACACATTATAATAACTATATACCAAATATAAACACTACAAGTGCAGTCAGTCAATAGTTAGGCAACTTCAAAAATACACACAAAAGTCGAGGAATAATGTGAAAATTCGCAATTAATAAGCAAACATTAACTTACCAAGCAAATTCCAGTCAGCTAGCTGCAGCCAATGCTGAGTTCACTCGGTCAGTTCCAACTGCAATCGAATAAAATTACAGGGTATGAGAGCATAGAAAATGTTTAGCAGCGCTAATTAATTTTGCGGCTACAGAAATTATATAAAAAAGTGAATAAAAAAATAAATAAAATATACAGTAATGGGCATCGGGACAGACAGAAGTGACACATTGGCTCATCCACTCAGCATAACTAATGAGATATTATTATATATAGTGTTAATAAATGTTTTCTTTTTTGTTGTCGTTTGCAGATACCGAAGAAGCGACGCATTGTTGCACGTGTGCAATGTCGCAACATTAAAAACGAGTGTCCGCCGGCCAAATGCGATGATCCCATCTCATTGCCCGGCAAATGCTGTAAGACCTGTCCCGGAGATCGTAACGGTAAGTCACATACATATATAGTATATACTCTTTCTTTCGCTCATGCCAGCGAGATGCGTCATCACGATGATGAGGATTATAAATTAGGAAAATATCTCAATATTTTGACACATGCAATTGTTTGTTAAGCATCGTAAAAAATATCAAAAACATATTCAATTGGATTATCAGACATCTATGTATATATATATATAGAGTTGGCTATAAAAATGATATGACTTGTTTGCTTGTAAAGAATTTTTTCAACTCAATCTATATAGCTATAGATCTCTCTCTGTGTGTATCTATGAATAATTAAGCGTCGCAGCCACGGCAGCTGTACAACACTTTTTTCAGATCACATAATGTCCCAATGTATATAGATCACACATATATAGCTATATATATATAGATAGTTCGAGTATGAATCGCACCGCAACGAAACGCGTAAATTGTTTATGAAAAATTACTTGGACCGAAATGAAGGTCAACGCTACGCAATTTATAATTCTTTTTTATGCCATTTCGCTCTGTTTTTTTTTCTTTTTTCGTCGCCAACTACCCCCGAACAACATATTTCGATCCGCATATAGATCACCTTTCCTACCCAAAAGTTTCTTCCTCTCTCTTTTTTCTCACAGTCTGTCGCTTGATGTATGTTATTTCACATTTTTTTCTGTTTTTTTCTGTCTGTTTTTTCTTGTGTGTGTTTTGCATTTATTTATTCGTCCGACTTTTGCATGTTTCATCGTGTTCGGGGTGTCGTCTGCTCCGATTTATTTTTTATATCGCACAACTTATGATCGCCGTAATAATAATCATATTATTATTATTACTATTTGGGGCAACTGGGACGTCTTTCTTTCATTTTCTTGTGGCATTGAGCGCATTCTTGGGACTATTCCATAGAATTTCATCTGTTTTCGGCCGCAGTACGATCCCATTGGGAACACACACGTGCCATGCCATTAAAATGTTTTTGTTTTTGGCTGTCAACAATCAGATCATAACTCAAAATAAACCACAGATGGCAACCCTGAGAGCGACAGCAAAAAAGTTTGAAATTCGCAATTAAAAAGCACATTTATGGAGCTTTCCATTTGTTTTCAAGCTTTCCATTTGTTTTAACACAGTCTGGCAACTCTATTTCATGTGCTTGGCAACCCTAAAACTGACCAAGTGGCAACACCAACTGAAACTTTCTTTTGCTGGACTCATCAAGTTAGAAAGTCAAATTTGTCACTCCATAAATGGTTTTCTCCTTTTTAGTGTGCTTGACAACCCTAAAACTGAACAAGTGGCAACGCCAATTTAAACTTTATTTAGCTTAACTCGTTTAAGTTATAAACAAGTCAAATTAGCAGTACTGTATATATATTTTTATGTTTCTGGTGTGCTTGGCAACCCTAAAACTGACCAAGTGGCAACTCTTCGTTTAACATTATTCAGCTTAACTCGTTTAAATTATAAACAAATCAAATTAGCAACTTTATACATTGTTTACCTTTTCTTTGGTGCGCTTGACAACTCTAAAAACTGACCAGGTGGCAACGCCAAATGAAGTTCAATATGCAGCGACGCAGCGCAACTGAATCACTGAGCAATTCTTTGGCTTTTGCTAATTTTCTGCATGAATTGAATTCATAATTAGAAAAGCAGGAACAAAAAACAAACTTATGAGGAAAGTCGTTGCTTGTGTTTGTGTGTGTGTGTGTGTATGTGTGTGTGTGTGTGTGTGTGTTGTGTGTGTGTGTTGTGTGTGTGTGTGTGTGTGTGTGTGTGTGACATTTTTCACATAATCAGGCGAGTGCTGGCTAAAAATTCCAGTCAGCCGTTTTGCCGCTGTGTGGCATGAAGCTGATGGCGAAGCTGTTGCTGCTGCTGCTCTAAACTGGTTGCCTGCCACAACGACTTGCAGCAAGTTGCAAGCAAGCTGGCAGCACATCATTAGTTTCCGTTTTGCGGCAATATTTCATTTGCTTATGCAAAGCCGTTGACCTTTGGTCGTCCCCAATTGCCCGCCCCTCTCTCTCTATCTCTTTCCCTCTTTCTCTATCTCTCTTTCTCACTCTCTCTCACTCGCTCCCTCTCTCTTTCTCCCTCTCTCTCTTGTGGCACTCTCTCGCTGAAGATTTCACTTTTATTCCAAGTTGGCCAAGTTGCCACAAATTGCGGCTGCCACGTCAAAAAAAAAGGAGAAAAAAAAGGCAACAGCAGCTTCAGCTTTAGCATCGACTGCGACTTCGACTTCGACTTGGTTGCAACTCGTTTGCCATAAATAGTTAGAAGGCACGGGCGCGGCCCCAACTTGGCTTGCCTGCCACTGCCACATGCCCCCGTTGCTGTTGCAAGCTCTTGGCAGCTATTGTAAAAATATTTGCGAGCAGCAACAACAACAACAGCAGGCAACGAGCTGCTTTTGATTTACCAAAGTTATTTCTATTTTTTAGCCTAACTTGGTGCATGCCACGGCTGCCACGCTGTTGCATCTACCACACACACACACACACACACACTTGCACACACATATTTATATGTATAGCCAAGTTTAGTGAAGCAAGTTGCAAGTTGCAACTTTGCTTGCTGCACAAAATTGCCCCCAACGTTAAATGCCCATTTTTGGGGGGAGGCGCACAGAGCAAATGTTGCTTGCCACATCTCGTTCTTCTCTGCTCTGCATTAATTTATGCTTCATCGTATTCTTTGTGGCTTCTCTCTCTCTTTTTTTTATAATGACATAACTCGAGCATTTTAACGCTTATTAAATTATCTCATTTGCCGCCGCTAACAGCGGGCGGTCCACAACAACGACCAAGATATCGATGTGAAGAGAGGAAGGGGGGAGGGGGAAGGAGAAGGAGAAGGGAGGGGAAAACATTTACCAGGTAGAGACAATAAAAGTTAATGTCGTCTGCAATCGTTTCCTCTACGTTTCTCCAACTCTCTCGCTTCGATTCGATTCGTTTTGGGTTCCATTAAGCAAGCGACGCTGCAGACAATTCAAGTTGATGACATCTTTTGTGGTCAATGCGTTTCCTTTTTAGAGCATTTTATGGCCTAAACCCGGCAGGCCAGGCCAAGACAGCATACCAACATTCCAACATTGTAGCCACAACACACTCTCGAGACAAAAGGATTGCCCAAAAACAAAAACAAAAACGTATCAAAGATGATTATCACAGAGGCGTGAGTCCCTGCTCAACTCTTATCTACTTATAGCTATCTCTTTATCTACCTTCGCCCCTCTCTCTCCGTCTCTCTCATTCACTCTTTCGTTGCCTTTGGGCCATAAAAATTTCGAATTTATCGTTTCGGACATCAAAACGGAACTGTCTATTAAGTAAAAAGATCTCGAAACAGCAACAAAACTCAAACTGTGCACGATCGCATTTAGATTGCTCACAAAACGCTGTCTTCAGGTAGTTATAGCTTTGTCTCTCTGTGTGTGTCTCTGTGTGTGTGTCTGTGTGTGTGTGTGTGTGTGTGATCTCTTACTCACACACACACACACACTCTTAAGTGTTCATTCAGCAAAGCTTTGCTTGTGCAAAAGCGCATTGATAAAAGCTGCTCTTTTCTACACAAAGCTTACTATTTTATTTCCCAAAATTTGCTGTTTTAGAGTCAAGATTTTGCCACTAAATATTTGCCATTATTATTCCATATAATATATATTATTATATTATTCCAATATAATATATATTATTATATTCCAAATGAAGCTAAAGTATTTCTAAGCTAACTTTGATCCCCAGCACAACGCTCAAGTCTTTAGTCATCATCAACTAGCTACGCTTCCTCTCCTCATCTTCTTCTTCTTCTTCCTCGCTCCGCCTCTTTGGCCACACCCCCAGTCGAGAAAAAAAAACAAGCACTTGGCTTACTTTTAAGCAGCTGTGTAGAGAGCTCGTTTCATTAGAGCGAAGAAGAACTACTACTAAAAAAAAACACTTTCAAACTTTTTGTTAATGAGCTGCAAGATTTGAAGATTTCAAGATTCTGATTTCAGTTGTGGAGTGGGGAGGGAAAGAAGAGTAGTGGAGGGGTAGGGGGTAGGGTAGTGTTGAGGAGGGGGGAAGCCAGCCACATACCAAAGCGTTGACTCAATGCCGAATGCCGAACGAAGGTGTCGTTTGTCTTTTCCACCGGCTTTGTCGGCTTCTGTCCAAACGTCCAGCTGACTGTCCGTCTGTCTGTCTGTCTGTCTGTCTGTCTGTCTGTCTGTCTGTCTGTCTGTCTGTCTGTCCGTCTGTCTGTCTGTCCGTCTGTCTGTCCGTCCGTTGCTCGTTGTGCGTTTCTCGTGGTTGTCATGATGGGCAACGTGTCGTCGTCTTTGTGCGCACCAAAACTCATTTATCTTGGCTTACAGAAAATACAAAAAAAAAAAAGACTGAGACTGAGACTGAGAGCAGAGGAAGAAGAAGAAGAAGAAGAAGTACCACACACGGCATAAAAATGAAACGAAACGAAACGAAATTCATTCATCTGCAAAGCGAGCGCGAGTCAAGGGCAATGCCGAGGGTCTCGCTGCCTCTCCTTCTCCCCCTTTCCCACTCTCCCACTCTCTATCTCGTTCTCTCTTTTGGGGTCCCGGGGACCTCTCAAGCTGGGGATCTTTGTGCTGGCGATCGACCGATCGACCAATAAGCAAAAGAATGCGCCGCAGACGACGCGTCAAATTGAAAAACGCAAAGAGGCAAACTGATGAAGGAGAGAGCGAGGAGAGATCGGGGGGGAGGGAAGTCTGAGGGGCCTTTCGGTCAGAAGTGGCTCGTATTAAGATCAGGCGATAAGATCGGACAGCGAGAGACATTGAAGCTACACACACACCAACACACACACACAAGCAGTCACTAATACAAACGCAGTCGGGCAACCGCAACGCGGTCTTGGCCCCTTCCCCTTCACCTCCCCACCACCGCCGCCCCCCTTCTGTCGAGTCGATATCACCTCGGCCTCGGCTCAATAAAATGCTATACAAGGTGTCAGATTTGTCGCCCTTCATTATGCGGCAAGAAGTTGATTTTATTTTATTTCGTATTTTTTTTGTTTGGTTTTTTTGCCCTCACTCTTTTTATCGGCTTCTTGTGCTTTTTTGCGGCTTAACGCAGCATGAGAGAGGTCGTGAGTTTGGGCAAGAGATGGAGAATGGACTGCAGGAGGTGGGAAAAAGAAATAATCGAAATTCCAATGCAGCATCAAGTTCAGCTTTAGCTTTTGACTCGCAGCACACAACTTCTTTGTGCTTTGTGTTTGCTTCGAGTGAGTTTATTTTTATGTCGATACCCTGCAAGTTTCAACTAGATACGCTCAAGGGAAGCTGAGTTACTTGAGGTGGGCGAAACGGTGTAAAATGGAATATTTTGGATAAATTTGATAATAGAGCAGCGTAATTAAAGTTATTGGGTAGATTTCAGTAATAGCTGCATGTTCTGAAAGTTTCAACTAAATGCTCCTAAGCGAAGCTGAGTTACTTGAGATGAGCAAAACTGTGCAAAACTTAATATTATGGGCAAATTTGACAATAGAGTTGCACAATTGAAATAATCAGAAACAAAATTCGTAAAACTACATATTCTGCAAGTTTCAGCTCTATCGATTCACAGCAAGCCGAGTTACTTGAGGTAGGCAAAACGGTGTTTGGGCAAATATTAGGCAAAAATTGATAATAGAACGGCGTTATTAAAGTAATCAAAAAGATTTCAGTAATTGCTGTATATTCTGAAAGTTTCAGCTGCATCGGTTCACAGCAAGCCGAGTTACTTGAGATGAGCTAAAGCGAATATTGGGTGAAAATCGTGAAGATTATGTCGCTCAGTAGTTGCATGTAGTGCAAATTTCAACTGATTAGCTGCACAGCAAGCCGAGTTTATTGCAGGGTAAAGCGATGTTCTAGGTTGGTTTCTTTTTTTTTTATAATCAGCTTTAGGAAGCGACTTCTAACGAAGTTGAAGCTGAGATGGTGATTTATGTGCCACTGTCAATCAACTCTTGTGTTCTGAATGCAAAGAGTGTGTGTGTGTGTGTGTGGTGTTTATGCCTCTGCCCCTTGTCACGCCGGAAATGTCCACCTACTTTCACGCCAAGCCAATTCCTGGAAGCTGCATTTCGGGTCTATTTTACCTGCTGTGTCTCAATTTATGCACGATTAATGAATGCCACCTGGACGCACACACACACAACTGTCTCTCTCTCTCTCTCTCTCTCTGTCTCTCTTTAGGGTTCATTTTACCTGTCCTTTATTCAGTTCATTCATTGAGTATTTCATTCAGTGCGTGCGGCATGCGCTTTGAACCTCTGCATTCCAATGTAGAGCAAATTCCAGCAACAACACCAACAACAACAACTACAACTGATTTCCCATTCATTTCATTTCATTTACAGACACGGACGTCGCCCTGGATGTGCCTGTGCCCAGCGAAGAGGAGGAGCGCAACATGAAACGTAAGTAACACCATTCGATTATTGCATTATAAACTATGCATGCATGCGATATATCGGTTATAGAAGGCAAAACTCAAATACCAATATTAAGTTATTAAAATTTAATAGTTTATAGCATTGAAGATCATTTTTGTAAATTACTTTAACTATCAAATGCTATTCGCACTCCCCACTATAATCGATAGTATAATCGATAGTCAAATCGGTCTCAATCGATAGTAAAACACTCAGTTGCTCTTCCCACATCATCTCAGCTTTAAAACTAAAACAGAATTTGACCACTGTCAACTACATCTTCTCTACTATAACCGATACTATAAGCGATAGTTCAACCTTCACCGATACTATAACCGATAGTAACTCACTCTACAGCTTAAAACTAACAACAAATTTGATCAATATCACTTCCCATAGATTACGCGGCGCTGCTAACGGGACGCACATCCTACTTCCTCAAGGGCGAGGAAATGAAATCCATGTACACCACATACAATCCACAGAATGTTGTGGCCACCGCTCGCTTTCTGTTCCACAAGAAGAACTTGTACTATTCGTTCTACACATCGGCGAAAATCGGCCGACCCCGTGCCATACAATTTGTGGACGATGGCGGCGTCATACTCGAGGAACATCAACTGGAGACGACTCTCAGCGGCACTCTGAGCGTGTATCAGAATGCGACCGGAAAGATTTGCGGTGTGTGGCGTCGTGTGCCGCGGGATTACAAGCGCATCTTGCGTGACGATCGGTTGCATGTGGTGCTGCTGTGGGGCAACAAGCATCAAGCGGAATTGGCACTTGCCGGAAAGATAGCCAAATACACGGCACTACAGACGGAACTCTTTAGTTCTCTACTCGAGCCTCCACTCACGGCTAGCGGTAAACCCGATCCTCAGCTCGCTGGCGCCGGTGGCACGGCGATTGTGTCGACATCGAGTGGCGCCGCCAGTTCGATGCATCTAACGCTCGTTTTTAACGGTGTCTTTGGCGTCGAGGAATTCGCCGATGCGGCGTTGAATGTGCGCATCGAGTTGCCGGAACGCAAAGAACTGATCTTCGATGAGTTGCCCCGTGTGCGCAAACCCTCGGCGGAGATCAATGTACTCGAGTTGTCCTCACCGATAACCATACAGAATTTGCGTCTGATGTCGCGGGGCAAACTGCTGTTGACCGTCGAGTCGAAGAAATATCCGCAGTTGCGCATCCAAGGACACATCGTGACCCGGGCGAGTTGTGAGATCTTCCAAACGCTCTTGGCACCGCCGCATGGCAACGAATTGAGCACGCGGAGCAGCGGCCTGGCCTGGGTCTATCTCAATACGGACGGTTCGCTGGCGTATAACATTGAGACGGATCATGTGAATACCCGGGATCGTCCGAACATCAGTCTGATCGAGGAGCAGGGCAAACGCAAGGCAAAGCTCGAGGATTTGACGCCCAGTTTCAATTTCAATCAGGCCATCGGCAGTGTGGAGAAACTGGGACCCAAAGTCCTCGAATCGTTGTATGCCGGTGAGCTCGGTGTCAATGTGGCCACCGAGCATGATGCGAGCCTGATACGCGGTCGTCTCGTTCCCCGTCCCGTCGCCGATGCCCGCGACTCTGCGGAACCGATACTACTGAAACAACATGGCGAGGGAGCAACGGGTGCCATGGCCATGGCCTGGATGTCCATTGACAACGAATGCAATCTGCACTACGAACTGACGCTGAGTGGCATCAATACGGCACAGGATTTGCAATTGTATTTGGAGGAGAAACCGATTGAGGCAATCGGTGCACCGGTGACCCGAAAGTTGCTTGAAGAGTTCACCGGGAACTACATGGAAGGCTTTGTCCTCGGCATGCCATCGGCGGAGCTAATCAAACTCGAGACGAGCGTCTGCTATTTGGAGTTGCATGCCAAGCACACGCATCAGCTGTTGTTGCGTGGCAAGCTGAAGAGCACCAAAGTGCCGGCGCACTGTTTCCCCATCTATACGGACAACAATGTGCCGGTGCCGGGGGATCACAACGATAATCAGATGTTGAATGGCGGCGGCGGCGAAACGAAATGCTTTCACTCCGGTCGCTTCTACAACGAGTCCGAGCAGTGGCGCAGTGCTCAGGATACGTGCCACATGTGTGCGTGTCAACGTGGCCAAGCCAATTGTGAGCTGATCAAGTGTCCGGCGCTCAAGTGCAAAGCGGCCACCGAACAGTTGTTGCAACGCGACGGTGAATGCTGCCCCACGTGTGTGGCACGTCGCGAAACTGCCGCCGATTGGCATGCCACAACACCGGAAGGTGTTGCATCATCTGCATCATCGCCCGCTTTGAATGCCAGCGATTTGCTGTTGCAGCCACGTCGCGGTTGCCGATTGGGCGATCAATTCCATGCCGCCGGCGCCAGTTGGCATCCGTTCTTGCCCCCGAATGGCTTTGACACATGCACCACATGCAGCTGCGATGCGGCCACTCTGGAGGTGCGTTGCCCCCGCATGGTTTGTCCGCCGTTGCAGTGCAGCGAGAAGCTTGCGTATCGGCCCGATAAGAAGGCCTGCTGCAAGGTCTGTCCCGAGGGCAAGCAGAGCAATCACGGCAGCAAGCATACGCCCAGTAATCCCAATGTGCTGCACGATCAGGCCATGCAACGATCGGCGGCGCATAGCGCTGAGGAAACGCTTGCCGCCGGCGGTTGCAAGGTCGTCAACAAGATCTACGAGAACGGACAGGAATGGCATCCGATTCTTCTGTCACATGGCGAACAGAAGTGCATCAAATGCCGCTGCAAGGTAAGTTTCAAAAAAAACAAACTCACAATTTCCCAAAAAAAAACAAAAAAAAAACACAAATTTTATCATCAAGAGTTCTTTATATTTTCTTTAAATTTGAATTTCAAATTGAGATTTATAGAATATTCTATAACAAGTTCTCAAATTTAATTGAAAAACTGAACTGAGATAATTGAAAATATTTAAAAAGTTTGAGAAAAGTGCCTTAAGCTAAATTTTAACTTTATTTCCTTTAAACAAATCCGCAATTTTATTGGCAATTCTATTTTGACAAACTCAAATTTAGTATTTTTCTGTTTACATCAGAAAAGTTTTATTGCAAAATTTCGATTTACAATTTAAAACGCAAATTTTGGCTTTTATACCTTTTTGTTAAAGTTTGTCAAGCAAAACATATTAAGTTTGAGTATAGTAAAAAAATGTGGTATTAATATAAATACAAAAAATACTAAATTTGAGTTGAATTTCGTAATTTGTGAGAAAAAAGCTAAAAAATTTGACATTTCATATAGTATTTCAAATCAAGTTAGCAATTTTCCTTTAATCGAGTTGATAAATTTGTCTTTTTTTCGCTATATATTACAAAATTTGCAGTTCAACTCTCTCTCTGCAATTTTGTATACCATAATTTATAAACCAGACTTTGTACTAATAGAATTCTTTCTTTTATTTTATTTTTGTTGCAGGACTCGAAGGTGAACTGCGATCGCAAGCGCTGCTCGAGATCGACGTGCCAGCAAACGCGTGTGTCGAACAAGCGACGCGTGTTCGATAAACCTGGCAGCGAGTTGGCAGCCCAGCCGATCGATGAATGCTGTTCGACGCAATGTCGGCGATCGCGACGCCATCACAAGCGGCAGCCGCATCATCAGCAACGTGCCACAAGCAGCTGAGCGAGCGAGCGAGCGAGAGAGAGCGAGAGAGTGAAATAGAGCGAGAGAAGAAAACTTGTATTATATGAAAAACAACTAAAAAAACACACACACACACACGCACAGAGAATGAAACCGTGAGAGAGAGAGAGAGAGACAGCGAGCGACAGCAAGAAAGAGAGAGAGAGATCGATAAATCGATCGATAGAGTTGCAGCGATATACGATATATACATTATATAGGCTATAACCAGTGCAGAGTTGGCTTTAACACAAACAACAAAATTCTCTTCTTGTAGCGCGCATTTTGTTCGATCTTTTAATTTTTTTTTTTATTTTTTGGAGCTAAACAAAAACAAAGAAAAAAAAAAACCGAAAATCGATATCGAAATTCTCCCCGCTTCTCTACTATGCACAGTCTATTCAGCTTCTTCTTCTTCTTCTTCATTTCAATGAATTTAAATTCACATTTAAATTGCAATTTGAAAGCGTAAGAAACAAATCAAGAAAACATAAGAAAAAAAAACAAGAAAGAAATAAAGAATAACAAAAATACACTTGGAAAAAAAGAGAAAATAAAAATACACAAGCGATATATATCGATGATAGTATATCGAAAGATATAGACACCACATACATATATATATACGAAAGCATGTATATACATATATAATATATATACGATTATATGTCTATATATATATACTTTAATCAAACACATATTTTTTTTTCTAATTTATGAGAAACAAAACGCAGTGGGAAACGCTTTTGGGCGCGATTAAAACGCTTGTTATCGTTATCGTTCGTTCACTTTATCGATATACAAAACCCACACACACACACACACACACACACACACGCACGTCCCGTCGCGGCGCCAACCAAAAGTTTCGACTGATTGACTGAATGGCAAAAAAAAAAAAAAATATCTAAACAAATATTTTTAGTGAATAAGCAAAAGGTTTTTTTTTTGTATTTTTCGTGGCAGAGCGAGAGAGAGAAAGAGAAGGAAAAAAAATTGAAAATTATGCTTTTCAATAGTGAAATTATTTTGTACTAATTGTTACTTACTCACACACACACACACACATGCATAAACACACACACACATTTGAGCGTATTACAAAAAGAAAAAAAAGAGAAAAAACATTTTTTATAATAAAGAAAAAAGAAAATTATGTACAAAATTTGTTAAAATGAGAAATTCGAAAGCAAACACGAAAATGCCATGTACACATATTTATACACACACACACACACCCACACACACAACACATACACATGCAATGGAAATGAAAAAGAAACAAAAAACAAAAATGAAATTGTATTAATTTTTATTAAATTTTATTCTATTAAATTATTCTTATTATTATAATTTTTATGTTTATTTCTTGTAGCTTCTAAATATATATACATACATATATATCTATATATATATATATTGATATATTGATGAATTAATTGTAAACAATTCATTGCGAAATATTTACTAAAAAAAAACAACAACAAAAAAAAAACCAACACCAAGAAAAAGAAAATTATGAAAACGCAAAAACAATTGTACTAATAATTTACATTTAGTGTTTATAAATTTAAAACAACAAAAAACAACAACAACAAAAACAAAAAAACCCCAAAACAACAAAAAACCAACACAATAAACAACAACAAAAAACAACAAAATACAAAAACGATTCTCGATTATTTTTATTTTACAAATTTTTTTTTTTACTACATTTTATTACAGTCCAAAATGGAAAAAGAAACCATACAAAACAAAAAACAAAAAAGAAATCCATAAAAATAAATGCGAAAATTTATAAATATCAATTTATAAAAATATTTAATAACAATTCTAAAGAGTTTGTTTTTATTTTCTCGGGTTCTATGGGAAATTTCAGATAAGCAAAGGAAATCTATCGTCGCATGTGCCGCAAAAAATACCAAAAATATACTAAAATTTGAATACCATTCATTTTACACTATGGACAACGGTGATAAATATTTTCATTTGGTATATACCACTGCTTTACAGGGTATGCTGTGCGGTACCCATTTTAAAATATATCAAATTAATACTAAAAATACTAAAAATGAGCAATATGGAGGAACAAAGCTATTAGAACTTTACCATGTTTACACCTTTTACCCTATGGGTAAGGGGTATAAATACTTTAGTCCACTATACCCGCCATCAAGCAGAGAACATTATTTTACAGGGTATGCGAATACTTGTCAACAAATATTTTCTAACAATTTGTTTTCTTTCTGGTTTTCTGCCGAATTTCAGATGAATAATTCATTCTAGTCGACTTTACCCCTTTAGCAGTTGCTCAGCTTTACAGGGTATGCGAAATGTGCGGTACTCATTTTAAAATATACCAAATTAATACTAAAAATACTAAATTAATACTAAAAATACTAAAAATGAGCAATATGGAGGAACAAAGTTATTAGAACTCTAACATATTTACACATTTTACTCTATAGGTAAGGGCTATAAATACTTTAGTCCACCATCAAGCAGAGAACATTATTTTACAGGGTATGCGAATACTTGTCAAAAAAATATTTTATAAAAATTTGTTTTTTTTTCTGGTTTTCTGGCAAATTTCAGATGAATAATTCATTCTAGTCGACTCTACCCCTTTAGCAGTGACTCTGCTTTACAGGGTATGCGAAATGTGCATGACTTGCGTTGAGTATGCGAACTTGTTGCTCAACTATCTCAATATCGTGCATATTAGGCTGGAAATGATGATTGCATGACTCGAAATGGAGAGCGTCCATTGCCCATTTAAAGTGCGTCGCCTCTCTCTCTCTCTTCCTCTCTCTCTCTGTCTCTCTCTTTCTTTATCTTTAGTTGGAAACTGTTTAGCTATATATAATATATCAAGATCCGACATCCGCCGGAATCGGCGAGGCGACAATTTTGGCCAAAAGTCGTTGAGGCAACCAATAAAAGTTGATTGACATGCGACAGTTTTGATGACTGGCAAACAGAATAGCAACAAATTATGGCATTAATGCGATACCAAGTTGATTGCAAATTGAAAAGCGTTTATAGGAATCGTGTTTCCTACTTCACATCATATACAATATAAATAGATAATTCAATATTATTTTATTATTGAAAATATACAGAAAATGATGTTGGATATGAATCTGAACTTGCTGAAAAGCGTTCATCATGCACAAAATTTAAATATTTCTATATTATTATTGCAATTTAAATACAAATATGTTTGATATGAATCTGAACTTGTTGAAAAGTGATATTCATAGAAAAAAAAAAGACTTAACACTAAATAAAGGTTAAAGATGAATGGAAAAGTAGAACTTAAAATTGCAAATTGAAATTTCGAAAATAAAAATCAAATTTCATAAAATTTAGCCAAATAAAATAAAAAATTCAAATTTCAAATGAAATTGAAATTAAAGCAAAGAAATACATTTAATATTAATGAGAAGATTTCACTAATTGTTTACGTGCTTAAATATTATACAATATATAATATGATAACTAAAAGAAGGGAGTGCTTAAGGTCATTGACCAAGAAGATTTCAAATAAAGTTCAATAAATGAAAGTCATAGAAATTAATAAATTTATTAAAAGTATTAAAAATGCTCCTATCTGGCAACCTTACTAGTGTTCATCTGGTCACACTGTCAATAAGCATCGAAAGTTCAATACAATCCTTTATTAAATTAATTAAGTTCTACTGAAGGCAACTTTTTTATAAAACTTTATAACACACATCAATATTAACTCTTTTATAAACAAATTAAATCACAAAAAAAAATATATATATTATTCTATTCCCATAATTTGACTATCAAATCTTTTTTCTGACATTTGCGCACTTTATGCGCTCATTTATTTATAGTGTTTTAGTCAAATGTTTTGTACGCAAATGTTTAACAAATTTTAAGCAACATCAGCAGCAACAACAACAACAACAACAATAAAAGCATTAAGCTAACGTAAATAGTTCAGCTAATGCACTCACTGAGAGAGAGAAAGAGACAGACTTCAAAGACTAAAAGAGAGACTAAGAGCAAACGTTACATCAAGTTTGTCGTGTGAACAATTCTAGCTGTTGACTAAGAAGTACCCTGTAAAATGAATGTATCCCTTTATACATTCAATATATAAAGCTTGAAGTAAAGAACTTGACTAAGAAATACCCTGTAAAATGAATGTATCCCTTTATACATTCAATGTATAAAGCTTGAAGTAAAGAACTCTTAGTATCTAGTATAAAAAGATATAACAAGACATTTAAAAAAAAAAGGTTTTTTTTATAAAACTTATACAGAACATATAAGAAAAGTACAATAACTTTAATGGAGTTAAAGTTTCTTTAAAATATTGTAGAAATTATTGAAATTTAAGCAGTTGCTACTCTTGAAACTCTCTTTATGACGACTTCATAATTGATACTACTAATAAGATCTGATTTAACAAATTCAAAGAAACTAAATCGTAAATTTGTAATAGTAAAAAACATTGTTATAAACCTTAAGGACAAAACACTTATTTTGTGATGTGCCTCTAACAAAAATGTTACTTAATTCTGAATATAAAAAGGAAATCTGTTCTTAATCCGAATTTTCGAACCAAGCAATGATAAACTATATAAAAATTAAAGCTGTTGTTCTTAATAAGAATTTAAGAATTCAGCAAGAGAATGATGAATTGCTATTTAAACTTAGTTTTTGATATATGAAATTGTAAAATATAATAAGTTAAATCTCGCTTACCTTTAAACTTTTTTGCAGATACTTCGAAGAACTGAACATAATATTGAATTTTGTATCACACACAAAAAAAATGCACTTCGGCTGTCATCTAGAAGAAGAAAAGAAATTAATTATAAAAGGAGTACATTTTAAATATGCACTTATTAAATAATGAATTAAATGCAATTTAATTTAAAATTGATTAACACAATTGGCATACCCTGTTGCACATTGAGAGAGCGTGCAGGGTATTTTGCCGACTAAAACGCTGGCTGCGCAGTTAGCTTTTGGGGTCCGAATGCAAAAAGCAAATGAAATCGAATAATTAAATATTGGCATAGTCACACCTTGTTGACAATTATTGACAGGCTGATTGGCAAACAGCAAACAAATGAATACGTCGCCATTTGAGGTGACGACTAAACACAGAGCTCGAGAGTGAGAGAGGAAGAGGGCGATGGGTAAGGAAGGGATTAGGGGCTAGGGGGAGAGGCAACTGAGGTGGGTGTGGCCCACAAAAGGCAGCTAAGGTATGTGTTAGCTACTGTGCAAAGACACAACACGCAAGGGTCGCAGCAGCAAATGCAATCTGCGATCGAAATGCAAAACAAATCAAAAACGAAAAAAAAAACAAAACAAGTAAAAAAGCTACATTCGAGTCTGCTCGACTCTGAGATACCCGGCACTCATTTTGCAGTCATTTGTAAGCAAAACTGTTTGGTATAATAAATACACTTAATTTATATACCACAAAAAAACAAAAAAATATATACCAAAGAGCATATTTGGTATATTTATAGTGTATTATTACATTGGAAATATACCATACAGCTAAACAAAAGAAACAGTGCGGTATTATTCTTCAGATATACCAATTAATACAATGTAATATTTTGCGTATTCAATGTACCACGAAAATATTACAAATATACCAAAGGGCATATTTGGTATATTGATACTACTACATTCGAAAACTACCATCCAGGTCAAAATATACTAAATAAACCCGCGACCGATTTCGAGTAAACATCAAAACAGTGCGGTATTATTCTTAAAATATACCATTTTCATATACCGCAAAAATACTAAAATATGCTATTTTAATATACCGCAAAATATTAAAATATATCATTTTAATATAAAACAAAATGCTAAACTATACCATTTTAATATACTGCAAAAATACTAAAATATATCATTTTAATATACCACAAAATGCTAAACTATACCATTTTAATATACAGCAAAATACTAAAATATACCATTTTAATATACCGCAAAATACTAAAATATACCATTTTAATATACCACAAAAATACTAAAATATAACATTTTAATATACCACAAAAATACTTAAATATATAATTTTGATATACCGCAAAAATACTAAAATATACAATTTTAATATACCACAAAAATTCTAAAACATACCAAATGACCATATTTGGTATATCGATATTGTACCATATTCACAATATATCACAATATACCATAAAGAGCTAAATTATACCAAAGCAAACTTAGAGCAGTAGTAAGTAGGCGATTTTTTCAAATGCAAAAGTATTTTTCTAAAAGTTAGAAACAAACTTGATCTGCGTTCAAAAAATGAGAACTCTATCTCAATTAGTGTCTGAGATTTAGGTGTTTGTACGGACAGACGGACAGACGGACATATTGACAAACTTAACTATATCATATTGAATGTAGACGCTGATCAAGAATATATATACTCCTTCTCTATCTTTGCCTGTTATAATACCCTTCTACTTTATGGATAGCGGGTATTAAAACACCAAAACAGATGCGAAAAACAGATAGAGAAGGCAAAACAGAGGCAGAGAGTGAGAGAGAGAGGGAGGAGAGGGGAAGAGTTGAGCCAAGTATGGCTGCAAGTGGCGCTTGTGGCGTTGGCGTCTGTTGTCGTGTTGACAGTTCGAGATGGCATCTTATATTGGCTATATATGGCCGATAAATCGCATCGCATCGTAAAGCATCGTATCGGAGGGAGAGACAATTGTCATTTGCATTTGATATCAAAAGCAAAGCACAGCGAATCGCATTGAATTGGCATCGAATGGAATGGAATTGGCCAAACCTTAGAGCGCCCACATTTGGTGCTATTGACTGACTGACTGACAACAACAACAACAGCAGCAACATCCACAACAAGCGCAGCACGAATCGCTTAGATGATATCTAACAGCTCTCAACTCTCCATCGAGACTACTCTACGAACTATTTACAACCACTGATAGCTGAATTCGCATGTGCTCAGCTGCAAAATATCCGATAAATTGAATATGACTATAGAAAAAGCTCTTTAGAATTAAGTTGTACTTCTTAAGCTGATACTGAAAATACTATATTCAGTACTTAATACTGACTAGCATTAATATACTGAAAACACCTTATTGAATATTCTTATCCATTTAGAATACAATATCCCTTAATTTAAAACTCCTTGATTGATACTAGCTAAAATTTAAAATACCATATTCAGTACTTAATACTGACAAATTAATACTGAAAACGCTTTATTGAATATTCTTATCCATTCAGAATACAATTGCTATTAATTTGAAACTTCTAAATTCATACTAACTAATACTGAAAATACTATATTCATTACTTAATATTTACTGAAATTAATAAGTATATACAGAATATACTATTATTTAATAATTTGTAAGCTAACTCAACTTTAAAGTGCTGTAGTTAATCTTTAATTCATAAAAACTGTGAAAATACCAATATTTTGATTCATACTAAGCAATATTTAAAGTAACGAATAATAGCGAATTTAGTATTTTTATGCTAACTAATACTTAAAGTTCCGAAGTTAATCCCTTTTTCCCCTTTTTTTAGTTATTATATTATTTTGTATAATAATTAACATGAAAATAAATTTAAACTAACTTATATTTAAAGTTTCGTATTTAATCTATAACTCATACTAATTTTGAAAAGAGATACTAACTAATACTGAAAGTAATAAATAATACTGTATATACTGCAATAACTAGTCACTATTACTTACAGAAGTGTAGTTAATCTTTAATTCATTCTAATATTATCATTTCTGTTGCTTATTTTTTGTTTTTTTTTTTTTGTTGTGTGTTGCAATTATAAATTGCATTTGTTTTCAATTCGTACAAAATGAATGCGGAAAATATTAATACATACATATTAATCAATAACTAGTAAGGAAATTTTGCTGTTTAAATTTCAAATGTTTAATGAGTATTTGTGAATTCAAGAAATATTTAAATTAAGCTATTTATAACCCTTAAAAATTACGGCTGAAAATACTTAAATGTGGAATATCTAGTATTTGTTATACATTACTTTTAATTTGATTGACATCTTAATTTAAAATTTATACGTAGCTCCTACTATTATATTTCAATTGCCAATGAAAACTAGGGAATTTTTTTGTAATGTTATCAATTTGAAGCAATTTGAAGCAATTTGAAGCAATATGAATTAGAGATTAACAATAGAACTTTCTATTAGTTAGTATAAAAATACATAATAACTGTATATTTAGTATTATTTTCTTTCAATATTAGTTAGTATCAATTAAAATTTTAGTATGTTCAGCATTACTATGAATTAAATATTAACTACAGTATTTTACACATTAGTTAGTATAAAAATACAAAAAAAATAGTATAAATAGTATTATTTATTACTTTCAATATTAGTTATTATCAATTAAAATATTAGTATTTTGTTATGCTATGAATTAAATATTAACCACAATTCTTTATGTATTAAGGAGTATAAAAAACACTAAATAATTGTATAGTCAAAATTATTTATTTTTTGCTAACAATAAATTAATAGTAATTATGAATTTCATAGCTCACAGATTACAAATATTTCTATTTTTATTTTATAGAAATTGAAATATCGCACTTATTCTTATCTGAGCTATTTTTGTGCCCATTCTAAACATTCCAGCCACCTTCACATTTTCACACACAGTTATCATGCCGTGTGTCAGTCGATCGAATTGGATCGGGTATAGCAACTATAGCATTGGCTCACTTGATTTACGAGACACATCCAATCCTACATGTGTATAAACATATTCGCATTCTCATTCGCACTCGCACTCAAAGTTTGCAACTAAAAAAAAAACTGAATAAAACTTGCTCACGACATTTAACCGACACTCATAATCATCAATTATCTCAGCTGTCGACTCGGGCGATTGAAATTGAACATGAAATTGAAATTGAAAATGAGAATGAGAATACGATTGAGATTGAAAATGCTATTGCCTATTGCAATTGCAATTCCGATTCCAAATCCAACGCAATTTCATTTCGAATTGGAAGTTGCGGCAAATATGCAAAGCATTTTTCTCAACTCTTTATCGATCTCAAGTTACGACTACTACTAAGGATTAATTCCCCCTCCACCTCCTCCTCACACATCTAGCTGTTTTATTGATTCTCATTCCAAATCAGTCGCTGTTTTGACTGCAACTGTCAGCCAATTGATTGGTTGATTAGTTGAGTGCATGATCAAGCGATTGTTCTTGGATTAACAAACATTGTTGCAATATTTGAATAAAAGATACATATTAAGTGTTTATTTGTTCTTTTGCCAGATTGAAATAAAATTTAAAAATGAAAATTAATTATATTAATGAAATATTCTATATTGACTATAAATATGTAATATATAATAAAAACATAATCAACATTGTTGCAATATTTGAATAAAAGAAATAATTCAACTGATTATTTTACTTTTTCAAATTGTTGAATTTCGAAAATTTTGTTATATTCCAAGTTTAAAATAAAATGTACAATAAAAATTAATTATATAAATAATATATACCATTTGAATAAAAGATTTACATTAAGTGATTATTTTTCTTTCTCAAATTGTTGAATTTCGAAAATTTTGTTCTATTGCATGTTTAAAATAAAATGTAAAATGAAAATTATTTGAATAAATGAAATAGTGAAGTGATTATTATTAATTTTTTTATATTTTTAAATTTCGAACATTTTGTTCTTTTGGAAGTTTGAAATAAGATGTAAAATAAAATTGCATTATATATTATATATTAAATAGTATACATAACTGTTATAAATATTTGAATAAAATATATATATTAAGTATATATTTTAGTATTTCAAAATGTTAAATTTCGAAATAAAAAATGTCTTATACAAGTTTGAAATAAAATGTAAAATATAACATGAATTTCTAAATTAAAGATATTAAAAATAATATAAACACAATCAGTAAAATAATATATTAATAGTAAATTAAATTTAATATTAATTCATTTTTTCTCTTTTTATAGGATTTTTGCTTTAAGAACTATAAGATTTGTTCTTCATATTAACTATTCTTTAAATCAAGAACTGTTTTCTAACATTAAGATTAAAATTTTCATGTTCTTGACGCACTTTTGAGACCAAAATTCATAGTTCAAAGATGAAAATCTTGATTTTAGCACATTTTTTTCTGAGTACTTAATTGTAATTTTGTTTGGCTGTTAAAAAACTTCAAGAAAAATACTTTAGTTAATGAATTTCTTTTTGATGCCTGAATATTTGACCAACTAATTGAAATGCCAATCGATTGTTCCGCCACCCACTCATCGATCATTGATCAATGATCAACGCTTTTTGTTTGCCATGCAACATTTGGCATTCAACATTGAATCGAAATTGAATTTCGTTGCAGCAAATTCACTTCCTTCATATGTTCATGTTGTTGTTTTTATTGTTTGCTTGATTGCAAATGCAAATGCGGCAATGGGTCAAATCACGTTGACACTCAACTGTCGCTGGCTAATTGCTGCAACAAGCAACGACAGCAACAACAACAACAACAACAACAGCAACATCGATGACGACAACAACACTGCACTCCACACGATCATCATTGTGATCTCGAAGTGAACCCGAGGGATCGCCAGAGAGTTACACTTGAGCTCAGCTTGATCAGCAGCTAACACCTTCATATGTAATACCCTATATAACGTATGAATAAGAAGTCAGCTGGGAGAGAAACTAAACTTCAGTGTGAGCTTTCAGTTTACAATCAGTATACCCACTTCCCGTAAGTTAAAAGAGTATTATGCCAACAGAAAATGTATGTTAGAGGTAGAAGATGGCATCCGAAGAAGAAGGCGGCATCCTCTATATAGCTCTTATATATATTTTTGATTAACTTCAACAGCCGCGAAGATAAGGTAATTGTCCGTCAGTCTGGTATATTTTGCACGCTTTGGTATAATTTAGTACTTTTGCGGTATATAAATTTGGTATATTTTTTATCATCTTCAATTTTATAAAGCAATTGTCCGTCTGTCTGGTATATTTTGCACGCTTTGGTATATTTTAGAACTTTTGCGGTATATTAATTCGGTATATTTTTTGATTAGCTTCAACAATGGAGACGATAAAGTATATAAATTTGGTATATTTTTTATCAGCTTCAGCAATGGAAACGATAAAGCAATTGTCCGCCTGTCTGGTATATTTTGAATGTAGTACCGCATATATACATAAATATACCAAATATGATATTTGGTATATTTTAGTACTTTTGTGGTATATTATTTTGGTATATTCTTGATCAGCTTTAACAATTGAGACGCAATTGTCCTTCTCTCTAGTATATTTTACACTCTATAGTATATTTGGAATGTACTACTGTATACATAAATATACCAAATATTGCCTTTGGTATATTTTAGTACCTTTCTGATACATTAATTTGATATATTTAATGGCAATACCTTCATTCTGCTTTTGAACGTTGTTGATCAATAACTAATATTTGGTTGTGTGCTAATAAAAATTCCAAAACTTATTTGCTGAAAAAAAATTTAGACATTATTCAGTGCAATAAAAGTTACATTGCGCTGAAGCATTTTCGACAGTATTAAATATATAAAATGAGATCAAATTACTATATTTTGGCTAAACTCTTTTAATTCACCAAAAAATTCCTTATGATGTGATTGATTTGCCACTTATTGCTGATGGAATCATTCAACATAAAACAGCTGAAGGGATAATGCTTTATATAAATCAGTTATCTATGCCAAAGTGTGTGATATATTTAGAAAAAAAACCCAAACAAGCCGAACATTATTATTATTATTTTTGTTTTTTTGATTGATGCCATCGACTTGAAATTAAAATTGCAACTTCAATTGAATAAAATTCACAATTGCCGCCATCAATCTAACTGTAAAGCAAGAATGGAGAATGTTTTTGTTGTTGTTGTTGATGTTGTTGCTGTTGCTGTTGTTTCTTGCTTGTCTTTCAATTTGCTTTGCTCCAGTTTCAACCGCAAAAAGCGATTTGCTTTGAACCAATTTGTTGACCACGCGCAAAACAAGAAAAACTCTAATAAAAATTCGACAAATCAAAATAATAACAAACAAAAGAGTGCTCTCAACGAACACACACAAACACACAAGGAACGACGAGCAGATACCCTAGAGAATTAAGAAACAGTAAGGTACTCGCAATACTAATACAATATATAGTACTAGTATTCCCATATATACTATTTTGTAATATTCAACAAATATACCAAAAGCTTTATTTGGTATATTGATATTGTACTACAAACAAAATATACCAAAAGCCATCTTTCAAAAACACATATTCTACTAATACCAAAAATATACCGCAAAAATACTAAAGTATACCAAAGAATATATAAGGTATATTAATATTGTACTACACTCAAAATATACCTTATATATATGCAATTTTGCATACCATTATACCAAATATATACCGCAAAAATACTGAAATGTACAAGACTACAAGCCCATTTTCAATAAAACCATATTCTACAAATACATAACAAAAGTATACCTCAAAAATACAACCGAAGGTTATTTTTATTTTTTGGTATATTGTTATTATACTAAATTCAAAATATTATGGAGTAAAATATATACCAAATATATATTGCAAAAATACTGAAATGTAACAAGAGCTTTATTTGATATACTGCATTCAAAATAGACCACAAGCGCATTTTCAATAAAACCATAATCAAAAAATATACCAAAATTATACAGCAAAAATACTAAAATATATTACAGTCTATATGTGCGATATATCGATATTGTATTACATATAAAATATGCCATAGAGTGCAAAATATACCATAGAGTACAATATATATTAGATTATCAGCTAAAGCAACTAAGTGAACAACTTCTGTAGGAATTTTGTTCCATACAAAAGTATTTCTACAGAAGAATATATAGTATATAATTTTTAGGGTCGGGAATGCCTCCTCAATTTCCCTTTTACCCGCTATACAAGTTGTGCATACCCCAAAATGACTCGAATGCAGAGTATGACTCGAAAAAAGCAAAGCGAAAAATTGTGATCTTTTATTTTTATGAATTTTACGGCAATTTAGCCAGAACATGTTGACCAGGCCAAGCCAAGCCAGGCTCCATCGAACTGGACATGACCAAAAAAACCGGCTGCAAAGACAAATTTGGAGCTAATTATAAATGCAAGGCAGACGGCGGACAGAGCCGAAAAAAAGTCACTTTGGCCAGGTCTCAATCAATTTGTGGGCGGACTACCAACGAAAAAGCAAAAAAAAAAAAAAACAGTCAATGAATGGAATCTAAAGACCGGATGGTTGGCTCTGTTCATGAATGAATTGAATTGAATATGAGAAAAGACAGCTTCAGCGCTTTGCTTTTGCTTCGTTGTGGGCGAGAAACTTCACAAAATCTCGCAATATTTTGATTTTTTGCGTTTTTTTTGTGTTGGCTTTTGGCAATTTGGCGATTTGCAAAGTGTGAAACTAATTTGTCAGCATGACAATAACAGCCAAAAGCCATAAACATCATAATAATATTCAATAAACATCAACAAAATGCGACAATTAGTTGCCACCGATTTTGGCCAGCAGCAAATAATGCAAACAACAAAACGTACCACGCGGCGTATACGTAATGTGACCACAAGGGCAGCTGCTTCTTAGCTGCACTTTGACTTTACTTGATTTACTTTTAATTGAAAGCAATGTTATGTGCCTAAAGAAAACTTCTTCCCTAGAAAATATGTGTGCGGCAAATTGTGAAAAAGTTATTTGACAAAAAGAAGAAGTAAATATTATAAATATTACGCATTATCGAAGTGAAATGAAGTGACAACATTTAAATATACCACACACTATATCAATATAAATTTAAAAGGTAAAAGTTAATTTTAAACTTATGTGGCAATTATGAACAAAATATATTATATATAAAATAAGTAAAAAGCGGAACTACTTAATGGGATATAAATGAAAAAAATAACAGCTCAAGCAAAAACAAAAATAAGTTATTGACTTTTAATAATAAATAAATGATAAAAAAAAAAACATAATACAAATAAAAAAAGAAACGTATCAAGTTAAGCTTGTGTTAAGCGGTGTTCTTAGATGAAATTTTAGTGTGACCGTTTTTAGCAAAGTGGATATGCCTAAATTTGACACGGAATTGGCAAAATACAAAAAACATCATGGTCGCCTATTAAATAAATGAAATTATTGCTGGAAACGGATAAACTCACATTCTTTACCATTTCTATTGCATTAATATCCTAAGCACTATTTAATGACAACTTGGTTGGAATATTTTTTGATATTATATTTCATTTACAGTCCCACAACTTTTCGATATGCGTGATAAAATCCCAGTTTCGATCAACTGGAAACAACGCTTTTATATCAAAAGAAAAACTAGTCAACTTCACTGGCCACAGAAAATAATTGATACAAAAAAATAAGAAAATACCGTAACTAAACTCAAATTGTAATGATAAAGAAAAGGAAAATGCATAACTACAATGGTTTAATAGGAAATCTTTCAAAAATAGCAATACTAAAATGAATAAAAATAAATATTGAACAAATTGTAAATAGAAAGAAGAAATCAAATTGAGCAATGCGATAAACAAAATTCATAATTTGATTGCAGTTGAATCAACAAACAAATTGCAGCGGCTACAAATGAAATTTAGATGAAAACTGGAAGCACTTTAGCGTCAGCAGCTTGTAGCCATAGATCAAATGGATCGATCGGATTGCTCGTTTAATCCGGCTCCGGATGATGATGATGAGAGAAGAGAAGAGAAGAGAAGAGAAGAGAAGAGAAGAGAAGAGGGGGCGTCAAAGCTGTTGGTACATTTCATAATTATAATAATTGTCGATTTGCTGTGTGTTGTTGCAACAATTTAATTGAATTATAAACGTTCCGAGGCTAATAAAATCGATGATGTAAATTGCGCTCGCTTGCATTTAACACCTTCGTCAATGGAATTTCATCTATTTTTATTTATGATCCATACATGCTGAACAAAACATGTTGCCCACTCTACACCTCCCTCCCCTCCCTTCCACCTCCTCCCACCACCTTTACCTCCTTCCCCGCCCGCGCAATCTACAACTCAGCAGCCGGGTTGCCGTTAATCGCATGCAAATTGTATGCAATCGCAAGCGCTAAAACAAAACCAAATCAAATCGTATCGCATCGCATGCGACAGTGATACAAACAGAGACAGCATTAGTGATACTGAAAGAGATAGAGACAGAGACAGCGCCACAGATTTACAGCGATATACGAGGTTAGTTTGATGTATTTAGCTAAATACATTTTATAGAATTTTTAGCGGTTTCTCTCAATATTTGGAGTCTAAACAATTTTATTTTTATAAGAAATTTTTCTTTATAGATATTTATTAGATAAAGTAGATAGAGATATTTATTAGATCCAGTCAAGTTTGCTTAAGCAAAGTAAAACGCAGAACAGTGCAGTACAATTCTCAAAGTATACCACAATAATATACCAAAAACTACTAAAATAAAGCAAAGTAAACAGCAAATCAGTGAGGTATTATTATTAAAATATACCGAATTTTCATACCGAAGAAATACTAAAATTATAGCCAAGGATATGTTTGGTATATTGATAAAATACTGCATTTAAAATATACCATATAGGCAAAATATACCGAATGAAACATCTCATTAATAAAATATACCGGAGGACATATTTGACATATCGATAAAGTTCATTCGAAACATACCATTGAGCTAAAATATACTAAAAATATACCGAATTTTTAAACCACCGAAATACTAAAAATATAGCGAAGGATGTGTTTGGTATATTGATAAAGTACTGCATTCAAAATATACCATATCGGTAAAATATACCAAATAAAATACCTCATTAATAAAATATACCGGAGGACATATTTGACATATCGGTGAAGTTAATTGAACTAAAATATACTGAAAATATACCGTCAAATGTTAAAATATACCGAAAGACAGTTTTGACCTATTGCTAAAGTATATTGAAATTGTAATAATCGTATAATTAAGTCAGCTAAAAACTTTAAAACAATTACTGTATTTGTATTTTCAAATAATAAATAAAGCAGAATGTAGACTATAAAATATAAGCATTTCTCAAACTAAATTTTGATATTTATCGATAGTAAAGAAATTAGTTGATAGCAAGCGATAGTAAGCTATACATTAGAAAGATGTTTAAGCGATAGTAAGCGATGACAGTATTGAAATGTTTAGGTGATAGTAAACGGTGACATTATTAAGATGTTTAAGCGATAGTAAGCGATGACATTATTAAGATGTTTAAGCGATAGTAAGCGATGACAGTATAAAGATGTTTAAGCGATAATAAGCGATGACAGTATTGAAATGTTTGATCGTTATTTGATGACTGAAACTTTACTCTATTTATCAATTGAACAACCCACGATAGAGGAAGGAATCGTTCAAGACTGGAAGAGAGCAAATGAGAGCTGCTTTGGGGTATCGTAAGTGTGCAGGCTAACATATATCGTAGTATCGCATGATATCGAATTGTATCGTGGCGTGTCGTGTCATTTTGTTGTCGTTGTTGTTATCGTTGTTGTTATTGTTGTTGTTGTTGTCTTAGTCTGGTCTCGTTGTCTCTGTAACAGCAACAGCAACTGCATCAGTATTTGTATCTCTGTATCTGTATCTGCAACTCTGACTCTGTCTCGTTGCCTATCACGCTGTCCGTCTGTCTGTCCGTCTGTCTGTCTTGACTGTGGTGGCTCTGGTTAAAACGCCTCGAAATGCCGCCGGGCTGTGTAATTGTAACGCAACAATCAAAATCAATTGCTATGTAAATAAAATTGCAAATTAAATTACAAATTGATTACCTCACTGAGTCATTAATTAAATCGACAAATTCAAGCAATGACAACAACAACAACAACAACAATAACAACAGCTGCAAAGACAGCTTACTGAGGGGGAACTGAACTCTAAACATTGATAGATGAATTTAACATATTTTGCTGATCTCACTAAGTAGTTCGATTAACTAAAAGTAAAGCAAGTCCCATGCTGATTAAATTTTAGTTTAATGTTCGAAGTTCTTCAGGAGGAATTATGTTTTTTCTTAAGTTTGTTAAAGTTTTACTTGGTTTTCGACAACTTTAAAAGTCGTTTTCTACTTCCACTTTTCGGTTTATCACTGTTTTTTACAAGTTTTAAAAGTTTCTTTAAAGAAATTATCATAGTCTTTCCCCCTTTTGATGTTCAGTTTATCTTCGTTTTATACACTTTTAAAACCATTTCTTAAAGAAATCATATCTTAATCTTCCGATTTCCAGTTTCACATTCTTTTCTACAATTTAATGTTAAAAGTTTCCTTAAAGAAATAATCTTTTTTCTTAAGTTTCTTTCTTTCATTCTGTTTCCGATTTTTGGTTTCATTTTTCGATTTTTAGTTTCACTTTCTTTTGCTACAATTTTTAAAGAAATCAACTTATTTCTTTTAAAAAAATCATCTTATTTCTTTTAAAGAAATCATCTTTTCATCATCTTCACTTCTTTCACTTTCTTTTGCTACAATTTTTAAAGAAATCAACTTATTTCTTTTAAAAAAATCATCTTATTTCTTTTAAAGAAATCATAATATTACTTCCTCTTTTTACAACTTTTAAAAATGATTTTTTATCATTTGTTTTTCGCAATCTTCCTAATTTTCTTTTATTCTCTGCTCATATTTATTTATCACTATTTGTAATTATTTATATTAATTTATTTTGCACTTTTCTGATTTTATAAAAATCCATTACTATTTTAGATTTAACTTGTCTTTAACTTATTTCTTTTTAATTAAGTTTTAATTTTCAACTTTACCCAAACACTTAATTCATTATTCTTTTTGCTCAATGAATTTTCTGCTTGTTTCTAATCATTTCTCATCGCAAACATTGAATTCTTTAATAATATTTCACTACTAACTTTTGTCTTTAATAATTTCTTAACTCGCTTCTTGCAGTAGAAATTCATTTATTGCTTTTTCCATTTCAATATTATTTTAGTTCTTAGCTTTAACTTTTAGACAACCCATTTCTAGGAGTTTACGTAATCAGATCCATAAAATCCATAAATTGATTTTTAATAACATTAGTTTCAATCTTAGCTGGTTCTTCTTTTTAACTCTTCTGCAACTCACTTAAAGATCTTTCTAGGAATTAAAGTAGAAGTTAAATAGTACTTTAATATTCACAAATCGAATATTGAACTTGTTATTGATTTGTGAAACATTTTCAACACGTTTTACGCTTAACATTCAATCAATTTCATAGCGTTCTTTTGCTGCTGCTGCTCCCCCGCTTCCATTAACTATCAAGAATTCATGCTGTCAATGAGTAAGTCGATCCATCGATCAGAGTTGATCAAGTCGATCGATCGCTAATGGAGCAGCAAAAGCCAAAGTGGCACAGTGGGTAAAATGCAATCAAAGCAACAAAGTCGTTTAACAAATGCTCCAATTAGCACAAAATGTGGGCGACGAGAGCAAGTTGAAAAAGAAAGAGGCAGAGATTGAAGAGGGAGAGGGAGAGAGAGGGGGAGAGAGAGGGGGGGCAACTGCGACGCGTGCCAAAAGACTTAATGAAAGAGAGAGAGAGAGAGAGGGGGGGAAGTTAAGAGCTCGTGTTTCGATTCTAGGTGGAGTTGCAGCTTGTGGCGAACTTTGGGCGCAGCAAACCAAAAACAACTTGGCCACAGCAAAATCACAATAACATTTTTCGGGCGGGGCTCAGCTGAAGTAACTAACAGCAAATGCACGACTAGCAGATACCCTAGACTGATCGAAAAACAAAGCAAGCAAGAAAGCTAACAGTTATCTAAAAATATACCAAACTAAACATACAGAAAAACACTGAAAAATATCGAAATTAGTATATTAATATACCAATTATCCCAAAATATACCAAATTTTGAAAAATCATAAGAAACAGTTAATAACAACAAAAAATCTATTAAGCTTCAGTTCATCAAGTATTTAATTTCAGTTTAGCACAAGTTCAAATAGTATATAAATATACTACTACTGTAAAAATATACCAACTTTTGAAATATCATAAGAAACAATGAATAACAACAACCAACTTATTAAGCTCCAGTTTAAGTTTAAGACAAGTTGAGCTTATATATAAATATACTACTACTCGCCAAATATACTAAATTTTGAAAAATGATAAGAAATAATTAATTAAAAAACAATAATCAGTTAATTAAATATTTCATTTCAGTTTAGCACAAGTTGAAGTTTTTTTTTTTTGTTTGTCACGCAAAATTAGAACAACTCTTAGAAAACTAAATGAATAGTTTTTTTTAAAGTGATTTTCGCAATATTTAAAAAAAAATACTAAAAAATACCGAAAGTTATACTTGGTATACCGATATACTACTGCGATATAAAACTTGTTAAGCTACAGTTCAGCAAATATTTAATTTATGGTTAATAAAAGTTAATTATCGCAATCATTATAAAAAAATACTAAAGTATGCCAAAAGCTATAGTTGGTATATCTCTCCCATTACAAAATACCAATTTTTGAATATTTGTACTCAAAAATCATAAGCAACAATTACTTAACACCAAAAACACACACTTGTTAAGCTTCAGTCAACAATTTTAAAGAGATTTGCAAGATATTTCTGCGTAATTTGTCGAAAATTAGCTATAATCATATAATCAATGCGTTTGCCCAACATTTGATGCTATCCAATTACCACCTAAAGGGGTGTTAATTACCAAAAAGAAAAATGTATCTCATTTGTGGAACTTAGATACCCCAAAAAAAATATAGCAACAAATTCAATGCTTATCAAATATTTGCACAATCGATTTATAGAATAATTACCAAGAAAGAGGTGTAAAGAAAAAAAAACCCGCTTCAAGGAAATTTTTGAATAATCTTGAGTAGCAAATTCTGAATTACTTTTAATGAGGTTGAGATAAACTGTAAGATACTTTTCATAAAGTTTAGCCAGAGAATTAGCCAATATATAGGAAAATTGAACAAGCACCTAACAACCCCATTTACTCAATTGTCTAGGGTATCTTTGGAGCAGTTAAATGTGTGCACACAATAGTCAGAGGCTGAGGCAGAGAATAGTTGGAGCCAAGATCAGTTGACTGAGTTGTTGGCACGACATTTGGCTAAGTTATGGCCTGACTTTAGAGCTAGGTCAGGCAACTAACGGGAGGAGAGCAGTGTGGGGGAGGGGGAGGGGTGTGGAAGGAAGGTAAGGGGGGAGAGAGGTGAGGTAAGCAGGGGAAATCGTCGCTTGACCAAACGGGGACAGTTTGTTCAATCGGTTTTGCGACTGCAATTTGGACAAACTGCACCCCCCCCCCCCTCATTTCCCCTTCCCCTTCCCCTCCCCCTTCCTCTTCCTCTTCCCCCTTCCTCTTCCTCACATTACTCACTGTGTGTTTTCAGCTTGAACTCCCTCGCCAATTGTTTAGCTTCATAGCGTTTTAGCCGTGCCCAAGCCTGGCGCTGTGTCAATCAGCAACAGCAGCTGGGTGAAGTGAAGAGGGGGGGGCAGAGAGGGGGGAAGAGAGGCTGTCGGCCAGTTATGGGGCGTGGCCGACCCCAAATGCCAAAAGCCGAGTTTGTTGTTCGTTTGTTTTGTTGGTATACCCGCTAGCCATAGCTTAAAAGGGTATTATAAATTAGTGCCTCTAGGAAATGTAGAAAACATGCAGAAGGAAGCTTAAAAGGTATATACCATATATATTCGTGTTCAGTCCGTCTGTCTCTCTGTCCGTCAGTCTGTATTAGATACTATAAAAGATAGAGCTTTCATTCTTTCTGGCTACCATTTATTCAACAGCCAGTAGGAAGCATCTCCGACCCCATAAAGTATATATATAAAGTTTATATTCATGTTCAGTCCGTCTGTCTGTCCGTCTGTATGAACAACTACATATATCACAGAGACTATAACAGATAGAGCTATCATTCTTTTTGGAGTGCATTTGTTATGTTTCCAGTAAATCAAGTTTGTTTCCAAATGTTTGCCACGCCCACTTACGCCCCCGCAAATCGATAAAATTCGAATATCAAATGTATTTTTGAAGTTAGAGTCGTGAATTTTGGTAGAGATACTAAAACGCTTTGCATGTTTTATTTCTGAATTTAGTTGCAATGGGATAAGCAATGAAGAAATTATTTGTAGCTCATACGTTTTAGTAATCTATGGTATATTGTATATACATATATATATGGTATATACATTTAGTATATAAATACACTATTTTAGCATTAGATGGTAATACTCTTGTCTGGGGGAAAAAAAGCCTCTTGAGTACGGGCTTTAGTTGTTTTTGAATGACAATCTCGAATATTTCAGTAATCTATGGCGTGTAGTATATCAATATACCAAATATACCGCATTTGGTATATTTTTAGTGTTCGTTGGTTTGGCTGACAATCTGGTGAATTTAGCATATCAATATACAATTTATGTACATTAGTATATTTTTGGTATTTTTTGTGGTATATTAATTTGGTTTATTTGAAATTAATACCGCATTGGTTTGATTTCGTATATTTGGGTATATAATTTTTGACACATATTTTACTTCGGTATAAAATAGTCGATATAAAATATATCAAATTAATATACCGCCAAATATACTAAAATTTTATTATATTTGGTATACTGACATCGTACTACTTTTTAAATATAGCACATGGTAAAAAATTCTATTAGATTATTTTGCTTTTGCTCAACATGTGTAGCGGGTATCTCACAGTCGAGTTCACTCGACTCTAGCTTTCATAGTACTTTGTTTGTTTGTTTGTTGTTGTTGTTATTGTTTTTGTCTTTCATTAGTCGTGATTAGTTTTGAAAAGCCAAACCAAGCAACAACCAAACGAATGGCAAAAAGCGCTGCCAATTTTAAATTGCTGTTGTTGTTGTTGTTGCTTGGCTGCCACATGTCGCGTAGAACAACAACAACTACAGCATAAAGAACGTCAACAACAACAACAACAAAGAGAACAAGAAACGGGCAAAACACAACTCAAGCGCCACTTGCGACTCTTTGACAAATTGTGAGCAGCGTTTGCAATTGAAACAATTTAATCCAAACAGCAGCAGCAGCAACTACAACAAAAATAACAACAACAACGAACAGAGCAGCAACAACTCCAAAATATATAACGCACAGTGGTGCGAAAGCCGCAGAACACACATTGAAAATACTTATGGAAAATCAATATTAATATATAATTAAATATTATTAAAAAATGTTTGAAAATACATTATTTAAAAACGTGAAAATGAATTCAAAGTTTTCTAAAATGAACTAAACTGAAATTGATTAAAAAATTGCGCATACGCAATGTGCACACGAAAAACGCATTAATTTTAAGTTTAAACAAGACAATATTACTTTCTTATGATTGAAATCTTCAAAATTGATTGATCAAGTACCAAATATATATTTTCTTAATATATATTCTTAATAATATGTTTCAAAACTTTTAATTATTGTGGAAAATGGAAAATCGATGAACAAAATATACGACTAAAGGCGACTGGTGAATGAAATTGGAATTGGAACCGAAAAATATAACTCAAAAAAACACGTAAATGCAGAATTTTAATACTTTTCGAATTGGAAAAGAACCAAAAGAAAAAATTGCAGATGGTAAAACAAAAAAAGTAGAAAAAAGTAAAAAAAAAAAATTTAAAAAAACACGAAATAGGGAAAATATGTTATAAATTGAAACCAAACAAAAAGAACTTGTTCACTCAAACAGTAAATGGTAAAAGAAAATGTAACAAAATGTGCGAGTAAAAGAAAAGGAAATAATGTAAATAAACCTAAAAAGAAAACACGAAATATAGAAAATTTTAATGCTTTTTCGAATTGGAACCAAAAGATAGAACTAGTTCAAATAAACACACAAGACTGCAGATGGCCAATGAAAATGCGACAAAAAGTGTGATTAATTGAACTGCAGATGAATGCAAAGTGAGCAATAGAGAAGTGAATGAAGTGAATAAGAATGAAGACGAATTAGAGAATTTAAATACTTTGCGAATTGGAAGCAAAAAATAAAAGAACTAGTTCACTCAAACTGTGAAAAATGTGTGATTAATGGAGTCGGGTGATGAATGCAAAGTGAGTAAAAGAGAAAAGTGAATGAAGTGAATAAGAACGAACACGATTTAGAGAATTGGAGATACTTGCAAATTGGAACCAAACAAAAAGAACTAGTTCACACAAACAGAACAAACGCAGATGGTAAAAGAAAGGAACTAACAAAAAGTAAAGTGAGTAAAAAATGGTAAAGAAAATGTGACAAAATTTATAACTAAGCGCAGATGAAAGCAAAGTGAGTGAAAGAAAAGTAAATAAGAACGAACACGAATTAGAGAATTTGAGTTCTTTTCTAATTAAAACCAAAACCAAAAGAACTAGTTCACTCAAACTGCAAATGGTAAAGGAAAATGTGAAAAATGTGTGATTAATCGAGTCGGTTGATGAATGCAAAGTGAGTAAAAGAGAAAAGTGAATGAAGTGTGTAGCAAAGTGTTTATCCAAATCGAATGGGCAGGCATTTAAGTGCACTGAGTCAAAGAACTGGTTCATTGGCGATAACACACACAACGTTCACAGCGATCGAAGTGAGCACTCAAATGGGACATTAAAATAGCAAAGCCAAGTGATTAATAGCCATTTTACCGTTTCAAAGTGTGTGTGTGTGTGTGTGTGTTATCGAGTGCCATAAGTGAATAAGTGAATAGTTTATGAATCAACGGGTGCTATTAATGCACTCGAGGAAGCGATTAGCAGCGATCGAATAAGTGAGTGAGTGAATGAGTGAGCGGGTGTCTAAAGTTGTGTGTTGTGTGTTTGTTATCGATAACAACAAATTGCAAAAATGCTGCATGCATAAACATGTCAACAAGAGTTGTATGCAAATGCCTCAGCGAGCAAACACATGTCAAGAAAACCAAAAGAAGAAGCAGAGAAGAAGCGAGAAGAGAAGAGAAGTCAGCGCTCCTTGTGGCTTGTAACACCGGGCGTATGATGAATGTGCATTTAATTGCAGAAAAAAAAGGGTTGACAGAGCGAAGAGAGGGGAGAGAGGGGTGAGGGCAGAGAAAAAAGAGGGGAGTGCAAGTTGTAGGCGAGCGCTAAATGTTTCCATTTATTCGCATTAAAGATTAAATTCTATAAACAAGTGCAAAAGGCATGCGAACACGACAGCAAAATAGATAATAAATAAATAATAAATAAAGTAAACAAGCCGAGCAACAACAACAACAACTACAATATCAACAACAACAATTGCTCATTTGCATATCAACATTTCACATTCAATTCGTTTGAAAGCTTTTCTCACTTTAGCGTCAATTTTGTCTTTTTTTCCCCCCATCTTTTTTTTCCGTAGTATATTTTTCTCTTCTTATTTTGTTTTGTTTTTGCTTTTTTTTTACTGAAATTCAATGAGTCGCATTTCCAGCCACAAATCGCACTTACCCCAACAGCTAGAGATGACACCGTGAGCAGCCAGACACAACACAAAAGCACAACACACACGACGCGTGACACGAACGCGAAATGATTGAGCACGATTAAGGCACGATTTAAGCGAAAACGATTGAGTCACGAGTAAAGCACGTAAGCAAACTAAGTTACGGTAAATGCGATTAAAACGCGTGACACGAACGCGAAACTTAACGATGAAACGGTTAAAGCACGAAAGCGAACTAAGACATACAATTGAAGTGATTAAAACGTGAAACGATTATAGATAACGATGAAACTATTGAGTTACAACACTCACGACGCGTGACACGAACGCGAAATTAATGAGCACGAAGAAGAAACGGTTGACACGGAGAAGCGAACTAAGCAAACTTACGATAGACGGTCACGAAAGTGAAATGAATGAGCACGAGTATGAAAGGATTTAGTCACGATAGACACGATTCAAACGTGTAACACTAAAGCAAAATTTAACGATGAAACGATTGAGGCACAAATCAGACACGAAAGCGATCTAAGAGTGACGATATTCGCGATTGAAATACGTGACACGAACACGATTATCGATGAACGTAAACGATGCAACGATTTAGACACAAAGAAAACACTCACGACGCAAAATTAAACGATGAAATTAAATCACGAAAGCGAACTAAGAAACACGATAGTTTAACGAACGTAAAAATCACGACTCACGCACCAACGAAACACGAAACGTCGCGAAATGAAACTGCAAAGAAAAAAGAAATACAGAATAGTTTTCAATTAGAATCAAATTGTACGTGAAAATATATTTATTTTAAAATTCAAGTGTTTTTGACATTTGCTCACTACAAATTTTGGACTATGAGATACCCTGGAAATTAGCTCTAAGTCAGCAGCAGAACGAAAAAAAGTGAATTAAAGTAGTTGGCGTATATTTGTACGTGAGATACCCTGTAATATAGTTCTAAGTAAGCTATAAATATAAAAAAAGATGAAATAACAAAAAAAAAACCCACCACAATATGCATTTAATATTTTTTTCAAATTTAAGTTTTTAAATTTTAGACTATGAGATACCCTGTAATTTAGCTGTAAGTAAGCAATTAAAGTACGCATAACGATATAACGAAAAAAAGACGAACTAACGCATATCTCACTTAACGGCCACAATACGAAAGGCAGTTAAGTGAATTAACTTGAATTTGCAATGTTTTATGTGATATTTTTGTAGTCTCTCTCTCATGAGTGTGAATTGTGGTTGTGAACAAACAATGGCATTAAAGATAGTGTTGCCGCTAAGTAAAACAGAAAGTGGCCGTTAAGTAAGAAATTGTTAAAACACATCCACAACTAGCAGATAAGCAAATTTTGATTGTTTCTCGAAGTCGAACACGACATGTGCTTGCATGTCACGACATGCATGCCGACCATCGCTATGGCATCCGATGCGATCAGTTTGCTATCGATTCCGATGCCCACTAATGTATTTATTGGCATTGATTTACTCGTACGCCCTGCCCCAGGGGCCATACTGCCACAAGTATTTATGGATGGCATTAGGTAAATGCCAGTTGCTAGTAAAATGCAAAATAATATGCAAAACGTACAAAAACAATCTATAATAAATTGTTGTTTAGCACAAAATTAACACGAAATATAACACAACATAGTTTTATCTCGTTTCGCATTATCAATTAACACAACTGCTGTCTGCGTTTGTGTTGACAATTTCAAGTGAAAATGCGAAATGTCACACATTGCTCTCGGGGGAAAAACCAAGAATTATAAATTAAATACGTTTTTCACTCATTATTTAAGTTAGTGCCTAAAAGTATGCCACACTTTTTCAAATGACGAAAATTGAACGAACAATGCGCAGTAGTCGAGACCCAGCTAGCGCACACTTAGTCGAGACACGCACCAACAGCAGCTGCTCACTTAACGACAACTGAGCATTTTGCATTTAACGGTCGAGCTCAGCTGCTGTTAACGGCAATCGTTAGAGCTGTTATTCTGCGCACAATATTTATGACACATTTGCGATACAAATTTTATTTTTTGTTTTAAGTTTAAATTTCTCATGTTAGAATTAAAAACAAGAACTACGTTTGAATGATATATTCAAATGTTTGTCAAAATGTTGCTTTGACAATCAAGGCAGCAATTATATTACTTAAAAAGCTGCGCAAGTCTGAAAAAGTAGCCTAGACACAGTTTACGCGCACTTAGTCGAGACACGCACCCGCAGCCGTTGCTCACTCAACGACAGCGTTGCGCATTTAACAGCAATCGCTAAAACTGTTATCGATAAAACAGTGCGACAAATATATCCTGCGGACAATATTTGTGACAAAACAGTTTATTTTTTGCTCGTGCTTTTGAAGCTTAAATTTCTCATGTTTTAAATACAAACAAAAACAAAATCAAAACGTTTGAAATGTATTTTCGAATGTTAACAAATAGTTTGCTTTGACAATACAGTTACTCGAAAAGCTGCGCAAGTCTCAAATAGCATGCGGTATATTTTGGTATTTATTGTTATTGCGTTAAAAAGGATATTTTCGAAATGGAAGCAACGGTCACGCTGCTTGGCAACATTCCCACTGAAAAGCCGAAGACGACGGCAGCAGGATCGGTCGGTTCAAAGTTTCTCTCAATTAAATTCCTTGAATTAAACAGTCACACACACACACAAGCTTAGAAGTTAGCCAGCAAATTGGTGCAAATATTAATTGTTGTTGTTGTTGTGTTGTTTTTTTTTAGCTGTTCTGCTGCTGCAGCTGACAGTGACAAATTAAAGTGAAGCCAACATAAAGTGCGAATTTTTTATGGATTCTATTATATTTTTTTTCTTGGCAATATTTTTGCATTAATTGTTGAATATGCAAATGTGTGTGTGCGAGTGTGTACAAGTGATTGTGTGTGAGGTGTGCAGTTGTAGTTGTGCTGCTGTTGGCAACGCCAACGCATAATTAAATTCAAGTGAAAAATCAATACGAGTGTATACCGTTAGGTATAACGGTAGTTAGTATTTTTTTTTTGTTGCTGTCGTTCTTGTGCATTGCGCACACAGCTGCGTGCGTGTGTATGTGTGTGTGTGCGTGTGCGTGTATTATATTTTGTTGAAATTGAAAGAAAGTATAAAAAAAGAAAGCAACAACTCGACAACTCATTTTGCCTAGCTTTGCATGCGTGCACTTGTGTGTGTGTGTGAGTGCGTGTGTGTGTATGTGTGTGGTATTTGCTGTTGCCAAGCAAACGCATTTGCCTGGCACTCCTCCCACCTTCCTTCACGACCCCCCTCCACCCAACTACATGCAACTCGTGCCAACTCGTTCTTACAGTTATCCATTATCCGCTTCCTTCTTTTGTTGTTGCTGTTTTCCGTCTTGCTTTTTGTGCTCTTCTTTTTAGGTCACAGCCAGCAACAACAACAACAACGAGTAGAAGAAGAAGAAGAGCAGTCGGGATTCGATTTATACGCCTTCAACATCGTCACAATCTCTGCTGCTGTTGCTGCTGCTGCTGCATTTGTACATTTGCTGCTGCTGCCGGTCACACACACACACACACACGCTTATATACACACACACATAGATGCAGTGTGTATGTATTGGTGGCAGCATGCTCAACACTTACGCAACGCTGGCGACATCTGACGGCGACATTAGTCAACACTAAGCCAGCAGCAACGGGAAAAAGTTTCGCAACAAGAACAACAAAAGCAACAGTAGAAGCGTAAGAGAAGGACAGAAGAAGTAGTGGAGAAAGAAACGAAACGAAGCGAAGCGGAACGGCAGGAGAAGTAGAAAAACAAACAAAACAACACAAAAAAAACGGGACTAGGCACAAGTTATTATGGCAACGAACACGAGCATCTCGTCGGCGACGCCATCGCTGGCCACAACACCGGCAACAACGCCCACGGCGATGACAACGGCGGCGACGACGGCCAAGAGATTGGGCTACACAACGCCAGCCGTGTCCTCGTTGTCAGCTGCCTCGGCGGCGGCAGCGACCACAGCATCGGTCATCTGCGAGGAGGTCTTCGACGAAGCCTGCCTCCCATCATCCGAGGGTGAGTCGAGTTCCCCTCTTCCCCCCTTCGGAAAAGTCGCCCTAGTTACTATTTTTTTGCGTGTCTTATTTGCAAAATCCACGTCTAACTTTTTAATTACAAATTTAAATTTCACACTCATCAAAATTTCGAAAAATATGAAAGTTACAAATAGACATAATGTGAAAAATTGTTTATACGTTTTCTTGTGATCCTAAGTTTATAATTTTTTATTTAATTTTAGCTCACGTAGTATTATGTAAAAATGATCTATGTTTATAATATTTTATATTATTTTAAAAGGCTCAAATTCAATTTAATTGTTATTTAAATTATTGTAAACTTTCAAAGAGGTTGGAAATATAAAAAACTTCAGTTTTTTGTAAAAATAAAAAGCAAAAATAGTATTATTATTATTATTTGTAATATTCTTTGTAACACTTTTGTTCTTTAAACGCCAAAAATATAAAATCGTGAAAATTTTCATTAATTTTGTATTTTTATTTTTTATATTGTAGTCAAAGCTGCAAAACTGATTTAAATAAATTATAATATTACAAAATTTTATTGAAAACTTTCAAAAAAAAAGTTCGAAAATTTCAGATTTTTATTTAATTTATTTTTTAAATCATTTTTATTATGTTCTTTAAACATCAAAATTATAACATTTAATTTGCTGCGTATGTTTTTATTTTTAATTCTTCAATAAAATTTTTTTTTTGTGTTATAATTTCTTTATGTGGTTTTTAAGATCAAGTTAAAAGAAAATAAAATCAAATCTTAAAAGCAACGCTCTTAAAGTCCTGTTGTCAAACTAAATCCGTCACCTTTTCAATTTTATGCAGAAATTCATTATGGAAATGCGTCAGAAAGTTGCACAATCTGTTTGTCACTGACAGTTAAACACTTCTTCTTTCTGACGACAGACAGTCAATCTACGCTATGACGCATGACCCTTTAATGCACATTTTATGCAAAACTTTGTTGGTGTCATTTTGCAGTTCAAACGATTTCCAATAAGTTATGCAGGCAAAAGTTTGCAATTGGTTTCGGTTGAATGGGTTTAGAGAGATAGAGCCAACATATTAAAAAAAAAAAGCTACAGTGGACTGAAGTCGACTGCGAGATATCAATAAAAATGAAGCAAAAAAAAATATACTGAAATATATTTGGTAAACCTATATAGTAAATTTGTATACCAAAAACATTCCAAAATATGGCGACTGCTAGATTTTGTATATCTATTTAATGTACTATTAATATAGCAAACCAATAATAAAATATGGCTAGGGTTACATTTAGTATATCGATATAGTATATTACTAAAAAGCATACTAAAATATGCCAAAGGCTATATTTGGTATACCGATATACAAAATATGGCGAAGGCTATGTCTATATAGTAAATTATTGTACCAAAGCAAAAAACAATATCTTTATAGTAAATTCAAATGCCGAGGTCTACATTTGGTATATCTATATAGTAAATTAATATATCAAAAACATACTAAAATATGCCGAAGGCTTTATTTGGTATATAGATATATAACATTAATATACCAAAATATGTCGAAGGCTACATTTGGTATATCTGAACAGTAAATTAATTTGCCGGAGTCTACATTTGTTATATCTATATAGTAAACTAATAATATGCCGATAGCTATATTTGGTATATAGATGTAGTATATAAGTCATACAACAGTATTTCTTAAATATCTTCTACAATTTTTATGTGATTGCAACCAAAATTTTGGGATTCATAAATACCGTAAACTTAATCGGCATGCTGTCAATATATCTCCATATCTTATAGTCTCCGAGATCTATATCTTCTCGGCTGTAAACGCGGATCAAGAATATATATACTTTGAAGCGTTGGAGATACCTCCTCGTTATACCCTTTTCTACCCTTTTGGGGGTAGCGGGTATAAAAATGTTTCTGAAAATCCATTTGCGGTGGATGTAAAAGGAAGCAGAAACCACAATAATTACACAACAATGTTGCCGAGTCTTTCGATGACGAAACTTGTGTGAAATCATCATCACCTTTTCCGAGTATGGGTCCATCTATCACTCGAAGTGGTCGTAAAAAGGAAAAGCCAGAATGCAATTTAAGAGATTGCATGATATGTCAAACTAAAGCTAACCGCAGTCATAAAATCTTCTTTATGCAGTAAACTATCAATCAACTATAATTTCTATCCTTGGCCTTTCGCTAAATAGAATGTAATGTGGTTTTCCGTCTGAGATTTATTCTTCATCAGCAATTTTTACTGTACGGCGAGCTTAATGCGATTAGTTTGTTGCATTATTCCCTTGAAATGTGACTAGAAATGAAATGCGATTACATGATACGACATACATATATAATTATATACCACCGCCATATAGTATTAATTATGAAGTATATGTTATGGGACGTCGTATTTCTCAGTCCTTGGGGTTTGTTATTTAATGCGTTTAACGTTGTCCTTCAAGCGCGCTTCGCTTTTAATGGGTCAACCTGCAATGCTTTGTGTAGCCAAACAACACCAACAACAAAAATGGGGGTTGTTGTTCCCTCTGCTCTGTGGACTTTGTTTTAGTTTCCCCCTTTTTCGGTTTAGGGTTTGGTTTTTGGGGTTGGAGGACACCAACAGCTGTTCCGGGGCTGAAACTTTATACCAAAGAGAGAGCGGGAGAGAGAGAGGAAAGAACGGAACTTGTGGAACATTCGGTGACTGTTGTTGACATGCCTTTTGGCTTTCATTGTGACCAGTTGGAATATTGCAAGTTGTCAAGACCTGACTGGACCTGCGCCTAACCAAAATTGTCTCGCCTCAAACGTGAGTGTGCCTGATTGTGTCCTTAAAATAATAAAATATAACACCCCGTTGTGAAGTGCGTGAGCTACAACGCAATTTAAATGCGTATAGCTAGTTAATACCCTATTCTAATACGAGCAAAACAAAATATAACAAATATATATACCGCAAGAAATACTACAAAATATACCAAATGGTATATTTGGTATAGTACCGACTATCCATTTTGAGTAAAATCAAAGCAGTGCGGTATCAATTTCAAAATATACTAAATTTATATACCGCAAAAATACTAAAAAATATACCAAATTGTATATTTGAATAAAAGCAAAGCAGTGTGGTATCAATTTCAAAATATACTGAATTTATATACCGCAAAAATACGAAAAATATACCAAATGGTATATTTGGTATAGTATCTGCTAACCATTTTTAAATAAAAGCAAAGCAGTGCGGTATTAATTTCAAAATATACTAAATATATACTGCAAAAAATACTACCAAATATACCAAATGCTATATTTGGTATGTTGATACAGTACTATATACTAAAATATTATAATAGTACTGAAAATAAACCAAATGATATATTTGGTATCTTGATATACTACATGCAAGATATACCAGTTTTTTTAGCTAAAGCAACTAAGTAGACGTTGTTTGCCCACACAAAAGTATTTCTTATAGAACTTCCCCCGTTGCAACTTACTGATTCTATTCGTTATGTTTATAAATTATTCATCACTCTGTTACATAGTTGAGATACGGTTTTGCATACCCAATATGCGATTAATTAACAGGGTATTTAGCAAAAGTTTTTGCTCGTTGTATCGTTGCTACTTGTTAATTTTGCTCGCTTTGTTTACAGAGTATTCAGATAATAAGTAAGAATAAGTACTCGTCACTTAGTTAGTATATGGTTGAGCATGCCCAATGTGCGACTAATTCAAAGGGTATTTAGCAAAACTTTGCTTTGTCTCATTGCAACTTACTAATTCTATTCAGTATGTTTGTAGTGTATTAATCGATTGAATACACTCTTTCACATTTGGCTGAGGTTGTGCATACCCTATTACTAGAATACTTATTAACAGGGTATTTATAGAACTTTATTCCCTCTATGCAGCTAACTAATTCTTTTCGTTATGTTTATAGATTTAATATTCTGTTACATAGTTGACATGCGGTTGTGCCTATTACTAGAATACTTATTAACAGGGTATTTCTAAAACTTTATTCCCTCTGCAGCTTACTAATTCTATTCGTTATGTTTATAGAATTGAATACTCTGTTACATAGTTGACATGCGGTTGTGCATACCCCATGGCCGACTAATTAACAGGGTATTTAGTAAAACTTTTTGTGTGGTGCTTTTGCTCGTTGCCAGTGGAAACGCAGTAGAAACTGACCGCTGGACTCAAGTCTGTTCTTGTTGTGTGGCGTCGTTTGTGTAGTGTCAAGTCTTTGCCGCCGTTCAGCGGTTGCAGTGGGTCAAACACAGAGACAGAGAGAGGGAGAGGAAGGGAAAGAAGTGTAAGCTGAAATCGATAAGCGTAATGCAAAATGCAGGCCACGTCAACAAGAAGAGGAAGACATTCTTAGCCCGGCTTTTGCCCACAATTGGTTGTGTTTGCACAACAAAATGGAATTTTTAAGCAGTTTCTGTTTCAGTTTCAGAGTGCAGCCTAAGCTTCCATTGAGATTTTGTGATTTGTGATGCAAGATTTGAAGCTTTGTTTGTGCTCTCCTTCAATTCAATGAAAGGCGCTCGACGCTCCATTGAAAGCAAGGAAAATCTCTTTCACTTTTATATACATTTTTTTTTGATTTTTTTTCTCATTTATTTTTGTTGTGTGTTTAACAAGGATTTCCTTTCACTTGCTGCTGCATTGACGTCAGGCAACACGCTTTGACACAGTTTGTAGTGCTTTCATTAGACTTAATTGCTATTATAAATATTATGTGAGTTAACTGGGCCAACTCAACTCAGTTCAGCACACGAAACGAATCGAAACGAAGCAAAAGAAAAAAAACCCAAGGCACAGTCTTTTGGCATATCACAAACAATTGGTAATAGATCTCAATAAGTTAAAGGTAGAATTGAGAGCAAGAGATTTATACTAAAAGTATACCGAGAAAAGGACTTAAAATTCCATATAGTTTTACAACAACTCGTTTTTGTTTTAAATGCCAAATCGAAAATAAATCAAATAAACAAAAAGAACAAAATAAGTTAAATTATAATAGAATTCTCCCATTCAATATTATTCCGAAAAGAAACGACAAAATTGCTCAAATTGAAATAGAATTCTCCCATTCGGTATTGAATTAAAATCCTCAGAATCGAACTAAGTCACAAGCTTACTGAAAGATTAACGAAAAAACGGATAAAACTAACTTTTAATTTCTTGATTCACTTCAATGAAAATACGATTTCTTTTACCTCTTATGAAAAGACAAAAAAAAAAGTGAAATCTTAATTTGTGAACTTTTTGTTTTAAATAAATTTTGGAACAATATAAATGCATAACGCTGTCATAAATATTAAAAATATACCAGAGGCTATATTTGATAAAAAATACAAAGTGAAATCAACTCAGTTTGCATTTAATATTTTGCATTTTCGATGCTTTTGTGTAATTTAAACTAGAAAGAAGATAAACTGATAAAGTACTACATTCAAAATATACCATAAAAGGAAAAATATACCATATTGCCAAAGCAATAAAGAGCTGTATGAAGTAAGCCTTGTATCCTTTAAGTATTGGGTATAAAAAAACAAAGTATAATAAACTCAGTTTTCATTTAATTTCTTGAATTTTCGATGCCAATGTTCAGTCTTAACTGAAAAGAAGTTATAACAAGTTAGCAAGCTACTGTTGATTGTGTTCGGTATATTTATATAGTACTACATTCAAAATATACTATAGGGGGGAAAATATACCAAATTTCCAAAGCAATCAAGACCTTTAGGAAGAGTGAGTCTGTTATAAAAGGGTATCTGCTATATAAAATGCAAAGTATAATAAACTCAGCTTTCATTAAATTTCTTAAATTTTGTATGCCAACGTTTAGTCTTAACTGAAAAGAAGGTATAACAAGTAAGAAAGCTACTGTTGATTGTGTGTAGTATATTTATATAGTACTACATTAAAAATATACTATAGGGGAAAAATATACCAACCTGTAGGAAGAGTTAGCCCGTTATAAAAGACTTCTATATTATGGGTATCGGGTAAAAAGCTAAGTATAATAAACTCAGCTTTCATTTAGTTTCCTGAATTTTCCAAAACACTTTCCAATGAAAATGTCAATGAAGCGAAATAGAAAATAAAAATCATTTCATTATTGCATTTTCTTACATTGCAGAGATCAACGATTATGCGACGCTGATTGGCATTGAGCCCAGCAAGGAGACACATTTGCTTTACCTGGCTAAGGAAGGTCTTATGGCCGCTCTGCCACCCGAGTGGAAAATCTGGTGAGTTTGGACCTCCTAACTTAACACAAACTAAGTAAAGGAACTCCTCCTTTATTTCTTGATAGCTACTCGGAGGAGAAGAGCGGACATTACTATCACAATACGCGCACAAAGCAATCGCAGTGGGATCATCCGCTGGACGCCGTCTATCGCGATCTCGTCGAGCAGACGCGACAAAAGCTTGCCACCGGCGGTGGCGGCAACGTCGGAGGGGCAGCTGGGGCAGCGACGCCCATCATTGACAACTCGGATGATGTGTCGCAACTGGACTCGGGCATACGCAGCATGCAGGGCACCGACGAGCTGCTCGACGACATGAGTTCACCGCTCAACAATGGCAGCAGTCAGCATCATCCTCAGCAGCAGCAACAACAACAGCAACCGCAACAACCACAGCAATTGAAGGCGAGCGGAGCAAATAGTTTTCCCGGTCCGAGCGGATTTAGCGGCGGTGTCAGTCGCTTCTTGGAGTCGCGCAGCAAGAACTTTGGTCCCATCTTTCAGCCGGTGAAGAACACACGCTTCGAGGTGGCCAAGACGAATGCCCAAATCAGTCTGGCCATGAAATTCGCTGGACAATCCCCCTCAGCTGCAGCTGGAGAAACATCGGGAGCGGGAGCGGGGGCAACTCAACGTACGGGCGGCGCATTTCAATTGTCCGGCACCGGGGCCATGTTCCTCAAGTCGCGACGTCACCTCGAACAGCAACAGCAGCCACAACCAGTTGCCCCCGCAACCGCAACAGCAACGCCTCCCATTGAGCTGAGCAGCACGCCGGGCGTTAAGGGAATTTTACGCGACTCGAGTTTAACGGATATGCGGCGACGTTTCGATCGCGAACGCGATGAGGATGCTGTGATTGTAGTCGGTGCCAGTGGAGAGGATAAGAAGAGCGTACGTTTTAATTTGGAGGATACGATACGTTTGCGCAGCTCACCCGAGGAGGAGGACAACAACAGTCTGCGTAAATTGAACCAAAGTCCCGAGTTGTCCATCAATTCCGAAGACGAGGCTGGCGATGAATCCGAACGCGATGCGGACAACGATGACGAGGAGGCAGAAGAGGAGGAGGAGGAGGAGGAAGATGACGACGATGATGATGTGTGGGACGAGGATGTGATTGATCCCGATGCCATGGAGGGCATGTGCAGCCTAAATCCCTTCATCAGTGATGCCAACAAATCGATACGCATCATCAATCTGCCCAAGGCACAAACCATACAGATGCTAAAGTCCGCACAGAGCTCCGCTCCCGAACTGGAGCCGGTAAAGCTGAGTGAATCGAGCGGGGGCGGAGCGACGGCGACGACAGCGAGCAGCTACCTCGACAAGCTAAAAGAGAGCGCCGCAGTCAAGCCGCTGTACGAAGATACCGATTCGGATTCAAAGGGCAGCTCGGTGCGCAGTTTCATCATCAACAAATCGGAACAGGAATCGCTGCACTCGTCGACAACGCCCGCGGGCAACAATCCCTTCGATCTCGACGAGCTGGGGCGCAAGCACAGTCACGAACTCGAGCAGCTGCAGCGCAAGTCGGCGCAATCTGCCGCTCAGCTGGCGACCGATAAGCTCGGTCTGCGCTCGTTGAAGATGGCCAGCAAGCTGGTGGGACTGCTGAAGCAGAAGGACAGCAACAGCCAGTCATCGGCCAGCGGCGAGGGAGTGTTGAACGAGGCTGCTGCATTGCAACAGCTGCAGCAGGATATGGAGTACATTAAGCGGGAGCACGAGACGCGCCTGAAGAGCCTCAGGCACGAGTACGATTTGCGTCTGACCTCGCATCAGCATCAGCTCGAGGAGGCCTTCGAGCTGCAGCTGGAGGAGTATCGCTCCCAGCTCGAGCATCAGTTGCAGGCGAAGCGCGCTCAGGTCGTGAGCGAGCACAAGGCACGCATGGCGACGCTGCAGACAAATCACGCGGAGCTGTTGCACGAACTCGAACGGGATTTGCGCAGCGAACAGGAGATCTTGCGACGCGAACATGCCGCCAAGTTGTCGCAAATGCGCGACAAGCTCGCCCACGAACTGGAGCTGGAGAAGCAAAGGTTGCGCGACACCGGCGAGGAGCGTTTGTATGAGAAGGTGCGCTGCGAGAAGCGGCTGCTGGAGGACAAGTATCGTTGCCTGAAGGAGAAGTATGTGCGCCTGAAGACCGATGTCAAGTTGTCGCTGGAGCGACGCAGTCGTCGTCGCGAGGCGCAGGCGTTGCAACAGCACAACAGCGTCCATCATCATCATGGGGGCACACATCACAACAATCACACGAATACGAATACCACAACCGGCTCGGAGACGGAACGTTCGATCTCGCAGAAACCGTCGATCGGCAACAGCGAGAATCGTTCGCTTAGCTACTCCGAGCAAGCGACTGCCGCAGCCGGTGGCCTGAGTCCAGCGACAACTGGCGGGAGTCAGGGTGCAGGGGCCAAGGTGAAGCCACCGGTGCCACCGAAGACGCATCTGAGTAAGCCGGGGATTGCCAGCAAGTATATTAAGACACTGCAGCTGCAGGACGATACGAACACCTCGTTGAGTCAATCGGACACAACGATCTCGAACAATTACAGCAAGGGGCGGTATTTGGCTGCGTTGGCCACACCGACAGCGACACCAACGCCCTCGGCATCGGCGGTGGTGTTGAGCGATAATGGGAATTCCGATTCCGAGGCGGTGGCTCTGCAGCAGCAGGAGAACAACAACAATAATAACAATAAATCCCTGTCGGTGATGCAGCCCCGAAAGAAGCTCTTTTCGCGCACCAAATCGGCGTCGACGTCACGTCTCAATTCGGACAATTCGAACAACTACGGGAAGCAGCAATCACAGCAGCAACCACAGCAGCAGCAACAGCAGCTGATGGAGCAACGTCCCTGCACACCGGTGGAGAATTTGCGACATCAGTTGCAGAAGCTCGAGGATCTCGAGGATCAGTTTCCCGAGCATACGCTCGATACGACCTATCACCTTCGTTATCCGTTTACGGACATATCCAACGAACATGCAGCGGTCGTTGGTTCGGTGGTTGGTTCCGAGCTCGAGTTCTTCAAGCATCGCATACACCTGGAACGTGATTCGGTGAGGCGAGCCAAGGAATCGTTGCGCACACAGCGCACCAACTTTCGGGCACGTCAACGTGAGATTAAGCAGCGTCACAAGACAATTGCATTGGCCGCACCGCGGCACTCGCTCGATCAATTGATACAGGAGGAAAAGGAGCTCACCGAAATGGAGGTGAATCTGCATCGTACACGGGCGCTGCTCGGGGAGAAAGTGATAAGATTGCGGCACCTGGAGCAGAGTTTGTTGCGCATCTACGAGAAGGAGAAACCGCAGCTGGAGCAAGAGCCCAAGGACGATGCGACCACATTGAGTGATCTCTCTTCGCACTCGAGTTCGGGTTTTAGCAGCACGGACTTTGCCAGCGGTGCTGATTTGCACAAGCGCAAGGAATACTTTCAGCAAGAGTCGAACGAATGCATACAAAATCTCGAGATACTAAATGCTGAGATACGTGAAATACTCGACATCCTAAGTCAGAAGCAACAGCAGCAACAACAACAGACAGCATTGTCCACGCTAAACATGGGCATGTCGATGCCCCCGATGATATCCCCGAATGAGCTCAGCTGGTCGCACATGCTCAGCCAGCAGCAACAGCAGCAGCAATCGTCATCGGCTATCGGTGCAATGCCAACACTTCAGAGCAGCAGCTCGACGCACAGTCTCAGCGGTGGCACCACGAACACCACTCAGAATCAGGCCGCAGCTGTAGCCGCAGCGGCGGCGGCGGCAGCAGCAGCAGCCGCGGTGCATGCCCCACAATCGATACCCACGCTCGCCGATCGCCTGGAGACGTATCGCCAATTGGCCGCCGGACGCATGCACAGCTCGATGGGCGGCGCCATTTTGGCGGCCAACACAATTGTCTCGCAGAGTCCGCGAGCGGTGAACTACACCACAAGTCTGGTGGAACGTACCCGGGACTTGCGCAACTGGTTGCGTCAGGCGAAGACGGAGCACGAGCTGCTCACCGGCATGGGGATGCAACATGGCCTGGCCATGCACTCGGCCAGCGGAGCGGGCGGCATTAGTGGCATTGGTGCCGCAATCGGTGGCAACTCCACCGGGGGCTCCTCGGCTAGCGGTGGAGGCGGTGCCACCGCTTCGGTTGTTGTCCCAGCTATCTCAGCGGGAACCGGAACCGGAACCGGAACAGCGGCAGCGATTGCAACTTCGGCAGCTGCACAAACTAATTTGTAAGAGAAGCAAATTCTACCCTTCTTCCCCCAATTAACGTTACGTTACGTTTCTATTTCTAGTCAAGAGTATGTTAGGACTTTTAGTTGTTAATTGCTGTGTACATTGTATATATATATAGAAAACGCCTTTTTGCCTCTTTGCCTTTTGGTTGCAAACACACGATTTAATTACTTGAATAACCTGAGCAACTTTAGCAGTTATAAACTTGTTTTCACCCCACTCGCTCCCAAAACAAATAATAATTTACTCGTTATAATCGAAAGAAAAAGTATAATTTAACTAAGAAAAATTAACTCAAAGTTAATCTGACTGTCATAGTTAATTAACAGAAAAACAATGAAAACAATCCGCAGGCTACTAAATAATTAACGTAATTATTACATTTTTATTAATTGTTGCAAATGTTTGAGAAAGCGTGCAAATGTTTAGACTACAATTCATAAAGAAATGCTAATTCCATATAAGGAACTAACACCCTGATACCCTTGCTTTCTTCTCACTTTCAACTAGTACATCTCTAAGCATAAAAAGTGCATTAATTGTGCCAAGTTTCAACTGAATCTACGGAGAAGAAGAAGCCGAGTTACTTTAGGCTAGTCGACATCTTTACATCGAAAACCGAACACTGAAATTCCCTTTACCGATATGATATAGCCAACTGATCTGTATGATTACAACATATCCTATAGCACACCTCATGAGACACAACTCAACCAAATTTCACTTGATTTGCTGTAGTAAAAGTCGAGTTCCCTTGGACTAGTTCCGATTGCTAAACAGACTTATGCAAGGGTATATGCCACTCATCAAATTATGATTTCTCAGTGTGACTCGCAACTACAAAAAAAAAAAATGCACAACTATCTATAGTAAGATATATAAGACGCTAATCAAATGTAATTCGTATTATCCGATATCCGAATGAAAACGAAATCAAATACTACAAATACGTAAGAGAAAGCAACATTGTTTTCTTCAGAATCTCCACAATCTACATATAGTTCTATCAACGATATTACACTTAGCAAAATATCTCAAATTTGAGCGAAGCTCGGACAAAAAACAAAAACGTAACTTTACACTTCTCGAAACTATTTTCGATGTCTCTAAAGTGAGTTTTTATCGCCGTGCAAGTTGCAAAAAAAAAATCTCGATTATAAAATAAACGAAAAGAATAAGCAGAAAAGTTACACAATACATAATAATATTATTGAATGTTTAAATGTTTTATCTTATAGATATAAACCAGAGAACAAGTTTAAATGAAAAAAAAAAAAGGAAAGAGAGTTAGACAGAGAGAACAGAGTGGAAGGGAGATGGCAAATCTCAAGCACAAATATTGCAGGAAATATTGTTGTTGAAGGTTGTTTTACTGAGGCATGGATGAAATGGAACAAATCAAATATGATATCGATATAAAGCAAAAATAATACTTATACAATTTAGCTAAACGAAGATACTCTAAACAATTAGACGAGATACTCATATATATATATACGTATTCTTCCCTCCCTTCCTCCTCCCCCCTTCCACTATTCTCCTACCTCCTAACTAAAACAAGCTATCGATATATATCGATATACCGAAATAAGCTGATGTATTTCGAAATATTTTTATGATAGACCATCCACATATACCGCAGATAATACTCGATACTTTTTCTACTATTTTCTATGGCATTTCTAGAGTATTACATCTTAGAAACTTGACACGATTTCAGTTCCTGACCATAAAAACTCACACACACTCACACATCTAGATATCGTAGAAGGTTAAGTCTGAATCTGAATTACCGACAGTTGTGCCCCCCATCAATAGTGAAAGTATCAGCGAGAGAGAGCGAAAGAGAGAGAGAGAGAGAGAAAACAAAGATGATAGCGAGATAGAGCGAGAAAAAGTGTGCCCATATATGCCATATATAGATATACGATTGCATACGATTATTATCGATCGATTATCGATTACCGTTTATAATATATATGTACTTATGTATATGTGATGTTGTGATATTTGACTCTAGCGATATAAGGCTTATGTTCAATTGATTTCAGCTTTTACTTCCGTCCTCAGTTTGTAATCCTTTTCCCCCCGAATGATCCCCAAATGAAATAAAACGACGGCGTCAATTGGTTTTCCTAGATACCATACATACATATATATTTATATATATTCATGTGATAGTTACACAAAAATTGAGAAAAACTTACGACTTTAACTTTAACAACATTGCGATTTCAGTTTGTTAGATAAGTATTACCCGATATTCATATATATATCGAATATCGTTTATGATTCGGATGAATTATATCGCAAATGCACCGCTAAAAATCATACAACAACAATCTATATCAAGTAATACTTATCGTGAATCGATAGCACAATTTACACTTAGTAGTCCATGATGCCCGCATTCCCGGTAAAAATTGTAATACTACTTATAACGGATAATGGATGGATAATGAGAATATTGAAATTTGAAAATTGTTGTTTCGGTTTTTTTTTGTGTCGATAATTGAGTACAAAAAAGTAAAAAGTATTTTGGCCTAAAGCAAAAATCAAATGAGAAATTCTATGAATAATGAATGCATTAAACTATCTGAAATATAAATGTGAACAAATTATTATATTGATTGATTATATATATATACATATATTATATGTATGTGGTTTGTGCAAGCTATCGATAGTTACTATTTTGCTACATTCTCTCGTAAACACTTTAAACTATCGTTAGTACTATCGATAGTTTGCCTCAATCCCAATATATAATACGATATGCGAACAGCCTTATAAAGCAGACGACGCGTGGCGAAGTGATCGACAGATCAAAAGAGAAAGAAAGAGAGAGCAACATCTTGGCCAGAGTGAATGAATCTAATGAATTTTGCTTGAGAAAAAAATCATACACACACACACAGAAAAAAAAAAACAAGATAAACGAGATTCCCATAAACCAAATAGAACGAAGAATAAATAAAACAATTAATGAAAACAAACTAAATAATTAGCACGAAATTTAACATGAATTAGTAAAGAATGGCAAATAAAGCTAAATAATACAATTATATTCACGTGTCTTTCATTTCTATCTTTAGACTTTTTAGCAAATCAACATGAATGGGATTTCTTTTCACAAAAAAAAAGACAATCATAAAAATGTAATAAAATTAAAAATGAAATCGACTTACTGAAACAAAAACACATTTTGACAACGTTTCTTTCAGTCCATATAACATAATTGTAGCATATTTTCAGGAACCACATAGAAGACCGTTTATCGCAAGCTAAAAAAGAATTGTAAAAGAGAAAATATATTAAAAAAGATATCTGAAATAGAAAGTCGTCTATTATCAAGGTTAAGTTCAAGGTGGAAAAACCGGTATTAAAACTGTTGTTGTACTAAAATTCGAAATGCATTACAAAGGTATTTTCAAGACTGCATTCTCATCATTGCTTCAAGTGTTAAGCTCCCCGTCTAAGCTGCGTAAAAAATGCGCCCTCTGTGGGTGAGAAACGTAAGTGCAAGGTCAATTGTTTTGTCATAGCTGTTGCTCTACCTATCGGTGTATCTATCTATCTACAGCAGTAGTCCCTTATTTATGTTCGTTTTCAGCATACCTCGCTTTTTACAAAACTTGCAAAGAGTATATCGGTGCTCTTGAGCAAAGGAATGAAATGTAAGTTTATCAATGGAAAAGTATTTAAAATTTAGCACACACAAAAAGAAGCGTTGCAGAAGCCATTAAAATATTACAATATCAACACATAATATTTGTTATAAATAAATAAAATGTTGTAATCATCAAATCTGCTTATAAAATATAATAAATTTTGTAGATCTGATGTTATTTGATATTCTACTATTTCGCAATCTAAGAAAGGGTATTCAGTCATTATCAATACCGAGTTAATTGCACGTTTAAGCTTTTTTAGTCTGTATTTATACCCGCTACCCATAGGGTAGAAGGGTATTATAACTTTGTGCCGGCAGGAAATGTATGTAACAGGTAGAAGGAGGCATCTCCGACCCTATAAAGTATATATATTCTTGATCAGCGTCAACAGCCGAGACGATATAGCCATGTCCGTCTGTCCGTCTGTCCGTCTGTCCGTCCGTCTGTATGAACACCTAGATCTCAGAGACTATAAGAGATAGAGCTATAATTTTTTTTCGACAGCATTTGTTATGATTGCACGCAGATCAAGTTTGTTTTAAATTTTTGCCACGCCCACTTCCGCCCCCGCAAATCAGAAAAAATCGAATAACAAGAGTAATAATAAAGCTGGAGTCCCGAATTTTGGGATATACATTAGAAACTATAGTCCTTGTGACTTCTGAAAATTTGGTTGCGATCGGATCAAAATTGTGGAAGTTATTAAAGAAATACTTTTGTATGGGCTAAAACGCCTACTTACTAGGGGTCTCATTTGCTTTGGCCGACAATCTGGTATATTATGCCGTCTATGGTATATTTTGAAAGTGGTACTATACTGAATACCAAAAATATACCAAATATATCATTTGGTATATTTTTAGTATTTTGTAGTATTTTTTGGTATATTTAGAAAATAATATCGCAATATTTTGCTTTTATTCAAAATGGGTAGCGGGTATCTCACAGTCGAGCACACTCGACTGTAGCTTTCTTACTTGTTTTTTTATGGCCATTTGCTTGCCAATATTCTTGTCAATTCGATAATGAGCGTGTGTGTGTTTGTGTGTGTGTGGGCCATGGGGACACCCAGGGGCACCACATTTGGCATGCTAACGTTGCTTGTTGGCAAACACAAAAAGCTGGCGAAGACTCGCAGAGGAGCTGAAGCAGTCGCCATTCGTTGATTACCCGCGCTCATAAGAGCACTACTCACGTCGTGTTCTGATTTACCGTTACGCAAAGCAAACGCAGCAACAACAACGAAGAGAACAAAAAGCACGGCAAAAAAGGTTTTATCAATAATTCTTAAGCATGAATTACAATTACCTTGCGCCGCCCGCGCTTGAATACGAAGAAGCTAACGAACAGCAGCAGCAGCAGCGGCAGTTGTCGAACAGCAGCAGCCGAGTGTGCAGTCGGTCGGCTTCGCCTTGTCGCCGCGGTCGCGCCAATTCGCTGACGCCGACGCAGCAGGAATCGATTTCGCCGCTGACGCCGACGCAGGACTCGATTTCGCCATTGCCACTGCGTAAGCGTCCGCCATTGAGACCCACAACAACAACAACAACGTCACAGCAGCAGCTCATCGAGATCTTTCGGCCGCGCTGCAATACAGATCCGAGTCGCAGCCCAAATCAAAACGGTAAAAAGCCGACAGTGACACGAAGTGTGTTGGGCTCACTCTTGCGCCAGACACTCAAGGTGACTTCGGCTTCGGTGGGCTTCAGTGCCAGTGAGGAAAGGTAAGCTTTAGTTGGTTGATCAAAGCTTGCGAAGCTTTTAAGTGTGTTTGTGTGATGAACTTGTGATCAAAGCAAAGACAGAGTTGACCTCATTTCTCAACGTTGCGCTCTAGTTTCCTCCCCCTGGCCGCCCGCCCACCCCTTTTTTCTGCTGGGTCATGGCATTAAAATTTGCATGTAATTGTTATTGTTGAAATATTTTGTTGTTGCTGGTGGTATTTGTTTTACATTTGCAATTACATTGCATTTCGTTTACACTTGTTTTGTTTATCTACATTTTTGGCGCTGTTTGACTATTTCCTCACCCTCTTCTCCAACTATTCGTTGCCAATTAATTTATTGCATGCGCTTTTCGTTTTGTTTTCGTTTGCACAATAAACAAATGCATACAAATACACACACACACACACACGCAGTGAAAAGCATGTGATTGGTTGCGGCTGACAGCCGATAGATGGCAGTGCCGCAACTTACATCAGCTGCTAATGAGCTTGACCTTTTGCGTCTTTGCATTTTTGCTTTTCTCACTCACCAATTGGCAATTGACGCCGCCACCGCGGCGTTAGAGATGAGCGCACGCTGTGAGAGATCGCTTGAGTCACGCGAATCACGCGAGCAAAAATAAACAATTACATACAATGCGTGTGTGTATGTACATATGTATGTGTGGATACGTGTGTACATGCGATTAGCAGCAAGTCTGTTAATTTAGTTTTGTTGCCAAGTCATCTGCAGTCATTAATTAAAAGCACTAGAATATAATTAATGTAAAACCTAGTGGGGGGGAAGACGACGACAACAACACACGATAGTCGGTGACATCACGTGTGCATCTCACAGCCGCGCCCACAACACACGGCATCCAACAACAATTACAACTTGTCATACGTACTCTGCATGTTTATATGTATGCATTCGACAGCATAGACAAGCTGCTCCTGACCTCCTACATAATCGCACACATACATATGCACGCATGCATGTATTTGCTTGTAGGTGTGTGCATGCGCAGATTGCGGTAAAAGAAAACAAGCCTTGCTCCTCTCACGAAGAGAGAGTATGCGACAAAATGCCGGCCACCAAAGCAGCATCTGAGCGCGGCTCACCAACACTTACGTACAGGCATCTGACGCCTGCAGCCACACAGCACACACACACTTATATATTCACGGTACATGTATAAAATTTCTATTTGCATATTCTGCTCTCCAACATGCATTGCTGACGCTCTTCATACAGTACCATGGGGTGTTTTGCTTGGTCACTCGCTCTCTTTCTTTGCAAAATCTACTTTAATGGACTCGCCATTTTCTAAATGGGGGTTCGCCTTCTATAAGCTGTGTGTAACAGTAAAAATACCAATTGGACTTACCAGCAAAAGCGTTTGCGAATGTTTGCGTGTACCACTGTACCAGTGTTTTTCGAGGGTTGCTTGCAAGCTTACACATCTGGCGCCCACTGTAGTGGGTTCGTTCTGTTCTCCCGCACTAAACACACACTCACAAAAATCACCACCACCCAGCACAGCAGCTGCGACGTCGCTGCAGGCTCACGACGCTCTACTTGCTGCTGCTGTGAATGTCATAATGCCTCACATAGACAGAGAAGCAGAAACAGAAGCGAAAGCAGAAGTGTAGCAAGCACACACACACATACAAAGAGCACCAAGTAGCAGCGGCTTTATTTTCACATTTTATTTGTGTAGTGAACTCGACGGCGCGTTGTTGTTAACGAAACTTACGGCATTCGAATATTATATTCGCGAAATTATATTTCGATTATTATTATCCCGAAAACACACAAGAAACGCAATAAAATTGAATTTGGTTTTTTCTCCGTGCGCGCCATTTAAGCAAAACACGCAATTCCGCACGCTGCGTTCTGTCCACTGTCTGTCTTCTTAATAGTCGCGCGTCCCATTTGCCATTTTTTTTTGTTTTTGTGGTCGCCTAGCGTGTGTGCAAGAAGAAGAAGAAGAGGAATAACTGTAGCGACAAAAGGCAAACGAAAAGTTAAAGCGCACGCACAGCAATCTAAACACAACAACAATTCACAAAAAGTGCAAAAAGTGTCTGGAAAACTTGTATCAAACGCAACAGCATGTAAAACTATTTCGAAAATTTGGCAAAAATCTGTGTGCGAATGCGAAATCAAGGTGAGCAGCACTCCTCCACCTCCTCCCTCACCAACATCCGTCGCCTACTCACCTCAACAACTACTCCACCTTCTTCACCTCCAACATTCACTCTCACTCTCTTTGACTCTCTCTCTCTCTCTCAGAGAAGGACGCGCGCTTGTGCGTGTGTCGGCTTTTAGGCAAAGTGATGAGAGGAAGTAGAAGAAGAGCTGAATCTTGTTGTTGTTTGTTTATTATATTGCCTAATGTGGGCTGCTTGCAGTTTACCTTTGCTTTGTTTTGCCATGCCCAGTCCACACACACACAAACTCACACGCTTATACGCATACAGGGGGCTTCCTTCTGATTGTGTAATTGTGAATTATGAAAGTGCAAAGCACAAAGCGCAACCTTTAGCTTTGTACCTGGCTGTGTCAAGGTTCGCACAGTGGAACACAGTGTGAAAACTGTTCTCAGCTCGATTTCTTGGCAAAATTTTTGTAATTTTTTAAATTTATGTGCAATTTTATTATTCGAATCGATTCGATAATATGTATAAATAAAAATATATAAAAAAATAAATCATTTGAGCAATCAATTAAAATTTTTAAAAGCCTATAATAATTCCCTTTGCTTAAAAGTTATATATGTATGTTTATTTAGTTTGAAATACAAGTGTTTTTAAATGTCATCTGCTTTCCACAGATTAACACAACTTGCCACAACTGGTTCGCTAGGCGACAATGCGAAGCGGAAGCACTCGAGGTGAGTCTATAATTGATATGATAATATCAAGCAATAATAGTTATCGTAATCGTCATCATCATCAACATCAGTTACCATACACTTATGTACATTTAATGGGCAGATGTTTAAGGTGTGCGTTAAAGCAATTACACCAATAACAAAATACAATATAATATAATATAATGGGACGAAAAAAGTGTTTTTATATAAACATTCTGCTGAATTAGAGATTTAATCTCTTCTTCTTGCGAGTGTACTCCAGGGTTCAGAGAGTCGTTATACATATGTATTATAGAAACTGATTATTTGATTATTTGACGCCTGCCTAGGTCATCAGATTGAGAATTGGGCTCAATGAACGACTTGAACGACTTTGGAATGAAAACAATAATAACAAATCACTTAATCACTTCTGCCACATTTCTTCACTGAGTACATCGTCTACGTAATCTTCCACGTATCGCCCCCAAAAATACAAAAGTCGATTATACACATACAATACAATACAATATATGTAACATGAATCTTTCCATCTTGCTACTGCACACAACAATAGTATTAGACCCCCACTATCATATCGATAGTCGTGCCTTAGCTATATATAGATCAGGCATATATAGCATGGCGATTTGCCTGCGTCAATTCCAATCCCAGAGCCAAAGAGCGAGTTCATTTTGATTAGAAAACTCTTTCGTCATCAAAATTGTCTTGTCTTCTTGTCATTATTAATATACCCTAGATGAGAGTATCTCTATTATTCTCACTCAATAATTTGCAACTAATTAAATATTTTCGCATTGTAAAGTGTATTGAGGCGTCGGCAAAGTAAATAGCACAGAGCTGCTCAACTTTCATGACTCGTGACTGATAGCACGCTCGCATCTTGCGAATGGAAGCTGTGTAGAAGCTCTCCATTCACAGAATACTTATACACATTTGTATATATTCCAACTGTGTATAAACTCGCACATATAGAAATGGTATTTATGATCATAAATTTGTACGACTTGTGTCAAAATATTTGGTTGCGCATTAAAATGGATCTGTCAGTTGAAAGCCGGGTGGTCTTTTCCCAAAAGACGAGTCAACTTATCAGCCGAGATAAAAGCATCTATTTTTATTGCACAATTCTACGTAGTTGAATTCTTTTTTTTACCAACACTGAATACGACAACATCAAACTGATTTGAAATTGTTGTAAGTGTGCCCATATTACGCATAACTTAATTTTAGTTATCCTTTACATTTTTGTATGGTCACACTTGATCTTCACTGTCTCTTTTTTTCTGTACATTCGGTGTGATTAATAGCCTATTATATATATTTGAAACTAAATCGATGTTGTATGTTTTAGTTTAATGTTTTCACAATGAATTTGTAGCGTTGCTCTGCATTTGGTTTTACTTAAAACTTATACCGATTATATCTAAAAATTGATTAAGAAAATTAGCAACCAATTCCATAGTTTCTTCAACTTCAATTATCGAATGAGCAAATTCAATCTTTTAGTTATAGTATTCTCAAGAATGCAACAGCTTGACAGACTTGCGACCATGATAACTTTGATTAATGTCGACTTTGTTAAAAAATTTGCAACTTGTAATATAGAACCTTATCTCTAGTAGTATAAAGTTTAAGGTTTGGAATTCACTTTGTGAACTAAATATTATACACCATCTGCACTAATTCGAAACCACCAAATCTGTAAATCAAATACAGTACACTGAAAAAATCTATTGCTAAAATCAGTGCATTCGTCATAACAATTGTGTTTTTAAAATAAGATAATTTTGAGAACAAACTCATAAAACTAAGAATATTAGTTTAAACTATTCCAAAATCTCAAAATTAAACCACAAAATACTAAATTTGTGTTACAAAGTTCTGTAATACATCGAAATTCCTATAAAGTTTTTATATAGCTTTGAATGTTTTCATGCATATCTTAGTTTGATTTTATTGCAGCATAAGAAAAAAGATACTGGGTAATGCGCTAATTAAATAAGAATGTAATAGAAAAAAAAAAATAAAAAAACAATAACATATAATAAAGTGGTTTTGTACTTATAGATTTTTGGTCTTAAAAGTATAAGATTTTTTATTTCTCTTTTATATTTTCTTATTAATAACAATTCAAGTCTTTTATTAAATGTTATTTTATAAGGATTTCTAACATTAGAATTTTTAAGTTCTTGACGCACTTTTTAGATCAAAATCTTGAATTTCCAATTTTTTTTTTGCTGTGCACCAATTTGCAACTAATTAAAATAAAGTATAAAATTTGGGATTCACTTTGTGAACTTAATATTATATCTACGATCTGCAATAATTCAAAACAAACAAATCTGTAAATTAAGTACCGCTTAATTACTTTTGTGGAGTAAAATAGGAAAGTTGTGAAAAATCAAGATTAAACGTTATTCAATTAACAAAAAAAAGAGACCGTTAGATTTCGATCTGAAAGTTATCGACCTCTATTAGTCACTTATCAGGTGTTAGACCACATTGTACTATAAATCGTATTCTTCCGGGTCTCAATTGGAAATTCATTAGTATTACAAGCAATGTCAGTGCCAGAGACCACCTGCATGGCAATGGTTATATAGATATTGATATAGATAGTCAGACAGGTGGGTGAGTGTGTAGTTTAGTTTTTTTTTTGTTTTTTTTTCGGGGTTCCTATCATAATTTATTTGCTCGCTTGCTTCATTCCGACCAGGTGTACAGCATATTGTATGTTGACTTGTCGCGCGTTGTCGTCGCATTTAACACCTGGAAGGCATTAGTCATATGATTTTGCCAACAGGAGTACAAAGATTAATTCGGTTTTTTTTGTTTTACTTTTTGTTTTTTTTTTTTTTCATAGCGCTTAGCAATTAGCTCTTATGCAAGGGGTGCTATCAATCGTGACGTATTATCGACACTATCTTGAAAATTTGTTGTTGTTTAACTTTATGAAGTGCATTTGAAGAGCTTTTCTTTTCTGTGATTTCTCTAAAACAAAAAAAATATTTCCTTGCTTTGTCATCTTTGATAGGCACAATTGTGTCATTTTCTCGGATTTTCTTCATCCACTTTTTAATTACACACTTCTATAGATAGATGAAATATTGTAGTTTTTAATGAGACTATTTAACGAAAAAACAAAAACACAAAAAATATACGCCCCATGAAAGTGACGCCCCACATTTAAACTAAACAAGAAAAGATTTCGATAGCGAATGCTCGACTTAAGGTTACCCTGTAAGCATGTAAAAGAAATGTTCATACGATCTGAGTTCTATAACATTCTTTCTCTGATAACCAAGAGATTTTGCTAAAAAAAAATGTGCAAGCAAATTGTTATCGCCATCCAAGCGGAATTATCTCGCAATTCTTTTCAAGATAATCTTCAAATGTTGCCATAAGCTACATATTATATCATTTTTTGTGTAGTATAAAATGAGTTCTTACAGATAGATAATTCTAGATAAAAACTAAAACTGTTCAATACATTAAACCGGAGAACCTTTCAGCCAAGAGTTATTATGAGTTTTTATAGACAATTTTAGATAAAAAAAAATATTTAATCCATTAAACTTTACGGTGAATTTATCAATAAAGATTAAAATTTAACACTTAGACTATATTTTTGTAAGAAGAACAGCGCATCATATTACAACTGTACATTAAAAGTATATTTCATTGCTATACCGAACAAATATATTTAATTTCATTATTCTTATCCAGAATTTTCTATAAATTTAATAGATAATTAGTTCAAAAGACATGTAAATGTGGTCACACTTATTGAAATCACCTGCTTAATATGTAAATAAATTTACATAATTAATACAAACAACCTTTTAAGCTGCTGATAATTAAAGGGTATCAGATCAAAAGTTAGACAAAGCGAAGGTTCCAACTGATGTTGTTGTTGTTGTTGCTGTTGATGTTGTGGTGGGTTGGATGTTGCGGTTATGAGTTGGCCGCCAGAGGCCGCTTTGGGGTGACCATGACTAGAGGGGTTAGGTTAAGCCGTCGAACTTGGCAGCTTCGCTTGCATAGGTGTGTGTGTGTGTGTGTCAGTGTGTGCGTTTGAGAAATGGTGCCATAATGTCACCTCACATCCCAGACGCAAAGGCAAAGCAGTGCTGCCATATCGATAAATGGGCCGCACTTATCTTTGCGCTTTTATCAAAAATATTGTGCTAAAAGTTCAATTACTGCTGGAGAACCTTGTGCTCTGTTCTATGGGCGCGGTGTGGGCGGGGGTGGGGTGAAACACATGCAATTCACCACGTTTCTTTTTTTTGCTACTTTTGTCGTTTCGCATGATTTTAATGCTGTTTAGTTTTTTTCTCCCTTCCTTTTTTTTTGTGTCATTATTTTTGCACAATGACAAAATGGAAAAAACTGACAAATCATCATCATAGGTAAAAAAAGAAAGAAAAAAAAGAGCTGCACGTGTATGTGTGTTTGTGTGTGCGTGTATTTGTTTGTATTGGCAAATTTGTAGTTTTAGGGTCAGTCAAAGAAGAAGACAGCAAAAAGTTTTGCGAAAGCAATGACAAAGAAACTTGAAGCTCTGCTGCAGATCTCTTTGACATCCATCAGCTGCTGCTCCTTTGCATGTGTGTGAGAGCGAGAGAGAGAGAGTGGCGGGCGCAAGTCTCAGCGTGTCGTTTGTGTGTTGCTTCTTCTTCATCTGTCTATTTCATTGTTGAATTTCTTAACAACAATAACAATAACAAGGCAGCTAGCAGCAGCAGCAGCTGCGACGCCAACGCACGACCGCATGATAAGCAGCCCATCGAAGAAGAAGTTTATTACACACACAGACACACATAGTTACATACACACGGGCAAGCATACATATTTATAGTGCCGTTGCGACGCGTCGCCGTCGTCTCGGATGTTATTGTTGTTGATGTTAGGCCGCCGCTGCTTCTGCTGTTGCTGCTGTCGCCGCTGCTTCTGCTGTTGCTGGACGTGCGGTCGTCGTCGCCGTTGTCGGTCTGGCAGCAACGGCGCTTCAATTTCAAATTCAGTGCGAAAGCGAACGACAACGCGAACGGGCAGCACACAGCGTGAGAGAGCGAGCGAGCGAGGGAGAGCAGCGAGCTTTTTTTTTTTGAAGCAGCAGAAGGCAGCGTTGGCCGCTTTTCCACATTTCGTTTCTTTCGTTCTTTTTTTTTTCGGTTTGGTTATTTTTTTTGTTAGTGTGTGCGTGTTTTTTTTTTCTATTCTATTTGGTGTGTGCTGCGTGTGTGTGTTTATATTTTAACGTTTTTGTTGTTTGCTGCAGTACTCGGAAATTTATCAACAAATACGAAAAAAAAGTTATTTATATGCACACAAACACACAATCAGCAGAAAAAAAAACACTTATATATACATAGAATTTGTTTTTTGTATATGAATTACGTTGAATTAGTTTGCGCGTTAATAACAAAACAATAGTTAGCAAAACGGTGTAGTAATAATAACATTATTTCGCCGATCGGGAGTTCAAGTGACATCATAAAAAATAAAGCAACTAAGTGACGGAAACTATTGTTGCCCATTTTGCCATTCACCGTCGTTTACCGTGTGTGTTGTGTCGTGGCCAAAAATAAATGCAAAAACAAAACAAAAACTACAATATTCAGAAAAGCAAAATAAGAATTGTACTCCAAAGAACTACTAGCAGAAGAAGAAGCAGCGGCGGCAACAGCAGCAGCAACAACAACATGTGGTAAAAGCCCAAGAGAGTTTTGTTGCCTAGTCAAAACAAACCAACAACAGCTACAGCTGTATGTGTGCGTGTGTGTGTGTGTTTGTCGGTGGGAGAGAGAGTTTGTGTAAGCAAAGACAGCAAGAGAGCGGGAAAGAGTGAGCAAGCAAATGGATTCATTAAAATGCCGGGCGGCTGCTGTGTGGCGCCATCTATGACTGGGCAGCAAAACAAACAGCTGATGTGTGAAAATCAAAAACAATGCAAATCAACAGTATACAGACAAAAAAAAGAGAGGGGCGACAACTGTTATTACTATTATCTATCTTCTATTATATATTATCTAAATCTAGACAAAAGCAATGATTGATAATTCTAAATAATTATCAGCATTTTGTGTGGTGGTACCTGAAACCAAAAAAAGTTTCGCGTCGAAATCGAAAATCTAAATGAGAGAAAAGTGTCGAACTTCTTGTATAACAGTTAGGCTGTAAAACTTAAAAGCAAAATAAAAAAATGTGTTCGAATTCTAATTTCGACTGGGCTGCATGCATAACAAATTCCAACGAAATTGGAGCTTAAGATGATTTCGATACGACAAATTTCTATTTCCGGTTTTTCCATCAGTAAATTTGGGTCAGCAACGCAAACGATGATGGATCGCCACAATATTGAATAGCTGATGTGAATAAGTGTTCTATTTTTATGGTCTCCTCGACCATTTTAGCAGTTTATTGCATATTAAGCAAACAATAATTGCATGCAAATTTTATTAATCTCGAACAGTGTTTTTTTTATAGATGCGTTTCAATTAAAATAGCATTGGGGTTAATGGATGCTACTTAGGGTTATTGTGTCCTACAAACTGTTATACACCCACAAACACACACACACACACACAGAAAGCTTTTAAAAGCTCACCAATACTAATGCGTGTATAACCTGAAAACATTTCTTTGCGCTAGTCCAATGAACTGATGATGTGATGATGATGATCATGTTGTCGATAGTGAAAATAAGCAAAAGAACAAAGTAATCAACAAATCGAAAAAAAGAAAGAAAGCAAAAAAAACAAGACTGTGAAATCAAAGTCGAACAAGAAGAAGAAGCAACTACGCGAAGAAGCAGAGAGGAGGAGAAGGAAAAGTAACTAGCACAATGTCCACGATCAGCGAAAATGAGGCAGCTTCAACGGAGGGCGAAAGCACGGAGAGCACTTTACAGCAGCTGAAGGCCAAAAAGAACAAATCCAATTTGTTTCTCATCAAATCGTACAGCTTCATTGACAAAACCAACACGAACAATAATAATAATTATCATAACAATAACAATAATAATAATAGTAGTAGTAAAAATAATAATAATATAAGTAGAACATGTGCCAAGTTGACAACAACGGAGCTGTTGTCACCCGACTTGGATGCCTTTGTCGATATTTCATCCCTGGTTCTCACGCAACCCGATGCCGATAAAAAGCAGTCGCGTCTCAAGAAGCCCAAGAAACAAAAGCCGCCGCCCAAAATAAAGACAAAGTCAAAGTCGAAGGCAAAGACAAAGGAAAAATCGGAAAACGAAGTCGATGAAGAAGAACTGGAGATCAGTGAGCAGGAAGCGTTGCTCTTGCGTCGCAATGCGCCCCATGAATACGAGGAGTTGTTGCAGCAGCATTTGCCCAGCATCAATGGTGGTTCATTGCCACGCCCCCAATCGCTGCCAGCCAAAGTGCACTTTGAGGCGGCGTCCAACGTTTTAAATGCGCCCCAACGTGCTCCAACGCCAGCTAAGAGATTGGGAAGTGGCAACAACAACAACATCAAGCGGGAATCGTTTTTGCGGCAGAGTCTGCAGTCGATACGTCGCAGCTTTGGCTCCAACAAACACTCATCGAAGCTATCGATGATCGCCGCCTCGGCGACATCGTCGCCAACGGCATCGCCGCTGCCATCGCCATCGCCCAAGCCCAAGTCGCGTGTCTTCTCGAATGCCTCCACAACGTCTTCGGCTTCCACGACATCGTCGACGTCGACGTCGTCGTCGTGCTCCTCGTCGGCGGCCATCAGTCTGCTGACGAAGGCGCAGGCTCACAATCACATCCTCGACGAGTTCCTGCCCACTCCCGTTGTCCTCCTGCTCAACGATCATGCCCAGGATGCTGGCGATGCCGGGCGCCTTTCCAATAGGTAAGCGTCGGCTCTATTCAACTTCAAATCTTCTCAATTAAGTTTTTGAACGAGCAAAGCTTGCCTTTTAAAAGCGCTTTGAAAACTTATACAATAAGCTTTATCATCAAGGGTTCATGGTTATACGTTAAATGATCTTTAATGCGCTTTTACAAATTTAATGTGCTTCCATACAAATGTATTGAACAATTGCGTCGGCTCTATTCAAATTCAAGTTCAAACCTTTCGTCTCAATTAAGTTTTTGAACGAGCAAAGCTTGATATTTAAAAGCGCGTTGAAAGCTTATACAACAAGCTTTATCATAAAGTGTTCATGGTTATACTTTTTGTCTAAATGATCTTTAATGCGCTTTTACAAATTTAATGTGCTTTCATATGGCAAGCTCCAAAAATGTATTGAACAATTGCTTAGGTTATTCAAGTTCAAGTTTAGACCTTCCGTCTCAATTAAGCTTTTGAACGAGCAAAGCTTGATATTTAAAAGAGCTTTGAAATAAGCGTTATCATCAAGGGTTCATGGGTTTACGTTTTTGTCTAATAAGCTTTAATGCGCTTTTACGAATTTAATGTTCTTTACAGCTTTTAACAAATTTAAAATTTGATGCTATAGACAGCATATGGCGAGCTCTAGAAATGTATTGAACATTTGCGTAGGTTATTCAAGTGCAGGTTAAACTGTCTCAATTAAGTTGTTCAAAGATCATAATTTGCTTTTTAAAAGTGCTTCGAAAGCTTATTAATGAGCTGACGAAGGTTTTTTTTTGTTACATTTGTCATAGATCGTTAGAGAAGTGTTAATAGAGCTTTTAAGCGTTAATGTGCTTTTACAATTTGAAAGTGCGTTACAGTTTAAATGTGCTTTTAGCATAGGATTAATGATAATACTTGTGTTTAAATGAGCTTTAATGTATTTTACATTTTTAAAGTACTTTTAACAACTTGAAAATGTACTTTCAAAGACAGCATAAGGCAGGCTCCAAAAATGTATTTAACAATTGTGATTTTTATTAAAGTGAAGTTAAGTTAAATTAAGTTGTTAAACAAGCAAAGCTTTTAAAGTTACCAAGCTCTTTTATATTTTTACATAGATCGTCAGACAAAAGCTAAAAGTGAGCTTTAATGCGCTTGAACAATTTAAATTTGTTTAACAGCTTTAATGTGCTTTTGACAAAATTTAAATGCGCTTTCATAGACAGCAAAAATGTAGTGAACAATTGAAGCTCCAAAATATTGCACTAATTGAGTTACCAAATAGCGACAGAAAAGCCAAAACTTATTTTGTGAATTCAAATTTGATTGGATTGCTTTTTGTATTTGTACCTGATCGTCGATCTAAAATGATCTTAGGGGAATAATAAACGACTTCCCCCCCAAAAAAAAACAACAAAAAAAATTGCCCATTTAGCCATCCGTCAATGGGGGGCAATTGAGAGACCGATTGATGATATATTCCGATTTGCATTCAATTCGTGTGTCTCATTCCCAACAAAATACAGTAAAATGAATGAACGATTGACTGAATGACAAGACGAGACATCGATAAATACATAGATATATGGACAGACAGATAAGTGTGTATATATATATAGTATAGTATGTAATTACGCAAACATCGGCATAATGCCGTCACATATTTGGTATCCATATCATTTCGTATTTGGGCGCTGAAATGCAATTTGCCGTTGCCAAAGTTTTGCGATGGAATTTATCATTGACGTCACAACAACAAGCTTCAAATTTTGTCGATTCTTTCAAATTCCAAAAAAACACTTTAAAGAGCTCCACTTACAGATCAACTTTAAAGAGTTCGAAGTTGGAGATATCAATTTGAAGATTTATTTGTGTAGAGAGTAAGCAAAAAAAAAAAGATGGTAAAACATTTGGGAAATATGTATATATAATTTTGTCACTCTTTTCTCACTTTGAAGAGCTCAACTTACAGATCAACTTTAAACAGTTCGAATAATATAAAAGTTGGAGATAATAGTGTAATAGTAATAGGAGATAGTGACAAAACATTTGGGAAATATGCATATATATATTTCTCACTTTGAAGAGCTCCACTTAAAGATCATCTTTAAAGATTTCGAGTTCGAATACAAAAGTTAAAGATATCAATTTGAAGATTTGTATGTGTATAAAGTAATTTATTTTTAGTAACAAAACATTTGGGAAATTTGCATATATATTATTATCTCACTTTTTTCTCACTTTGAAGAGCTCCAGATAAACTTTAAAGAGTTCGAACAATACAAAAAAAAGTTGAAGATATCAATTTAAAGAAATGAAGAGTTATTTGTGTATAGAGTAATTTATTTTCAGTGACGTGTTGGCAAAAAAAAAAAAACGTGACAAAACATTTGGGAAATTTGCATATATATTATTTTCTCACATTTTTTCTGAGAAAATTTTGATGTGCGTGATGTTGTTGCAGAAATTATGAAATGTTTATGAACTGTTTTGTTTATAGAGCGATGCGTCGCTATAAATTCCACTTGATTTTTTTTTTTTATTGACTATGCTCGTTATTCCTAGAAATGCATTTCTTTATAATACGCGTTTGCTTTCGCTCGCATTCTATTATTGAAAAGAAAAAAAAATCAACTATAAAAGCTGTTGTAAATCTCTTTATAGAACAAGAGAGGAAGAGAGAGGGAGAGAGAGAAGAGAGAAAGCAAAAAATGATGTACTACATATATACAAAGTGTCAAGTCTGATGTTGATGTTGTGATGGCGCATTTATTACGCACAAGAGTGAAGAGTGAGAAGAAAAGAGTGAGGAGTGAAGAATGAAGAGTGAAGAATGAAGAGTAAAGAGTAAAGGATGAAGAGTGAAGAGTGTCTGTGCTTAACCCTTTGGTGCCCCCGCAACGCTTTAATGCAATGCAATCTGGGCAATTGAGCATTAAGATGCGTACAATTTGTTGCCGTTGTCCATTGCACTCTCTGTTTGCTTTTTAGTGGGCGATTCACTTAACTCGAAATAGTGCAAAAAATAAATATATGCATATATATATATATTTTAAGTGCATTCGCGTTGATTGAATTTCCAGCGCCTCTTTTGTTATCAGAGTAGCATCCTCCCCTCTCTCTCTGTCTCACTCTTGGTATAACATTAACACAAATGGGTCAATTGTTCGTTATAGGTTTTGAATTTCATTGCAAATTTGTTGTAAATTTTTGCTAAAGTGAACGCAACTAAAATTGTGCCTCTGCCTCGGCTGTGCAAAGTTTATGCAAGCTGATAAACAGCCCATAAAAAACAAAAAAATTCTAAAAATAATTCACTTTTTTTGTTTTGTTATTATTATTTATATGCACACAGACACACATGCAAACATTTACACTTAGTAAGAATCAACAACAGTTTTGTTCGTGCTTTTCACGATAAACAAGTGGATCAAATGTAAAACAAAAGCTTTATCACAGCGCAAAGATTAAATGTGCTTTTATAAGCCAATTACGCTTTTGAGAGCATTTTATTACTGTGCTTCAAAGATCACAGGCATTAACTTTTCATATCGTTTTATAATATTTACTTTAGAATTGTCTTGGCTTAAGCTGATTTACAAACTAGTCAAGCAGCTTTAATGTGCTTCCACAAAGTGCATTTCATGTGCATTAATGACTCAAATGTTGTGTAACTAAAAATTTGTATTGCTCAATTGATTTCTTTAGCTATTAATGTTGTTTTAAAAGCATAACAAACAAGTTGAATTCGTTCATTTGTAATGTTCCCTACTTATAAATAGTTACTGAATTGATTTATTAATCTAACATTAATAAAAAGCTCATTTATTTAGTTGGTAAGCTTTAATGTGATTTTTGCAACCAAATTCAATAGGAAATGGAAAGTTATTTTCAAAAATCTTCTCGAAAATTGCGGTTATAATAATAGTAAGAAGCACTTTTATATAGTTGATAAACTTAAATGTGGTTTGATTAGCTTTTATGTAGTTTTCACAAACAAATTGAATTGATTTATTTATAATGTCTTCTTATTATGGAAAGCAACTTTATAAATTCGGAGCTAAAACTGATTTGTTTAGCAATTAATGAAGTTTTCAAATGAGCAAAAGCTCGAATATATAGTGTAGAAGCTTTAATGTGCTTCAGACAGCTTTTATGTGATTTGTTTTATTATATTTATTGATTTATCTTAAATGTTTTCTACTTATGGAATGTGATTATATAATTTCCGAGCTAAAATTGATTTGTTTATATGATAAAAAGCTTCTTTATATAATGCGGAAGCTGTTATGTGCTTTTTACAAACACGCTTTATTGATTAATTTATGTTTTCCAAAACTGAACATAAACTGATTTGTTTATATGACAAAAAACTACGTTACATAATGCTGAAGCTTTAATGTGCTTCGCAAAACTTATGCTTTTTATTATGTTTTCTACTTATGAAAAGTGACTCTATAAATTCTAAGCTAAGACTGATTTGATTATTTTATTTATTTTTTTTTTATTAAAATAATAACGAAATGATAACAAGAATAGTTACCTAACTGGGCAACTTCAACAAATCAGAAATAAGACTGATTTAATGCACTTTAACAAAAAGCTTTCGTGTGCTTTTACTTTATGAACTACAGCTTACAGATTTATATAAACTAATGCGTTAAGCTTCCGTTTTTCATCTGGGCTTGATGTTTGTTGTTCGTTAGGCGTAAAAGCTTCTTTTTTGATTGATGTGCGCTCCAGTTGAGTTGAAGCAAAGAACAATGCGAATTTCGCTCGCACAATCAGCTGATGTTGTTGTTGTTGTCGTTGATTATACACTGGCTGATAATCCATCCCGTTTTCCATCTCCACCTTTGTCTTGACGAGATTAGCGTTTCGTTTAAAGATAATCGCCTGCATTTAAAGCATTTGCACTCGCAACACCCATAAAGACTACTTGTCTCCCCTCTTCCCCTTTCCATTCCCCTTCCACACAGCAACCCACCCTCTTTTTTGTTGTTGTTTTGTTGCCCTCTTTCCATTCAAAAACGTTTGCGATGCGAGCGAGCGAGTGAGCGAGAAAGCAACAGACGTAAAGCACACTTCGCATTCAATTGACAGCGATCCGCTCAGTCTCTTATTTGTCTGAGTGTGTGTGTGTGAGTGAACACATACTCACACACATGTTTGTGCTTGTAGTTCTACTTAGATGCTAGGCCATTGAATGGATTTTAATAATTTCACAGTCTGTCTGTCGAGTCAGTTTCAGTCGCCGTTGAGCGGCCGGCGAATTCAAATCCACAACAAAACGAAACGAAACAAACACACACACACACACACAGTCTCACAAACAAACACTCAATCATCATAATAAGAATAAATGGTAACAAGCAGAAATAAAATGTTATAAAAATACTCGGCGTATTTATTTAAACACATTGCACAAAAAGCACGCCTCATAAATTGTATTTTGGGTATGTTTTAATTATCATTAAATCGTTTTGTACAAATATTTTGCTAGCCAACTTTTATTTCACTTGTTGTGCTTTGTTTTGTTTCTTTTTCTTTTTCTTTTTTTTGGCTATCAAGTGAAAGTGTTTCGGCGATTTTGTGTCACATTTTTGATGAAAGTTTTTAAGAAAAGAACGGACAGAAAAAGTTCGCAACACAAAAAAAAAATCACCTGTGTTTGGGGTGTGTCAAATGCGAAAGATACACTTTGCAAAATTATTGCTGTAAAGCAGCTTTTGTTAGAAACTTTTTAAGCTGATGAAAGCTCTAGCAAAGCAGAAAGTGGTAAGTTTGAAGAACCAAATACGGTTTGCTTACTTTAAATAATGAATTTAATTATTCACTACGATTTCGATGCTGAAAATGCTGCTTAAAGCTCGCTAAAAGCTTAAGATTAAAGTTTAAACTCGAAAGAAATGAAATTTGGTCTATTATTCAATACTAAATTTGATTTTCCGAAAAGAGAGTGCTCCAAGTTTGTTTTATTATCAAATTCTTTTCATGCTAAAGTTCAATTAATCTCACAAATTTTATACGTTCTAGTTGCTTCTAGTTATATACTCTGAGATTTGAAATAATCAAATATTCTGTCAACTTTGAGCGGTCTAGTTTTAGTCACAAACCTACTTAAAGCTCCAATTTGTCAGCAAAAGCTGCATTATTATTGAAAGAATGAAAATTTCGTTATAATAAAGTAGATTGCATGCAAAAGTTGAATAACTCAAGCTGAAAATCTTATACGATCTAGTTGCAAATAACTGTCAACTGTTTTGTCATCTTTGAGCGATCTAGCTTTAGCAATAAAGCTGTTGAAAGCTCACGAAAGCTCACAATTGTTAGCGAAAGCTACATTAATCTGGAAAATATAAAAATGTCATTATAATCAAGAACAAATTGAGCTAACAATCTTATTCTGACAACTTAGAGCAATTTAGCTTAAGCGACAAGGCTGCTTAAAGCTCGTGAAAGCTCCCAATTGTTAGCGAAAGCTACATTAATCTGGAACCAATGGAAATTTAGTTATAATCAATCTTATACGTTATAGTTGTTTCCAGTTATATTCTCCGAGAGAGTTTAAATAAGCAAACTGTTCTGTCAACTTTAAGCGATCTAGCTTTAGTGAGTCCCAAGTTCAGATGGGCAGGAAGATAGTCTGACAGCCTCCGTGACTCGTTAAGCGTTTCAACGATAAGTGACTGCAGTGGGATCTCATTCACAGAGATAATAAACAATATATATTTTCTCTCGTTGTTGTTGTTGTTGTTTGTGATAAGCGAGCAAACACAAATGAATTCTTTGGGAAAAACGTAGCTCCCACACACTTATATATATAGATATATGTGTAGCTTAATTTAATGTCTTTTAAGTGTGAACCGGTTCGTTATAAATGCATATATACTACTCTAGTATATAGTAGAGGAAGGAGAAAAACAAGTAAATTATCGTCAAGTGACAAACAAATAAACAAACAGACATCCGGACGGACATTGAAACTTGGTAAATTGTCGTAATTATATCATCACAATTATCAAAGAACGTAACACACACACATTATTGTCATAAAGCATTTCGAACTTTGCGCTAAACTATTCAGATACGTATAGTATAGATATATCAGTCCGAATGGGAAATGACAGAACTGAAAATTATATTTACGGTTCTCTCAGCTGCTGACTCATTAGCAAAGCCGTGTCTAATGTGTCTAAGTTGTTCCACCATCATCATCAGAACCATGCCAAATCAATGGAACCACGTAATTCGAGTTTAATATAATGAAATCGACATGAACAAATTGCAAAAATAGAAGACAGAGAGAGAGAGAGAGAGGGAAGCCAGCGGAAAACGATCATTAACTAACTGTTTATATCGTGTGTGGAAGAATAATTGCTTACGATACATTATAAAAAAATTTTTTTTTTTTTTTTGGTTTTTGGCCAGCAGCTAGAAGAAGTGTGGAATAATACAACAGTCAAATAACACAGTGACTAAGGAAAATACTGTTAGAATTTTAAAGAGAAAGAGAGAGAGAGAGAGAAGTGGAGAGAATTTTAACCATATTAATATACCCTGTAATTTTGCAAACTTTATTGAGAAGTGTAAAGACATTTGGTAAGCTGCAAGCATAGAAGCATAAATGTTCTTTGTTCTAGTATTTTTGCTGTATATAAATATGGTATATTTTTAGAATATGGGTTTTTTGAAAATAAAAGAACAGTTAAATAAAATAGTGATTAAGGAAAATAATGTTCGAATTTTAAAGCGAGAGAAATAAAGAGTAGGCGGTAGATTTTTACCCATACCCTGTAATTATAAAACTTTGGGGAATACATTTTTTTTGGAACTGCTTTTTATACCATTTTTTGCCTTTAGTATATAAATTTAGTATATCAATTTGGTATATTTTTAGAATATGATTGAGAATGAATGATTGAGATGAGAAGATTCTTACACATATTAATATACCCTGTAGTTATAAGAACTTTGTTAAGATTGGGGAATCAATTTTCTTTGGAACTGCTTTTTATACCATTTTTTTCTTTTAGTATATTAGCGGTATATCAAATTGGTATATTTTTAGAATATGATTTTAATGAAAACCAAAAAAATTGTAGCGAGTAACTTATACTCGTTGCTTGCTTACATATTTTTAGTATTTCTGCGGTATATTTTTAGAATATTGCTTTTTGAATTGTCTTAAAATCCAACTTTGCATACATTAAATATTCATTATTATTTATAATAGAAACAAAAAAAAAAAAACAATTTAAAAACTCAAAATATGAAATTTAGTTGATCAGCAAGAAGACCAAAAAACGTTTTCAATGTCACTTGATTTGATTTCCCAATTCATTTTACAGCATAACTGCTAGTCGAGCATCTCTTGTTGCCTTCTGTTGTTGTAGCTGTGTGGGCAAATAAAACAACGGGCAATAAATCGACAAGCATGCCAATAATATATACAGTTCAGAGGCCCAAACAATTATTTATGATATCGCAATGAACTTCAAAGCTGACGCAAGCGAAAATGGCCAATTATTTGCCTAAACCACCTCTCTCTCTCTCTCTCTCTCTTTCTCTCGCTCTCTCTCTCTCTCTCTCTCTATCTCTGTCTGTCTTCATATCTCGATCGTTCCACCTTGTCGATTTGTTTGGAAAAATCGTCCATATTTCATAGAGCAAATACAATTTCGCATCTCAGCGCGCCCAAAAATATATTTTTGATTAGCCAGTAATGCAAATCGCATGTCGTTTCTAGATTTTTACGATTGGATTGAATGGGATATAATAATAAATCAAAAACCATTGGAATATCACATAGTATCTCTAATCATTTGGGTAACCAAGAGCTCTGATTACATTTGCTGCCAAGTGTAAATTTGCAATTGAAACGCAACTGGATAATTTGTGGAGTCATGATAAGTCTTTATTAGTGATTGCTTTATTGCCCGGCATTTGAAATGTCCTCGAAATCATTTAAATGTGTGAATATGCTATACAAAACGTATGCAAATTTTAAGTTTATACCCGCTGCCTTGCATTATAATTGAAGGTGTCATCTCCGAACCCATAAAAGGCACAACTTCTTGATCAGTATATCTGTCTGTCTGTCCGTCTGTCCGTATGAACACTTAGATCTCAGAGACTATAAGAGATAGAGCTATAATTTTTTTTTCAACAGCTTGTTAACTTTGCACGCAGATTAAGTTTGTTTCAAATTTTTGGCAAACCTATTTTCTTTTTACCATTTATGATTAGATACAAAATTGCAGAAGCTATTGAAGCAATCATTTTGTATTGCAAATAAACTCCAAATCTGTTATATTTTGAATGAATACTGATATACCAAATATAGCCTTATAGTATATACTTTTGGTGCATTTTGTAGATTTGTATGACAACACGGTATATTTTGTACTCTTTGGCATATTTTTAATGTAGTACAATATAGTTGTTGGAATATTTTTGGTATATTTGTAGATTTGCTTGACCATCTTGTATATTTTGTAGTCTTTTGTTAGAGTATATAGTATAGTATAGTAGTACCCACTAATAATTTTCTATAAAAGTGTAATCAACAAATAAACTAGAAATATACCACAGAAATTTTAATATATACCAAAGACTAGTATATATTAAAATTTCTGTGGTATATTTCTAGTTTATTTGTTGATTACACTTTTATTGAAAATTATTAGTGGGTATCTAAGAGTTAAGCATACTTGGTATATTTTAAACATAGTTTAGTATTTGATTGTGAAGTTAAACAAATTTCCTATCCATTAATAAACATCAAAGAATAGTAATTAGATATGACAAGTTTGCAGGGTATCTGACAGTCACGCGCTTTTATTTATACTTAATTGAAACACACACACACAAATAAAAAGTCGCTGAACTGATAAGCAGTATTGATATTATGTATAAACATTCAACTGTCTCTACATATACATAATAAATATATATCGAGTCTAGGTATATACATATATATATAGGCATTGGATGACTCATTGTGCTATTTGTTAATGGGTCAGAGAAAAACCCTGAGATATATATTATTATTAGCTATGTGATTTTGTTTTTCACTCTTTGCTTTCTTGGCATCCATAAAAACAGCTTGTAGTTGGATTCTTCCTGGATTCTGTTGCTGCTGTTTTTGTTGTTGCTCAACTGATTTCCAAGATATTTACGAGCGACGTCAAAGCAAATATTTGTTCAATTTGGCACCGCACACACCAAACACACACAAAATATCTCGTTTTACGTTTTTGGCACAAAATGAAAATTCATTTTCATTACGAAATTTTGTTTTGATTTCTCCGCAAATTGCATAATTATCAAACTTACAGAGCGGAGGAAGTTGGTTTATACACAATTTTTACTACAATTTAATGCTACAATTTCCGCTAACAGAAAAACCGAAAAAAAAAAAAACCATCAGAAAACAGAAATCAAATATGTTTTTTCCGTAGGTAAAATGTCTTGTTGAATCAATGTAAAGTCAATATAATGATTAGCTTTAAGATCTTGAACCGGTTCTCAAAATGGTTCACCTGATGTATCTTTAAATGATGTTTGATAATCAATACGGTAATAATTGAGTGTGCCATAATCCGTATTTAAACACCTCCTTGAACCGGTTCAAAATGCGGTTCAGTGCTTTATCTCTGTTGTCAAACTTACAGCAGCAAAATCAGAAAACAAATTCTGACAAGTATTTTAGTTATTTGGTATGCTAAAGAGTTGTTGTTTAAAAGTCTTGTTGAACCGGTTTAAAGCCATTTCTATGGGTAGTTTTAAGATTTTGAACCGGTCCTCAAAATGGTTCACCGGATTAACCATGAAATTATATTGTTTAACAATCAATACAGTAATAATTAGGTATGCCAAAACTAGAATCAGTCTTTAAACGCCTTCTTGAACCGGTTCACAAAGTGGTTCAGTGCGTTATCTCTGGCCATAGTTAAATGGCATAATTATCAAACTTACAGCAGCTAAGGAAGTTAGTTTATACACAATTTCCACTACAATTTAGTGCTACAATTTCCGCAAATAGCAGACAGAATAAAAAAAGAAAAAACAAAAACCACAACAAAGCACAAAGAAATAATAAATAAAAAATCGCGCGTTTTTCTCACTTTGTTGCAATGTTGTGTGGAGGAGGGGAAAAGAGAAGGCAACTCTGGTGTGGAGACAACGTCGTCGACATTTAATTAGTTGCGTGTCTGACTTTCTGTCTGCCGCCTCTGCCACATTTACTGCCGCCTCACTTGCTCCCCCGCTGTTAAAAAAAATCTCTTTTATGGCCGCCAAGCATGAAAATTTAATGCTGACCTGTCGCCACATTGGCAGCGATTGCGGGGGCAACTCTTTCTCCATCTCCGTCTCTCTGTCTCCGTCTCTTGGTGCTTGCTTAATGCAATTTGCGTTGCATTTCTTCTGCCATTGTACTGATATGGTCTTCTCCCTGCCCTCTCCAATGTTTGGTCTCACGCGGTGGTTGCACATGCCACACAATGGGTTAATAAACTTTGCCCTTGCTCGGCGCGCAAACTATGCAATTGAATGCTGTCCAAAGGGTTGCGAGGGTCTCGCGAAAAGTTGCGCGATTTAGCGAAACACACAAAATTAAGATTAAATTCGAAAGAAAACAAAATGAGTTGCAAAGAATATCTTAATACTATAGTTAATACTATAAACTGAATTCGAATTTGAATTTTATAAAAAAATATAATGATTTTTAAAACACATTTATTTCTAAAACATTATTTTGTATTGATTGGAAGTGGACTATAAACTGAATTCACAACCCAAATTTTAGATTGATTTTGAAAGAAAACAAAATAATTTATTACTACAGATAATACTATAAACTGAATTCGATTAATTTTAATCCTCTATTTTTTTATTCTACAAGATTTTTAAAACATATTTGTCCGTTCTAAAGGATTTTGTACAAAAAGAAAAAAAATATAATGAAAAAATTATTTCTATGACATATTTATTTGAACTGCTTTATTTAAAAATGATTCGAGTAATACTAAAAGCTAAATTCGTTTTCTACAAGACTTTATATACACTATATAATGAAGCAATCATTTGTAAACCATATTTAACTCTACTGCTTTATTTTGATTTGTCCAGTCTACAAGATTTAAAAAAAAGTATATATTATGAAGCGATTGTTTTTAAACCAACTTATCCATTTCGAAGTTTTTCTTGGTTTTATGTTTTAAATTATATAACTCACATTTAATTTGCGCTGTTGCCAACGTAGTCTACATAATTTCAATACATTGCTAGTTTCGAATGGTTTATCTAGAAATTTGTTAACATTTCTTGTAATTTAAATTTTACACATTTTAAACTATAATTTACATTTTACAATATATTGTTAATCACATTCTTTAAAACATTTCCAACTCTTTTTTATTATACATATTACTCATTTGAATTAAGTTTTCAAACTGCCCTCGCAACTGCTCGTTTCGTACATGCTTGTGAAACTTGGCAACAATGTTGCATAAGTTCTTCAGGCCCAAAAGCCACACTCTGGCAATCGATATTGCAATGCAGAATTTGCTGTTGTTTGGCTCACTTGTCTTTCTTCTCTCGTTACTCGTTTCTTGTTTCTTGTTCTTCGCATTCTCTTCTTACATTTCTTGTGCATTTCGCTTTGCCATTTTCAATTACGAAAATCGAGAATGCAATTCACAAAAAGAATTTTCAGGGACAGGGCCATGGGAACTTAGACAGCTGTCAATTGTGCATTCAGCTTACTGGGGAGGAGCTGGAGGAGGAGCAGAAGGCGTTGCTTTTATTGGGTTGGGTTTCTCCCGACCTTGAAAATGCAAATTAAGTGTTGTAAAACGTTCTATTTTTAACTCATTGTTGGATTCACGTAATTTCCTGGTTCACACAAACTGTGTGTAATACTTGTATAGCAATAGCTATCATTTAATTTAGAACTGTGTTCCAAGGTCGAATGCTTTAACTTTCTGAACCGGTTCGCTCTCTTGGCCTTTATAATATGTTGGCTTAATATCAATTTATCTATAATTTAGTTAACCAAAAGCACTGTAGCTGTCTTTTCTTATTGTAAGAGTGGTTCAAACTTAATGATATGGTAAATTTGCTGAACCGGTTCGCCTCTTTGAGATTTTTATCTTTGATATATTTTCTTTCCTTATCAGTATTTTAATAATTTGGTATGCCAAAAGAAGAGTCCTTGGTAAAATGTTGAACCGATTTAAAGCTAATCCGATGATTGGCCTTATGCCTTTGAACCGGTTTACAAAATGTTTCACCTAATACACTTTTAAATTATGTTGTTTAATAATCAATACAGCACTAAATAGTTATGCCAAAATCATAATCAGTGTTACAACGCCTTCCTGAACCGGTTCACAAAACGGTTCAGTGCGTTATCTCTGCTCATAGTCAAGCTACCTTTTGGAAATTTGGCATGCACGAAGCTCAGGTGCTCGTCCTTTTGTTCTTTGGCGCATTCCAATTGTGGTTGAGTGTGTGGCGAAGCAGCCCTGGTTTTGACTCGAAGGCGGTATAAAATTGATGTGTAGGCTCATTTGGGCCAGCAGTCAGTGTCGTGTTCTTGTGCCGTGCTAAGCAAAAATGCTAATTACACTTCAGAGTATGCGAATAATCGTGAATGCACTCGAATTTGTATTCGCTGGCGTCTTGGTATTTGCATTTGCATGCACATAAAATGCAAGTGGCTATCACATTTTGCTTGCCGTTTTTTTTTTTTTTCCTTTTTTTGTTTTTTCGTGGAATACAAAACTCTGACCTGACACATGCTAAATTCAGAGACTCTTCGTGTGTGTGTTAGTGTATCTATTTTAATGCTTATCGCAGCGTTTAATGCTCACACACCCACGCGACCATCAAACTTAATTTAATTAAGTTATCACAAGCTGCAAAATTGGACGCGCGCGTTTCTTGGCTGCGGATACTTTCGTAAAATCCAAAAAGAAAAACGAAAAAAATAAAAATGTATCGCACGGGCAGCGGCAGCGCTTTATTGTGTCTCGCTCAGAGTTTAACCGCTAGCCACGCCTCCAATTGGAATCGACACAACACTGGCAATGAACAGGATATTACACAAGAGCCACAAGAGCAGCGTCACAAAAATGGCAACAAGCGCATTTTACTCAAGGCCAGGTACGCAAAGTGATTACAAGTCAGAGAGGAGACTCTGTTCTGCCTCTAAATAGAGATGCTCCGGCTGAGGTCATCACTGAAAATGAGTCAGGCAACGTTTTGTCTTGTCGAGGAACGTTTGAAAACGTTGAAACACAAAATGCAACATTTTCAAAGCTACGTATAGCTTAGTAGATTGTTTTGGAATATATAGAACACTTCACTTTCGCCTGGTTGCTTTAAATGATTCTGAAAAGTTTTTTAGAGGAACGTTTAGAAGTTGAAACACAAGCGCAACATTTTTAAATCTGAGTTTTCAAGATTGGGAGATTGTTAGCCTTCATGTTGTATATGTGGATTATTTTGAAATATCCGAAACACTTGTCTTTAATCTGGTTGCTTCCGATGATTTTGAAATGTTTTTTCGAGCAACGTTTGAAAGCGTTGAAACACAAAATGCAATATTTTTAAAGCTGCGTTTTAACAATGGGAGATTGTTAACCTTTATGTTGATATTTATAATTAAATGATATTTAGAATTAAATGAAATGATGCTGACACGCATTGAAATCGAATCATGACAGAAAGCTTTGAAGATTTTATTGAAATGTATTATTAATACATACAAATTTAACGCTTGTGAAACACTAGGGAAAAGAAATACTTGACTCTAGTTTACACTAAAATACTGTTAAACAAATTACTTTTGTTTGCTCACCCAGAATTTGAAGTTCTTATTCGAGATTTCTCTATTTTTTTTTTATTTCTCCTCTCGAGACACAAATGAATTTAAAATACTATATACACAAAATGAATGCAGAACAGAAAAGAAACGAAGAAAGTCTTTCGATATAGCGATGAATTTACTCAATGGGGAAGAATTTGAAATGTGAACATATGAAGTGGATTGCGAGTTAAATCTTTTTCTTTTTTTTTTTAAAGGCAACAATGTAATAAATATATGTATATGGAATTTTGAATGCAATGTGTTAATGCTTTCATTTTCATCTTCTGCTTGTGGGGGGTGGCATTAATCAGATGACTCTGGTGTATTCGTATGCCGTTTGCGAAGACAAGTGCCAAGGGCCTCGTAGCTGAGCATCGATGTGGATGCCAAGTTTTGTGAACTGTTGCTCAGCTTTGTGGGTGATTTGCCCATTTGCATTAGCAACTCATCGATGCGTTCCGACTTCACTCTGATGATGTTCTCCATGTGGGCCAAACGCTTTTGATTCGACTCAATGATCGCATCTTTGGCTTGATTATCGCGTGCCATCTTCTCGTATAGGGAATAGAGTATCATCTTTTGTGGCACCTGAACGATGCCATCGCCCACCTGTTTATTGACCACCACCGTTTTCACCTCATCGTTCTCCTCCCAGATCTGCTCTTGGGCCAAGATCGCATTCCGTGTCTCCACCACACGTTGACGTTTCTTCAATCGCATTATCTCATGCAACAACACTTCCGCCGCTCCATGAACGCCAGTCGACAATTGTTCCATGAACTCGCGACTCAAGGACAGATTGAATTTGGTCAGCACCTTGTAATTGAACGTCTCCCAGTTGGCGATCTTCAGTTGAACGCTGCTCCGCTTGGGGAAATTGTTGAGATCCACGAGACGCGGATGATCGCGTTTCATCATCTCGGCGAGGGGCAACACATCGGAGAATTCGCGACGCAATCGTGTTGCATTGATGTCATTCAGTTGCAGCCATTTTTGCACCTCGACCATCTCCTCGTTGCTCAGCGTCTTGTTGCTTATGGTGTGCATTGTATTGTTTTTTGTTTTGAGTGGTATTCGCACACACACACGCACACTCACACTCACACCCACACACACACACACACTGGATAGATATATGTGAGATATGTGATGTGAGAGCTGTTGCTTTTATTTGCTTGTTTTCAAACTAAGCTCTCTCTCTCTCTCTCTCTCTTTCGAATTCTGTTTCCCTGTTTGCTATGATTTTCGAGTTTGATTCTTTTTCTTTTATGTCACAAATTGCAGTTGCAAATATATGGGAAGCAACCCTATATTGTTAAAAAATATACCAAAAAAAATACATAAAAATATCAATTTCACTTTTATAATTGAAATATATGTTATATTTGGTATTGAGCTTACATTCAATTAAAGCAAAACAATTTGAGGGCTATATTAACGCTAAAATTTATCAAAAATATATACATAAATATACCAAATGTTGTATTTGGTATCGATTTCCCATTCTACACGAGTCAATTCACATTCAATATTATCGTTAAAACATACTAAAAATGTGAATATACCAAATGTTATATTTGGTATCGAGCTTACATTAAACTAAAGCAAAATAATGCAAAAACCCGCTAAAATATACTTAAAAATATGTACATAAATATACCAAATGTTGCATTTGGTATCGCGCTCACATTTAATAAGAACAAATTCACATTTCAATATAATCGTTAAAAAATACCAACAAAGTAAATATACCAAATGTTATATTTGGTATCGATTTTACATTCAATTAAAGCAAAATAATGTAAAGGCTATATTATTGCTAAAATATACATAAATAAATCAAATTTCCAATTAATTTCAATAAAAGCATTATGGTTAATATATAAAAAACTTTGAATATACCAAGTATAACATTTGGTTCATTTATGTTTTGTTTTTTTGCTATATCGAATGTTATATTTATATTTGGCATATTTATGATGTTTTTTTTTATTTAATAAAAGCTAATTCACATTCAACCTTTAATCTTCGATAAAAGCAATATAATGCTAGGTCCGTAATCTCGTTAAAACCTACAAAACAACAAAAATAGTCTTAAATATACCAAATGTTATATTTGATATCGAGCTCACATATATTAGACTGCACAAAAAGTGAATGCTGGTAAGCTTAAAAGCTAACTAAGGATAAATCAATTCATTTAGCTCACCTCCCACGAGCTTTCACTCAAACTATTTGTTCGAGCTTTCGACAATGACAAAGCTCATGGACAAGCGATTTTAGTTCATAAACCAATTGCCAAATCCGTAAAGATAAGTTCGATAAGTTGCTGGTGATAATGTAGTAAAACCTTCAAAACGCAGTGATAAGCTTCGATAATGCGTCCAAATCAATTACGAATTGTAATTGATAAACGCGTGTGATAGCGCAAAAGTGGAATTAACAATGACAGCAAAGCTTTTGCTCTTTTGTTGTTGACTAAAGCAAATAGAGTTTGTGGAGCTTTTTAGCGGAGGGAGCTTGGGAAGCTTTAAGCTATGCTATGCTTAGTCATTTTGTTATTCGCTTATGTGTAAAGTGCATTAAAGCTTTTGCTAAGCTTTGACATTGATTTGATCTTTAATAATGCTGTCCAAAAATGCGTTACGAATGACAAATTCAAAATTGACCGCAATGCGTTTGCTTATGTTGCTTATCACTTAAGTGTGAAGTGCATTAAAGCTTTCGCTAAGTTTTGAAGTTAATTTATACTTCATAAAATCTAACAAAATTCGTTAGGAGTGACAAGCAATGTTGCTAAGTGCTAAGTACATTAAAGCTTCTAGCTTGGCCTAGAAAAGTTTGCCATTTATTTATTTCTTATTAATGCTTTCAATAAGCTTTAGCCTAGAAAACATTTTGAAATTAATTTGATCTTTATTAATGACGACAGAAATGCATTACGAATGACAAATTCTGTTGCTGTCCACTTAAGTGTAAAGTGCATTAAAGCTTTCAATAAGCTTTGGCCTAGAAGAGTTTGCAATTCATTTGTTCTTCATTTTGGAATCAATTTATTCTTTATTAAGGCTACCAAAAAATGCGTTGCGAATGGCAAATTGAAAATTTAGCGCACAGCTTTCGACAGACAGAAGAAACGAGTGCTTCAATTCATGTGGAGTGTTTGTGTATGAGTGTCAAGTGAGTGTGTGAGTGTCAAGTGAGTGTTTGTGTGAGTGTGTTAAGTGCATGTCTCAAGTGTTTGGTGTCAATTTGAGCGGAAACGCAGCACCAGCAAAGCCAAAGCCCGGAATCCGAATTCTGTCCGCCAATGCATGAATTGTGCGTCTCTTTGTGCCGCGTTTCTTGAGACGTTGCATGCAACGCTTCTGTTGAGTTTTGTTATTGTTTTCGTTGCTGCCAGAAGTTTCTGCTGTCTGCTGTGCCGAATCAACTGGAGGAGGATGAGAATTGAGGCATGCCACAGCATCGTCCACCTGCTGTTGCAGCATATTCTCCAGATGGGCGCTCAGCTGATTGAAGCGTTCGATTTTAGCGTTTCTTTGCTGCAGCTGTTTGACGGCCTGCATGTAATGGGAATAAAGTACCGTTCGTTGTTGTTGTTGTTGTGGATGTTGTTCACCTCTTTGCTGCTGTGCACCTGTTGGCGCCACCTCCCCAGCCTGGCTTTGACTTTGACTTTGACGTTGTCGTTGACTTTGAATTTGGCGTCGCACTGTTGCCCCTGTGGCACTTTGAGCGCGCTCCGAACGCCTCAAGACCGCCTGAGCCTGTTTCAAAGTACGCGGCCGTTGTGCATCGCTGTCCGTCTGTAAAGTCCAAAAGCATTACTAATGGTCGAAAATCAGTTGTACCTGCTACTCTACTTGCTATAACAGACAAACTAATGCCAAAACCGAAAATATACCAAAATAAATATACTAAAATATACCAAATGTTATATTTTGTATCGAGTTTAAACGACTCAGATTGATAGAAAGACTACCTAATTTCAATAAAAGCGAAAGCGGAATTATTATTTAAGTAAACCACAAAATCACAAATATACCAAGTGTGGGTATCTAGTTGAATTTGCTTGACTGTGAGTTAAAGGCTATCTAATTTTAATAAAACCAAAGGCGTTATTATTATTTAAATATACCACGAAAATACTCTAATATACCAAATATCAAAAGCGCTATTATCATTTAGATACACCACTACAAATTAAATATACTAAATATGCAATTTAATAAAACATGCTAAATATACTATAGGGAAATAGTATTTTTTAGTGTTTCGCATTTTTGGTGTAACTAAATGATATTTTCATATGACCAGACAAAAAAAGGCGCCACGGTGGCGTCTTGTTTATTTTATACTGCTTCATGCAAAAAATACTATATCTGGCAAGATGCAATTACTCTTTGAGCAACTTTGAAAGTGTGATAAACATGAATACACCGTTTCGGCTTTTGACACACTACTAAAAATACAATATACTAAATAATACTTAAAATATAATATACTAACACATGCAATATATACTATAGGGAATTAGTATTTTATAGTGCATCGTATTTTTGGAGTATCTAAATGATAATCAAATATAACCAAACAAAAAAGTCGCAACTGTAGCGTCTGACTTATTTTATACTATTTCATGAAAAAAATACTATATCTGGTCACATGCAAATACTCTTTAAATAACTTTGAAATTTGAATGGACATGGCTACATCGTCTAGACTTTTGTTACTGATCAAGAATAAATCAAACCGCTAAGCTACTTGTATGAACAAATTTGGAAATATTTCCAATGAGTAGCAGGTATTATTTTCATAAGTATCATACCTGCTGCAATTGCTGGCTATCTGACTGCTGCTGTTGCAACTGCAACTGCTTTTGTCTAGCGGCTGTCGCTGCCTCAGCAGCTTCGCCCTCATCATCATCGTCGCTAGTATCTTTAGCCTCTCGCGCTTTGCGCTCCGCCGCCAGCTGCACATGCATAATGCTGTAGAGGAGCATGTCAACGGAGCCGGGAACACTGCGTGCCACACGCACCATTTGATCGCGCGTCAAATGGAGGCCAAGGCGGGGCAAGACACGCTTGTTGAACGACTCCCAGTTGCAGAGCTTGTTGTGCACACTGTTCCGCGGCGGATAATAGTTGAGATCGATGAGATCGGGATAGTAGCGCGATAGGAGGCGAGCCAATGGCAGCACATCTGTGAACGAGCGTCGCAAGTTATTCGAATTGATTTTATTCTGTTCGAGCCATTGATTCAACTCGTATTGCTCCATCGCAGTGAGTGCGGTCTTTTTGCTTGCATTGCGACCCCTTCGCATCTTTTTGCAGCTGTAACAAAATTTGCATAAGCTAATTAGTTGCATTACCATATATTTAGTTGTTTAACATTTCTTTCACCTCTCTTTGGCTTGAAGAAAACTCGAAGAAAAACAGAAAAAAAAAACACTGAAATTCGTTTGCTACTTGAATTTTGTTTTACACTTTTATTCAAAAACTCTGTTTACTGTTCCCAAAAAAAAACTAACTACATCTGATTTCCAATATTAACTAATCAAGTAAAAGCCAACTAGATGAGATTAAAATTAAGTTTTCAATTTTGATTGAATTTGTAGAGACTTCAATTTAGTCGATTATCAAGTATGCTGAAAAATACTAAAATATACCATAATCTATATTTCGTATTTCGATAGTAGTAGAGCGATCATAAAGGTACAACAAGTTTAATGTAGATTGTGGATGATTAAAAAGTCTATTGTTAAATAGCTTCAAAAAGCGAAATACAATTTATACCATAATCTATATTTCTTAAAAATACTAAAATATACCATAATCTATATATCGTATTTCGATAGTAGTATAGCAAGGTACAAAAAGTTTAATGTAGATTGTGGATGATTATCAAAGTCTATTATCGAAAAGCTTCAAAAAGCGAAATACAATTTTAATATACCATAATCTATATTTTATAATACTATTCAAATTGTACCATAATCTATAGTTCTTATATAGATATACTTATCCATTCAAAATATACCATAAAGGGTGCAAGAAGCTTAATTGTAGATGATCAAAAAGTCTATAATTAATCAGCTTCTATCGAGTGTGCCGAAAAATACCAAAAAATATACCTAAATTCTTATTTGGCACAGTCTAATTCAGTCTATTATTATTTTGATTTTACACGAACAGAGTCGAGTGGAAAAAATACTAAAATATAACGAAATAAATATTTGGTACATCACAATATTATAAATATGCCATATTTTATTTAGATTTTATTTAGATTGTGGATTAAAATACTGAAAATACTAAAATATACCGAAATCCGCATTTCGTATATCTATTAGTATATTATTATTTTCAAATTGAATGAAATAAAAGAGCTACAATTGAATGCCGAAAAATACAAAAATATACCTAAATCTATATTTTAAATATTGTTAAACTTCAGACTATTAAATAAATATTGGGCAAAAGCATAAGAAACAGAAATGAATTTTTATTTGTGCGCATAAATATTGAAATTATTCAATATGAAAAAAATATACTAAATATACTGGAATTTAATTTCTTAATTATAAATTATTTAGACAAGATAAAAATCTTTTAAATATTTTATTTATTAATATTATTTCCGTTAATATTCAAATCGAAATGAAAAATATACTAAATATACTGAAATTTCTTAATTATACATTATTTATACATTTCTAGACAAGATAGAAATCTTTTAAATAGTTATTATTTCCGTTAATATTCAAATCGAAATTTATACAATTTAACGACGTCGCCCACATCAAATGATTTAAACGTCTTTTGCTCGAAAGTCGTTTCAATAATCCAAATGAGCTTTTAATTGAATTGATTGAGTCGAGTTGAGTCGAATCTCTATGCTAACGGTTTACCACATACACACGTAATTGAAGTCGTCATTAAATCGACAAACTCGACAATTGGCGACTAACAAACACAAGGCACAAGTTGTTCTATGGAAATAATGCGATGCGCATTTTATCGTCGCATCGGTGAAAGCAAATGTCCTTTTGCATTATTGAAGCGCACGTGTCGAGTGCATTCTCCAGTCCAAATAATGCACAACTGCCACGCCCCCTTTTCAACCCTATTGTTACGCCTCCATTAAGTTTGCAGACTGTTTTGCAGTGCAAGTGCAACACCTGAAACACTGACAAAATGCATAATTCAAAAGACGAATCGAATAGAACTCAGCGTTGACTTTGCAAGCACAAATACTGTAAAGGAATAATCGGAAATTTATGGAGGATTTTTATTTTATTTCATTTCACTTTCATACATTTTTTGTGAAATTTGAAAAATATTTTGGCGGTCTAGTTTTCAATTGGTAAAATGGCTTAAATCACACAGTTTCTCCTAAGAGGCAATTCCTTTTGAAGAACAGTATTCAAATATTAATACTCTTAAGCTTATTATTACCCAACTTTATTTCAATGTTTGTTGTTGTTTTTTATAGAATTCTCTAAATACTTTTTGTCAAATTAAATTTTTGTTAAAAATATAAAAAAAAGAAGAAAGAAGAAAGCTACAGTTGAGTGTGCTCGACTGTGAAATACCCGCGGTATTATTCTAAAAACATTTTTAAATAATATATACCATACAGCAAAAATACTTCAAAAGTCCAAAAAGTCATCGATGAAGTTGCCTGCAGGCAAAAAGTTAAATAATAAAATATACAAATTTTTAACAAAAAGAAAATATAAATATAATGCCAAAACAGTGCGGTATTATTCTAAAGATATACGAAATAATATACCGCAAATATACTACCAAAAATACTGAAAGTTGGCACAAAGTTTTAATACCAAAAACAGTGTGGTATTACTCTAAAAATATACAAAATAATAATACCGCAAAAATACTACCAAAAATATCAAAGATCATATTCAGTATATCGTTGAAGTCTCTTGCCAGCATAAAGTTATAATTCTAATAATATACCAAATAATAAATACCGAGGATAATTTTTAGTATATCAATAGTTTCTTTCGGCTCAAATTATAATACCCTTCAACCCTAAGCGTAGCGGGTATAAAAAGCAGTTTTTCCTCAAGGGAAATCAGTTTTATTTTCTAAAACTTGTGGAAAAACCGGCAACAAGAAAAATCTATAAAACAAATTAGTCTTTTTTGTGACACGAGTTAAACAGACAAACAAATGCTATGGAAATATAAATGCTCAGAGTAAATGAATTAGAAAGAGATTAAGAGAATTAAAGCACAAAACTTGATGCCAAATATATTCATTTATTTTCGCTGCCGAAAATGCCAAAAATTTCATAAATCAACATTTTGCTTACAATGCTGCACACTTTGTTTGCTTTGCTTTGCTTTGTTTTTTTTCCGGTGGATTATTTAAGACTTCGCCTAAAAGCATGCAGCACTTTTTTTCGTTTCGTTTCGTTTGTTTTGGTTTCGATTTGGCGCGTTGTGTCTGTTATCGCCATTACTCATACGCCGCATGGGCTGTTTCGATTTGAATTGCAGATCGACGAGCAGCGTGGTTCATACAGTCGCCAATGGTGGCAACAGTGTCACCGATGAGCGTGCATCGACTTCCATGGCACCACTGCAGTTGCCCTCAAATGGAGCAGCAGCAGCCGCAGCAGCAAACGCAACAGCCAAAAACAGCTCAGCATCAAATTCAAATCCAACAACAACAGCAACAACAAATCGAAGTGAACTAAGCGAAGAACAGCGACTACAATTAATACAGCAGCAACAATTTGAATTGCAACAAAGGCGTCAACAATACATACAGCAGCTCAGTCTGCCGGAAACATTCGATCCACACGATAGGTGAGTGAGAGGACAATTACAGGGTATTCTAGTTGTTAGTGAGTGTGAGTGTGCAAGGATTCAAAATTTGAATATGTTAAATTTCTAAATCGAAATTAGTGTGTTGTAGTGTGAATAGTTTTGAAGTATTTGGAAAATTTAAATATTTCAATTCGTTATTGTTACAAGAAAACAAATTCCAATTACTGGCAGTTTTTATACCCGCTTTACCATAGGGTAGAAGGGTATTATAACTACTGGAAATGTATGTAGCAGACAGAAGGAGTTATATATATATTCTTGATCAACAACAACAACCGAGACGATATCAGAGAATATAATTGTAGAAGACATTTATGAAATATTTTCTGTATGGCAAAAAACGTGAATAGTGTCTAAGTTGCTTTTGGCAGACGTTTTTTTAGTACTCTATGGTATATTTTGAATGTAGTACTATAGAAATATACTAAATATAACTTTTAGTATATTTTAGTATTTGTTGCTGTGGTTGACAATCTAGTAATTTTTGAATATAAGTAATATATCAATATACCAAATCTTGTCTTTGGTATATTTTAGTATTTTTAACGGTATATGAATTTGGTATATTTTACGAATAATACTGCACTGTTCCTTTGGTACATTTTAGTATTTTTAACGGTATATGTGTTCAGTATATTTTACGAATAACACCGCACTGTTCCTTTGGTATATTTTATTACTTTTAACGGTATTTTAATTCGGTATATTTTACGAATACCGCACTGTTGTCCTCTCAGTTTTCTTACGTTCTAAAATCGTTTTAAAGAGACACTTTCTTTGCCAATTTGATTCGATGCAATCTGCAAAATCTTTCTCGGAACTGTATCTCAAATTTTATAGTCTTTTCATAAGTCTTTTCCGGACAGAAATAATCTTGTATATACTTTCTTTGTACTCCCAAGATTGCAGACTTCGCGTTTATGACCAACTTCCCAATTGACCCATTTTTTTTCCAGCCAGTTGCGATGCAAGCTATGAGGTTGCCACAATTGGCATGGCATGGCAATCGGTGACCCTCATCGATTGGCCGATAAGATAGGGCCTAGGCTAATGCGCACCTAACGACGACACATCGCTGATCGCTACTATTTTTTTTTCACTTTACTTTTTTGCCCACCTGTTGGCACATCGCTTATCGAACACTCGTCTCTATTGCTCTTTTTTTTTTTTTTGCTCTTTCTTTTTTTGTTTATTTTGTTTGCCAGCTGGCTGAGAAAGGTGACGGGCAAAGAAGGTGTTGGCCAAATGGCAAAAGTAGTCATGGGGTGGTGTGTATATTATTATTGTTTTTTTTTTTTAATGATAAAGACGAAACATTTCTGAGAATGGCAAAAACGATCGCAGGCAAACTGTTTGCCACATGTTATTGTCTGCTCATAAACTTCAAATCTAGTTCTTTTTTTTTTTTTTTGGCATGTGCCAGGTGGTAACTTCAGCTCTTTATACTATGTACATCATAGATTACAGGCAGCTGTGAAGTTTCGCAGAATGATGGAAATCGTAATCAGTTGTGTGCAGATAAGTTGTTTGGTCTATGCGATGAGCTTTTTACATTGTCGATTTACGCAGAAAGCTTAACTCGTTAAGCGAGAAGAGCGAGTGAATTTTCTTGGAAATGTTGCCTTGTAAAGCACCATCAATGATTACATTCGATTGACTTACCTGGCGATTAGATAACGCTTGTGTAGCTTCTTGGCACATAATCTACAATCAGCCTGGAGCTTTGTATACAACATGTAGTTTCAAGTGACTCGTTACATTTGAATATTGACTCGTCAACAATTCGAGATAACAATTAGTGAGGGGTTGATTGTATTTAACAAGCAAATAGCCCAGCGAATGGATTACTCGTTGACTCGTTATAGTAACAAACTCGTTAGTTGTGCGTTGACTTGTTATAGAAACAAGCGAGTAGCTGATGACTAGTTTCTCTCACACTAATTTATGTAACTTACCAGCAGGCGCATATGCACCGAGTTGTTGTTCGTTAGCATTGTAACGAGTGGGTTGGTATTGTAACGAGTAAATAGTTACACAACCGACACTCCAACTTTAAATGTGTAAATCAATAACTATTTACTCGTTACATTATTGTCAAACTTAATAGAGCGATACGCACACTTTATTAGATCGTTAACGTCATGGGCGACAATCAATATTGTATTGTATCAAAAGTAGCGAGTGGGTTAGTCGTGTCAAAGTTATGGGTTTTCAATTCGTTGGTGTTATTAGTTGGTGGATTACTCACTGATTGCAAACTAAAGAAAACAAGAGCAGCGAGTGAATATCGCACCTCTATTCGTTCATACACCTACACGCTACTTTGCTATGCAATAAAAGTAGCGAGTGGATTAGTAATTGCTTCTCAATTCGTTGTTGTTATTAGGTAGTGGATTACTTACTGAGTGCAAAGTAAAGAAAACAAGAGCAGCGAGCATCTCTCTTCGATTCATTCATAGATCTACTCGCTACTTTGCTATGCCATAATAGTATAATAGGCAGCAAATGCGTAGCTCAAGTAGCGAGTTGATTTGTCATCACTCGATGGGCGCCTTCTTCCCTCTGGACACATCATGTGCTGCCAAAATAAAAAAAAATTGGAGAACTCGCGGTGCATGATAAGAAGAAGGCAATGAAAGTTTTTATGGATGGCACGTGTGTGCAGCTGGCCGATCGTCGATTGTCGATCGGTCGGTATAAAACATATGTAAAGAGATGTATGTGTGTACTACACACACACTTGGTACACAATTTATGTTTGATTTCCACTCGAAAGTGAATTGCATCGTTGATGTTCGTTCTCGCTTAACGCGAGATTGATAAGAGCTGCTTTTCGGTTCACATGATTCATGGCTCACATGCTGATGTGATAAAACCGAGACCGACACCGACATCGAGACCGAAGGGAGGGGAGAGACAGTGTGCGGTGGTGTCGTGCCCCCCTCTTAACGTCATGTGATGATTCACAATTCGTTCAAGAGGTAGCCAATTGTACAAACAGTTAATGTCACACACTCACAAACAAACACTAATATAATCAGTGGCTGATATTTTATGGGACCCCTCAGTCGACTCTAGCGTTTGATGAATCATATTTGCCACTAGACACACTTGACGATTTGCCCCGATGACTTATACATGCCATTGCGCCTTTAAGCCGAATCGATCAATCGCAAACAACATTCCAACGATGAGCATCGATACATAGATAGACAGATAGATAGATAGGCTCTTCCAAACCAAACGCGTGGCGAGAAAACGAAAAGCGAATACCCGAGTATTATCTATTATCGTTGAACGAAATGTACTTGAAACACATTGTTTTGTTTGCATTTCAGTTTCTGTTTGCTATCAGATAATTGAATAATTAATTGACACTTCGTCCATCCGTTGGACAGCAGAGCAATTAACTAATTGTGTGATAGAAGTAACAACGCTGCTTGCTGCTATCTCCAAGGTGTGTACAATCTTTACCATGAGAAATGGAGCAGAAAAACCAAAGACAAAAAGCATTCGCATGTATTCGGTATACCCTTTAATATTTGTAACGGCGATACAAGTTTCCCACACATTTGTTACTTTAAACAACAAATATGTACATTTGAATAAATTGTAGCATACTATTGGGCGTGCTAGAAGAGGATTAAAAAGTAAACAAGGCGAGAACTGAGTGAAAATCTTAACACTGTTAATTACAGACCTGAAAGTGCTACCATTTGGTTAACATTGCTCGCTAATGACAGAGCACAGTACGGTAATCCTTTGCCCTATTTCGCTGACTGTTAATAATTGATAACAGAAAGAGCAAAGCAGCTTTTCTGTTAGCAGCATTAACAGCAAAGTTAATGAGTAACATCTTTACAGAAAACACTCATGCTGATTAGTTAATATCGTTTAATTAGCTGACGACAGTTTACGACAATGCATTGAAATTCGTTAATATTTATTTGTTTAGTTTACCACAAAGTTGTTTATAAACTGCTTATTATTATTATTTAATATAAACAACGTATGTTGTCGTATTAAAGCATCTCTTTCTTAATTACCCACAAATGTGTGCAGAAAATAAATAATCATGATTCTAATGACTTGCGCTGTTAATTACATTTACATTGATAACAAACTCCTTTTGAACGATCCTTCTGTCATGCTCCGCTGTTATGCAAACGCCAGTAACAGCTGTAAGCCGTTTAACATAATTAGATGCTTTCGCTGTTAATCGCGCCTGCAATGCCGATAATAGTAGTAAACAAAGGCAAGCAAACGAACCGCCGCGGCTCGGTCGCTGCTGCTACCGTTTTGTTGCTGTTGGTGTTGCTGACGCTGCCAGCGTCGACGTTGACGTCAGCGCTAGAGCCCACCTAACTGGCATTGCTGGCGCTGTCAAACGTTTCAGTTAATGCGAGACGCTGGCGCAGACACGACCAGCGACCGGCAGACGACGTCGACAAAAGACAAAAAAAAACAAATAAAGTGCAAAAACGAAAAACAATACGAGAACACCAACGCTAAAAGAATAGAATCGACAAAACAGAATTCAAAACAAACAAAGCGAAAACAGCAAGGCACAACTGTTGAATGCAGAGGGGCAAGTGCCGTTAGTAACTGTAAGAGGCCGCTCTCGTTCTCTCTAACTCCGCCTCAGCCTCTCGCGCCTCAGCCTCTCGCTCTCTTCAACTCCAGCAATACTTTGGCTTTGTTTCGCTTCACTTGACTTTGAGTTTCGAGTGTGTGTCTGTTTTTTTTTTTTTAGTTAGTTTGCTTTCATCGTGCTTGCAGTGCGCGCGCTTTTCACTTTGTCTAAACAGAATAACAAATACACAAACATACACTATTTTTTTGCAAGTTGGTGCTGTGCAACGATAAAGTGCTAATAACAATAGCAACTATTAAGTGAATCGATAAATCGTAAATAATGCACGTGTCTAGTGAGAATACGAATACGCGTGGCAGTGGCCGGCTTAGTGTGTTCTTTGAGCAGGATCTCTTTGAAGACGCCAACGGCGACAGCAACAACAACAGCAGCAGTAAATCAGAGCGCGTTGATATTCGTGGCGTGGCCAACGAATCGCTGGAAAGCATTGATACCAACAACAATACGCATAATGATAGCAGCATCTTGAGCAGCGAGCTTAACGATAGCAGTGAGGCGCCGCCGGTAATGCGGCGTCATAAGAGCGATGGTCGCCGCCATCATTCTCGCGAACGGGGCTTTGTCAATGCTGCCGCACGCAGCGTCGCTCGCTCCATTAAACGCATGTCGCTCATCGAGTCCAGCAGCAATAACAGTCACAGCAGCGGAGGCGGCAGCGCCTGCAACCTTCGTGATAGGACTGCTCACGAGAGCAGCTCACAAGATGGCGTCGATCATTTGAAGGCGAACACAAAGCATAAGCAACACTACAACTCCACACCGTAAGTGTAAGAGAGACAGACAGCCGAAAAGTGCAGGCAATTTAAGTATAAGAGAGGTGTATAAGAGCTTAAATTGCAGGCATAGCGCAAAGCAAAGGAAAGTAGAGCAGCTTATACAAATGAGTTTTGAGTGTGATTTAAAAATTTCTTCAAATATTTTAGTATAAGAGCTTCGAAGAAGGGAATTTGGACACATTACTACAAACATCTCATCTTGGTTGTTCAAGTTGAGCTTAAATGATCTCTTATAATTGCAAATGTTCGTAATGTTACTGTAAAATGCCGATATATCGTGAACTTTGCTTTAAACTCTGCACATTCTGTGAGCGGAAGTAGAAGAACTGCTTAGCCATAAAATGAGCTTGCATAAGTACTTAAAGTACTCATTCGTATTTAAAAAACACTTTGCTTACTTGCTGTTTAAAATGCTGCCAATGATATTGCGAGTGACGTTCGATATATTTCATAATGCGTGTAGCCAATATTTTGTACAAAGATAACCACTGAGTTTACACGCTGACGAGCTCTTTGACTGAAATATTTTTATTTTGCTGAGGTAACAATACATTTTAGATGAGTCGCAAATGGATGATGCAACATGGAGAAGGTTGAGTGGCAAGCCAAGTCAAGCCAAGCCAAGCCAGGTCATGCTCATGTTGCAAGTTTTGGTTAACGAACCAACACCACAAAAGTGGTTCAGGCAGGTCATTCAATTAGAAATTAACTAATTACGTTACGCTCGAAATTTCGATAACTGATAACTGAGTTTAAAGTCGAAGGCATACACGAGTTTTTTGCTTGGGATTAACTTGAGGCTTATCTCTTTATTTATTTTATTTTATTTTTGTATGTTTTTCTTTTTGCCAGTTATTTATAATTATTTTGTTTTGGCAGAAGAGGTTTTTTCTAAAGGGCGACTGTCTTTTTTTTTCTCAATGGGGGGATTCGACAGCCGAAGCGTTTGCTGATTCACGCCTCGTTTCGTGGTAGAGATAAAAAAAAAGTATGAAAAAAAAGTGAAGAATAATAAATAATAAGAAACATACGAAGAGGGCAAATAATGCTTATCAGTTGAACTATGCGGAATGTGTGTGTGTGTGTGTAGTGAAGAATACTGATGTCCCAGCTAAAATATAACATTAGATCATATTGGGAGACAATCTGCAGACGGCTGCGTCAGAGCAACAGAAAGAGATGGAGAATCGTATATGTGTATATTGTGTACCATAAATCTTGGCACACGTTTTGCTTTTTGCGTATTTTAGTGCGTTTTAACCGCGATAAGCAATACACACACATCATCATCAATATCATCCAAGCAATCCATCATTACGTCAGTCAGTCAGTCAGTCAGCTGGATCAGCTGGAATGAGCTGAATTGAGTTGAGTTATCATTCAATTCTCATAATGCCTATTAGCCATTACGCTGCAGACTCGCCTAGCATTAACACCTGACGGTCGGCAGCACCTGTTGCTGTCCCCCTAAACCTCTTCCTCTCTCTCTCTCGCTCTCTCTCTCTATATATCGTTAATTGCGCCATTAAATGTCGTCGCCTGTTACTTCCTTTTGTATACCCTGTATCGCACATCATAACAGCAGCTCTAACTTTTTTGTCAGCGTGAGAAAACACAATTTTCACTTATAAACATATCAAATTCATATGATATACCCTGTACATTTTGTTATAGTTATCAAAAGTCTGCAATTATTGGATTCAATCATTACAGGGTCTCAGCTAGTCGTTCAATTTGCAGTTGCTTCTTAGTTCTCTGTAGTTTATGGCTCGCATCATAAAAACTAAATTGACGACTGGCCTGCTTTTTTAGTGATAGGCCACAACAACAACAACAGTTATGGGCTCAATACCCTGTGTGTGCAGTCATCCATCCCCAAAAACGGATCTAGCCCCAATGAACTTGTACTTGTACTTGTTCTTTATCATCGAACGGACCTTGTAACTGTCAGCTGTGATAATTCCACTTGACCGTGGTCAAGTTATCGTTGTCCCAGAGACGCAAAACCTATTTTTAGATTTCGTTACGCATGCTACGTCTTTCAGTGAAGCTTAAAGCTATTTTAAACTTGCAATGCTATTTCATTTGAGCTTTTAGACATGTAATATGAATTGTGTCTTAGCTTTTAAGCGCTGCTTTGTAGATTAATAAGTTTACCTCAATATAAAGATGTTGTTCAAGAAGCAGCTCCAGCTTTTAAGCTACCTTTTAGTCGAAGTTTTAATTTATATTGTCAATGGATTGAGCTCATCAAGGCAACGCTTAATCGCTTGAAAGCTTAGACGCTAGGAGCTTTAACCAACTTATCTGTTGTTTAGCCTAAGCTTTAGATTATATATGCAATCGGCTAAAGCTTTGAGCGTTTGACTTTACCCTAAAGATGCTTCAAAGGCAGCAGCTACAGCTTATAAGTTGCTGTTTAGCCTAAGTTTTAGTTTACATTGTCAAGGGGTAAGATTAATCGAGCTTTCGCTCATATTTAAGCTCCGATTTAAGCGATTAAGCGTTGCTTTGATGAGTAACCAACTTATCTCGGGTTGAAGCTGTTTCAAAAGCAACAGATTGAGCTTATAAACTGTTGTTTAGCCTAAGCTAAAGCTCTAAGCGCTTGGCTTTGCCCTAAAGGTGCTTCAAAGACAGCAGCTACAGCTTATAAGCTGCTGTTTAGCCTTAGCCTAAGACAATGGGCTAAGCTGGGAAATTAGTTTTGATGTGAATATGTTTTAACGGCAAAAGCTTGAGCTTAAACGAATTCTCTCTCGGCACTTCAAGCTTTGCTATGAAGCCAAAATCTTAAAATATTAAGCTAATGTTTAGCTAAAGCTTTAGTTTACAGAGTCAAAGTGGCTTAGATTAAACAACTTGCGTATATATTAAAGCTCTCAGCGTTTAGCTTTGCTGTTGAGCTAAATTTGCAAGGTTTATTTTAAGGCAATTTAAATGTTTTATATATGGAAAAGAGAAACTTTGAAACTTGTAACCTGCTTTATTAATCGAAAATCTTTGTCTGTAACTGCCTCAGTTGATAGTTTTATAAGTGTGCTAAGTAAAGGGAATTCAAATGTTTTACATATGCAAACAAGAAACTTTAAAACTTGTATCTTTATGTCTAACTAATCTGATTGATTAATCGAATATCTTTGTTGTTGATAGTTTTATAAGTGTGCTAAGTAACTTATCTTATAACCATATGCATTCCTTTCGTTTTGCTTGCAGTTCCTTGCCTCAGAGCTACGCGAACTCAGGTGCACCGCTGCAGCCGAGCGGCAGCGCTCACAGTCTTGGCAGCAGTCCAAATCCCAGTCCGCGAAGCAATCAAAGCAAATCAGGCAACGGCGGCGGAGGCGGCTTAACAGCCGGCGTTAAAGGCCTCAGCACGGCGAAACATGATCAGCAAACGTCAGCGGCGGCGGCGGCAGCAGCAGCAGCAGCGATCTCCTCATCCACATCTGCCGCCGCTGGCACCGCCGGCCACAATGTTGTGGTAGCCTCCACATCATCGGCGAGCGCAACAGCAACGCCACCAGAGAAGGAGAAGAAGCGCAAGGAAGTCTCCAGTTCGCGTGTGAAGAAATTCCATCGACACTTCTCACAAGTCTCCAAGGATGAGAAGCTGATCAATTGTAAGTACTATGAAAATTATAAACAAAAAAGCGAGAATTTAATTTAATTTACTTTTATTGTTTTAATTTAAAGTAAAAACAAGCAAAAAAAAAGCTACCGCAAAAATACTGAAATATACAATACAGACTTTCTGTTTTAGTATATTGATCAAGTTTTGCCTTTTGTATATTCCCGAAAGAAAAATACTGAAATATATACTAAAGACTAACTGTCTTAGTATATTGATAAAGTTTATTGACTAGTACTACAGCAATGTACTAAAAGCACAGCCTTTTGTATATGCCAGGAAGAAAAATACCGAAATGTACCAAAGACTGTTTTAAGGTATAGTTTTAAGGTGTATTAAATGATGGCAACAATATAACATACCAATTTCAGAAAGAACAATACTAAAGTATAGTATTCCAAAGACTATGTTTTTAAACATATATTTCAGAAAGAACAATACTAAAGTATAGTATTCCAAAGACTATGTTTTTAAACATATATATATCCATAATGTATATTAAATGGTACTACAACAATGTACCAATAAACATAACCTTTTGTATATTATACAGGAAATATACCAAAGACTATGTCTTCAGTAGATTGAATGGTACTATATTAGTATACATAATATTTGGAATATTTCAATACAGGAAATATGCCAAAGACTTTGTTTTCAGTATATTAATACAGTATATTGAATGGTACTATATTACTATAGATAATATTTGAAATATTTCAATATTTTTGCGGTTATAATAAATTTTATAAAAAATAAACCATATTGTTAGTTAAATTCAGATTTAACTTTTAGTATAAATAAGTTATAGCTATGCAAAGATGAGAAGTTTATTTTTAGAGCATAGGTAATTTTCTCAAATATAAAGTTTTTTTTGCGTTAATGGATTATAATTATAATACTTTTTATATATTTAGTTCTTAAAATAATAAAGTAATTAACATTTTCAAAAATGAACATAAATATTATTTATTTTTTTGTTATCTAATATAAATCAAAATTAATATAATTAGATTTATTTTATGTTGTATAAATAGATAACAATATCTTTTATTAAATTTTGCAGATTTTTCGTGCGCTCTTGTTGGCGACATTCCGCTTCAAGGACATCTCTACATAACGGAACAGCATTTTGCTTTCTATTCCAATGTTTTCGGTTATGTTACTAAGGTAAGTTTCCATATAGTAAGTAAGTTAGATTCCATATAGCTGTCTGTCTGTCCGTCCGCATGTTTGAAAGCCTGTAACTCGAATATTATGAGAGCTGAGGATGCAAACTTTTCAGCACACGCCCCGGTAATATTTAGCTTTAATTTAATTGCATAGATTCAAGATTGCATATTCAATCTAAGTTTCTATGGTATAAAGAAACCTTAATCCGTCCGTCTGTCTGTCCGTCTGCATCTTTGCAAGCCTTTTACTCAAATACTATGAGAGTTGGAGCTGCAAAAGTTTCAGCTTACACTCTAGTGATGTTTAACTTTAGGTTAATTGTATAAATGTGCTTATTACAAAGTATCTCAAAGTCTTTTTGTTCGACTTTGAGATACCCTGTAAGCTTCTTTATAATTATATATTTTACTTAAATCTTTGGTGCTTTTTTTTTAAATTTCTTTTAGGTTGTAATACCCACATCGTCGGTGACGAAAATCTCAAAGGAGAAAACAGCAAAGATCATACCAAATGCAGTGGGCGTGGCAACCGCCGATGAGCGTCACGTGTTTGGCAGCTTCATCAGTCGCGAGGCTGCATTCCGGCTGATGTGCACCGTGTGCACTCAACTGGCCACAGGCAATGAGATACTCCCAAAGCCGCTGCCCGTCGATGTGGAGCTACCCGAGGAGTATCTGCTGGATGACGACAGCAGTTGCTCAATTAGCGGCAACGAGAGTCCGCCACATTTGCGTTCAGCAGCCGCAGCGGCGGCGGCGGCGGCAGCAACCGAACAACAGGAGATGCAACTGAGGCAGCGCAACATAAGCGACCGACATTCCGGTAAGCGCACAAAATTGGCATTTGAATTTGAGAATTTGTGAAATTTCAATTTGCGTTTTTCCTCGATTAGATCTCCCGGGCAAGAGCACGCTGGGCGTGGCCAATGAATTGGATCAGGTTACCATACGCAGCTCGGCGCCGCCCATCGTTCACTATGAGGAGCAAACGCAGCAAACATTTATCGCAGCTCCCATTGCTGCTGCTGTGCCGCAACTGTCGACTTCCGCGCATCCTTCCAACACAGCCACAGCAACAACAACAACAGCGACACCCATCAGAGTGCTAACAGCAACAGCAACTGCAACAACATCAACCTCAATTGGCGGCAGCTCGCTGCGTTTGCGTTTAAGTCGCAAGCTGCCAACGCTAACCGAATTGCATGTACTCTATTTGGGCATCATGCTGGCCATTATGCTGGCGCTATTCTCCGTCTTTTTGCTCTATCGCATACTGGACATTGAGGCCAAAACACATCTCTACAACACACCAGTTGATTTCAATTTGGTAAGACAATCATCCTTACGCTCCTCTATGTCTTCACTCTGTCATGCTCATTTGTTGCATTTATTTTGTTGTAGCGCTCGGGCAACGATGAGGATATTTTTGCTGATGCGCTGCGCTTGCAAAAGGAATTGCAGGATAAAAGCACAGCCGAGGCTCAGCACATTTTATCAAAGAATCTGGAACAAATATCGAAGGTGAGCACACAAATATCCCGCAACGAACAACAACGAAATGTTAGGTACAGGAAATGTCAGCAGCACTTATGCGCAACTTTCCATAGCCAACAAAAAAGTTGACGTACAGGAAATGTCACCAAGGATTTTACGTACAGGAAATGTCAGCAGCACTTCAGCAGAACTTTCCTTAGGACTTTACGTACAAGAAATGTCAGCAGAACTTTCCATTGTCATCAATCATTTTACGTAGGGGAAAAATCAGCAGCACTCAAAGATTTTACGTACAGAAATTGTCAGCAGAACTTTCCATAGGACTTTACGTACAAGAAATGTCAACAGAACTTTTCATAGTCATAAAAGACTTTGAAAAAGGAAACTGTCAGCAACACTTCAGCAGAACTCTTCATAGTCATCAAGGATTTGACAAACAGGAATTGTCAGCAGAACTTTCCATAGGACTTTATGTACAAGAAATGTCAAAAGAACTTTCCATAGTCGTAAAAGATTTTGAACAATGGAACTGTCAGCAACACTTCAGCGGAATATCAGCTAAAGTTTCCATAGTTATACAAGATTTTACGTTCATAAAATGTCAGAAGAACTTTTCACAGGAAAGTAAACAGCACTTTAGCAGAACTTTCTAAAGTCATCATGGATTTTAGGTGCAGGAAATGGCGGCGGCACTTTCCATAGTCAAAAAAGGACTTTTCGTAAAGGAAAAGTCAGCAGCACTTCAGCAGAACTTTTCATAGTCATCAAGGATTTAACAATTGAATTGATTGGATTAAAGAATTCACTTCAATTAGTATTGGCATGTATTTCAAGTTTTCAATCTGTAGTCAAACTACCATTTTTTGATAAGTCAATGAGGGAACGTTATCACTTTTCTATGTTTGTATATGTAGATAATATGAGTTGCATTTTGTGGCTATCTATTGGCTGAAGCTTTAGTAGTTCCTTTTGCTGCAGAGAGAGATAGAGAGAGAGAGTGAGCTTTTGAGCAGTGATAGAAAGAACTGAGACTGAGAGACAGATAATTATGGACATAATCTTATCAATGCGGGGCAGACTGAATGGCTAGCTTATGAGAGCGAGTCATAGGCAATAAAGTCTCGAACTTGAGATGGTTATCAGCATTGGCAAGAAGAAAACTTTGACTAATACTTGTTGATATTTACGATATTATTTACTATTTCGTATTATCGTTTTTTTTTTTGTTCGAACAGGTGCGTCGCAGCCTGGAGACGCTCTCGATGCTCATCCACGATCGCCGAGCGGGCTACGTGCAACCGGAGACAGCGACAGCGACACAGATGCAGATGCAAATGGATGTGGAGGCAACGGATGGAGGAAGTTCCACAATCTCGTCCACCACCTCCTCCGCCATTCCCATTGACTGATTTTGCTCCATTTTTTCATCCTTTTGTTTTTTGTGGTCAATTCAAAATCTAGTTGAAGAAACAATTTTTACATAGTCATATAGTCAGGATAAACTGAAACTGAATTATCTAAGGAAAGGTCGTCGCCTATTGCGTGATTAGTCTTAAGACTCCCCCAACTAAAATATGCATCAAGCCTAAGTCTCTATCTCTATTCATCTCTCTCTTATTGCGTATACTATATATATTTATATATTAGATCTACATATACATATATATAATATAATCGAGGAAACAATTGATAAGTAGTAGCGCCTGAGCCTAAGCCTGCTCCTCTGATCCTGCTTTTGCTCCAAGTTTTCCGCGCATTGTTCTGATTTATACTTTGTTTTTGGGTTTCATGAAATAATTGAAATGAAATTAAAGTTTTTTCCTCCCCCGGTTTTTTTTTTCTTTTTAATTTTAATTTTTCGATAACGAGCAACAACAATTTCATTTGTATAAATAATAATCCTGTGATATGCATATTTAAGTTTTTATTTGTTTTCTTTACTTTTTTTTTGTTTGCTATATTATCTAAGTCGAAAACTTTATCTCTATATATCTATAGGTTAGCAAAAAAAAAAGAAGAAAATTGAGTGGAAAAAATGATTGAACGAATTTCTTTGTTTTTAGTTGAATTTTTTTTTTTATTAGTCTGTAACAATCTAAATATTAATTATAAATTATGGATTATGAATTTGTAAATTTCTATATGTTAATTAAAAAACACACACACATACATACATATATATATGCGAAGCAAAGATACCCTATAAAATTACTATACTCTATATATATATATACACAACTATCGCTACAACTACAACTATACTCTATATATTTATGTAATAAATAACTAAGTGAATCCAAAGCTACAACAGTGTCTTTTTCTTTATTTATTTATTACTCAAATTAGTTTAAAAAAAAAAAAAAAAATTCACTCCGAATATGAACCAAAAAACACAAAATCCTGAATAGCTCGCAAACTAACGGCACGATTTGAATGTCCTTTGGCAAGTCAATAGTGCTCTTGATTACGCATCGTTTGACGCCCATGTCGGCCATGTCCTGTCAAGGACCTTCGAGTTATGACGCAATTTTTTAAAACAAAAAAGTCCTGCTAACTCGCAGGATTGCAGGATTTTCAAGGATCTCGGCACAGTTTCTTAAAGCTACTCGTGCAAGCTAACTTTCTGCCAAAGGACATTGAAATCGTCCTGCAAATGGCCGAGTTACAGGCGATTTTGTGATTTTTTGCCAAAATTTGTGAGCCTCCCCCTGTAAAAATTTGCGAGAAATTTTTTGATCGCATTGCGGAAATTCTTGAATGCAAATCGATAGCCAGAAGGATATAGAATATAAAATGGTAAGCTAATTTTAAATTCCACAGGATACTGCAGAGTTTTGGCCTTTATGCGGTTATCCTTGCAAGTCCAAATCAATGAACATGCTCACTAATCAATGAATTTCGTTAAGATTAAGCATGAGGATATAAACAAGCAGCTGCATTCTTCATTGCCGCTCAAGGACATTACCTTTGCCGCAGGATAATAGAAAGGATAATGGTTAAAATGCGCAATTTGAAATGTATATACTTTGAACAGTGAACACAAAATACTGAATATAGCTTTTGTGAATGAAAGCACTCGTCAGGATGCAAATGCGCCAGGATACTGCCGAGTTATGATCATTATGCAGTTATCCTTGCAAGTAAAAATCAATGAACATGTTCAAGAATTGTTATACATTTTGTGAGGATGCAGCATAGGCATATATAGACAAGCAGCACATTGGCTTTGGTAGAGGATAACAGCAAGGATATTGGACAAAATTTAAAGGTTATCAAATTGAAATGAAATATTCTTGTTAGGGGACTATAAAGAATATGACAGGCACTTTTACTGCACTACACTACCAGCAGATATGCTTTTTATACATAGTATAGTAGAAATGAATGAAAGTAACTTTAATGCACTTTCAGCAGTTATCCTTTTGACACATTGACATGCTGCAACTCAACTTGTAGCCATCACCAGGCACCAGCTTTAACAAATGGTCTAGTTGCATATTTCTTAACTAGAAGCTAACTAACCTAATGACTTAATCGACTACGCTTTACGGCATTTCACAAGAACTGAGAGGGCGGGCGGGTGTCTGTAACTGTTGATGTGACTGTTGCTGTTGCAGCGGCGTTGCATGTGCTGCAAATTGCGCTAGTCAACGATCGGCTGGAGTCCCATCACATTGAAGATTGTCGGCTCGGTGGGCGGCACCTCCTTGTCGGCATGATACTGCAGCAGCTTAAAGATGCCGGTGCCAATGCCCGCCGGCATGCCCAAAATGATGCGCTCCGAGACGCCATTGATGGCATCCGTTTGTCCATAGTACGCCGCATCGAACAGATGATCTGCCGTCTTCTCGAACTGCAAAGCAAAGAATTACCAAACAATCGAATATGGGAAAGTAACGAAAATGTCAGCAAACTTACCGATGCCAAATTGAAGACGCTTTCGCGCATCTTGGCCAAACCGTGACGCGTGATGCCGAGCACCTCGCCACGAGCGGTCATCTGGCTGGCGAGGAGCATGATGTGGCGCCAATCGACGCTCATGCCGTGACCCTCCATCACATCGGTAATCTCACCCATGATGATGGTGCGCGCCGCCTCAATGCCCAGCGTCTGATAAATCTCACAGATATTATTGCTGCGCGTTCGCTCGCCAACAACGCCATGCGTCGCAATCACTTCGCGCAACCCATAGCCCTCGATGCACAGTTTATAGGTGGGCGGCTGATGGGCATCATCGACAGCGATCACGGCACGCGCGATATTCGGCAACCCAGCGACAACGACATTATTGATGGAGGTCGCAAGACGTGCGAGTTCCGCATTGATTGTCGCATTCCGCGTCGTCTCGACGCGCACAATGATGCGCGATTTCTTCGGCACCGTGTGCACCTGTCCGCTCTTGATGCGCAGCCGTGACTTCAAGATGCTCATCACAATCGTGTCGAGATCAATGTGCAGTCCCAGCACTTTAATGCGCGCCATATCGACGCCAATCACCAGATGGCAACTGGATGGCGCGCACACAATCTCCACATACGACGACAGTTCGCCGAGAGTTGTCTTCTCGATGCGCGCCTTCACCTGGCGCGCAAACTCCATGCTCGTGTTGTTCTTCAGTTCGGCGGTAATGATCGGTGTCGAGATGTTCTTCGTCGCATTGATAATCTCCACAATACGCGGCACACCCTGGGTGATGTTCATCGACGCAACGCCAGCGAAATGGAACGTCTTCAGTGTCATCTGTGTGCCCGGCTCGCCGATGCTCTGTGCCGCAATCGCACCGACAGCGGTGCCGGGTTCGCTAACAGCGCGATTGTAGCGATCGTTGATGCGACGCAGAAACTCGAGCAGTTGCTCGGCACTCAAGCTTTCGATCTGTTGGCTCAGCTCCTTGTGATCGATGTAGCGTTGCTGCAGTTGTCCAATGCGCTTGGCCACCGTCTTCAGATGATTGCTGCAACATAAATTTAATCGTTACTCGCTACTCGCTACACTTTTCTCGTTTGTACGCTCATCTTCTCTACTACTCACGTTACATCCAGCTTGAAATCGCTGCGCGCTTCGCTAAACTCATCCAGCTTGAACATCGCTTCCGTCTTTTCGAGTATCTCGTCGGCTTGCAACGCTTGCTGCTCGCCGCGCGGCATCTGCGCTCGCAGATTGTCGTATTGATGGCTTAGATCGACGGGTTTGTTGCGCGTCTCCATCGACACGGGATCGAGACCATCGCCGCCATAAATGGTGTCGACCATTTCGTTAATTGCATTGCGCACGGTGCCATCGTAGTGCACCACCAAATCCTCCAGGCACTTGACCAGACGACGCTGCAGATAGCCCGTCTCGGCGGTCTTCACGGCCGTATCGACGAGACCCTCGCGTCCGGCCATCGTGTGAAAGAAGAACTCGGTGGGCGTCAGGCCCGAGTAGAAGCTGTTCTCGACGAAACCACGGGCCGCAGGAATGGCGGCTGCAAGAAATTAGATATAACCAAATATAAGTAACGAGTTCACAATAACGAGTAACATAGAAAATCGTTTAAAGCCAAGGTGACTTCTTAATCAAAAGTAATAGATAATAAGTTAACTATGACGAGTAATATAGAACAATCTAAATTAAAATTCATTCATAAAAAACGCAAAAAAAATGAACATATAATAAAAATAATTATAATAAAACAATAATAAACGAAATGCAAATAACGAGTTAGACATAAATCGAATCTGTGTTACTTAATGAGTGTTAGAACAGCGACGAACATTATAAATAGATTAAGTTAAATAAAAGTAACGCGTAGATAATAACGAGTAGTGAACCATTAGAAAGGGCACGACATTTAATAGCTAGTTATTATATAAATACAAGTAACGAGAAGTTAGTAACGAGTAGTAGACAACTCTGTGTGCCATCGCATCCACTTAATATGGCAATTAATACTATCAAATAAAATACAAGTAGAATATTAATGACTAGTATCATATAAATACACGTAACCAGAATTGAGTAACGAGTAATAAGTCTTTTTGCACATAACATGTAATGAGTATAACCAAAGTCATTAATAATATCAAATAAAATACAAGCAACGTATAAGAAATTAGTAATGCGAACAGAGCAATATTACATGAATAAATGTAACGAGAAGTTAGTAACGAGTAGTCAACAACTCCATTTGCCATGATATGCAATGAAAATAGCCAGAGCAATTAATACTATTAAATAAAATGCAAGTAACGTTTAAGAAAATAAGCATTGCGGGCACAGCAGTAGCAATCAATGTAACGAGAAGTTAGTAACGAGTAGTAAACAACTCTATTTGTCAAGGCTTGCAAAGAGTATAGCCAAAGCAATTAAAACTATCAAATAAAATACAAGTAACGAATAAGAAATTACCGATGCGGGCAGAGCAATAGCTAGTTAAAGAAATGTAACGAGAAGTTAGTAACGAGTAGTAAACAACTCTATTTACCAATCAATACTATCAAATTAAATACAAGCAACAAATAGTAGTAAATGTTAAAGGTTTACGAAATAGTACTCGGCGAAAAGCAAAAAAGTAACGAGTAGTACTCACAGTGACGATCGAAATGTGGAAGAGCGCGATTCTCGAACCCGTTGGGCACTCGCTTGCCACTGATGGCCTGCTGGCCCACACACGCGATCATCTGCGAGATGTTGATGTTCGATCCCTTCGAGCCGCTGAGGGCCATGATCAAGGCGCTGTTCGTTGGATGCAATTCGGCGAAACACGTCTTAGCCGCCTGCTCACGAATGCCGGACAATTCACGCAGCATCACCGCCTCCAGAGTCTCCTCGGGTGTGCAACCTGGTTGACATTGCAGCGTGCCTGCCTTTAGTTTTTCGATGTAGTCGTTGCACTTGGCATAGCCTCGATCCAACAGGATGCGCTTGTGTTGCAACAACTTGGCACTCGGCGTCACATCGCTGATGCCGAAGGAGAAGCCACGATTCTGAATGAAGAACGAGGCAATCTAAAAATACAAGCGACACAATAACATTATGAATTATTTTACAATTTAGTGTTAAATTGATAATTGTTGTTTAGTCGTGACGAGTTCCCGGTTATTCGCAAAGCCCCCCGACTCTAAATTGGGCCGTAAAATCGCGTCATCTCGCATACCAACCAAAAAAACAAAAAAAAAACAATTCTGGCGAAAGTCACTTAAAAGATTTTGTGATACGAGCAGCAAAACTCAAGGATGACGAAGGGATAGATAGAAAAAAGCAGGGGAGTGGAGAGAGAGGGCGCCACGATTTAAGCACGTAAATACCTCGTTCTATAACATTTAATTGACTGAAATCGCTTGTTGGTACAAGCAACCAGGTAACGAGAGCTAATTAAACCGACACTGCTCAACAAAATGCGGGGGAAAAAACCCCGACTGAAAGATAACGAGATGAGACATGAAATACTTTCAATTCAATTAAAAAGGGCGAGTTGAGAAATTCTTTCGTAGTTCACTTTCTTGACGTCATTCGTAAAGGTTTCACAGGCAGGGCACATGTATCTTTTTAATTTAGATTATGTTTCAAAGTTTTGAATGAGACATGAAATACTTTGATTCTATAAAAGAGGCAATCTTTTGTAGTCAGTCTCATTTTCACTTTCTTGACGTCATTCGTGAACGTTTTACTGGCTTCTTGGTCATTTCTTAAGTTGAGATTATGATTCTTTGTTTTCTATACTTTCTATCCCTTGAAAACTGGTTCTATCGGTTCGAAACTTCTTTCATACGGCATTTTCGTGCATTTTTTTAGTGCTTTTCGTGAACGTTTCACTGGCTTCTTGGGCCTTTACTAATTTGTGAATGTGATTCTTAGTTTTTGAATACTTCTATATTTTGTTTACTTTTTCCAATTCTTTTCATACTTGTTTCATTCGTCATCTATTTCCGTGCCTATTTTAAATCTTTTTCGTAAACGTTTCACTGGCTTCGTAGGTATTTTTTCATTTGTGATCATACTTCAATGCCTCATCTACCTTTTCTAATTCATTAAAACATGTTTCATGCCTATAAAAACCTTTTCATATTGTTCTCGTAGTTCTCTTTTTCATCTTGTTCTTTTATTTTTCCATCTTTTTTTTGCTCTATTTGTTAAGCATTTCCCCATTACAGCTTCAGGCACAATTTTCTTGGTTTTCCTATCAATTTCAAGTGACGCAAACTGATAAAGGGACGCATGGTAATGCAAATATGCCATCATCTATTAGCTGTTATCAACAATTAACGTTCAACGGGAGCTATCAAAGCAAAGAGTTTATGACTAATTGAACATGAACAACAAATTCTGATAAAAACAATTTGCCACCCAAGAAGCGGGGGAAGCACTTATGCAAAAATTTGCGGAAACAATTTGCGAAGTAGCACTTAAAAAAAAAAAGGAATTTCTATAAAGCTATAAATACAAGCTATTAACAGGAATTGACCAAATTTTAAATAGATTTATCAAGCAATTGCATCGAAAACTCGATTTTTTTGTGGAACGTGCAGAAAGTAAGGCAATTAATATGCGGTAATTTCCCAGACTTTTGTTTCATAGTGTAGCGGAGGCAACAAGTGTCAGTGTTATCAGTGATAAGACTTTCGACTCGCTGGTTGGACAAAAGGAATTGACAACGTCTCGCTCCAAAAAGGGAGGGAGAGAGAGGGAGAGGGATTTGGTGCGCAAGGGAGACAGATAGATTAAAGCAAGCAGCCAAGAGACGTGTGAGTAATTAATCTTATCGAGCTGCGCTGCTTTGCTACTTGCTGCTGGCCAAATAACAAGAGCACGACACAACACAGCTCGTATTTGTTAATAACAAATTGTACAACAACTACAGCAACAGAAAATATGGCACGAGAGAAAGAAAGAATGAGAGGGGTATTGCATATAATTGCGAAAATCGAAGCAATTTCGCGCAGACGGAAGCGAGCAACAAGAGAGACTACACCACTAAAAAATACACTAAAATAAAATAAACAAAAAACAGAATGATCACGATAGCAAAGGATCAACAATTGCTGAGCAGTTGTCGAGTAGTTGTTATGCTGCTACTAATCGCCGCCTTGCTGGTCGAGGCAGCGCCACCACAGCAATTGGATCAGGTGCGTACCCAGTGCAGTGGAATTCCCTGATGACGGCACTAGGACAATGTCATCAGTAGTCACAGTTCTAATTAAGCAACTCTCGTTCAGATTAAAGGACGCATTATAACGGGCACCGATGCTTCGACTGGACAATTTCCCTGGCAGGTGATACTCAAACGCGATGAATGGGATGATCTACTCTGCGGTGGCTCCATTATCTCCGACAGTTGGGTGCTCACAGCCGGCCATTGTGCCTATGGCCGGGACTCGTTGTACCTTGTCTTTGGCACCATCGAGCTGAATGATGAGAGTGCCCAGAGCATGACCTCAACCAAGTTGTATGTGCATCCCAACTACAACGACAAGATGAACAACGATGTGGCGTTGGTCCAGTTGCCCCAACCTCTCAGCTTCACCAACAACATTCAGCCCATTCAGCTGGTGTCGAGCACACAATCGGTCAACACATATGTGGGTACACAGGCGACAATTGCCGGCTTTGGCCTGGTGGACGATGAGTATCTGGACTACTCGCAGGTGCTGCAATACGCTCAGGTGCAGATCATTGCGAATGACAAATGTTCCGCTGTCTTTGGCACCAGTGTCGTCCTCTCATCCACAATGTGCGCTCAGGGCAATGCGGGCAGCAATATGTCCACTTGCTCTGGCGACTCGGGTGGCCCCTTGATCATCAATAGCAATGGCGCTTGGCTGCAGATTGGCATCAATTCGTTTGTCGCCGAGGATCGTTGCACCACCGGCTTGCCATCGGGTTATGTGCGGCTCACCTCGTTCATTGATTACATTGCCGAGACAACTGGACTGGCGCTCAGCTAATAAGAATCCGAAATCGAAGAGTTCCTCCGTCATTGAAAATAAAACGCAAATATTCCACACACACACACACACCACCACACAACAAAAAAAATTGTGTACGAATTTCCCCGAGTCTCAGATAAGATACCTTTTTATTCTTTCTCTCTGATCAGGCGCTTATCATTCTCAAGTGCTGTCTTCCCATGAACAGATTTCAATTTCTTTATATCGTCGAATTGCATCTTATCGTTATCATCGATTGGCCACGAGGCGTAATTACTTTAGCGCCTCTTTACAACTGCGCTGGTTTGCTGTTGCCAACTTGTAAAATTAGTCACTTTCGTGTTATCGATCACATATCGATGTCGATAAACTGACATTAAGGGATTATGAATTCGGTCTTACAGTACTTTAGTTTAACGATTTTTTATACATCTTTTTCGACTGAGGTTTGCTGTTGTCATTTTGTCATTTTGGTGTTATCGATCACATATCGATGTCGATAAACCGACACTTGGGGATTATGAATTTAATTTTAGAGCACTTTAGTTCAACGATTTTTGTATACATCTTTTTCGACTGAGGTTTGCTGTTGCCATTTTATCATTTTCGTGTTATCGATCACATATTGATGTCGATAAACTGACACTTGGGGATTATGAATTTTGTTATTGAGCACTTTAGTTCAACGATTTTTGTATACATCTTTTTCGACTGAGATTTGTTGTTACCATTTTGTCATTTTGGTGTTATCGATCACATATCGATAACGATTTCGAGATTATGAATTCTGTTTTACAGCACTTTAGTTCAACGATTTTTGTATACATCTTTTTCGACTGAGGTTTGCTGTTGCCATTTTATCATTTTCGTGTTATCGATCACATATTGATGTCGATAAACTGACACTTGGGGATTATGAATTTTGTTATTGAGCACTTTAGTTTAACGATTTTTGTATACATCTTTTTCGACTGAGGTTTTTTGTTACCATTTTGTCATTTTGGTGTTATCGATCACATATCGATAACGATTTCGAGATTATGAATTCTGTTTTACAGCACTTTAGTTTATCGATTTCTTATACATATCTTTACAACTGCGATTTGCTGTTGCCACCGTGTAAAATTAGTCACTTTAGTGTTATCGATCATATATCGATGTCGATAAGCCAAGATTTAATGAGTATGTATTTTGTTTTACAGTACTTTAGTTAAAGGATTTTTTATAGACTGCAAGCTCTAGTCGATTTACCATTTCAAATCTTTAACTAGCGCATAATTTGTGTTATCGATAACATATCGATATGTGATTTTTGTACTTAAGAAGGTGCCAATCGAATTGAGCCTACTCCTATCAGTCTTTTTATAGTTGTTGACAGTTATACAACTTATTTTTAGCTGTACAATAATATTTTGGGCATTTGTTCAGCACTTATTGTAAGCAAGTATTGTAAAATCTTATCTATAAGCCCAAAATCTAGTATATAATCCCCACAAATTTCAGCTAAAAACAGCAATTCAGTTACCTATCAGTTCGAAAACTAATACTTAAAGACAGGGGACAAGAGAAAGAAATAGAGGGGTAGAGATAGAATGACAGATAGACACAGCATACATTTGCTTATTAACTTTTTCGTTTCAAAATGTGACCTAACCATAAAGTAACATGCTCTATCAATTGCCTTTACTACAGGGTCGTTAAATACAAGAAAAAGACCAAATAAAAATGTAGATTGGACGGAAACTATAGAACCATACTTTATACTATAAGCTATCCTCAAATACAGCTAGCGGTATATAAATGGGTGTAAAAAGAAACAGCTTCGAGATATGTACTTTGTCTGTCTTAACAAGTAAAAAAGCTACAGGCGAGTCTGCTCGACTTTAAGATAGCCGCTACCCATTTTGAAAAAAAAAAACACAATTAAAAAAAATAAAAATTAATATACCGCAAAAATATATCAAAGGCTATGATTAGTATATTGAAGTACTATATTCGAAATATACCGTAAAGAGCAAAATATACCAAAATATACCACAGAAATACTAAAATATTTCGAAGGCCACATTTCGAATATCGTTTAAGTACTGTGCTCGAAATATTTCATAGAGATCAAAATAATTGATTGTCAGCCAAGAAAGCTAAAACCCGATTAAAGTATTTCTTAAATAAAATCTACAATTTTTATCCGATCGCAATAAAATTGTCTATTAAATGACGCTTCAAAATTCTGCTAGTTATTCGATTTGTGGAAAAAAAAATGTAAACAAATTTGATCTAAGTGTAAGCTTACCAAGTGCTGTCGATAAAAAATTGTATTTCTATTTCTAAGCCTCTGACATTTAGGTCGGACGGACATGGTTATATAGTGTCACAGCTATTGGCGCTGCTCAAAAATACATAAAATATAAGAGTACATACTTAATGGGGTCAGAATGTCTTCATTTGCCTATTACATTATAATTCCCTTATACTCTATGGGTAACGAATATATAAAAGGTTTACTTTAAGTATTCAAAAAAAACGACTCAACAATTGCTCACACTACAGAGTAAAGTAGAACAACATTATGAAGACATTATCAAGGCAACTTTTGCAATGTCAGCCTAAGAATTATTACCCCAACACTTAACAAAATGCAATACACTATGGCATAAAGAATTTATGATAGTTGCTTAGCCTGCCTTAAAAATGTTACCCAACAAAATGTTACAACAAATGCTTGCCACACGATGCAGAAAGAGAGAGTAATAGAGAGAAGAAAGAGAGATAGAGTGACAGTGAGAGGAATACGCACCCGAGCCAAACGCCACATGGCCTTGGTGGCAAAAGCTTCGCCAAAGTCGCGCAGCAGCAAATAGAAGATGCACTGTTTGGTGCCCGATCCCATTGTCGCCTTGTCCATGGTGCCGCACATCAACTCCGAGTTGCGTATGTGAATCCCTAAAAAAGCAAAACAAACGAAATAAGTTAGTAAGGAGTCGTAACGAAAGCAGTCTAAAGTCAGTTAGTTCACTTACAGGAATCGTTGACACACAGATCCAAGTTGCCGGTGTAGTTGCGTCCCTTGTTGACCATATTGAGTCGGACTTGGGAATCGCTGTTGGGTCGCATGAGCAGATTAAACATCTGTTTGCCGGTCCATAAGCGACGCGGTTTCCAAATCGCTGGCGGCGGCATTTGAATGCGCATCGTTGAGTCCTCGTTGGCCAGAAAGCAAGCGGCCAGCTGCATGGCCTCCTCTTTGGTGAGGAACACCTCTTTTTGGGTCAGCAAATAGCCACCGGTGATGAAATCCTGTGTGGCCGCAATCAGTATCTCACCGTTCTTCGGTGTCACCAGATTCGATTGATTGCCCATGAGGATCAAAGCCTCGGCACGCGCCTCCTCCGTTTGTGGCAAATGCAAATTCATCTCGTCACCATCGAAATCCGCATTGTACGGCGTACAGGCGCATTCATTAAACCGGAACGTGCGCTGTGGCTGCACCTTGGCCCGATGGCACATAATGGACATCTTGTGCAGCGATGGCTGGCGATTGAACAGCACAATGTCCTCGTCCCGCAAATGCCGCTCCACGATGTCGCCACACTTGAGCTCCTGAGCGACTTTCTCGCGATTGCCGTAGGCAAGATATTTCTTGAAACTTGATCCACGTTGCTGCACATAATTGGCGCCCGGATGCTTTGCCGGCCCATTGCGCACCAGCTGCTTCATTTGCCTGATGTTGGCGGGATTCACACGCTCCGGATAGGTGAGTATCTTGGCCACACGCTCCGGCACGCCCACCTGATTGATCATCAAATTGGGATCGGGCGAGATGACAGTGCGTCCACTGAAATCGACACGTTTGCCAGACAGATTGCCACGGAAGCGTCCCTGTTTGCCCTTCAGTCGCTGCACAATGCCACGTGTCGTCTTCTTGGGTGCCATATTCAATGGGATGCCGCTGATTTCGCTGTGGAAATAGAGTGCCACATGCAGTTGCAGAAAGTCCCAGTCCTCGTGTATCAGCTCGATTTTGCCACCCGTTGCCATATGCCGTTGTATCACATCGTTGATCAGCAGTATTTCACTTTGTTTCATCGTCAGATCATCCTCGGTTGTGCCCGCCTTCACCTCGGACAGCACCGATGGCCGGATGCAGGCGGGCGGCACAAACACGCGCGTCACAATCAAATGCTTGGGATGCGCTCCACGGGAACACATGCCCAATAGCGCCACATCGCCTTGCGGAATCTGCTCGAAGAGATCGAGCACCATGAGGGGCGTTAGCTCCTCGGCGGCGCTGTAACTGCTCAGCGTTAGATTGAGATCACGATTCGATTCCGTGGAGCGTAGCATCTCCTCCATTAGGGTGGTAAACATGGCATCCTTTTTGCGACCCTTGTACGGATCGTGTACGATCTTCAGCAATCCCGGACCCTTTTTGACGCCACCATTGGCAGCCGCACAATGCGGACATTTGGTCACCTTCTTGGCCTTGGTCAGCATCTGCGAGTGCAGCGCCTTTTTGCCCAAATACGAGAAATTTGGATTATGCAGCTTCTTCTCGAACACCGCACGATCCTCGGCCTTGAGCATGACGCGTGCGCATGTCTTGCAGATCATTTGCAGTATGTTGATGGTGGAACGAAAGTGTCCAATGTGAAACACGGGCAGTGCCAAATCCAAATACCCAAAGTGTCCGATGCACTCGTTCAAGCCTTGACCGCAGGTATCGCAGAGCGCATCCTTGGTGCTGATGCCCATGCGACGATCGAGGACGCCATAGGGAACCGGCTGGCGTTGGGCCTGATACAGATTCTTCGAGATAATACGCACCAGAGACTCTTGCTGGATTTCATCAGCTCCGCTCACGCCAAACTGCACATGTGAACTGTTGTTGTTGTTGTTGTTGGTTGCCCGGCAAAAAAAAAACAGAAGTTACTGATTTTGTTTCAAACCGTTTATCATTGCACTTACATTTTCTTGTTAAGCGCCGAGGCGCGAAACTGCTCCTTGGGCATTGTGTTACAACAAACTGTGCGATAGTTGCGTTTAAATATTTGTGAAAAGCACAATCAAAAGGTTTGCAATTTATTTTTAAAAAACCATATGACAACACGCTGACGAGCACGGCATGCAAAAGTATCGTTTATCGATTACAGTGCCGGCACAGTGCAGCGTTAATATAATCGAATATCAGCAATCTATCGACCAAGTTGTTATTGCTCCACTTTGCTTTGAAAAAGTTTTAATTTATTTAATTATAGTACACCTTAATAATTTTAATGTTATAATTAATGAAAAAGTTGCCAATACAGCACCTTTTGTTATTTTTGTATAAAAAATCCATAAATTTTTATCACCCAGATGAATAGTTACATTTCTATAATAAAATAAGTATCAAATAAAGTCATCCCGAATTTAAAAACAGAACCCATAATTTATGTCATTGCACATAATTTTTTTATGTGTAAACAACTAAAAACCGCAATAATTGTTTTAAAAGTTTGATTTAAATTTAATGTTTTCACTCAAGAAAAATACTTTTGCAATAAATCTTATTAAGTTTCTTAAATAGATTTTTTTTATAAAAATCATTAATTTCTGTCCCTGTTGCCAAATGTATTTAAAATTTATTAATCAAATACTCTTTACAAACAAATGATCGAATGCAGCGCAATAATTCCAAACGTTGCGCCAGCAAAAAAAGGGGTAACCAGATTCCAATAGGAATATTTACAGTGTTGGCAATTAGGAACTAAGCAAGTGGTATATTTCGGTATATTTGTGAAATTAAAGTGTTATTTGCAAATTTTGTTTTCTGGTCACACTACAACAACAGTTTGTCGTCGTTCTTCGAGGAAAATCCGCATTAAATCCGCATTAAAATTATATCAACGTTTACAAAATTTTCAAGTTGAAATCCTGTATTGTTTGCGTTTCATAAAAGGTAAAAATATGGCTTGAAACCAGACACAACCTCAAAAATAGTAAATGGCGTGGTTTTTATTGTCAAAATGTTATTGCATTTGTGTGTGTGCAGTAAAAAATAATTACGTGCAGTGTTGGCAGCACATATCTATGACTTATGTATTTGAAAGCCCTCTGTTAATGCACTTAGTGGACATTGTGTTGCTAAGGGTACCAATTACTTTTTTTTTCACGAAATTGCAAATCACGCACATCTGCTCATCGTACTCACGAATTTAATGCGTGCATGTGCATGTGTGTGTGTGTGTGTGTGCATAGGCCATAAAGTATTCGAGAAGGAAAAGGAATACCCCACACACATACAGACGTTTCGTATTTTTAGTGTACTGCGCACGTTTCGTTTCATTTCAACAGTAGCAACAACAACAAGTTGGACAGCGATATGCCTACACACACACAGATAGACAGAAGACAGACATACACAGCCACACGCACGTTTGCACACTCTAACAGCGAGTTAACAGCAACAGCTGAGACAGCCAACGAATGTTAAGCAACATACTCACTTAACATTTGTGCATATTTTAAACAATTTCATCAATATGAACATTTTTATTATTATCACAGTCTCGCTTACTTATCGATCGCGATCGTAACAGTTACAGTGGCACATCGAATTAATTCGCAATCACTTTTCCGTTTAATCAATATAATTGCAGAGTTCTTTGCCTCATCTGAAGCAGCAATAAATAATAACAAACCGAAAATTATAAAAGCAATTAAAATCCATTGGCGTGGTTAGCGTTGCCAGCGGCCATCGCAAAAAAAAAAGTTGCGCGAAATTCTCACGTGGCAGAAAAATTATAAGTAAAAAGTGTATAAGCAAAAGAAAGAGAATTTAAATCTCTGTTACGCTCACATTTAAAACAGCAAAAAAAAAAAACCAACAAAAAAAAAAACTACAACGCAAGCAAAACAAAAGAGAGGAACACAAGAAGATCAACAACGAGAACGAGAACAACAAAATTAACAGAGATCGTTGACAATTTCGAAGGCCTTGAAGCAGAGATTTTGTTCATCAACTTCCTTATCTAATTCGTGAGATTGCATTGCGCACCCCAAGCAGGGGAAACATAATATCTTATATGACTTTTGAAAGATTAAGTGGTAAGTAACCAATTGTCAATTAAACACACATACATACAGACTATATATAAGATAGATAGTTGTGTAAGTGCAACTACATCTATAAGTATGGAAAGAGTATGGGAGCGAGCGAGACAGATACAATAATGCTGGAACTATTTATAAATTTCCATTTTGTAAATTGTTTATTGGGTTTTTTTTTTTGTTTCTTTCGCTCATTTCACATTTTTTCCCCCAATTAATGAGTAAGCAAGCGCGTCTAGTATTTTCCAAAGCAAAGATCATGAACGCAAAACATCATTATCGCAGACACAATCACACTCACTACGTGGGCTTTTTTTTCCCCTTTAACTATGTGTGTGTGTGCGTGTAATGGGATTTGTTGTAGTCTGTTAAGCTTAAAGTGCGCATGCCGTAACCGATCAACATACACACACACACACAAACACATGCTGTCTGCACATGTGTACATTTTTTCGCACACGGAACCAATGTTAAGTTAACAGCGCGCTGTTAGTTGCCTACCTTTGCTCGTTGTGTGTGTTTAACAGCGCGCTGTTAACACACAATACGCAATCAATCCATCCATCAAATACCGGTCCCCTCCCCTTCTTTTACTCTGCAGCCATGCTCTCGTTTGCTCTGCAACAACAATGCCTCAGTTTAGTTACCAGTTCCATTTGCATTAAGTTTACCAATTGTCTTGTTGTCGATGTTGTTGTTTTTGCTTTCTTGTGTTTGCCATTTTGCAAGCGTGCGCAAACAATAACAACAAACACTGATAAAAAGTAGAAACCAGTTTATGGCATTGGTTCGAATGCTTCCCTCCCGCTTCCCCTCCCACTTCTACAGTTTTGGGTATCATCACATGCTTCACTTTCAACTGCAAATATTGGTCTCTCTTATATTGTGTCCGATGTGTGTTTCTGTTCCATTTAGTCGATTGTCACTGTACTTGTTACAGTTGCTGGCAGTTAAATTGGTTTGTTTTTTTTTTCTTTATTTTTTGTTGTCACTTTTGGGCCACTTGTTGCCTCTTCCGTCTGTTTGCTGCGCCATTTTTCGTGTCAAGCAACAGCTTTTGCTCGACACCAATAACAGATGGCAACTCTCTTTATTGCTGTCAACAAAGGGGCAACGCTCAAAATAGTCTGACCCACCTACTCCCCCTCCCCCTTTTAATGCACTTACTTTTATCTATACGCTTTGTGCATAAAACAAAAAGAAACAATGTGAATTGTAATATTACATATGTATGTATATATTAAATAATGCGCCCCGATTCATTTGATTGTATTTTGGGGCAGATAAATTGCATTCTTCGGTCACGCCGCAATACCCATGAAATCTGGCACAATAATTCATAATTATATTATTTCGCTATAGTTTAATTACATTTCTCATGATTCTATTAAAAAAAATATATGTATATGTACTCCACGCATTCGTCATGGTTGTTCTTTATTATTTCTGTAATTACATATTATATCACTCATACCTTGCCTGCAGGGTATGCAAAGCCCATAGCTGCAACTGAAGTTCGATTGATTCAGCTTCCGATACGTCCCGAAAACTTTGCTCTCTCAGCTGTTCTTGCACTCTTCTGCTTACTCTCTTTAACACACACACACACGTGAAAGCCATGCTTGCATTCGCTCTTTTGACACACACACACACATGTGCAAGCATGCGCTTGCGTTTGCTCTCTTATTGCATGACCTGCAGTTTTAGTGGATGCTCCCACTGCAGTTTAGCTCTTCTGATTTATGCACGAACTGAGCTCTTTTTTTTTCGGTCATACTTTTGGGCGGCCAACAAAATGCTCTGACCTGAAACGCATTGCAGTTAGTGGAAAGTTGAATGGTTGGTGGGGTGGGCGGTGGGCAGTGAAACATCTGGTTTTGTTGTTGTTGCGACCCCCGTCCCCCGCCCCCTACATACACATACAGCACATGCGCAGTGATTGGACAACGAACTGTTGTTCGTTGGTTCGTTCGTTCGGCTGGCTTCCATCCCCATGGAAGGACGAGCAGGACATCAGCAGCAGCAGCATCGCTTCAATTCAGTTTATTCGTCAGCGTTAAACCCATCGCAAGTTTTTCTTCGACCATTTTCCGCATTGTACGCGCAACGTGAAAATTTTCCATGCTTTCTGCTTGTGTGTGTGTATGAATGTGTGTGTTTGATACAAAAGGAACAAAGTATTAAGCCAGCTTTAACGTTTGCTTTTAGCTTAAATGCAACAAAAAAGAAGCAACTAAAAAGCGCTGAACACGCGTTTTTTTATTCATCAAAAGATTTTCCTTTTTTTTTGTTTGTGGGGCAAATGAAGACATGCCCTGTACCCAATTGGCATTGTAATTATTGGATTTTTCCTCAGTTCAGCGTGTGCGTGTGTGTGTGTGTGTTTGGCTACGTGAGTGCGTGCATATGTGTGTGTGTGCGTGTTTGAATACATCTGTGTATTTCTCCTTCTCTCCACCTCCTGTTCGTCATTGTTGTTGTTGTTGTTGCTGCGCTGCTCACATGTACAAAAAAGAAGTACATTCAATTTGTTTGTATTGAGTTCTCCTAGTTTTTTCAATCAATTCGAAATTTACAAACACTATGTGTGTATATATTGTTGGGACATAAAACAAAAAAATACTCTTAAACAAATCTGGCTGACAAAAAATAAAAACAACAGTTATACTCCTATTGCCCACCCACAACATACCAAAAGAGCTTTGAAAAAAAAAAGATACAGAAAAAGCGAAAAAGGCAACAAGAAGTTAATCGATAAAAGAAAAGTGCAGCATCCCAACAGCAACGGCAACAACAAGTGCAACAAGCAGAAAATTTCACTGTTTTGTGCTTATTTCTTAACATTTTGTTTTTCTGGTTTGTTGGTTTTTATTTCGCATTATTCTTAAACTTGACGTCATTTAATGATATTTACGCTCTGTCGTTGTTGTTGTTTCCCTAACTTTCGTAAATCACGTTTATGTCAATGCGCGGCCAAAAAATCCCCCTTCATCGACACTACAACGATAACGATATCGATAACAAACACTGTGCCATCGACGCGTATTCCGATAAAAGAACGAAACGAAAAGAATTGAATCCAATAACAACAAGAAAAGCAACAAAAGCAGCAGTTGATAAAAGCACTATTGTTGTTCCAAACAATATTCTGATCGTGATCGTCGTCTTGATAGTAGTGATCGTGTTGTCGTTGTTGTTCCTGGTGTTGTGTACGACTCCTGCCGGGGAAAACGACATCAACCTGACGCCGCCGAAGCAATTGACGTTAACGTTGACGTTGCCATTGCTGCTGCAATTTCTGGCCGCGCTCGTTCAGCTCCTGCTCGTAACAACGAACTTCAAAAGCGAGCTGCATCATATGCTGTGCGATTTAACCATCCAGCGACATACTGTGGCCATTACCTATGACCTCAGCGGTGAGTTTGCCAAACAACCTATTAACACAACACATCATACACACAGCTTTAAATCGAGATTGTCCTTTCTTTTATGACTGTAAGTTAACAGCGTCGTTTATCGATATCGACAGATCCTCCACGATATCGATTAGCTAATGTGGTTTAAAAAATATACTGTCCTTATCGATTAATCATTAGATGGTCACACTTGCTTTGTCATCAGCTGTAATTTGAATGTCAGACGGAGAGAGAGATAGAGAGAAACAAGCAACCTTAACACATTAACTCACAGTTTCGACTTGAAATTATAACATAGGAAAATTCTCATTTTACATCTCAAATTTACACAGAATATTTATTTTGTTTCTTCCCCTTTTTATTTTTCTTCTTATCACAGTTTTGAAATGCTGATGCAATTCGAACATAAATTCAACGTGGATACAAGATAACTCATTTGTTTAGAAATCATTTGTTTATCGTAAGCGCATCGATCGTAGCATTTTTGATGTGGTCAAATTTCTGGTTAAGCTTTGGTTCAAAATTACTGCGTATCAGAAGAAGAGTGCGTCGATGCTTCGCTGTTTCTCTCTCACTCTCTCGATGAGGCGGCATTCACACAAAAGCCAGGCCTAAGAGCGAGCAATCGATCTGTCGTTTCGTTCCTAACCACAATTGTATATCAACTCGCAACTTCAAGACTAAACCCTCTTCTGCTGCAGTAAGAGAGAGACGGCAATTGTTTTTTTTTTTTTGTGCTGTTGTGTTCCTCCTCAAGTGTTTCGAAGTGGGGTCTTTCCAATGTTGTTGTTTACTTGCTATGCACCGTTCCCATCGGCGGCCTAACTGTATACCTATGTGGGTAAGCTGCTCAATCAACAAAATCGGGGAGTCCCAAACAAAACATATACGATACTTTTCTCTATACATATTTATAACTCTCTCACGCACTCGTGATTCTAATGTCATTCTTCCTTTTGCATTTGCAGAAACACCAGCAAAAAAAGGCGCACCTCCAATTCCACAAAAACGGAGTAAAAGCTTCGAACTGTGCATGAATTCAAAGAGGCGAACTATAAGTCATCGGTAAGTAACGATTAAAAGCTAATTTAGAATTTATACTTACCCCGTCTGACTGTCTGTCTGTCCGTCCGTCTATTCAATCTCGTAAATCTCAGGAATAACAAATGCTAACGTCTTGAAATTTGGTGATAAGATTTTTAGGGTGTAAAGCTATCGAACTTTATTCAAAAATGTATGAGGGGGAAGAAATATGCACTGAGAAATGTTATATTTCGTAGACGAAATTGTGCCGTGCAGCTTTCTTACATGTGTATTTTTTTTTAAATGGGTTATGCAGTCACTATTGATTGAATGCGTGCCTGGGAAAAGCTTTTGCTCCAATTGCTTTGTCGACAGCTTTCACAATAACCAACAAGTGATTATTAGTTATTTATAATGCAGTTTTTCTTTCTATATCTGCACATGTTTGATCCTCTCCATGTTTGATTTCTTAAGTAAATAACTTTAAGTGGAGTAGAAGAGCTTAAAGATTAAAGCATTTAAATTGAAATAAAATGTTTTTGCAAACTAAATGAGTTTCTTTTCGTTTTGCAGGACTTCAAGTAACAGACATCGGAAGTTACAGCCGTTCAGGTACACGTGAGCCAACCATTGTACCGTTCCAATAGTTTTTTACTAAAAAAAAAAAATAACAAAAATTACAAAAAAACACATAAAAACCAAAAAATTTACAAAAAAAAAAAAAAAAACACAACCTAACATCCTAAAAACTACCATAATTAAGAAGAAGAAAAGAAACACCAATAGTAAAGACTATGCCAGATATTTAGAGACAACATATGAAAAATACACACTACAGTTAGGACCGCGTGCACTACATGCGAAAGGAGAGGAAGACATTGGAAAGCCCGAGACACGTAAACGTGGTGGATAACAACAACAACAACAATAATAAAACAAGAAAAAGGAAACGATCAAACACTCATTAAATAACGTAACGGAAGTAAAAGTGAGGTTACGTTGAAAGTGTTTTTCCTGAAAATAGTTCAACACAAAAAGTGAAACCATTTGTTGCCACTTGATGCACGAATCGTCGATGCCCAGTGGACGTAAAGCGAAATCCAAATCAAAGTCGGACTCCGAAATACAATCGGAATCCTCTTTCACTTCGATAGACAGCAACAGCAAAAGCAAAAGCAGGAGGATCGTTATCGGATCAGCATCATCAACGATTAATCAGCGCAAGCAGCAAAGTTGAAGCAAAAAGCAAATTTAATGAACGGGAACGAAAGGCAAAACAATTGCAAAATAGCCGCTAAAGTCAACAAATTGGCGCTGCCAGCCGCACAATCAGCCATAGACACAACATAGGCAAAGAAAAAGTCTGAGCTGTGAACGAAGAACACACACACACACACACTTCGCCAGAAACCAACCAACCAACCAACACGAAAGTGAGCGAGATAGCAAAGATCCCTTCTAACTCCCCTCGAAAGTCCAACTCTCAACTCGAACTTCTTCCCGACAGTCGCAAGCAACAATAAAAAACAAAAAAAAACAGTTTGGCAACAAAAATCCCCAGAGACACATCAACATTCTCTCTCTCTCAAGGCGCACCCAATAATATAATCAAATACCAAACAAATTCAAAACTATATAAATATATATATAAAAAGAAGACAGCGAGCAATTGAAAAAACAGCTGCAAAATGGCGACCGTCAATGTGAATCGCAGCGTTACGGACATCTTCTATCGCTACAAGATGCCGCGTCTGCAGGCCAAGGTTGAGGGCAAGGGCAATGGCATCAAGACCGTCCTGGTCAACATGGCCGAGGTGGCGCGTGCTATCGGCCGTCCGGCCACCTATCCGACCAAGTACTTTGGTTGCGAATTGGGAGCTCAGACGCAGTTCGATCATAAGGTAAGCAAAAAGCGTTTAAGCGTTGCAGTGTGTAGCAAGAGTCGTACTATCGATAGTTGAGTAAAAGCACACACTACCGATAGTTTAGCAAAATAACATACTACTTCGATAGTTGCCATCTTTCGACAATTGTCTTAACTTATCTAAGTTAATAAATTCGATCATAATGTATGCAAAGAACCAGTAAAGAGTTGCAAAATGTAGCAATAGCCATACTATCGATAGTTGAGGAAAAGAACACACTATCTATAATTTAGCAAAAGAACATACTATCAATAGTTTTAACCTTTCGACGGTAGTCTTCACTTATCTAAGTAATTCGATCATAAGGTATGCAGTAAAGAGTTTCAAAATGTAGTAAAAGAACATACTATCAATAGTTTTAATCGTTGAACGATAGTTTTGACTTATCCTTCACTTTAACTCCTCTTTCCTCCAGAATGAACGCTTCATTGTGAATGGGTCGCATGATGTGAACAAGCTGCAGGATCTGCTCGATGGCTTCATACGCAAGTTTGTGCTGTGCCCCGAATGCGATAATCCGGAAACCAATTTGACTGTCTCGGCCAAGAATCAAACCATTTCGCAATCGTGCAAGGCGTGCGGTTTCCATGGCCTGCTCAAGGTCAATCATAAGGTGAACACGTACATTGTGAAGAATCCACCATCGTTGAATCCGGCTGCCCAGGGCTCCTCTCTCACCGAGGGCAAACGTTCAAAGAAGCAAAAGCAAAAGAATGAGAATTCCGATGGCTCCATGTCCAACAATTCGATGGCCAACAATTCGGGTGGTGAATCCGATGGCGGCAATGGCACCAATCATGCCAGCCAAACCGAGGCCGAGATTAGCGCTGCTATACCCGAGAAGAGCATTGCCGAGGACGATGATGATGGCGGCTGGAGTGTGGATGTGTCCAAGGTGCGTTACAAGTTCTCAAAAGACCCTTTTAGGAAATGACTCTTTAACGTAACATTGTTATGATTAACCTTGAGTTACCTAACATCTGTTAACTGCGCGTACTGGCAATGTTAACAGCTTGATTTTAAACTTATGTGTAACGATAGCCATGTTAACATCATAATGTTAAACTTCTGTAGTAACATTTGTCAAGTAACTACTTGAAAGAAGAGTCCTGCACACAAATTGAAACATTCATATTATTAATATATAATTAATTTGTGGTTAGCATTGAGTTACTTAACCTCTGTTAACTGTGAGCTATGTTAATCACCATTTTAACAGCACCGTGTTAAACTTTTATTGTAACATTCGAAATCTTAAAAGAATGAAGTTAAACTTCTGTTTAACATTCCCCAAGTGTAAGTACTTGGAGAAAGAATTGAACCACAAAATATATAAATTCAAAATGTTTAGCCCAACCAACACTCATCACAATCATTTCGACATATTGCAGGAAGCGATTCGAGCACGTTTACAGGATCTAACCGATGGCGCCAAGGGCATGACTATTTCCGATGATTACGACAAGACGGAAAAGGAGCGCATCGACATCTTCTACGAGCTGGTGAAGAACAAGCGTGACAAGAAGCAACTGGACGATGTGCCCACGCACAAGGAGCTGCTGATCGAGGCCGAGCGTCTGGACATTGTGAACAAGGCGCCGCTTGTGCTCGCCGAGCTGCTCTTCACCGAGAACATCATCAACGATGTGCGCAAGAATCGCATTCTCCTGTTGCGCTTCACCCACAACAATCCGAAGGGACAACGCTATCTGATTGGCGGCATTGAGCAGACCGTTGAGTTGCATGCGGCCACATTGATGAGCAAGGTGGCTGGCATCTTTAAGGTCTTCTACGATCTGGATATACTCGAGGAGAAGGTCATACTGGAGTGGGCGCAAAAGGTGAGCAAGCGTCATGTGTCGAAGAAGATTGCAACGGAGATCCATGAGAAGGTGCAACCGTTTGTCCAGTGGCTAAAGGATGCCGAAGAGGAGGATTCGTCATCGGATGATGACGATGATGCTGGCAATGATTCGGATGTGGAGATCGAGTACGATGATCGGGCACGTGTCGAGTCATTGAAGGTGGTTACCACTGTGACCAGTGCTGTGGCTGCGGCCAACAAGAAGAATGCTCTCGATGATGAGAATGGCGATGAGATCAATATCGATGATATTTAAGATCAGCAGTTGCAATTCATCAGTCTATGGATTAGGGGTAGGGGACAGTAGAGCACATCTACAAACGAGAAGCGAATGTCATTTTCAAAAACCTGTCTCTGTGGTCTCTTTTACCCCATCCCCGCTTCCTCCCATCAACAGCAACTGGATGGCGCTCCGTAACTTTGATGAATCGCTCGATGTTTCGATTGTAATTTCATTGCATTCTTCTTTGCACTACTATTTTGCATTCAATTTGTAACAACAGTGGACATTCACACACATTCACATTCACACTCATCAATTTCAAATTAAATGCACATATTCCTATATGGCGCTGAGTTAAAAAAAAAAACTTCAACAACAACAGCAACAACTATAAAACTTAACATCAATGTTTTTTAATCAAATCTTCGGCTTTCAATTGTAGTGTATTTCTTTTTAGTCGATATCAATTTTTTCTCTCTCTCCCTCCCCCCCAAAAAAAAAACAACACACAATTTTTTTTTTCTTTTTTTACATGTTTTAAATGTTTAATTAATTTTAAGTGCAGTACTTAAGCGAAAAATGCAGAAAAAAATGATCAATGAATTTTGTCAACATTTCTATTCGGATTGTATCAAATATGTCAAATATATATATTGAATATACTTACAAACACAATAAATTCCAAAAACTAAAATATACCGACAGCAGCAGCAGCAAAAGAAATATTCAGAAATCAGCTAAAAACAATTTTTACATACATTTATTAAATACTATATATACTACACACACATACAAATATATTGAAACATTAATAACTTTAACCAAAATATGCCTAAATACAACAATTATACATATTATATATATATACGACTAGCTGCATTTTTAACTAAAATCACAGCAAAACACACAACAAAAATATGGCGTGGGAGAAACTTTTCTCCCCAAAAAACTCCATTGATAATCAACTTTCTTATTCTAAGTTATTATTTAATGATACAACAAACAATCCCTACTTTTTTTTTGTGCAAATCCAAAATGCTATTTTCATGAAATCTAATAAATAGAGACTTATAAAATGTAAAAAAAAAAACAAGTTGTTATTAGGAAGGAGAAATCATTTTTAGGTTTTGGGGAGAAACGGGGAGGTTCGTAGCTGTACCTGATATAAGTTGGCTTTGTCTTCGTCTTCGCCAGAAGTCACTCGGTATGGAGGATGCAGCAACATCCTGGGTGATGACCATGAAGCGTCAGGAAGATCAAGCTATTTCAGTTGGAAGCGGGACATCCACAGAGCAGTTGCTTCAGTGTTTCCTTAACTCCGGACTTGAGACATTTCCTATTTGTGATGCCCCGCTTTACCGCAACTTAAAATGCCGAGCATTAGCCTGTGGGGTCTTTCCTTGATAGAGTTGATAAAGTTGACGTGCATTCGAGCACACATCAGCCTTATTAGTAGACCAGTTAGTAAAGCACCAGCTCACCTCCCTCCGAAGAGCGTGCCTTAATTTCTCTGCTAAAAGAAGGGGTAGGAATCGATATCAGCAACATGCATAATGATCCGATATACCTGAGATCTGGATATTGGAACATTATGCATGTTGTTCACACCAAACCCGACCTTCTCTTTGCCAAGGGTATCAGCGATGCCCCCTGACCACAGAGGAATTCAAAGATGCTCTCTAATGCTCTTTTATCTTCCAGGACAACCTTCATAAGAGGTCACTTATATCAGATAAATTTCTTTTTCGGTAGCAGCTGCTACATAAAAACTTATTGATTACAGTTTTCCTTCTGGTGATAGTAATTTATTTAAAAAACACGATGATTTTGTTGTCTAATGAATATAGATCCTATTTCTTGTGTTGGTAAGCGTCGTTATCTTGAATCTTGAGTGAAGTGTGTAACGTTATCTTGGTACAAGAAATTTCGATCTAACTACGGAACGTTTAAAAAGCAAAACAGAACTTAAAATGCCATGGAAGAGGATCATCCATTTAACAGTTGACTGGCTCGTTGGGTGGCAATATCCTTGTGTCTCCCGTCACATTAGCGTGTTGCACTGGCGCTTTTGCCAGATTGAGGGGCAAATTGAGAGCCTTGAGCAGACAGCCGAAATCAATGACACGACCCTTGTACTGGAAGGGCAACTTGGGGCACAGCTCGAAGGCGTAATTGATGGGCGGCATATCGCAGCCCTTGAAGCACGAGACATCGATGAAGTTCATCAGATCGCAGACCTCAATGTCATCGCAATCGTTGCGATTCAGCACCGACAAAATGTTATCGATCAGCTCCAACGAGAATGGCATACGGCAACCGCGCAGCGTCGATCGCACCAATGACTCCGGCATAAAGGGTTTATTCGTCGGATTAATGTGATGGAAATGCTCCATGAGCTCCTCACGACCGTTCCACAGCGAACGCTTGATCTCCAGATGCGCGGCCGCTTTAACTTTGTCCCGTGAACAAGCATGCGGTGGCGCCTGTTCGCCGGAAAAGTGCCGGCAAATGGTGATAATCTCGTGATCACTGATCGTCGTGCCCATGAGCGCGACGAGAGCACCCTTGAGACTCTCGAAGGATATGAAGATGGCGCGCTGTTCCAACTTCTGGTCGAGATCGGTGCAATCGGGCACACAGCTGGACACAAAGTCGGACATGCGCGTCTCGAGCACCTTGCGCACCTTCTCCAGTATGAGCTCGATGTTGGTGTGCGCAAACTGATCGGGATGATGCTCCATGTACATGAGCGTAAACTCATCGGCCGACACCAGATGAAAGATGAAATCCTTGATGGACATGGTGCCGCCAATATACAAATTACACGGCCGATAATACAACGGTTGCTTGCACGAGAATTTCTCCTGGCCGGGTATTAGGACGCGAGTGCGCTTCATGAACTCACCGCCGAGGAAACCGGAGTTGCGTACCGCCACCTCTTGGACCTGCATGGTGTCATCGCTAAGGAAATAGCTGATGACAAAGATGCGTTCGCAATTGTCGCGTAGGGTGGACAACATTTTGGCACCGAAGCGCAGCACATAGCGATCGAATTTGATGAATTTCCTAAAGTCCGTTTTGGGGCGTTTAATCACAATCGACATGCAATTGCCTGCGGAATCCTCGTAGCTGCCCCAGCCATTGTAGGGCGGCAGCATGCGACCCGATTTGTCATACGGCGCACAAATGTCCGATCTCGTTGGCTGTGGCAACGGTGTAAACGACTCGATGCCATAGTGATCGCGATAGTATTGCCGTGTGAATGGATCCATGTCTGTGATGACCACAGCACGGCCGTAGATATTGAGTACGCTGCCTATTTGCAGATCCCGTTGACTGTAGTACAGTATCTCTTTGTTGCCCAAATTGAGGGGATCGACACAGTAGCGCACATTTCGCGACGATCCCAGCACATTCAACAGCGTCACCGGCGTCTGTTGACCCAGCATAAACATGCCATCGAATTCCTAGCACGTGAATTTACACTCTGTTATCGAAGGAATGTTGTAAGGGATATTTATGTGACAGACAACTCACCCGCTGCAAGCGACCACGCTTAAGGAACGTGCTCGGCCCATCCCGACCAGAGTTACGTATGTGGGCCTCCTTCACCTCGATGGTATCGTCGGCGAGATAGTAGCAAATCTCCAGCTTGCGCACATCACCCATGTCGGTGCGATCATCCCAATAGGCCTGGAATTTCAATATCTGACGATCGTACTTCAGGAACTGTGCAAACGGATGACGTTTCTCAGCCGGCGGACTCGTCCTTGCCTGTCCACGCTTGCTTACAGCCTCCGCAGGATCGCTAAGGAACAAGTACCGTAGAATTATTATCATCATAGGGTTAAAGATAACAAGTCAGAAAGCTACGCTTGAAGCTAAGCAGAAACATCAAATGTTAGGTAAGAAAGCTGTTCAGTAATGGGAATGTAACCCTTCTAACTACTCGTTACAACACCACTTACACGGCCGGTGACACGGAATCGGAGACCACAATTCCATGCTTGTTGAGGAATTTGCGCGTGAATAGATCACAATCGTAGATGTGATAATTGCGATCGAATATCTGCACCGTTTTGTCCACATTGAGATCGACAATGGAGAGAAATTCATTGTCACATGGCGGGGGCTTTGGCACGCGCTGACGATGCAGCACACAACCCTGCACAAGACCCGAATTCTCCACCTTGGGTTCGTGTATATCGAGTGTGCCATCCTCGAGATAGTAATAGATGTTCACCTTGCGCACCATATATGGGGCATGAAAGTTCTCCTGCAGCGTTTGCTTGAAGTACGCCTTAAAGCTGAGCACCTTCTTGTCGTAGGCCAGCCACGGCGGCAGCCGTGGACCCGTCCGTGGGGGATATAGTGCCTGGGCTTGGGCCGGCGGACAACTGATATCGACAACAAGACCAGCTGGATCCACGGGCGTCGCCTGTAGCCGATCGCTCAGCATTGGTATGCCTCGGTAATTGAGTAGCGATTGCGATTTCGGATAGTACACTTTATTAACCTGTTTTGTAATTAGATTACTAGCTTTTGCCTTTGAAATGCAATTCGAGGCTTTACTTACATCGCGAAAGAGTGTGCCCGGCAAAAGGGGCATGCCTGGTATGCGCAACATCTTGAATAATTTAATTTATTTTATGTATATATCGTCTGTATTATGCTTTTTTACAATTGTGTATTGTAATTTCAAAGTGATTACTACTAGTTCGTGCGACTTAACATACTAAGCTTGTCTATATTTTGCTAAGCCTACGCAGTTGACTATTCAAAACTTCGACATTCGCGCGTCTACATATTTATCGATTGTGTTGTTATCGCTATTGTGCTTAACAGTTGAGCTAACATGCTGTTGTGCCAGCTGTTCGCGCAATGTTGTCGCATTAAGCGCATGCTCTCTCTCTCACTCCCACTGCTCTCGCGGTGTCTCGCGTGTTGTTGGCATGTGTTTTTGTTTTTGCATCTGCCGCGTATGAAGCGAAAGTGTAAAGCTTATTAACTAATACACAGTGCTCGCGCGATGACAATTGAATTATTTAATTAAAACACATGAAGCAGCAAATACAATAGCAAGCATCAATATAATAGCAGTGTGTAATCGGTTTATTATTTAAATCACTTCATCAATTACATTGAAGCGCATACAACGTGGCGTGGCGAGAACGTTGGAAAAAGAGTATACGTATTTCGGTGTTGCGTCATTGTTGGTTAGTTTTCTTGCTTTCCATTATATTTTGATTCGCAAAACGGTAAAAACGTGCGTTGTGAACGGTCGAATTTGTGCTGCACCTCTTGTTATTGTTGTTTAATTCAAAAAGGCTGCAATCAAACGAGATTCATTTAAATTTAAAAATATATACATATAAATATTATACACTATATTAGTGGAAACTTTCGCGAATGCTATTTTTATAAATATTTGTGAAACAAAAGCAAAGGAAAAAAAAAAACAATGAATTAAAGGGATTGGTGAAATTGTTTATAACAAAAACACATTCATAATAGTGTTTTGTAAATATTTATACGAACACACAAAATCACCAAGTGCCTTTTGGAAGCCAATGTCAAGTAAGTGGAATTGTTTATGCTCAAGAGACTTCACATGGCTACAAAACTCTTCCCCCTCCTTCTCTGCTGCTCTTGTCACAGCTGAGCGAGAGCTGTTGGAGAGAAGGGGACACAGCTTGTTGAAGAAAGACGGTGTAGGGGAGAGGGAGAGCACTCTTGACTCTTCCATCTTTCCAGTGCGATGCTCTCATCATGTTTTTCTTTCGTAGTGTTTCTGTTATAAATCAATTAGTCTGGACATGCCCGTTAGCTAAATAATACTTATACATCACTTGAACATGACAATTTGTATACACATATGTATGTATATGTATGCATGCATGTGTGTGTGTATGTTTGTGTGCCACTCCCACACGTTCTGCAATTAAAACAAATGGCAACGGAAATTAATGGAAAGCAAGTGCTTTTCCAAAAGTTTTGCTAATTAATTCATTTTATTAGCTGGCCACCTGAAAACTTCAATATTACCAAACTATCGAAGATAAGTGCAAACACTGAGTAGATTAAATTAAATCACATACTCTGTGAATGTGCAAAAATGTTCAAGTAAAGGATTTGGGTTGTTGCATTGGCTAGTGCTAAACATGCAGTATAAGGGTCAGCTGCTTTGTATAAGAACCTTGGGTGGCAGCTTTATACTTTCGCATTCCCTGATGTAGTAGCTGGCAGTCTTATATTTTTACATTCCTTGGTAATTTGGGCTCTTGGCTTGCAATCTTATACGTTTCACATTCCTTGCCGTATAAGTTTCTACTCTATTGCATTTGATCGTAGCTAGCAGTCTTATACTTTTACGTTTCTTAGCAGCTTAGGCTCTTAGCTTGCAGTATAAGGGTCAGCTCCTTAGTAGAAGATTCTTGTCTGGCAGTTTTATAGTTTTCACATTGCCTGTGGTTTAACATTCTAATTCTATTTTATTTGATCGTAGCTGACAGTCTTATACTTTTACGTTTCTTGGCTAGCTGTCTTATACGTTTCACATTTCTTGTCGTATAAGTGCCAGTCATTATTATTATTGTTATTATTTGTTTATTTGTAGCGTACATCTGCGAGTTAATTGTTTTTGTTGATTGTTGATATCGTTTTTTATACGTTTGCTGTGTTTACCGCAATTGCAGCATATTTGCTAGTCGAGCAGAGCCCTTTTGCTGGCTCATTTGTTATTCTTTTGTCTGCACATTCAAAGTCAACATAGTTTTCTCAGGTTCGCTTAATCTATAGAATGCTTTATTTAGATTATACGTATATGGTTTATTGGAGGCCCACGTAAAACTCTATGTACTATTTGTATACACTTTGTATCTGATAAATAACCGCTGCTGAGATATTTCCCACTAAATTGTGACCTTATAAACGCACACGCTTCACTGGCTTCATTTTTTTCTTTTTTATTTTCCATTTCATTTCATTAGAAAACCAAAAAGAAAAAAAAAATCTTGCATCATTCAAGTGCTAATTATGATGAAATGTGTGTGTGTTCCATAAGTGGGTAACTCGTAATCTATTTTAGTAATTATATGGGACTATCTTTAGCCATATCTCAGCCATCCATCTATCGCTAAAGAGCACCACGATTTGCGTCAGACTCAATCAAACAATTGTTTTGCAACTTACTCTGTTGTTTTTTTTTTTTTCACTTTCAAAGAAAAAGAACAAAAAAAGGATGACACATCACATATGATATGAATCAAATCATCAAGACAATCTAGCTAACCGATTGTAAATATGTGTATAAGAACATTGAAACTTGGATCATTCTGCACGCAAAATTCCGTAACGTAGCCAAAAACTTGAAGTGGCCATAAATAGCCCCTACTAACAAGACCCACAATATCCCACACATCATTATTATTATTATAGTCGTCACAATAAACCTTATCGAACAACGTCTATGGCATTTAAAACGTGTCCGAACAACTCGACGACGACTCAGATGCCGTACCTCCGTCATCCGAGTCGCTCAGTCTTAAGATCTTTAAAGTCACGATTCCAACAAAATCGAAGAGAACTGATCCTCTAGAAGATCTGTGATCTGTGAGTTCTCCATACAGTGAAAAGTATTGTGGGCATTTTTGGGGAATTTAGAGATCAGAGTTTTTTTTTAGGATATTAAGATTAGATATGGTTAAAGGAAAGTCTTATGTCTTATTTATAGATCGAGTGATAACTGATAAATAAGTTTAATTATGAAATTCAATTGAAATTCTTGCTGTTTATGTAATGTAAGTTTAATGAAATTCAATTTAAATTTTACCCGATTATTTCTGGTCTACATATATTACAACAAAATAGTTAAACTAAAGTATAAACTAATTTTGGTATATTTGTGGTTTATCAGATCTTCTAATATTCCGATTATAATGAAATTTTGAGAATAGCAAGACAAAATACTTATTAAAATGAAGAGTAACCAAGTATTGGATCACATAGTATTATCTAATTGTTTGTTAAAATAATTTTCCGATCGTAATGAAATTTTGAGAATAACGAGACAAAAGCCTTTTAAAAATAAAGAGTAAAAAAGTATTAGATTATATAAGATTAACTAATTTTGGTATGTTCGTGGTTTAATATTAATATTTCTTTAATATTCCGATTGTAATGAAATTTAGAGGATTACAAGATGAAAGACTTTTATTGAAGCGTGCAAAAAGTGAAAAGAAATCAAGTAGTAAATTATATATTATAAGTATTAGTATTAGATTATATAGCATTATATAATTTTGGTATATTTGTACTTTGGCCTTTAAATAATATTCCGATCGTAATGAAATTTTGAGAATAATAAGACAAAAGCCTTTTAAAAATGAAGTGTAAATAAGTATAAGATTATATAGGATTAACTAATGATATATGTAGATTACAAGACGAAAGACTTTTATAAAAGTGTGCTATGAAATGAAGACCAACCAAGTATGATATCATAGAAGGGTTGCTTTTATCTCCTTCGTCGTGTTACAAACCTGTTGTGTGCTTCGTTATGCCCGCTTTGCGGTAAGTGCATCAATGAAAATGTCTGCCAATAATGGTAGACGAGAGAAAAGCACACGGCCCCGCAACGAAATGGCAAGTAAATATATAAATCCACTTCAGCACAGTTCACACTCGACTCGATCTCTCAATCGGAAAAGGGGTTCATGATTATATTTTGTTGCGATTTGTTGTCTCTTTTGGTCGTGACGTGGTTCATCGAATTGTGATTTGGCTATTTAATTGCACCCGCTCTAATTGTCCAGTCCTCAGTCGAGTTCGGACCAAAAAAGGGGTAAGAGAAAGAGAGAGAGTTAGAGGGCGCTTTATCTGGGAGCTGAGATTGCACATGTAGCTGATAAGTAGAGTACGAGACACACAATATCAATTATTATCATGCATCATATATCGTGACTTTTACAGCTTTTGCCTGCATCATAAAATCATCATCATCAGAGTGAGCCTAATCAGTCGACGATGTCATCAACAACAACTACGAACAACATCAACAGCACCACGGATCACAGCAAGCTGAGCGATGTGGGATTGATCGAGGTGCAGCTGGATAGCTTGGATTCAACGCACAATTTCGCGGCCTCAAATGGCGGAACACCTCGATCGAAGAGCGAAGCGAAGACGGATCAAAAGAATGTCTTCAAATCGAAGGTGTTCATCATTGCCGTTAGCTTCTCCTCGGTCCTCATGATTGCCATGTGCATTGGCTTTCTCGTCCACTACGAATTCGCCGGCGATGTCAGCGACATGGAGACCGTTGCCTATTGGCACGTCAAGCTACCGAAACAGCAACAAGTGTGGTACGATCGGGGCATCGATGAGCTGAGGCTCGCCCTCAATCGTGAACTCAATCGCCGGCGAGCCAAGAATGTTGTGCTCTTTGTGGGCGATGGCATGGGACCCAACACGGTGACAGCCGCTCGCATCTATCGCTACAAGGAGGAGGGTCTCCTCAGTTGGGAGCGTTTTCCCCACATGGGACTCCTGAAGACCTATTGTGCCGACAAGCAGGTGCCCGATAGCTTCTCCACCGCCACAGCGCTCTTTGGCGGCGTCAAGGTCAACTATGAGACGGGCGGCGTCGATGCCAATGTCCCACTTGCCAATTGCACCGCCTCCCTCAACGAGAAGAATCACGTCCAGACGATACTTAACTGGGCCCAAGTCGATGGCATGCGCACTGGATTTGTGACCACAACGCGTGTCACACACGCAACGCCAGCGGCTTTGTACGCTCATGTCGCCGATCGACGCTGGGAGAGCGAGGCCACAATGCCAGCGGAGGCCCTGCAACAGGGCTGCCTCGACATTGGCCGCCAGCTGGTGCAGCACTCAACAGGGCGACAGATCAATGTGAGTTTCTAAAGCTAAACATTCCAAGAAATTGTAACACTGTCTTTACAATACACATTTAGTAAATTAACAGGAGTCCTAACATTGACTTTACAGTCGTATGTTAAGCCTGTTGGTCGCATGTTATTTAATACTTCTGTTAAACTAACTTTCCTATTTAAAGTTCCACGTTTGATTTTCCGATTGTAACTAAATGTTTAGATAACGTTTGTCATCATTGTTGTGTACGCAAAGCTAAAATTCGCTTATCTTTGTAAATTGGAACTAACAAAACTTGTGGCATCGATTCAACCTACATATGTTAAACCTTTTAACCATATTAGTTAACAGTGCTGTCTTATTCCTTGCCGAATTGTTTATTTTTGAATACTTCCACTTCTATTGTCGAATTGCAACTACATTTTTAGATAACGTTTGTTTCATCATCATTTATGTATACGCAAAGCCAATATTGACAAATTGCTATTAACAGAACTTGTAACATTGATTTTTCAGTCGAATGTACAATCGTCGTTTTTAGTCGCATGTTAATTTACAGAGCTGTTAAACTTAACTTGTGCCTTGCTTTCACTTCTTTTGTCCGATTGTAATTTACATTTTTAAAAAAACATTTGTGTCATTGTCATTTATGTATACGCAAAGTTAATATTCACAAATTACAATTAACAGACCTTCTAACATGGAGTTTACAGTTTGTACAACGTTTTAGTCGCAACCTAATTAACGGAGCTATTAAACTTAACTTGTGTCTTGCTTTCACGTCTGTTTGTCCGATTGTAACTTAATTTATAGAAAACGTTTGTGCTAACATTCGCAGAATCTGTGACATTGACTTTATGTTAATTAACAGTGATGTTAAACTTTGTTTGCTAAATTCTTGTTTTCAAATACTTCGAATATTACAAAATTAAAAAATGAGAAAACCTTTGTGTCATCATCATTGATGTGTACGCACAGCTAACAATCACAAGTCTTCAAAAATTTTACTTAACAGAGCTTGTAACATTGACTTTACATTCGTATGTGAAGTTTTCAATCGCCGGTTAAATAACAGTGCTGTTAAAGTTGACTGTTATCGTTACACTTTCCAATCTCTCGGCTGTTGACTCTTATCGAGAATCATTTTCTTTATTAACTTTATTAACAACGCACTCACTCATAAACTTCGCAGGTCATTATGGGCGGCGGTCGTCAGATGCTTGTCTCGAATGTCACCGACTCGGCGAGCGATCCCTTGGACACCTGGGCGGGTCACTCGACCGATGGCCGAAATCTCATCAAGGACTGGACCGACTACAAGGCCGATCAAGGCGTCTCGCATGCTGTGGTACAGAACAATGGCGAGCTGCGGCAATTGGATGCCCAGAATACGGACTATGTGCTTGGGATCTTTGCCAACGGGCATCTGAAGTACGATCATGAGCGAGATCAGAGCGATGCTGGAATGCCATCGCTGAGCAACATGACGATCAAAGCATTGGAGGTGCTGGGCAACAGTGACAAGGGCTATTTGCTGGTGGTGGAGGCGGGAATGATCGATCAGGCGCATCATCGCGGCAATGCACGCAAAGCATTGAGCGAGGTGATCGCACTCAACGAAGCTGTTCAAGCGGTCCAAGCGTATCTCAAAAAGAAGTAAGTTTACTCAAGTTATTTATTGTAATTATTATTATATTTGCCATTACGCACACAGAGATCAACTGGATGAGACGCTGCTGATCGTGACCGCTGATCATGCGCACAGTTTGACCATTAATGGACATCCGGATAAAGGTGCTGATATTTTGGGCATGGCGGGCACATCGAAAACGGAGGGCACACCGTATACGACGCTCACGTATGGCACCAGCTATGAGGGCTTCCAGGTGGATGCCGAACGGATGCAGCGTAAAAATCCAGCGCTTACGGATACCACAGATTGGGAGTACACGCAACAGGCGGCGATCAACACCAATGAGAATCTTCACGGCGGCTCTGATGTGACGATACATGCTCGAGGTGCCATGTCGTATCTGTTTCATGGCGTGCACGAGCAAAGTTATGTGGCCCATGTCATTTCGTATGCCCTGCGTATTGGACGCTTCCGTGATAGCACAATTGCCGAATCCCTGGCAGAGCTGATGCCGTTGTAGCTTTAAATCTCGCATAATGTTGCCTTGGATTTATATATAACGTTTTCATCTTATTTACATATTGTGATAACTTAGTGGATTTTTTTTTTTGTTTTCTAGTAATAAGCCCAAAATAAATAGCCAGTGAGCGTTAGAGATATTTAAAAATTGCGCTCTTATTGTTTAGCGTTGCCAACCCGTAAACTGGGGCGCTGCCACACATTGGCATTGTTGAGTAATTCAACTTGCAAAAAATATGGATGTCTGTATATATTATCATTATTATTTCGTAACATTTGCTTTTGATATTTGTATGGTAAAACATAAATGATTGGGAATTGTTATAGACTGCGCTTAGAGTTTTTAAAATGATAAAGCAATAAGTTATTTAAAATGTCGCGCCTTGCGTTTTGCTAAATATACCAAAATTCATATGTAGTGTGACCATTTGCTCAGCCATCAGGCTTCTGTGCTTTGGTATATGGTGGTATATTTTAGCAATTCAGTTTGCGGTCACGCTGTTTGTTGTGAAGTTCTGCCTGCTAGATTGTTAAAACTGCAATTGTAACAAAAGAAAAATTAAATAAAAACAAGAACCAAATACGCATTGATTTCTCATAAAGAGTTTGCACATTAGAGCCGCGTTTTCGCTGACGTTTGGTGCCGAGTAATTCTTTTTTTTTTTCGTTTTATCTTTCGGAAAGTGGGTGAAAAAAATTTGCAGTGTTCATTATTTTGTTAAAGTGTTTGTTTGAGTGTTGCGTGTGCGACGGTCGCATTGAAAATACACAAAAAAAGGAAATAAAATAAAATAAGAAACGAAACGAATTAAGTTGGCAAAGGGCTGAAAGCCAGAGTGATAAAAAAGCAGCAGCGAAAATGGCGTTGAAAATGTTGGTCGGCCAGAGTAAGTGCAATGACAAGTGTTCTAATTGGAGTTATTTTTATTTGCTGCCTTCTCTAATTCTGTTGTGACTAACACACTCACACAGCCACAGACGCATACCTATACATACATACGTACTCGAACATAGCTATGGACAAGATTGTGATAAACATGACGCCCCATTTAAATACACTATGACACACATACGTATTGAAATCCTATTGTACAGAGTTAGGTTGATATGCAAAACTATAACAAAAATAAAAAAAAAAACGTCTGCATTTGCATATTCTTATCAAATGAGCAGTAGCAGCAGCCCCACACGGTGTCCATCGATTTTTCCAACACACACACATGCACGCACACATAAAGCTCCCACCCTAGCGACGCCGACGCGCAGCAGAGCCAAAAACGCCAACGTTTGTTCATGGTGTAGGTGGCCTCTGAGTCTATGTATGTGTGTGTGTGTGTGTGTGTGTGGGCTGAAACGGTGACCTTTGCCGCAGGATAAGCGCTGCCTGTTTAGTAGTAGATGTGGAATTCATTTATCTCTCTGGCAAGCGTTTGCAATTTGCAGTATAATCGCTGATCAAAAATAAAAATCAATCAGGCAACGCCATTTGCTAAACGGCTTATTTCAAGCATTTTTGTTGTCTCCCTTTTCTGTTGTTGTTATTTTCGTAATTGTTGTTGTTGCTGCTGTGGCTGTTATTATTATTGCTGTTTTTGTGGATGAGTCATAGGCGGTGCTTATGGAACGACGCTTTGCTTTATGAGTAATACTTTTACCTTATCTCCTTACCCCTCCATCTCCCCCACCTTATTTGACGTTTTTGTGGATGAGTCATAGGCGGTGCTTATGGAACGACGCTTTGCTTTATGAGTAATACTTTTACCTTATCTCCTTACCCCTCCATCTCCCCCACCTTATTTGACGGGCCAACGCATTGCAAACGTCTTAGCTGCTTATGACATAAATAGTTTCCCCCTTCTACCCTTTAAACATACTTAGCGAAGGGTATGCCATGGAATGCAATATTCAGCATTGCTTTGATGCTCTTAAGGGAGCAATTGCAAACATTAAATTTATATTATTCTGTTTATTACAAACATATTTTTATAAATTTGCGATTTTTTTGGATTTTCAGATTTCAGTGCTAAAAGTTGCACTGAATGCAGGAAATTGAATAATTTAATCATTACTTCTAATAAAGTTCTTCTTCTTATTCATCACATTGAAATTCCATTCGCATGATGTGATCTTCTCGTTTATAGCTAAAATCGCACCTTAGGTCGGAAAGTCTTAACTATGATATCGTGATTATTGTCAGTTTGAATGCATAGTAGTGGGTACACTAGCAGCTACCCTGTAATTTTCAAATTAAAGCATTTTTAATACTTTTATTGGCATCAAATATTATTTTTAATTGGATATTTGTTGCGAAGTAACTCAACGGGAAAATTATAACACCAGTTTGAATGAATAGTAGTGGGTGCACTAGCAGCTACCCTGTAATTTTAAAATTAAAGGCATTTTTAATACTTTTATTGGTCTAAAATGTAAATTTTAATTAGATATTTGTTTGCGAAGTAACAGAACATCAAATTGTATGCAGAATGCTGGGTACACTAGCAGCTACCCTGTAATTTTTTAATTTAAAGCATATTTTATATTTTATTTTCACATAAAATATTAATTTTGATTAGATATTTGTTGTAAAGTAAATTAAAAACAAGAGTTTTTCATCTTTCTGTAGGCATAAACAAATTTCATGTTAATTCGATGTTGTTGCGATTACCAAAATCTATTCATATTAAGTTGACTAATTGTCAATGTATTTTTCAAACAATTTTCGGTAATTGTAGTAATTATTTTATAGAAGTTAAAGGCAGTTAATATAGAACGACAAAAATCATATAAGGTATAAATATATATTATAATGGTATAAGAGATTTCGCATTCTTTTTTTTTTTTGGGTTTTAAGTTACCACCCGACCCAAGATTTCTCATTCAATACAATGACAACTGACCAATTTATTGAGCACAATACAAAACGGAATTGCTTTGAGTAGACAGCATCTTTTCGCTTAATCATATAAACAATATATTAATCATTTTAATTCGAACTTTGCAGAGATCATGAACGAGGTGGTGAAGTACAAGCCGCCGCCACCGAAGAAGGCGGGCGCTGCGGCAGCTCCGAAGGCAGCCGGAGCCGGTGGCATTGAGTGGCGCGTCCTCGTTGTGGATAAGCTGGGCATGCGCATGGTGTCCGCTTGCACCAAAATGCACGAGATTAGTGCCGAGGGCATCACCCGTAAGTCTTTGGCAAATCAGCTGCGAATGATATCGATTAATTATTAATATCCTTTGGCAGTGGTGGAGGACATCAATAAGAAGCGTGAACCGCTGCCCACAATGGATGCCATCTATTTGATCACGCCATCGGATGAATCGGTGCGCTCCTTGATCCGTGACTTTGAGAATCCGGCACGTCCGATGTATCGCTATGCGCACGTCTTCTTTACCGAGGGTATGTGTCAGCCGTTCAGTCGGCCACAAGATTCTTTATCTATTCTATTCTTTTCGATACAAACCAAAAAAAAGGTCTTTTGAAGAAATTGCAATCGTTACATCTATATATAGTATATTTTTTGGCTATTTTATCGATTGTATTTTTTTTTTGATTTTCATTTCTTTTATTTATTTTTTTGTTCTTCCATGAATTCAACACTCTCCAAACCATAAAACCTCTGCACACCCCTCTTCTATATACATATATGAATAATTTGATCGTATGAATGTGTAAATAACGTGTAGCGATACCTCCGCGCATATTTGAAATGCTGCAATCGCACAAAGACATTTGTCGACGATATGTGCGCACCTGCAAAGAGATCAATATTGCCTTTTTAGCCTATGAAGCACAGGTATAGTTGCAATGCAATCAAATACATTTCTCAGACTCTGACTTGCGACAGTTTTCGTCACAAAATACACATATATAAAACTCACACACTACTACTCGTTACTCGTTACTCGCCCACTCGTTACTCGTTGCTTTGTTGGCACACGTTGTCCTCGATTATTCTTATCTCATTTTACTAAAAGCTGTGCCAATCGTTTGTGAAACGATGTGTCCTCTTAAGTGCTTACAACTAACTACAGTTCTTGTGGGTGCTACATCACGGATATAACTGATAAACGATATAATACACTTGCATTTTCCCCTCCACGAATTCATCATTCATAATTTATTTGTGTACGATTTTGCGTTTGCGTTTTTGTTATTTGTTTTTATTGCTTTGTCGCTCTGCAAATCCCTATAGAAATGCCTCTTGTCTCTTTCTATATATATACATAAATACTATCTGTCGATTTCTTACTCAAAACAACTTTACGCTCAATGAGTTTACTTTACAGGATTTTAGACACTAAGCAGTGAATTGAACTTTGGGTGCTACGACTACGTTTAGTCTTCGTATAACTCTTAACGTCAAAAAACAAAAAAAAAAGAAAAAACCTAATAATAATCAAATGTCATGCATCAATTGATAAGTAATGATAAGCAAAATTTTATATTATTTATAAATAATTATAGTTTGCCCGGAGGAATTGTTTAACGATTTGTGTAAATCGTGCGCTGCAAGAAAGATCAAAACTCTAAAGGAGATTAATATTGCATTTCTACCATATGAATGCCAGGTGCGAAAAATAAAACAAAATATTTGTGTAAAAAAAAACCAAATATCCCTTTCTATCTATATATATATATATCTATCTCTCACCCCCTCTCTCTCTCTCTCGTACTAGAGACAAAGACGTAGTAAATATAGGCATCTCTATCTGAGCGATTTAGCACTTAATGCTCTCTCTCTCTCTCTCTTTTGCTCTGTTGCTGTCTCTTTTTCTATTACATTTACCACTTTCGACTTGTATCTTCAAAGTCTTTGTATTGTGTATATTAACTGTCTCTGTCTCTGTCTCTGTCACACACACGCGCTCTCTCTCTGTTTCTTTTACTGTCTCTGTCTCGCTGTTTAATAATATATGTATATGTACTATATATGTGTTGTACTTGCTGTTGTAAATAACTTGAGACACTTACCAATCAATCAATCAATCAATCTGGATCCTGGCAACTCGTTAACTTTTAACCTGGTATTTACCAACACTGTTTTTGTTTTACCATCCAGCCAGTTAGCGGTCCAGCCTATAGTGAAACGATACTCTTCTAATGTCTCAAACCAAGATCTCCTTAAGTTTTGTTAAACTTGTTTTGTAGTGTTCAATTTAATGTATGTAAATTGTATACAGAAAAGCAAATCGTGCCTAACCTACTATATAACACTAATATCAAACAATAATACCAAAAAGAAAAAAAAAACAAAAAAAAAAAACAAGACTAATCCTCATCAATCATGAATTAACTACACAGTGGAATCTCGTTTGCGAGAATCGCACTTAAATCAATAATAGAAAATAAAACGCTACTCGTTTCGCTAGACACAAAGTGACCAGGAACGTTTAAGTTCAACTCGCAACGAGTTGCTTACTCGTTATTCGTCATGTTGTGATGCGGCGAGTACAACTCCAGGGCGCAAAAAAAAACAAAAAAAAGAAGAAAAGAAACAAAAACTAAAACTAACTGCAAAATATGATTATTATACTTATTATTATTCTCATGCTATGTATTCAACTTTAATAACTGTATTACAATTGTCAATTGGTTTCGTGTTCTCTCGCATACTGTTAACTGTATATATATATATTGTAACTCGTTAGCGTTAAGCACACTCACACACACATACATACATACATATGCATACAATCTAACACAATCAGATTTACACTTGCGTACAGCCAATGTTATGCAATTTGGTTAAAATTATTTTTTTTAAAACTACTAATAACTAGAATAACATTTTGCATAACCTTGGCTGTGTTTCCGTTTTCTCATGTTGAGCTTAGCTTGTGTTTGTTCTATTTCATTCCATCTGGCCATCTTGGCTTGCGCTGTGGCATTGCCACACTTGCGCACAATCTCCTTGAGCAGGAGAAAACGGAACGACGCGCTTTTCGAAACAAGCTTTCTCTCTCATTCATGCATGCTGCTCTTTGCTATTTTTATTGCTATTGGTGTGCGTGCGCATAACATTAACAAACGCTGGAAGGAGAAGCCCAGCAGCAGGCAAATGCAAATTTGTATTACATTCATTGATCGACAACAAGACTTGAGCTGTGCTCTGCTTGCTGGACTGCTCTAACAGCTGCACATACATACATATATACACAAGCTTGAGCACTTGCTGTATATCGATAAATCGCTGCATTGCTGTTATCGACAGAGCAAAGCTAACGCTTACACATGCAGACATACATACATTTTGCACCGTCCAATGACCGAGACAACCCTGAAATAAGAAAAAAAAACACCCATTTGAGATATTCGATAAATATTCCCTATAAGAAAAGAAGCATAAACAAATTGAAAATCGAACAAAAGTTCGCCCCGAATTAATGTGAGCACTCTTTCTGTCGGTTGTCCGGTCACATTCGGTTGGTCCGCATGGTCGCCATTTTGTTTGTTGTCGCAGGTGTTCTCACTGGACTCGCCGGACACGTTCCAATGCTTGTACTCGCCGGCCTTTGCCTCCATCCGTGGCAAGCACATCGAGCGCATTGCCGAGCAGATTGCAACGCTTTGCGCCACGTTGGGCGAATATCCGAATGTGCGCTATCGCAGCGATTGGGATCGCAACATCGATCTGGCTGCCTCGGTGCAGCAGAAACTGGATGCCTATAAGGCCGATGAGCCAACCATGGGCGAGGGGCCGGAGAAGGCGCGATCCCAGCTGCTCATCTTGGATCGTGGCTTCGATTGCGTCTCGCCATTGTTGCACGAGCTCACATTGCAAGCCATGGCCTATGATTTATTGCCCATTGTTAACGATGTCTATCGATACACGCCCGGACCCAATCAGCCGGACAAGGAGGTCCTCCTAGATGAGAACGATGATTTGTGGGTGGAACTGCGACACGAGCACATCGCTGTCGTCTCCACTCAGGTGACGCAGAATCTGAAGAAGTTCACCGATTCCAAGCGCATGAGTTCCAGTAAGTGTGCTCCATAAAAACATAGAATAAGTTTAAGAATTAAATAGGAATACTTTAGATTAGATTAATGGGAAGGGTTTTCTTTAGACAAAACAATTCCTTTCACTAAATTAAAATATGAAATATACATTAGTTAGATTAAGACACAAACCATAGCAAGTGCATCAACCAGTGCTCATCGAAGACATGAACCAAGGTGGAATACAGGCGTAATAAGTTAGTTAAACTTAGACACAAACCGCAACATGTACTTCAATCAGTGATAATCGAAGACATGAACCAGTAATTCAATTCTTACTACTTATTCAAAATAATAAATACACAGTAGTTCAATTAAGACACAAACCATAGCAAGTACTTCAACCTGTGCTAATCGTAGACATGAACCAAGGTGGAAAACAGGCGCACTAAGAATTGAAAATAAATTTAAAAGTGTTGTGTCTACAAATGTATCGATATCGATTGCAGCAGCGGACAAATCATCGATGCGCGATCTGTCGCAGATGATCAAGAAGATGCCGCAGTATCAGAAGGAGCTGTCCAAGTATTCCACCCATTTGCATTTGGCCGAGGACTGCATGAAATCGTATCAGAACTATGTGGATAAACTGTGTCGCGTCGAACAGGATTTGGCCATGGGCACCGATGCCGAGGGCGAGAAGATCAAGGATCATATGCGCAACATTGTGCCCATTTTGTTGGATGCGGTAAACAACATTTCGTTTAGTGAATTGCAGAATTAACTCACTCGTTTTTTTTTTCTGTCTGTGTAGAATGTGTCGAATTATGACAAAGTGCGCATCATTTCGCTGTATGTGATGATCAAGAACGGCATCTCCGAGGAGAACTTGACCAAGTTATTCACACACGCTCAGCTGTCGACTAAGGATCAGGATATGGTGCGCAATCTGAGCTATTTGGGCATCAATGTGATTGCCGATGTAAGTTTGTGAGAGTTTGAATGATTAACTAATGATTAATGATTGACGACCACCTATCAATAGTCACGGAAGAAGATCTATTCGGTGCCGCGTAAGGAGCGCATCACGGAGAGCACATACCAGATGTCACGCTGGACACCGGTGATCAAGGACATCATGGAGGATTGCATTGAGGATAAGCTAGATCAGCGACACTTTCCATTCCTCGAGGGACGCGCCCAGAATACGAATTACCATGCACCGACTAGCGCTCGCTACGGCCACTGGCACAAGGACAAGGCGCAGACGCAGGTGAAGAATGTGCCGCGTCTGATCATCTTCATTGTCGGTGGCGTTAGCATGTCCGAGATGCGTTGCGCCTACGAGGTGACCAATTCTGTGCGCAACTGGGAGGTGCTAGTCGGCTCATCGCATGTTCTATCGCCTGAAATCTTTCTCAGCGATTTGGGCAGCCTCTCCAAGGAGGATTAAACAAACCAAAAACAAACACACCGAACACACACACAAACAACTCCTCCTTAAGTTTCCAGAATCAAAAACAAGAAGAGAAGAAAAAGAAAATCGACAGCATAAAAGAAGAAGGAAGTGAAAACTATGCTTATTACATCTAGCCAGTCTGTAATTTGTTATTTGATATATGTATATATAAACATATATATATACTTTGTTCGATATTCATTATAAGTGTATCGATCTGTTCCATTATTGTTCATTGCTCACCCTACACAGGTGGTTATATATATATATATATATATGCACCTCTTGAACTAACTAACCCACAGATCAAAAGAACAATACAAACACACACATATTTATCCAACAATACCTATGTACATTCATATATAACTACATATATATTTATATAGTCCGATGTATGTATGTCAACCCAACTTCTCCGATATACCGCACATATATATAGTTATATATGAATGCATATATATATTGTCAGCTATTTATGTGTGTAAACTCGTTTATTAATTTATAGTTCAAAATAGTTCGTTGTTATTACCGAAATGAACTTATTTGTCTGCTCTTTAAATCAAAAAAGTGGAAAACTACAAAGAAAAACAAAACAAAAAGAATTGATAAAGATATATACTGTTTGTTGTTTTACATCACAAAAAAAAAACGAAAAGAAAAGGAAATTAGTCAAATGTAGTTATGCTAAATGCGAAATTCAGTTTAAAAAAAAATAAAAATCAAATTTAAAATAATTATTAACAGAGCTGTTAGTGAGGCGCGGTTTACAGAGGCTACAGGGCCACTGTTAACCATTGACAGTTTAACAGTATGTTAATTGCTTCTCGATGTCGAAATGCAAAATAGTTTTTCAAAGTTTCATATGCGATCTTGCACCATTAACATAAATACAAACACACACGAACAAACATTTAACAGTTAATGTGAACAGCATGTTTATTCTCTATATAAATATAGCTATATCGAATTCAGTACACACACACACACATACAAAATGCGCTCATATACACAGACACTTAACATTAGCTCAGATACAACGCAAAATAAAACGGTTCGCATCGTGTGTGGGCAAAACTTGTGATTCGAAAATCGAATTTTAATTTAACCAAAAAAAAAAAAACAACAAAAAAACATTTAAAACGAAACACAATTAATTGCATAACAGCATTAGCTTAGCATTTTGAAAAGCAATATTTAAATTTGCAAGAAACAAAAAAAAAACATGGTATATGTCTTTCAATTGAAGCCAATAATATTGTGCGCCTTCCACACACACAAAAAGAAAAAGAAAAACGAAAAAAAAATATTTGAGAAACTCAATACTTAAACTACGTGTATTCGAAGTCAAATGCAACATAAAACTTTTTTCAATCTAACTAACAAAATGAAGCTTTAAATCTGTTTAATAAATAGTCATTGAACTAATTGAGAGGCAATTGTTAAACGAAACAAAACAAAAAGAAAGAAAAGGGAAAAAATATACTAAACGCTCTATATATACAAACAAACATGCATATAAAATACTTATATACTTATACACACCCTTATAATTCACTCTTATACTTCACACTTATACGAATGCCACACAACACACATATGCGAGATGCATTCCGCGATTGGCAACGTAGCGATAAATTGCATTTACTATAGTACAACAACAGCTACAACAACAACAATATTTATGTGTATGTGAATGCAATAGCACTCTTCTCCCCTTCTCCTCTATCTTATGTATTATTAGTTTTCTCCGCTCTTGTTATTCTTTTTTTTTATATATACATATAAATATATATATATATCCCTACTATATCATAATAATATTATTAATAAAATATTTAAATATATCTATATATATTTTTTGTTGTTGAATTTTTTCCTCTTCATTTTCTTTTATTATATTGAAATCTTAATAATACGAAAATAAAATGTAGCTAAGTAAGTTCTCTCGTAAATAATACCTAAACTTATATAAAATGAAACAAATATTTACAAACAAAACAAATGATTAAAATATACTATGTATGCATTAGCTCTAGATGACGCCTAGTCCGATTGCACTTTAGCCTGCGCACACACACACACACGTTCACTGCATACGCACACACACACACACACAGACATAGAGTCACTGTCACACGCACACATACTCGTAGCGAGCACCCGTTTACCAACACTGGTGTGGCGCACAACATACGAACATCAAGTCACCCACCCCCCCACCTTAAAACCATCCAACCAACGGGGGGCGCGACAGCGGCGTCAATTCGCACGCACACACTCAACAACATCCGAGTCGGTAACCAAGGATCACACTGGCGAATTGCGCTCGATGCGCGTGTGAGCGGGACAACGAGTGCTCCACCTGCGAGTAAGTGTGCGTGTGCGTGCGAGTTCATTTATGTGTATGTATGTGTTTGCGTGTGTGTGCTTGCGTTTGTGTGTGAGTGTGCGTGTGCGTTCGTTTTTATGCAGTTCGGAGTGGGCGACGTATTATTCAGAATTCACGTTTAAATGTTTATTGCTTGAAAAGAACAAAAGGAAGAATGAAAATTAGAAAAGGATCATAGGAGTATAGTATATTAATAATTAATGTCTAGCTCTTAAGCAAGTATTCTATAAAACATAATACATATGAACAAACAAACCAAAAACAACTCTTACATATTTATTCAAGATTTAAGCGAAACAAAAACTAACAACAAATTTAATTACTTTACAAAACAACAAATTTCACAATTCTTATCATATAGTGAAAACGGAAGGAAGCAAATGTGTTTTTTTTAGCATAATTGTCATAATGAAATTATTAGTGAATGAATTATGATATATATACATTTATATACATAAATATATATATGAAATTTAAACAATTTTTGCAAATTTACATAACAAGAAGAACAATTTATACATTTTAAATGATTATACGATAATATACTTAAGAATTGCTGTCAATTTCTTAAACATAATTAACAATTAATGATTACTAGTAGCAACAATTGAAAAACAAATGCGAAATACGAAATTCGAATCACAAGTTGAGCGCCAAAGCAGCGAACCGATAATAGTTAAACGATGAACGATAACCGATAACAAGAAAAAGGACAAAAAACAAAAAGAAAACATAACCAAAGCAAAAACAAAAACAATAACAAACAATTATACAACAATTTCAGAGTTAGCAAATTCATATACTAGTACGATTATACAATACAATATATATACACATATATACAGATACTATATATTAAATAATATAAACCACAATTGAAAGTTTTCAATTCAATAAACTTTTGCTGTAAAAAGCATAAACAGTCACAATTACAGGGTGACGGTACAGCGATAAACGTAGCGATCACAGGGTGATTGTGATTGTGTCTGCCACAAAAGAACAAGAGAAAAACAAAAGAACAGCAATCACAATAGCAGTGTAATTACATAACTTAATTAAACAGCAAATTATAACAGTGAAACAAATAAAATCAACTTTGCATTGCAAAGTTAAATAAAGAACACGAGCATTTTTTTCTATGTCTGTAATACACTTTACGCTGCATTTGAAAAAATTGATTTCGAGCGCCAATCACGAAATTTTCGAAAGCATACTTTTAGTATGCAGCATCTGTGCATATGCACTTAAGAAAAAGCTCAATTTTAGTTTAGCATACTTTTAGGATGGCCAATTATGCGCAAAACCAATTATTTGCGGCATACTTTTACCTCCACTTCAGATTTTCTGCTGCTACATTTTTAAAGCATACTTTTAGGATGTGAATTTTTTGGTATTCCGCAACTAAAAATTTGCAGCATACTTTTACTGCGCCACCCAAATTTTAATGCACCCGCCTACTGCTGATTTATGTTCGCCTGGTATTTCATTTGGGTCAGTTGACATTTTACAAGGGATCTTCGATCTCGTCGTGGATTTCGTTGAGCATCATTAATGTACTGCATACTTTTAGGGTGCAAGTAATATGGCATATAAAAATGAAAAATGCATATATCTCGGCTATATCCTGTCGGATATTCAAGGGACATGTACTGTTCGATTCGTAAGGAAAAACGCTATCTATTGGCATATAAAACTTTTAATTTGTCCATTCCGTTAGCGAGATGGAAAATGTGTAAATTAGTATTTTCAGGATAACTCGAAAACCACAAGGACTTTCAGGATCAAATTTGGCAGGATAATAGTCTTTAAGAATACTCTTCGATTGGTAAAGGACTCGCAAGGATCACAAAGGATATAGACGAGATATACGATATTTTCTCTGCATACGTTTTAGCTCGGGCCCTGTAAGGATTTTCGTCCTTTGAAAAACATTTTCGGAAACTGCGCCGCAAGTCAAGCGTACATGTCAAAGGACATTCTTGTCGTCCTTTAAATAACTGAGATATACAACATTTTCCTCCTTGTAACAATTTCTATGTAGTATAATTTTGCAAAATGTTGTGTTTGGCTTGCTTAGAGCATTAAAAAGCATGTCCTTTTGAGATTCTTCCAAAAATTTCTCGAAATAAATATCGAAAATATCCTTAAAAGGTGCCCTAATTTTCCTGAGAATAAATATTATCAACAAAAATATATAACAGTAATAATAATGCATTCATTTTGTTTGTTGATTGTTTATTTCTCTTGCTTAAACATAAATACATATATAAAATTAAAATGTATAATTGGTTTGCATTTTCTGTTTGTTTATATTGTATATATATATATATATAATTATGTATATAAATTATATAAAAAAAATTACTTGCAATAAATTTAGTGGTTGGTGGCGTGCCGAAACAAATTTTGGGGATAATTAAGTGTAAAATATACAAGTCTAGAAGGCGCAGCAATATATATATATCTACATATATATAAATATATATTTGTATATTTATATTTTATAGCTATATATATTTATATTTAAATATAAGTATATATTTTGGAAACATTGTGAATTTAAAGCGTTTCGTATTATTTATAACAATGTGTGTTTTTGTTTTTCTTTGTGTGTGTTTTTCTTTTGAAATATTTACAATGCACAGAGACGATGTGACCGTATATCAATCAATTTTTGGATGTTGAACTTTAACAATATTTAGTATATAGTATATTTCTCAGCGCAGCCCTGTCTGTGTGTGTGTGTGTGTGTATATAACTGTATGACTGTATAACAGTTTTGCGCCTGCTTGCACTTAGTCGGTATAACTTGGCTCTCTCTCTCTCTCTATGCTTTAGCTTTAATTACAATTGTATGTATGTATATGCCTAAGCGGTAAGTGTGTGTGTGTGTGTGTAGGGGTGGGGTGGGCTTCATATTTGTGCATGTGTATAATATGTGTGTGTGGGTTTGTGTTTACTACACTACGGCTATGATATGTCTAGCATTTCTAAGGACCAGTCGGTAAGTGTTCTACACACTTTTCATTGTTCACTTTGGGAGGCGAAACAATACAAAAAAAAAAACATACAAGAGACAGACACACACTCGCTATCGCTCTCTCTCGCTCTAACACACACTATACCCTACCTTCGATCACACGCTCTCTCTTTCGTTCACGCAGACAGACACAGCTGCCCTCTATTAACAAATACATACATAATAATACAAATTGAGTTTTACAGTTTTACTAGATATTCAATCCATATCCAGATCTAACGCTCAGTGCTGCTCCATCGCTCCCAATTTATCCTCTCTTTTGTTCAGATGGACCTCTCGCTAGTTACATTATCGGGATAAAGCTCAAATCATCATCATCAATAGGGGCGTCCATTGGTCGTATTGCCGTAGTATGAGGGTCGATCGGGTAGCTTTGGTGGCGCATTCATGCCGGGTCGACTGTGGGGAAAAATATATGCAGAAATTCGCAATGAATACATGTATTTCTTTTCTAGTATTAAAAAAAGTATTTAAACAAAGAAAGAAAACTTATAAACTACATACGCTTAAAAGCAGAGGATTTGCATGTGAAGAAGAGATAAAATGTTAAATAAGATTATGGTATAGAGCTTATAGTCGTAGTTAATTGATAGATTTTAGGCAACTCACCGACACAGCAGGACACAGCAAACGAAATATATTAGTTGTCAAAAATGTTTGCAACAATGAGAGTGTGAGCGGAAAACCAACACCAACGAAAAACAACAACACGCAAAAGCAACTCTGTTAAGGACAAGCTCTCTCTGACTCTGTTAATTAACAGCGCCATTCACTGTAAACGGCGGCAGCAGCAACCAAGCACTAAAAATGCAACAATGAATGCAACAAGTCTTTTTTTTTTTCTTTTTTAATATATACTTTTTTTTGGTTTTTATTTTTTTTGTGTTTTTCTTCATTTTTTGTTTGTTTTATTTATAACATTGTAGTTACCCCTCAGCATACACTTTCATTTTAACGTATTTCATTTTCAATTCAATAAACAGCAATTAGTAAGCGCTACACTTGGTTGGGATGTTGTTCTCAAGGGGGAGGGGTTTTTTTTGTTCGTTTGTTTGTCATCTCTCATCATATAAGTACATATTTATTTATATATAAATATATGTATATATATGTATGTATGTATGTACGTATGCATGTATGTATGTATCCATGTATATGCTCAAGGCGTCATGTATGTATGTGTATTGTGTTAGCTGTGTGTAGGTGTGTATCGGTGTGTGTGTGTGCTATACTAAAAGAAACACATAGAGGAGCTAAATACTTGTGACATTTCTATATATCGTATATACTTTTTATGCCATTATCGTAACGCGAGAAGATGTTGGAAAAAACGGTTAATTTGCATAGTTAGCATCGATTTATCGATTTAATTATCGTGCGCGATACAATTTTTCTCGATAATCACGCCATAAACAATAATTGTACATAACCATAACATGCATATACTAAATATACACTATACATACATACATATGCATCGGTGTCTCTCTGTGTGTGTGTGTGTGTGTGCGTGTGTGTGTGGGAGTAGATGTTGAGTTATATACTACATCAGCAGATCAGAAATCTTTTAAAAGCTATCGTCATGTATATCATCATCTTCTTGCAATATAATGCTCTGTTTTTGTACAGACTACAATAACAACAAATGGAAAATTGTTTCGAAAAGATTTTACACAGTTCATCAACACACACATAATATTCGATATATGTATATGTATATATATAAATATCTATATATATTATGAATAGATCTCAAGCTGAATAAATATATTGCTTTAGTTTTAGATGCAAAATGCTGTTCTTTTTCACTTTTTTTCACTTTTCCATTCCATTCATGGGCACATTTACAGTATCAAGAGGGGGAAACAAAAATATCGATCTTCAGTATTATCGTTTTGTGCTTATATCGAAATACATTTACATACACATACATTTTAACTGTAATTTCATTAGCCTTTTACCAAACACCAAAACACACTCTCCCTCCCCTCCCTTCTTCTTCTTCTTTCACCCTCTCTCACTCACTTCACTTCACTTTACTTAACTGTATTCTGACTCTTCTTTTATGTCTCTTATATGTATGTATGTATGTATTATGTATAAATACCATATGCGCTTCCATCAAATATTTCTTGCACGTTGTATGTATGTATGTATGTATATTTCATTCAATTGTTCTTTTCGGGGGATATCATTAAATGTACTTTAATAGTTTGCTGCAGCATTAACAAATACATATACATATGCATATACACATATATATTCATGTAGATAAACACATATGCATACATTTTATAAGGTGGTTTTTAAAAACTACACAAAAACACATTATTCTTTTTAATTATTTTTTTTTTTTTTTTTTCTGTTTTTTTTTTTGTCGTTTTTTTAGCAACAATTACCATTTTTTTTTCTGCATTTATGCAAAATTTTCTAAATAAGAGACTATGTATTTGATGTATGTATATATGTTACTCATGTATGGATAATGTTTCTATGTATTTCAGCTTGTTCAATTTCGCATTGCTTTCTTTTTTTTTTATCGTAAAATGTAATTAACAACTTTGAGGTTAGGATTTAGAGATTATTTTTAAAGAGATTCATTGACGAGTGTATGTATGTATGTGCGTGTGTGTGTGAGTGAGTGTGTGTTGTATACAAATGGAATGTTGAAGAAAATAAACAAAAAAAATATACAAGCTATTTTAGTTAGCTGATTTCGATCGATTAAACGCAAGAAAACAACAAGAACAAAAAAACAAACGGAATGTGATTCTTTTTTTCGTAATACATGAATTTAGTTTCACACACACAAGGACATGGTCGCATCACAAAATATACAATAAAATAAAAAAAAGGAAAAACAAGAACACAAAAAAGACGACAACACATTTATGTAAATGTAGTTAATAAATAAAAAAAACACAACAACAAAAACACAGTGTGAAGATAAAAAGAAGAGAGTGTGAGATGGAGCGGAATGCAGTTGGAGCCTCGCCGCTCTCTCGACAACTTTCGCTCTCGCTCTCTCTATCTCTCTCTCGCTTCGATCTTTGCTTCTGAGTGTGCGTGACGTGCGTATAATATATATTGTATTTGTTTGTCGGTTGCGTAGTTGCTCTCTTTTTTGCTTTTGCACACTCTCTTCGCTTGATAGATTTTTCGGTTGTTTGTTTACTTGAATCGTGTGGCAAAGACGTTGGAGAGTTCGCTCATTGCCGCCTGACCAACAGCCTGGTTCACTTGTCCACGCATGCTCTCCGGGATGTATCGATTGGCGCCCGATTGTTGGGTTATCGCTCCGCCGACGGCTCCAGTGACGCGACTTGAAAGGGTTGCAAAAAGTAGTTTGTACTGTTGTTGTTGGTTCTGTTCAATTTGCTTTTTGTTTGTTTGTTTATTTTTTTTGCTTTGCGCATAGAATTAGGCTATACTAATTGTTAGCAACAACAATCAAGAAAAAAAAAAAAAATGGCGCTGCCGCTATGCAATTAAACAGTTATCGAAACGCTTGAAACCCCTTTTTAACGATTTGTCTTTTTCACTTCTGCTGGCTCTGTCGTGTGTGAGTGTGTGTGAGTATATGTGTGAGTGTCAGTGTGTGTGTGTGTATGTTTATCGATTTAGTCACAAATTATGAGAGAATTAATCAATTTAAAAACGAAAAGCAAAAGCAAACAACAACGAAATTAAATAAATAAGAAACATAGCTGTTATATATGTATGTAGATAACATCAACAAAGCAAAACTCTGCATAAACATGTGATCGATTCAATTGTTTTGCTACAACACACACACACACACTCACATACACTGGCATTCGCCTACTCAAGGGGAGGCAGAGAGCGACAACAAAAACAACAAAAAAATAAAAGATGGCCGACTTGAAAAAGAGTGAACGCGAAGCTCTCAGCTGGAGGACCAATAATAAATGTGAATGTGAAAATATGTGTATGTCAGTCTGTATATATAGGTGTGTTGTTAGTGTATATCTATATATCTATATATATCTCTCTCTTTTTACTAGTGTATATATATAAATTGTTATGCATGTATAATTTTCTTTTTTTTTATTTTAACTATATTGTATTTATTTCATCTTGTTGCGTACACATACTGAACAATTAATTTGTAACTTTTTAAATAATTTGTTATTTTATATTTTATGAAGTGGAATGTTTTTGCTGCTTCATTTTACATATACATATTGTACATATACATACATATATATAAATGTTTTCACTTTATTAGTATTTAGTTTTCACTTTTGTTTGTTTTTTTTTTTTTTTTATTTAACGACAACAACAACAACACAAAAAAGGTACTTTAGTTAACTTAAGCATAGTTCTCATATCATATATGGTATATATTATATGTATGTTGCATGTATTTTCTTTTTTTTATTGAGAATGGTATTATTTTTAGCATTTACAGGACACTCTGCTCACACTCTAATTTTCCATCGGTCTTTGTCCGTTCCTAAATTAGCAAAACTCAGCTCAGATCAGCCCGCATATCTAATATATATTTATATATATGTAGTATGTATATGCATGTCTCTCATGATAAAACTAACAAACTATGAAAAGTCTAAGCAGTAGTAGAGCGAGCAGTTACAGTTCTCATCTCCAATATAAATATATATATATATATTGTATATATGTAGATCATGATAAACTCTGTACTGACTGTACTGTGCATCTTCTTCTTCGTCTTTCTTATTTGGGATCATAAGCTTTATTTCATCATCACCGGCTATTTGTGTTTGTTTTAATTGTTTTCTTTTCTTTTTTCATAATATTTAGAAACTGTATAATTCTATATAAATATTGTATATCGTTAATAATCATCAGATATTTTACGTGTGTATAAATATGATATATATACGAAGAATAGTTATTTACGATATTTTTCTTTTAAATCATTGAACGCTTTATTTTCGGAATAATACTAGACTATTAACGGCGCGATCTCGTTGTTAAGTTTAGTTCACTGAGCGAGCTTTTCTATAGGACACTGTTTGAGAGCGTGAGAGGAGGGGGTGGAAGAGAGAGCGAGAGCGCGAGCTTTTGCCTGCGGCTTGAGTTTTAGACCTTTGAAGTTTTTTTTTTTGTGTGTTTACTTAAAAAGAGTTTACGGAGATATTCGGTTCATCATCATCGATTTGTTGGTTTTCATTTTGTTCTTTTGTTTTGGTTAAAGCGAAAGCGATTTTTTTTTGTTTTGTTTGTGGTTAGATTAGTTTAAAGAGAGTAAATGCCTCGGCTGTGGCTGTGGCTGACAACTTAACGACGTCTGTTGTGTTTGTGTGTGTTTGGGCAAATTTACAGTTAGCATTTCACATTGAGGTTAAGTTGAGTCGTGAGTCGTATGTGTGTGTGTGCGTTAGATATTATTGAAAATGAATTAATTCATCGTTATTATTATTGGAATATTCGCATGTTTGGCGTTGTTGTTGAATTATCGCAATTTTTTTTTGGTTTGTGAGCGAAATAGAGAGAAAAAAGAGAAGAAACAAAAGGTTTTATTTTGTTAAGTTTTTTTTTTTTTTTTTGATTTTCGATTCTTTTCGAGAATACATTCTATAATAGCTGCTAAGGTAGCATAAAAAAGGTTTCACAAATCAAAAAAAGAGATAGCTTGCCCTCTGTTTTATAAAATTCGAACTCGAACTAATGAAATTAGTTAAAAAAAATAAAGATTGTTATTTCTTTAATAGAGATCTTTAATGAGGGCAAAGCTATGCAGAATAAATATAAGATGATTATACACAAAATTATAATGGTAACACAAAAATAGTTTAAAGCGATTGAGACAAGTAGTGTTAATAGTATTATTACGTAGATATGTTTTTCTTTTTTTTCAGTGTTTCAAATGTGTGCGTTCTTTGGCCGCATAAAAAGAGGTCCCAATCGTCGAGTCAACTCAAATCAAATCAAATCATGAAAACTTTATAACTAAATACAAAATTAAGCACTATATTTTTGAACTATACTAATTTGCTGAAAATTCAATTTCCGATTAATGTTGAACCAAAACCTTAATTTTGTATAGCAATTCAGTATAGTTCAAAGCAACGCAAAAACAAAATAATAAAGAAAAGAGAAGAATATTAAATACGAAAAGGAGACGAGCGAGTTCTATATATATACATAAACTGTACAGAGCGGCGCACTTAAAGCCAACAAAAGATAATAATTAAGATTACAACTAAAAACACAAATCAAATTCAAGTTGCGAGATATATAGAGTATTTGGTATATCTGTATGTAGGTGGTATATATATTTTTGGGAAGTACTTACGATGGTAGCAATGGTGGTGGCAGAGCACCGCCTGGCCGACCGCCTGGCAGCGGTGGAGCACCACCGCCTGGGCGGCTGGGAATTGCGGGCGCTGGGCGTCCAGTTGCCGGCGGCAATGGTGGATTGCGTCCACCCAACGAGCCCTGCAGCAAAAGTTGGTTAATTTAGTATATTTATATATCGATTTGAAATGAATCTATCTCTTTGTTACCTGTGCGGTGGGTGCTGCCTTGCGTGGGCCACCGGGGCTGGGCGGCGATAGATGTGGATCCAAGCCACTTGGTAGCCAATCGTTCTTCACCGGCGGCGGCAATGGCGATGATACAGTTGCCATTGAAACGTCACCTGGTGGAGAGAGAGAGAGAAGGAAAACAGAAACAGATTCGGTTAAACATAATGCAAATTTTATGACAGAAGATCACATTAAGTTAGAATGTAAAAAAAAATGCATATTCTTAAAATATACCGCAATACTAAATTATACCGCAGGCGTTATTTGGTATATTGATATAGTACTCATTCAAAAGATATCAAAAAGAGAAAACAGTTGCGGTATTATTCCGAAAATATACCAACTTATTATACCGCATAAATACTAAATTCTACCGAAAAGTTAGTATAACGATATACATTATTAATTAAAGAAGCCGACAAATCTGTATGTATTTGTATGTATAGTGTAGTGGAGCAACATGTGGTGCAAATGTCGACGTCAATAAGCTGTTATCACATATCCAACAACCGTTTGCCGAATTTACAGTTGCAACTTGCATTCAGCGTCTCAGTTTGCTGCGCTCTCTCTTCATTCAATTCGTTTCTCTTTTCGTTTCTCTCTTTGTGCAACTGAGTCGTAAGCATGACACAATTATACAAGGTAGTCCCGTCAGCAAACGAGAAAGGTTGTCTGCGAACGAATTTTTCGTTGAATTAACCCTTATGCAAAACGTCATTTTGCAATGTATGCCGTAGAGACGGATAGAATTACAACATAGAGAATTGGAACATATACTTTTAAGTTTAAACCCTTTGCATCTTCTAATGGTTAATGCACAAATGCATTGGCGTCTCGCTCACACTACTACGATGTGCCTCTTTCACTCCCACTACCTTGTATAATTGCATCATGATCGTACGTAAGCGAGTCATCTCACTCACTCGCAGATTGGATTTGCTTTCAAATGCACTCAACTCAGTTTGAGCATTGTGCATTTGAATGTGATTTTTGTTTTTGCCACTCATGCATGCAGATGTGTAAAATACACTCACCGATAATTTGCAAAGCATCCTTGCAGGCGCGATACATGCGCAGCATTTCCTCGCGTCTTGTGGCCGACTCCGCGGACTCTTCCATCATTTGTGCCTATCGGCGAAAGAAGAAAGAAAGAGAAATGAAATTCCATTCAAGAAAGGAAGTTTATGCTATCACTCACCTGATCACCAGAGGCATAGAGATGTGCCAATAGCTCGCCGTTGATAAAGTCCTTGGCATTGTTGATGATCAGCATCATAATTGCCTTGGGCACCATATCTCGTGTGGTCTTTGTGACGATCTTCATATACGAATCGACCAGATTGCGAATTGTCTCCACCTGACGCTCCAGTTGTGGATCCGATGAGCTTTCCTCATTTGCCGACTATTTGTTTTGTTTTGTTATTTCGATTTGTTCGTTTTGTTCATTTTAATATTTCATTTCATTTTTTTTTGTAATGTAATCGCAAAGTCATGCGATTATTCGATTGAAGGGGAATTTATTTGGTTTTTATGTAATTTGGTTCAGGTTCAGTTTTGTTTTTTTTTGGGGAGGGCGCAAAAGTAATTGGAAAAGAATACAAACAAACAATCAATTAAAAATGATAAAAAAGAGTGTGTTTAGAGGTGTAGAGGAAATATTACACAATTGAAAAATGCCAAAAATGGTGCATCAGACAAAAAGTAAAGCATTATTAATCAATTTGTCACATTACATTTCATCTATTATTTTTTTTTATCGTATTATCGGAGGTCGGAAAATTTCAGTGTTACGAAATTGAAAATCAAACCAAAAACAATAATAATAACAACAGTAACAACAACAATTATGAATTAGAAAATCAATTGAAGCAAGCTAGATACGTGTTTTTTTTTTTTTTTTTTTTTTGGAGTTAGTGGTTAATAAATATTATTAAATTGATGGGTAGTTTTATTATCAAATTCTAGTACTGATTAGTTTCCAAGAATTTTTGTTAAACAAGTAGATAAAATTTCGATAGTGTGTGAGTGTGTGTGTGTGTCCCAACCTGATTAACCTGATTCAATTCCGTAATTTCTCAGAGAAAAGTTTCTCAAAAAGAGTTTGAGAACTTCAAAAATATATGAGATTGAAAATTTATGGGAATTTCTCTTTGAATATACTCTATAAAGCCAATTGATATCGCTCCATAAATCGATTTTAAAGTTTTTTTAAAAAAAAATTACCTAAATAAAAAGTATTTTACAATTTGTGAACATTTCTGCAAAATATAAATTTTAGTAAACATTTTAAAAACTTTATGAATATTTGCCCAAGAAGAAAATATTTTCGAATTTTAGAGAAATTTTAAAAACTTTCTTTTCAATTTCTGTACGAAAAAAGTATTTTACAATTTTAGGAAAATTTAAAGGTAAAATTTTTTTAACCTATTTTAAATTTGAGTGAAAATTGAAAAAACTTTTTAGATATCAAAAAAGTATTTTCGAATTTTAAAAACTTTATAAAAATTTCCCTACGAAAAAAGTATTTTCAAATTTTAAGAAAATATAAAAGGCTGTGAAAATTTCCGCGAGAAAATAATATTTTCAAATTTTATGGAAATTTAAAAGACTTTTTGAAAGTTTCCCCAAAGTAAAAGTATTTTGAAATGTTGGGAAAATTTTCACCAAAGTTTAAGTAAAAATCTTAAAAACTTTATGAAAATATCCCAACGGAAAGTTTTATGAAAATTTAAAAGTATTATGAAAATTTGTGGAAAGAATATTCTTAAATTTTCGACTTTCTAAAATTTTCCCTAAGGAAAAACTATTCTCAAATTTTACTAAAATTTAAAAGACTTTGTGTAAGTTTTCCCAAGTATATGTATTTAGAAATTTTAGGAATTAAAAAAGACCCCAATTTTCACAAAATTCAAAGGTTATGTTTCTACGAATATATTATACAATTGGTGGCAACCCTGAACAGTGTTAGAAAGTCAAATAGTTCAAATAATTTTAAGATGAGTGTGTGAGTGTTTCTCAAATATGATATGCTACACTTTAGAGCTGATAAAGGACAATTGTAGTAGAGACCAAAATGTGTGTGTGTATACAAAGCGTTTTCAAATAGGATAAAGGCGATAATAGAAACGTAAGGCTAATTAATTGTACTTGTTTTAGAAGCTTTTTGTGTGTGTTTTCAAACTTGAACTCAACGGAAAAGCAAAAAATAATGCCAATGTTACGTAAGTATTGGGATTACGAATGCATAGGAGAATATAATCGAATAATTCAAAGTATTGTGAACCATATAAAAAGAAAACGGAAAAATTAACATACTTTTTGCTGTGAACGATTTTTTGTTTTTTGGATACATAATAAATTTGACGTATAGTTTTTTTTTGGATATTACAATCATTATTTGCATTGTAATTTTCAGCATATTTTTATATGTATTTTTTTTTGTGGTCATTTCGTTTGGTACGTGGACGGGAAAATAGAAGAAAACAATTCATAAAAAATATTGTAAAATCAAAATTATATTTTTATATCGTTATATTTTGTTTATATATTTAAGTAGAGTAGCAAGATATAAGAATAAGTATGCAAATATATATATAAATATATATTTGATACTTAAGGCTTAAGTTGAATATATAAATGATAGAAGAAAACGGAACAGGGAACAGGGAGGTTAAACCAAAGAAGCAAATGATAAAAGTTACTCGCAATATATGTGTGTTGTTAAACCCAATCGATAAGGCCCACAAAATTTATTGGTTAGTGTTGTACAACGGCAGAAGAAAAAAACGAAAGACAAACGAAATCAAAATGTTAGGTGAATAGAAGACGAAAAATCATAAAAGAAAAGGGGAAAAAGAGTTAAGAACTGAACTCATCGGTTATTTTCGATCCCCCATTTCGATAAATATGTATACAGAAAGCACGACGATCAGATACCCTGTACAACACATTTATTAAATATATATAGAAGCTGATTTAAATATTCGATACATCAATAAATGTTATTAACATTTTCAATATTAACCGATATTTTGTTATCACGATAAGTTGTAAATTGTACAGAGTATTTGATTGAAATCATAATTTGTTATTCGATAAGAAACCAAAAAGACAATTGCAGAGTCTACGAGTTAAATAGATATATGGGGACAGATATAGACAGAAATATATAGAGAGAGAGCGTAGGAAATATGCAAAGTATATGCTAAAAATGATGAAAAGAAACAAACCTCTTGTCCTTCCTGCATATATTCACAGAGCAAATATAATATGCACATTATTAATCATACACACACGTTTTTATATCAGAGACGTGTAGTATTTTCAAATATATGATGATATTTTGCGGTATTACAAAAAAAAAAAACAAACAAAAGAAATATATATGATGAGTTATTACGGTATCAGAAATCTTTTCTTATTTAAGTAAATTTGCAACAATATTTCAGAGTCCATTTAATACACAATATACATTAGTATTTTTTTTATAAATGGATGCATGAAATATGCGGGTTAGTAATGATTTGTATGCGTAGTAATAAGATCTTTATCCTCAGAGATAAAGCATAGGGAGAGCGAGATAAAGATTGAGTGTGTGAAAATGAAAGGTTCTATTAGAAGGGGACGTAAAGATCGTGTCAAATTGAAAAGCGGTTCATCGAAAGAATGAATTACTATATATGTAATTCGCAGTTTACAGTGTTTACAGAGCTGTTAACATAAAAGGCTCTGTTATGTTAACTTTTAACAGATAATGTTATATTCACATAAACGTTACAGTCACTGTTATATTAACACTGCTAAACAAATATTGCGTATAACAGATACCGTTAAAGTCACTGTTATATTAACACTGTGTCGAAAATGGCGTATAACTGAAACAGCTACTGTTATAACAATACTGATGAACGAATATGACATATAACAGATGCTGTTATATCCACATAAACGTTACAGTCACTGTTCTATTAACACTGTTAAGCGAATATTGCGTATAACAAATAAACCTACTGTTCTATTAACACTGCTAAGCGAATGTTGTGTATAACAGATTCTGTTATATTCACATAAACGTTACGGCCACTGTTATATAGACACTGCTAAATGAATATTGCGTATAATAGTTATTTTAATTGACTCTTTGCAATTAACAGATATGTAAAAGTCATCGTACAGTCTTTTAACATTAAGGTGCATAGTATGTAATGTTATTTAACATGACTTTAGCAGTTCAATGAAACTGTTAAGATGGCTGATGCTGGCCATTGAATAATAAGGAAGTTGGGTTACATTGAAGTGAATTTTGGAATTGATTTTGAAGAAGGTCGATTAATCATTCATGCCTTTTTAAGCATTTTGGTTAATTTGGCTTATTTTCGCTGAACATGATAATTGTGCAATGTGTTACGTTAGTTGTTGACCTTGTTGTCGCTGTTATCTAATCATACGAACATTGAGGACTTAGTCTAAGCTAGGCAAGTTTAGCACGATAACTAAACTCACAAACGATATTCATTTATAGATCGATATATAGACATAGATATAGGATAGGGTATAGATAGTAAAATGGCTTTGTACGCACCTCGTCGCCATTCTCCTGGGTCTCCTGCTTCTCGGGATAGACGCCGGCGCGGAGGAATGATGCCTTCCAGGATTCCACATCCTCGACTGTCTCGCATGACAGCTCCAATTGTTTGTAATCCTAAATGTGTGGCAAGTAAGTGTGTGCATGTGTGTGTGTGTTTGCGAGGGGGAGAAAGAAGAAGAAAAAGCGTCCAAGCGCAAAGAGAACAAATGGATAGGTATTTTCGTCAAGCATTTGGTAAATGGGACAACGTTTTACGATTACGATTACGAGTTACGATAACGATTACGAGTACTTGGACGGGTTGTGGTGGCATTTGGTTGGCTATCGGTTATCGGTTTATCGGTTTTGGATTGTTTTTTTTTTTAACATTTTGTTAAATTAGTGGTCTAGTGGTTAGTTTTTCGCAGCTGCGTGTGTCATTGGACCAAAAAGGTTAGTTAGTGTTCTTGTATTCGGTGGCTGTATATATAGTATATATATATATATATTGATTGGTTAACGGTTTAGCGAGGAATGTATATACATGTATATACTCATTGATTATGCCTTTAGCATTGTGGTATCGATTATTCGTTTGGTGGTTGTTTCATGCTCGACAAATCAGAGGCACAAAAGGAGCTCAACGCAAGAAGCTCCTTTTGATCCTTTGACTTGAATCTAAATGTTGATAAAAACATAGTAATTTTTATCTTATACAAAAAAACTCAATCAATTAATGAATTCATTGCGTGCGATCCAAACACAATGCAAATTTCATTCATAAATGAAATTTGCCAAAAAAATAAATTATACATTTTGCTACTTTCTTTTTGGTTTCGTTTTTGGAACGCAAAACTTGAATTGTCAACAATTTGAACAAATTTTCAAAGGAACAAAAGAAACACAAAATGGTTGAAAATAATTGGAATGTTTTTTTTTTTCGTTAACATCATCATCATCATTTTGGTTGCTACAACAAATAATGAAATTCGTTTTAAGAATTGAGAATTATTTGTTGTAGCGCCAAAAAAAAAAACAAAAAATGAATTGTTTTCTCTTTTGTCATTTTTCTGTTTCATTTCATTCTCTTGTGGTATTCTATTCGTTTTTTTTTTTTGGTTTTTGCTTGGAATTTGTCATTTTTTTGTATGCTAACAAAAATTACTAACCTTATAAACATTACGTCCATCGGGACTGAATAAAGCAAATGTAACACGTCTAGACATTGACATAAAGCCCTGCTCAATATCGCGCAATTTCAAACCATCCAACGGCAACATGAATTTCTTCTCCTTCTCATCCTCGTCCTTGTACCAGGAGATGCTCTCCGATGTGAGCACAAACCAATAAGGACGCGATCCGCCTGTGAACAACAAAAAAACACTCATTGTCAACACAATTTGTTTTGATTTCTCTTTTGTCAACGTTGTCCAACACTGACACACACACACACATGTTTAGCCCAGGCAAATGCAATGGAATCATGGAAATGTGGTTTACAATGGAAAGTGAAATGGAAAGTGAATTTGGAATGTCAAGTTTTGAAGCTTTCGTTTTTTGCAGCAGTTTTAAGTTTTTTTTTAAAGCAAGCACAACACAATGTCGTTAAACTACACAAAAAAAAAAGGTGGCAAAGAAAATCAAATCATTGCATACAAACCAAGTAGGCGTGGCAAAAACCTCAGCAAAGCTTTTTATATATATTCCACACCCAAAGTTGTTAGAAGGTTGAAGGAAAAGGGCAATATAAAAGTATATAAAAAGAGCACACAAAACCGAAAGGAAGAAACAAAAAAAAACAAAAGAAAACTAAATAATTTAACTCAATGAAAAACAAACAAAGAGAGAGAAAGAAAAACACGTGATAAAGCACATAGAAGCAAAAATAAAGACAATGAAGAAAACTCAAGCAACAAGTTAGTTTAACATAAAAGAGTGTTAAAAGACGTTGAAAGTTCAACGCGGGCTTGAGCTTTGTTCGAAACATGCCGCATGCCACATGCCTCTTATTGAATAAGAGTGAGAGAGAGAGAGAGCTAAGAGCTTGAAATGTTTTAAGAGTATTTACCTAAAAAATCGTATCGATTTTACGAAATAAAACAAGAATGCTACTGTGCGGTATTCGCTTAAAAATATACCACAAAAGTACTAACAATATACCAAAGTATGTATTTGGTATATTAATATATGCGGTATTATCTTACAAATATACCACATTGATCCACCATAAAAATACTAACAATATACTAAATGCTGTATATGCTACATTACTATATACGGTATAAACTTTAAAGTATACCACAAAAATACTAACAATATACCAAAGCATATATTTGGTACATAAATATACCAAATTGATCTACCACAAAAATATTAACAATATACCAAAATCTATATTTGGTATGAGGTATTATCTTACAAATATTTCAAAATGATATACCACAATAATACTAACAATATACCAAAGTCTATATTTGATGTTTTACTATAAGCTGTAGTAGCTTACAAATATACCCCATTGATATGACACATTAATACTAACAATATATCAAAGTCTATATTTGGTTTTTGCTCACGCAAAAGTATTTCTTAAAAAATTTCTACAATTTATAACTGACTGCATCAAAATTGTTGAGAGTTGTTTGCTTGTATGTACCATAAAACGTTATAATACCCTTTATAAATGTTTAACAACTAAAACCAACAATTGCTAACTTTAGTTCGCAAATTTAAACATATTTTACATCGTACCTATTAAGCAACTAAGGAATAATGCCCCATATTTCCACAGCTCCACTCAGTTTTTTCTATTTCCCGTTTTGAGCAACGGTAAATTTTATGTGTGACCGTTCTGATGCAAAATAGCTGCGCAGAATGTAAGCAAAACGTTAAGCAGCAAATTATAAATAAGTAAGCGATCACAAGCACTGAAAATTTGAAGCTGATTGACATTTAAAAATGGGAAGTGCAATTGGCTTAGCTTTGCACGCATTTCTGTAATCAAATTTTTGCTGTAATGAGCTGCGTTTCGATTTCACATCGCATGACTAACAAAATATACCAAAAATTGGCGTGCGATATTGCGATATTTTTACATAGCTTACGAATGTGAGAAAACATGAGTGTTTTTTTCTTATGGGTAACATTTCAAATATAATGCAAAAAAAAACTGAGTTTTTCGGTGCTGTGAAAACAGAGCAGCTTAAGTGTGATCAAAGAGACAGCAGCGTGCAAGTTACAAGTTAGTTAATTGATTAGTGGGCGGTGAATTTATCAGTGTCTGAAAGTGCGTCGATTGTTGGTGATGCAATTGAAGGAGAGAGAGAGCTGATTGCAAGTGGAGGGTGTGGGTGTGTGGCAGGTGTGGCAAGTAAAAGGTGTGGCCAGGTGTGACAAAGTTGACTGACAGAGACACAGAGACAACAAACAGGATGCTTGCGTAACGCGTTCGTGTTCGTTTGATTGTTACAAACTCTGATGGGCTGGTAGAAAGGAAGGCGTCTGAAAGTTTCGCTTCGCTCTACATACCTTTCATGATGCCCAAGTTCTGGATGACCATGTGACCCTTGCGAATGACTTGATTGCCCAACTGTCGGGTGCCGGTCTTGTTAGCATTCTCAGATTTATTCTGAGCACTGCAAGAGTTATACAAAGCAATAATAAATGTTATGTTTGAAATTGAATCAACATAAAATACAACAACAATTCGCATACTTGGCAAAGCCAATGAAATCCTCGTGATTGGTATTCATGTAGGCGAGCTCAAAGTCAATCAGCAGCAGTATTTGCTCCTTGCAGCGCTGCTCACGCTGTCGCACATGTGTTGTAATGATGCGTTCAGTTTCCTCGCGCAAACGTGGATAGCGATTCATCTACAAAACAATAGAGAAGAGAAGAGATCAGTAATCGAGTATATACAATAAAGGAAATATATATATATATATGCTTACCTTATCGGTGCACATGCGCACAACAACGGACAATTCCTGCACGACTAGATCGACACACTTGATCACCGGCTCCTTGAGCAGCGCTATCTGCCTCTTCACAATCGCCTCGAAGGCCATGTCGGGCGTGAAGAGACCGACACGAATACCATGAATGTTGCGAATGGCAAACGAGATCTCACGGCGCAGCTCCTTCTCATCACACGCCATCTTCACAATCTCAAAGCGTAGACTGCAAACCAAAAACATAAAAGAAAAAGAAAGAAACCCAATTAGTATAATAATCAAATATTTGACTGTTAATCAATATGTTAAACAATTTACAAAGCTACTCGACTTTGAGAAATATACCAACAATATACCTCAAAAATACTAATTTATACCGCTCTCCATATATAATAAAACCATATTCTACAATTATGCTAAAATTATACCGCCAAAATACTCAAATATTATATTCAAAATATACAACGCAGTACTAAATATACCAAAAAGCATTATTTGGTGTATTGAAATAGTACTATTCATTTCAAATATACCATAGAGTACTAAATATACTGAATCCTTTACTTGGTCTATTGATATATTCTAAATTGATATATACCATAGAGTACCAAGCCTTTCACATTGTCGCTGTCGAAAAATAATGATAGCTGTCTTACTCTCCATCTCTCTCTTATAGTCTCTGAGATCCATTGTTTTATACGGACAGACAGATTATATCGTATAAGGCAACTTTATGTGGTCGGAGATGCCTCCTTCTGCCTATTACATTCATTTCCATAATATACAAAGTTCAAATAACCTTCGGGTATAAAAAGCTAGTCTCATAACTTCAAATTTACGTTTATAAACTTGTAAATTAAATGGAGATACAAAAAAGTATTGTCAGCTATATTGTTGTTAGAATAATGCAGTTTTAAACTTCAAAATGATGCTCACAGGTTCTATATTAAATTGATTTTGCTAGCAAGCCTTATGGGCGATATTTGCCAAGATTTTACAGCCTTTAAAATTCAAATTACTCAAAACTCAATTCAAGTTACTCCTAATTAAACTGTATGTTGAGCTCTATTCCTTCTAATCTTCAAGCTCTCTACCCTTTTTACACAACAGATTAATGATTAATTTGTAAACACATACCGATCGTGGCTTTAAGATTGATCTTAACGATCCTTATGCTTAACACAAATGTAGAACTCTTTTTCAACCAATTTGTTGACTCTATTGCCTATAATCTTTAAACTCTTGATGTTCTCTTTCTGCTACATTGCATATGAATAATACATTTGTTAATGCACACCGATCGTGGCAAATACAAATGATCTTAACGCTAGTTGCTACACTTCAAACTACACAGATTGAATTACATGTTGAACTCTTTTCAGCCAGTTATGATGGCTCTATTCCTAAAGCTCCCTTCCCTTTTCACTACACATTCCTTGATGATTAATTTGTGAATGCATACCGATCGTGAAGTATGCGATTGATCTTAACGATTCATCTTAATGCCTAACACAAATTGAATTACATGTAGCACTCTTTTCAGCCTGACTCTATTCCTTACAATCTCTCTCTCTTCTCAACTAGTTCCTTATAATCGTTAAGTTCTCTTCCCTTTAGACTACACATTAATGGTTAATTTGTAAAGTTGTGCATACCGTTCGTGGAATATGCGATTGATCTTGGCGCCGCCAGAGAGCTCATTTGTGTTGACCAATGCGGAGCCGCTGCCCTCGATGGTGCGCTCAAAGTCCGACTGCAGTTGCTGTATCATTCTGCGGGAGAGAGAATTATTTATTGATTTCCAATTTATGTATGATCGTAGTTGGGCAAATACTTACTGCAACATTGCCTTTGTCTTGATGCTGGCATCGCCGGGCTGAAAATGCTTAAACTCCTCCACCTCCTTTTCGAGCGTGAGCATTTGCTTTTGCAACTTGTCACGGAGTCCCGGCAATGTGTCGCGTATGTGATTCGTGAGCTGTTGGTTCAGCACACGCTGCAAATATGGTGTGCCCAGGCGATCGGCCATGTGGCGATACGATGGATGGCTGAGAAAGAATTTACGCTCAGCGGCCAGCGCCTGATGGATATCCTTTCGGCCCTCAATATCCTTTTGCGATCGATTTACAACGCCAATGTAACCGCGCCGCAGCGGCAACAGCTTATTCTCTAATATGTCACGGGCATCGGTGCCCTCGTCCATGAGATCAAGCTTCGTGATCACACCGATCGTGCGTACGCCCTGGGGATCCACCTCTTTGGCCAGCTTCAAAGCATCCGAATTGGCCAGATCGGTGTTGGCCGGCGTTACGGCCAAAATGAGACAGGTCTCTTTGCGTATAAATTGGAATATCATTTGCTTAATCTGCTGCTCAATATCCACCGGCTGATCACCGATCGCCACCTTCGTCAAGCCGGGCAAATCGATCAGAGTCAAATTGAGCACGTATGGCGAATAGACGCGCAAATTAATCGGAATGTTTGAGATGCCTTTGTTGCTGCCCGTCACACGATCCGTCTCATCCTCAATCTCTTTGCGTATCTCATCGAAACTGGAGAACTTTTTGCCCTTGCAATGCAGAAATTCGCCATATTCTAAAAATGAATCAAATCGATATTACATTTCTTTTTATTTTGTTATCGCTCAACTTACCGGTAATGCCGTTAATCAATTGCAAAATCAAAGGTCTGCGCGTTACGATGCCCGAACCTCGAGGTAAAAAGTCTCTGCAAAAAAACAGAAAACAATAAGCTCTCAAATTACAATTGCTCAATGAGTGTGTGAGTGTATGTGTAAGTATGCATGTGTGTGCATTCAAGTAGCTTTTTTTTGCAGGTGTTCTTTCCTCGTTGTAATGGAAAAGTTCAATTCAAGTGCTAATCGAACTATCGCACTGTTATGTTGAATCGATAACGATAACAACTTGCAGCCAACTTAGTTAGCATATGCAAAAGAAAGAGAGAGAGCGCTATTGCTGTGTCTATTTGACAAGGGAACGCGTAATCGTTATAAGTTATACTATAAAAATCAATAACTTTGTAATGATATTTTGATTCATAGTGATAATGATTTAGTATTAAGTCATTTTAATAGATTTTTGATCAAATTTATTATTTTTGGAGATACAAAATAAAAAAATTGAATCCAATTTTTATCATATAAAACATATAAATTTAAAAATTTATTAATTTTCCGGTTAATATTCGCCTTTTTCATTTAATATACAACAAAATTAAACAGAATGTAAGAAAAAATAAAACAAAATAATAATGACGAGATATCATTTTTATAAAGCAAAATTTTATGTTATAAAACATTCAATTTTATATTGTTATTATTATATTAGGCATTTCATTTAATATATAATAAAACAAAACAATAATGACGAGATATTTTTAGAAAACAAAGTTCCATAAGAAAAAACAATACCACAAAATAATAATGACCTGATATCATTTTTATGAAACAACATTTTATAATAGAAACATACAAATTTCCATAATTATTTAGTTTTTCGGAAAATATTAGAATATGCATATGTTCAACTTAAAAAAAAAAAATAATGCTTATTAGTTCAGATGAACAAAATTGCATAATATAAATATAATATTTAAAACTCAAAAAAAAAAAAACAATGATTATTAGCTAAGATGAACAAATTTGCATAATAGAAATATATAATTTCAAAAATTATTCAGTTTTTCGGAAAATAAAAGCATTTTCATTTACTCATCATGATCACAAATTTCGATTTAATTACTTGAATTAAATTATTGTTCATAAAGCAAAACGTTATATATGTTATGAACTGTAAAACTTTGTATAGAGATACCAATCAGAAAAAGTGATTTTATTGCCAAACATTTCATTCTTGGCAAAAAATTCATTACTTTTGGTAACAGTCATTTATAATTTACGATAATATGAATATTGTTTTTTTGGCTCGTGCCAAAGTCAAATTTACGAGCTGGTTGAAATGAGTCATTTTATGAGAGCTCTCAACACTCGATTCGAAATGATCAATTGTGTTTTGATTAGCTGGGAAAAGTCGATGAAAACCAGCGCGATTAATTGACTGGGAAAGCGCTGTATCTATGTGTTATAATCAGCAAACAGACCTCAGATATATATATATATATATATGTGTGTGGGTGTAACATACTTTTGTATTTTTAGGGCTTACTCGAAATATTGCTACATACACAACACACAACGTTTGACCTGTTTCCTTGTGGCAAACAAATCCGCCAAAGTCAACAAAAGCCACATACAATATTCATATCAACAAACACACAATAACAGTAGTTAAGGAAGAAGAAGCAGAAGAGAAACACAAACGGTTCTTATCGATATCGCATACAATATCAATTATAATGACACAAGAACATGAATCATCGAAAGCAAATTTTAAGCGCTGGCCATGCTGAGGGGTGGGGCACGGAAGGGGAAGAGGAAGAACGAACGAACGAAGCAAAAAATAAAAAAAAAGAACAACGCTTGATAAACAAAAATTATACAAATTACGAAAAACAAAGTATAAATTCTAATCGCACACGCACTTGCATAGTTGTGAATTACATAAATAACGATGAGTAATACACACACACACTCGCACACACACATACATACACACACTCATATGCAATGAAAGTTAAGCGCAGGTTGAAAATTGGTTTGATGATATCAACAGCTTTTCTATAAATATAATCACACACAAAATGACTCAAACTCACACAATTCTCGGTAATCCAACAACAATAATTATAATAATAATAATAATATATAATCACATTACAAATGTTGTTCGCTTTTTCTTTCAGCTGCAAACAATTTAGCAAAGAGGTCAAAAGCACGCTGCCGAAAGATAAACTCACTATCGCTCTATCTCTTTCTTTCTCTCCACCATTCGCCCAGAGTTAGTGTAATGCAATACTTTGCCGGCTGCAGCAGTAAATTAAGTGATCGCCTCTCTTCGGCTGCTGCTCCCACCGCCAACACACACACACACACACACACACACACACGCATACATACGAGATCAGCTGGTGCTCTGCATTCTTTCTCCCCTATTTCGTTTGTTTCGTGCTTTCGCTGTCGTTTTATGTTTTGCAATTTTGATTTGATGCGTTTTAACATCTCTTCCAATGTGCTTTTTTTTGCGCTTTGTTTTATTTCAATTAAATGTGAGTGTGTGTGTGTGTGTGTGAGTGTGTGGCATGTGGCAAGCCAAGGCTACAACTACTGTTCATTTTAATAGGTTTCATTTGTTTACTTGTCCGCGCCACAGTCACAGTGGTATTGAGTATATTGGGAATGCAAGCAAAGTTCTTCCAATATTGGAAAGTGAAGCCGCAAGTTTACACAATGATTACTAAGTTAAAAAATGTTTTGTAAACCGCATGTATTCTATTGCAAAATTATTATGTATAATTATATATTACAAACTATTCCTTATATAGAAAAGAGCATGTTTTGCATTGTTCATGCATTCCATCCTCCCCCTCTAACTACACAAACGTCCAATTGCTAATCGACATGTAACCGTTACATACATGCAGCTGTGTAGGTGTTTACATATGTATGTGTGTGTGTGTGGAGAAGAGTGAGCGAGAGCAAGGCAGCATCAGCAAATGCCATGAACTATTGACATTTCGAACAAAACGAAGAAGCTTTTGCAGTTGACTGACATTGAATACTCGTTCTCTCTCTCTCTCTCTCCCTCGCTCTTTATCTGCTTTTTTTTGCCTCTCTTTGTTAGCTTACAGTTTGAGCTGCATATGCTGCAGCATCATCATTAACTGACATTGATGACAACAGCACAGCACAGCATAAAAAATAGCTGCATCAGCATAAGTGGGCATAACAAAAAAAAAAGGAAAAAAAAAGTATAAAACTAGGTCATTAACAACACTCTCTACATACATACAGCGTTTGCTATGTATTCTTACATATATATATATATATGTATTAGCTATCTATGCATATACTTCGCATGAGCGTGTAAGTGTGTGTGCGTGTGTAGCCGGCGCATGCGAAATCTAACAAACTGCGCTTGACTACAAAACTGCTACTGCAGTTGTTGTTGTTGCTATTGTTATTAACTGCAGCGCCAACTTATGTAAGCGTAACTGCATGTCAAACTGTATGTCACAAGGCACACACACACACACAAACATATATATGTATATATACATAGATATGCATGTGTATACCAAAGTGTCAAAAGCACCCACGTTTTTACTAATACACACAATTGAATGTTTTTATGCGTGTGTACACCACCAAGGACTTGTGTTAAAGCAGGCCAGAGCATAGAAAAGCTACAAAAGATGATGTGCATGCGTATGTGTGAGTGTTGTAGTAGTAGTAGTAGTAGTAGGTGGAGACACTGTCGCAAAGAATTATGGCGCAACATTATATAATTTTGCAATTTTGCATAGAACAAACACACACACACACATAACTCGATATGTGTATGTATGTGTTTTGTGTACGCTGCTTCCATTCATTAACATTACAACAGTAATCGAAGGGACGGGGGTGGTGGACAGCAGAACTACAGAAATGTAGGCTAGCGTAAGCGTCAACGTCGCAGTCGCTGTCGACGTCAACGTTGGCAACAATCGCGATAGCAATAGCATTGCATAAATGTCAAAGTGAAGTGTGTAGCCAACGTGTAACGGGGGCGAGGTGGGGTGGTGTGGTGTGGTGAGTAAGGTAAGGTAAGGTTCGAATACAAGCCCCATTGGGCAGGCCGAGCGAACGAGCAGGAAACAACAAAAGCATGTGCTGCGACTGCGACGCCGACTGCGACTGCAGAAAAGGAAATGTCAACGTGCATTGATTTTTTCCCTATCGCTCTTTTTTTTCTTCTTTTTTTGGGGCGTAAGTATTTTTGTGGGTTTATTGTATTTGTTTTTGGTCGTAGCATTTTTCAAGGGGCGGGCGAAAAGCCGATAGATAAAAACGAAACGAAGCGCATTGCGAGAGCGTGCGTCGCGCATTCAAAGAGAGAGAGAGAGAGTGAGATTTTGTGTAGAACGAAAGCAAGCACACATACACACAGCCGTAGTTGTATCGTTAAAAATGTTTCGGTTTCATCGTCGTCTTCTTATTGGAACTGAGTTTATCGCACTCATAACTTCCAACAACCAACAAGCATATACGAATGTATATGTGTATGTATGGCATGTATGAGTAACTTTTGAAGTTTATAGTAAAGTTGACACAAGATTATTGAGACCACTGCTGCAAGTGGGTGAATTTCTATGCATGTGAGTGCAAGGTGGTTGTTATGTTGCCGCTGCCGCTGCTTCTGCCGGCGTCGCTGCCAACGTCGCAGCTTGCTGACCATATACACAGGTACATATGTACATTTATACAGTGGCAAAATAGGGGAATTATTGATGGCCACCTGCTAGCAGGAAAAAGAAACAAAAAACAGAAAAACACCCACTGACCAGGCAGCAAAAACAACAAAACAGGAATGCTGCTTCATTGATTATTCACCAAAAATTCAAACACACACACACGCATACGCTTGCAGAAGTGAGAGCGCTCAGAACTCTCTCCCACTCTCACACACATAATTGGAGCGCTCAGAACTCGCACTCTCGCACACACACACATACATACATGGACCGCTTAAAACTCTCTCTCTTTCTCATACCAAGAGAGGGCAGCTTTTTTTGGGCAAAAATATGGATTTTCTTGTGTATGAAATTGTTGAGTGATGACTTTGGATTCTTAAGATTTTTTCGTTCTTGGTTTAGGTGATTTACTTACTTGCCCACAAAGTTCTCCAACACGGAACTCTTGCCCGCTGATTGGCCACCGACGACGGCAATCTGTGGCAAGTCCAGTTGCATGTGCACGCCCAGCGATGTGAACGCATCTTGCAGCTTATTGACGATCGGTATCAAATTATCCATGATGACTACGGTGCGAGTTTGTTCTTTGCTCGTTTAGTTTACTTTTACGTTTCTTTCTGTTTTTTTTGGGGGGGTTTATCGATAACGATCACAATTTTTCGTGGTTACGACGTTTACGTTAGCAGCGGACGGCGGACAACAACGCCTACGCCACACAGCCTCTCTGCCTGAGTTGTGGCTTTTTTTTGCACTCTGCTTTTGCTTCGTTTGTTGTGTTGTATATTTTTTTTTTGTTTCTTTTTGCTTTTTCAGTTATCAAAATTGATGTGTGAATGTTTTGCGCTTGCTCTCACACAACATACACACACACGTACGCACGCACGCACACACGCGAACTGACGGACGAACGTACGAACTGAACGCTGTTCTTCCTCTTCTCTCACTTGCACTCTCTCGCTCTCTTTCTCTCACTCGTTGCCGACACCAACAAACACTGCCACTTGTGTTTTCGTTGTTGTTGCTGCTGCTGTTGTTGTTTTAATTGGAAGAAAGAAAATTAAATGCGTAAGTTGCGCGCAAAACACACAGTGCATAAAAAAAAAAAACAAAAAAAAAATAATTAACAAAGACAACAGAAAAAAAAAAATGAACAAATTTTCTTATAAGAAAATCCAGCACACACACACACCGACGTGGTGGTGGGGGGATGACACGACACGACGTTAACTTAAGAGCGGCATCGAGCGCGTAAGCTTAACGTAAGCGACTTCTGGCTTGCTGCTCGAGACTGCGCTGCTACTGCGCTCTACTGTTCTGCTGATGCTGCTTCTGTCTGATGACGACGACGGTGGAGACGACGCGTTGGGGCGGGTTTTAATGTTGCTGCTGCTCTTGCATATGATTTTTTCTTTTTCGTTCTTTCTTTTACTTTACTTTTCTTTTTTATTTGTTGGTATGTGCGCGCAGGGTTGTTTTGTTGTTTATCAAAAAAAAATGTACTGCGAAATTTAGCTAACCGATACCGATAAATAATAAATGTTAAATTTTTTATACAATTTCGTTTGATTTCAGACACACAAACAAACTGTATATGTGTGTGAAAAAAAAAAACCGAATACTATAAGCTTTAATTTGTCTACAGACACATGCACCCACACAATGACACACTGAAAAAATTGGTTTTTAGCTGAATTATACGCTAAACTATATTTCTTTTTTAAAGTTTGCAAGAAATATCAATACCGCAACGTTTTGTCGAACGGACAATGACCAATTTATTACAAATAAATTACGCGTACCGAGCGCTTTCTGCGTCCGCCCCTTTTGGCTTTGTTTTTGCTTCTGAGATTATTCGTTCATCGAATTCCGATGACAATTACCATTCATTTTTCTGCCATATCGATAACGAGCAACAGGACAGCAAAGCATATATCGCCATTGTTCCAATATCGATTGGAAAGTACACCCTACATATGGGTGAATGTGTCAAGTTTCATGCGCAGCATAAACTGGAAATAATGTAAGGCCCAAACTTCATATAGCCAGCTGTTTTTTATTTTTTCTATGTCTAATTGGCATAAGCGAGCTATCGATTTTTCCTACTGACCCACAGCGAATTAAATGTAATTATATGGTTTAACCAATGAAAGTGTATATTTAGATAAAGTTAATTAATAGGGTTGCAAAAAAAAAATCATTTACAACTTCAAATTTATGTGCTCATAATTTTAACAGAAAAAAGCTAATAAGTTTTCGAATACCGCACAACCCTATGTATGATATCGATATTTGAAATGTCAGCTGCGCAAATTTAACAGACACATGCTTAACATTATCTTAACATATAGTATTCAAGTAGTTGGCAACAGTTTTTGTGAAAAATCGATGGCTGCTAAAGCCAAAGCACGAAAGGAGAATCCTATTATTTAAAATTATGAGGGCACTGAAATTTTTGGAATATATGACCTTAGATAGCGTTTAACCTTTCGTAAGGTATGAACAACTACACACCTTTTAAATGTATTTTCAAAATATACCAAAATACCAGACAAACAAATCGAGGGCAGCAATTAAAAATGTTATCGTTTTTAACATCGATAGATTGTCAATCTCGTAGCCTTTCCAGTGAAAAATTAGCATTCTGATTTCAGTGTTCAAACAGTGCAGACGAGTGTTAGCAAGTGAAATATTTAAAAGAAGATAACTTGAATTAATTTATAGTGCATCAAAGTAAATAAAAGGTATGTACATATAGATATATTTATATATATATATAAATAGTAGTATATTAAGAACTCTCTAGAAACGAAAAACAAATTTATATTGGTGGTCGTTGATTAAAAACTCACCACAATGCAATTGCAGCAACAAAAGAGAACAAAGAAAAATGCAATACATGCACACAATTGTTGTGTATGTGTGTATTACGGTAATGGTTAGTTACTACAAAAAAGACATCTGCAGCGCTAATTTATTTTGTTCATTTCCTGTTTTGCAAAACGGGAAGTGTAAATATAAATATAACAAAGAAATGAAAATTTCTTGTTAACGCATACGCATACAATATGCGCACTTGAAACGCCATTTTTTTCATTCGACTCCAAAATGGCGACAAAGGTAATCGAAAAGTGCAGTAAAGTGAAATGGTGCATATTCATATACGAGTGTGTATGTGTTTGTGTGCGTCGTATGGGGTTGATTAGAAAAACCGATTAGTCATCGTCTGGCATTGAAGCAAGTGGTGAAATTGGAGTCGATAAACATTTTAGCACCCGTTTTGTTATCGCAAAGTGCTCAACTAATACTAACTGTTGGGTCGGGGGAGCAGAGACGACGCCAGTGCTCTAATTAAGAAAAGTAGGTCACGACGCAGAAAAAGTTACTGCGCACTTTCTTTTCCAACCCAGTGTTGTGTGTATTCAAAATTATCAGGAAATACAAAATCCCCCACTTGGAAAAACAAAAAGTAATGAGTTCCAAGAACTATCCATAAAACTTTTCCCAAGCGATTAAATAATAATCGTAATTCATGAGCAACAAATAAATTAAGCTTATAATATTTATTTACGAAGACCCCAACGGTTAATTGCCGTTTATAAATAAATTTGTGTATTCACCTTTGTTTAATTTTTTTAAAGGAACAGGAAATATGCAGATCTTCGTCAAGACCTTGACTGGTAAGACCATCACCTTGGAGGTCGAGCCCTCTGATACTATCGAGAACGTCAAGGCCAAGATCCAGGACAAGGAGGGTATTCCCCCAGATCAGCAGCGTTTGATCTTCGCCGGAAAGCAATTGGAAGATGGTCGTACCTTGTCCGACTACAACATCCAGAAGGAGTCAACCCTTCACTTGGTGCTCCGTCTGCGTGGTGGCATGCAGATCTTCGTCAAGACCTTGACTGGCAAGACCATCACTTTGGAGGTCGAGCCCTCTGATACCATCGAGAACGTCAAGGCCAAGATCCAAGACAAGGAGGGTATTCCTCCAGATCAGCAGCGTTTGATCTTCGCCGGAAAGCAGTTGGAAGATGGTCGTACCCTCTCCGACTACAACATCCAGAAGGAGTCAACCCTTCATTTGGTGCTCCGTCTGCGTGGTGGCATGCAGATCTTCGTCAAGACCTTGACTGGTAAGACCATCACCTTGGAGGTCGAGCCCTCTGATACCATCGAGAACGTCAAGGCCAAGATCCAAGACAAGGAGGGTATTCCCCCAGATCAACAGCGTTTGATCTTCGCCGGAAAGCAGTTGGAAGATGGTCGCACCCTCTCCGACTACAACATCCAGAAGGAGTCAACCCTTCATTTGGTGCTCCGTCTGCGTGGTGGCATGCAGATCTTCGTCAAGACCTTGACTGGCAAGACCATCACCTTGGAGGTCGAGCCCTCTGATACCATCGAGAACGTCAAGGCCAAGATCCAAGACAAGGAGGGTATTCCCCCAGATCAGCAGCGTTTGATCTTCGCCGGAAAGCAGTTGGAGGATGGACGAACCTTGTCCGACTACAACATCCAGAAGGAGTCAACCCTTCACTTGGTGCTCCGTCTGCGTGGTGGCATGCAGATCTTCGTCAAGACCTTGACTGGCAAGACCATCACCTTGGAGGTCGAGCCCTCTGATACCATCGAGAACGTCAAGGCCAAGATCCAGGACAAGGAGGGTATTCCCCCAGATCAGCAGCGTTTGATCTTCGCCGGAAAGCAGTTGGAAGATGGTCGTACTCTCTCCGACTACAACATCCAGAAGGAGTCAACCCTTCACTTGGTGCTCCGTCTGCGTGGTGGCATGCAGATCTTCGTCAAGACCTTGACTGGTAAGACCATCACTTTGGAGGTCGAGCCCTCTGATACCATCGAAAACGTCAAGGCCAAGATCCAGGACAAGGAGGGTATTCCCCCAGATCAGCAGCGTTTGATCTTCGCCGGAAAGCAGTTGGAGGATGGACGAACCTTGTCCGACTACAACATCCAGAAGGAGTCAACCCTTCATTTGGTGCTCCGTCTGCGCGGTGGCATGCAGATCTTCGTCAAGACCTTGACTGGCAAGACCATCACCTTGGAGGTCGAGCCCTCTGATACTATCGAGAACGTCAAGGCCAAGATCCAGGACAAGGAGGGTATTCCCCCAGATCAGCAGCGTTTGATCTTCGCCGGAAAGCAGTTGGAAGATGGTCGTACTCTCTCCGACTACAACATCCAGAAGGAGTCAACCCTTCACTTGGTGCTCCGTCTGCGTGGTGGCATGCAGATCTTCGTCAAGACCTTGACTGGTAAGACCATCACTTTGGAGGTCGAGCCCTCTGATACCATCGAAAACGTCAAGGCCAAGATCCAGGACAAGGAGGGTATTCCCCCAGATCAGCAGCGTTTGATCTTCGCCGGAAAGCAGTTGGAGGATGGACGAACCTTGTCCGACTACAACATCCAGAAGGAGTCAACCCTTCATTTGGTGCTCCGTCTGCGCGGTGGCATGCAGATCTTCGTCAAGACCTTGACTGGCAAGACCATCACCTTGGAGGTCGAGCCCTCTGATACTATCGAGAACGTCAAGGCCAAGATCCAGGACAAGGAGGGTATTCCCCCAGATCAGCAGCGTTTGATCTTCGCCGGAAAGCAGTTGGAAGATGGTCGTACTCTCTCCGACTACAACATCCAGAAGGAGTCAACCCTTCACTTGGTGCTCCGTCTGCGTGGTGGCATGCAGATCTTCGTCAAGACCTTGACTGGTAAGACCATCACTTTGGAGGTCGAGCCCTCTGATACCATCGAAAACGTCAAGGCCAAGATCCAGGACAAGGAGGGTATTCCCCCAGATCAGCAGCGTTTGATCTTCGCCGGAAAGCAGTTGGAGGATGGACGAACCTTGTCCGACTACAACATCCAGAAGGAGTCAACCCTTCATTTGGTGCTCCGTCTGCGCGGTGGAAACTAAATTTGAACACAAGAAGTTGCTACGATTATTACTGACTTCGCTAGCAACCTTTCGTCGTATTATATTCGCAATAATTAATATTCCGTGTAATTTTCAAGTTAATTGATAAAAATATATTCAATTGTAAAAATATTTAAATGTTAAATTAATAAAGTTCATTTGTGTGCATTAAAAAATAAGAGTTATTGTTATTAGGGTATTTGGGTGAGATCCTTGGAGTTAAGGGTGGGCGGAACAATGGGAAGTAATTTACACGAATCCCAAGCTTACAGCGACTGTTATATTAACTAACAGTCAGAAGTTTGAATATCTCTGTTAAACTAACAGCACTTGATCAATAATTATTTAACGAGAATGATTCAAGATTCGAGTAGTTGAACCTGTACAGAAAATTATTTGTAGTTGGCTGTGAATATTACTAATAAAAAATAGAAGTTGGCTTTGAATTCATTTAATAAAAAACAATTATGTAAATTAATATTTGTATTTTCGCCACACAAAACAACTTGGAAAATAAATTTTGGTATATATTTCGCGGCAAGTTGTTGGAATGCAGTGCGGTATATTTTGAAAAGTGAGGTACGGACACACTGCCAAGCATTGCAGGCAAACACAGATTGTTTTACTATACGCTACAGTTGAATTAAATTGTTACAACTTAATCAAAATGAGCAAGGAAATTAGTTTGGCCACCGTTAAGGAGCACAACAAGCCCAACGATCTGTGGATTGTGATTGACAATAAAGTCTACGATGTGACCAAGTTCCGACTCGAAGTAAATAGAACGCAATATACAAATATCAATTCGATTTACGCATTCACATGATGTGTTGTTCACTTCTCTACCCATCTCTTTCGCTCTTTCTTGCCTTAGCATCCAGGTGGCGAGGATTCGTTGACAACTGTGGCTGGTACCGATGCTACCACGGATTTCAATGATGTGGGTCACAGTGCAGAAGCACGGTAACAATAAACAAAAAACATAATTCTTCGATTTGATAATTATTGCTGTTTTTGTGTTTTTAGTGAGCTGCTAAAGAAATTCTATATTGGCGATTTGGCGGCCAGTGATATTAAAAATAAGAAGCCACCAGTTGGGTGAGTTTAGTCAAGAAGCGAACCATTCAAGAACATAACCAACAAATATGCATCGATGTGCGATTAGCAAAGCATTCCAAGCATGACTATCAAGCTGCATTCCATTTAATCAGAAACAACAGCAACAGCATCATCATCATTGTCATCTAATTAAACAACTAATTATCACAATCTCTAATCTGCTGCATGACTCAGCACGCAAACTTGAAACTGGCTCATTCCTTTCTCTTTTGCTGTATTCTCTCCTCCCCTTGCATGTGCTCTCTCTCTCTCTTTCATTTGCTTTGCTCTTATTCATTGTACATTTATTCGCAACAAATAACAAATTTCCAGTGATTGCGATTACATGTGGATGCCATTAGAAAACGGCCATTCACAATGCATGTGTGGAACTGGAGTTCAAAGTATTCTATTTTGTATTTTCCATTTTGAAATTTACCCAATTTAGTATTCAAGAGAGATTAGCTATTAATGTGATACCAGCAAGTGTTTTTTTTTTTAGGATCCTTTCCTTAGCAGTTTAATAGCAATTGTGCATGTCGCTGGTGGCATAAAAATAATATTTTAATTGGTTTACTCTGGCTTCACAAATAGGCGTTAAATTCGAAGCTACTTTAGCTGTTGAGCTATTAAAAGCATAGCCAAGGTCATGAAGGACAAACCTTTAAGCTGGTTTTATTGGGTTAGTGGCAAGAAGATGGTTAAAAAGGTTATTAACTTTAATATGTTATATGTTCCTTCATAAAAACAACTCAATTTTAGAGACTAGCCACATAACTTAGTGCAAATAGAAAGAGAATTAGTAAGGAACACAAAATTAGTAAAACTTTGTATCTGATTTTGATTTTATTTGCAAGCTACAAGAGCTTCTCCAGCACCAAAGTGCGATTCTACAGGAGCTAAGCTAAGCTAAGGAACTAGTCGTAAGTGTGCAGTGAACAAAAGTGTATATATCTGTATCATATACTATATATATATATATATATATATACTATACTCTATACTATATATCAAGCAAAGCACTTATTGCATGTTATTTCACTTTTTGCACGTCTCTCGCTCGGTTCGTTTATTTCTGCTCTCTTATGCTTATGTTTTTTTTTTGTTTTGCAAATTCTCTTTTGTTCCTCGATTGTTGGAAATAGTGCCACGCCCACTACTGAAAGCTCTGTTGATGCCACGCCTCCTGGTGCCCCCAAACAATGTTGCATTTTGCATTAATCCGTTTTTCCATTTCCTAATCCCCCACCCCCTTTCCTTGTTAATACTAATTGATGATCCCAAATGATAGATTGTTAAATATGTTTTATCTCTTCTTTCTCTTCCTTGTGATATTCGTGCTGCAGTTGCAGAGAAATTGGCATCGCTGTGGGCGCTATTTTATTGGGCATGGCCCTCGTCTATGTGATCAAGCGTGGAACGGCCAAAAACTGAAGAACTGATCAGCTGATCAGCGGACCAAACAAACGAATGAACAACAATAAACAACAACAAAAAAAGGATATTAATCAGTGTGTGCTTAACCTCATTCCGTGCTGACCACAGAACAAACAAATAGTCGTTAAGGTCTTTGATATTACATTTGTAAAGCTTGTTGATATTTGAACAATAAAAAAACGAAAACTATAAGAGTAAAGTTAATACGTTACGTTATAATCTATCGATAACAACCTGTCTCTTTCTAAGCGGTGTCATGTTATCGATAACGCTACCATTACCGTATTTTCCCTCTCGCTCTGCCGCATGAAGGAAAAGCAGTTGCATTTAAGCAAGCAATATAAACAAAAATGTTGCATTCGCTCTGCGTTATTTCAATCAAATAAAATAAATAACAAAAGTTGCATTTATCAGAAAAAAGTTGAAATTTATTTCATCTTTGCGGCTTTTCATTTACTTTTGCGCAACCCGCTCACAACAGTATTTTGTTTTTGTTTTTTCTTGCAAACATTTGCCGATCGAAACTTTGACTTAACATGGCGCTGTTAAATTTAGCATACGGCTTAACATGCCTATGTAAAATGCATGTTGTGTGTGTTTTTGTGTGTTGAAAACATATTTGTTGCAATAATATGTACGTTTTATTTGTTGTTTTTTGTATATTGTATAATAATATATATATATATAATTTTAATGCTTGTTTTCTTTTAGGAGTTGCGTTTTTGTTGCTTTTTTTTGAGTTGTCCATTTTTGCTTAATATTTCTTTTTTTGTTTTGTTTTGTTTTGTGAGTGTACAAGAAGTGTGTGTTTTGTTTTGCGTAATATACTTAATGCCTTATGTATATTTCTACTTTTTGCGTAAAATTAAATCCTGCTCCTCCTCCTCCTACTCCTCCTGTTATCTCCGCCAATGCGCTCGCTCTAGTTTTCATCGTAGAGGGGCGTGGCATCGCCCAGATTCATGGAGTGCGGCGAGTTATTTGTGCGCGGCGTATTGCGCACCGATGACTTGGAAGTGCTGCCGCCTCCAGTTGCTCCTCCTCCCGTTGCTGCTCCACCAGCAGCTAATGCTGCTCCTCCTCCACCTGCCGCTGACGATGTGGCAACGCTGCCGCCGCCGGCTGCAGCACTGCGACTGCTGCTGCTTGTGTGATACTCATTGGTGGGTGTGGAGCCAGCCAGTGATTGGGACTGCTGTGATTGTGTTTGGGATTGCGATTGTGTTGTGGTCGGTTTGCGACGTGCCCACGAATCGTTGGCCAGCTGCCAGTCGAGGTTCTCTTTGGCACGTTGCTGCTGATGTTGGTGCTGCTGCTGCTGATGATGCTGACTCTGATGATGATGCTGACTCTGATGATGATGATGATGGTGATGATGACTGCTGCTGCTGCCACTGCCACTGCCACTGCTGCTGTAGGCATTCGGTGGCGCACCCATGTCATAGTAACGAGGCGTTCCGCCATAATGTTGTTGCTGCTGATGATGTCGCTGCTGCTGCTGATGATGCAGACTGCTGCTCGACTGTGAGCTGGGACTGGGCACATTGTGGCCATAGCGTGGCGTCTGTGTGCCATGCGGCGTATAGGGCGTCATGAACGGGGTTTGACCGCTCGGCGTATACGGTGTATTGATGTGGGCCGCAAAGCTCGGTGTGCTGCCGCTGCCATAGGCATGATGATGGGACATCGAATTACCGCCACCGCCACCGGCCATGGAATGCGTTAGGGAGTAGGCGCTGCCACCGGAACTGTTGCGCAGCATATGATCACCGCCGCCGCCGCCGCCCATGCCGCTGCTGCTGCTGATGCCGCTGCGCGGTGTGCCGCCCGAGACGCTGCCAGCGCTGCTAAATGCGCCACCGCCACCCAAACCACTGAGGGAACTTAGTGACGCCATGGCCGGTGGACGCATCAGTCCGCTGGGCGTATTGTTGCCCCCCGCCGCCGTCGGTGTGCTCGACTGCATCACGGAGCTGCCGCCGCCACCGCCGCCGCTGCTCGTGTGCGTCGGTGCATCGAGCCAATGCTCCTTGAACCAGCGCAAGAGACTGCTCACCGTATCAAAGATCTGGCCACGAAAGCGATAACCCTCGGGCATGACGGTGACATATTCGTGTCGCACCTTCGTCTTGGGCAGATAGGAGAGCAGGAATTTGCCGGGCATACTCTTCGAGGCGCTGAAGAAATAATGAATCTTCTTGGGATCATTTTGTTTCTCCTCGCGCAACAGTTGCTCCATGAAATCGCGCTCATTGACATTCTCGGGCGCCGTATTCGGTTTATAGTATTTGTATTGAAGGAGTTCGCGTGCCGCGACCGCCATGGGATTAATGTGCCGAGCGATGATCTCATCGAGATCCTCAAACTCTTCGGTGCCAATCCACAGGCTGCGACCCAAACTATAATCGTTCTCCTTGCCCTCCTCACGCACATCGATGTGCTGGAAGATGTCATCGGCCACCTTCCACGTGGCGGTCAAATGATCCTTTGACTTGCTGCTCGGTCGCAGCGCAACCTCACCCTGATCCGCTTCCTTAAGCATTGCAATGACCTCCGCATACGATTTGTTAAAGAAACTCGGATGTGCGATGACGCGACGTGCGTAGGTTTTGCGTTTCATCGCCTTGGCCTTGGCGTCGGTGATTTTGCGATTATCGAGCTCCTCGGTAACGAAATCGTAGAAGGCATCGCGACGCGGTCGCCACTCGTTGTTCACATCCTTCAGATCGGCCGTCTTGCAACTGCAATCGACCGAAAATCGATCGATATCGATCTTAATGATGCGCACATGTATCGTTTGTGAGACCCGAACACGCTCCTCGGGATTGCGCACCTGCTTGTCCGACAGATTCTTGATGTGTATGAAACCGGGCAAACCGTTCTCCAATCGCACCCGCACTCCGGACGCTTGACCCGGACAATTGTTGTCATCGAAATGATTCCACACATCGGAGAGTTCGGGGAAATCATCCTTATTACAGAACGGACACTGCCAGCTATCCGTATCCTCGATGCGCACCGGATTCGCGTGATCCAATTGATCGCCCTGCGGCCGACGATAGGTGAAACCCGTGACCATGGCCGTTACACATTTGCCGACATAAAACGAATCGGGCGTCTCTTTGGTGAGCATATCGAAGAGCTCCTCGCTGCTCGGTTTCGTGTACGCCGCCCGATAATCCTTGTACAGACTGCTCAGCTCGTTGCGTATATCGTAGAGCGTAATGCTCTTGCTGCCAAATCCCTGACGCTCCAGCTCCACAGCGAACGCATCCAGATCCAAGTCCTTGAGCCGCTCCGGTGACTCGAGTATCTCCTCCAAGGCACCGGCGGGATTCGCTTCCTCATCGTCGTACTCCATGGCATCAATGGCCATTTTGCGTGCCCATTCATACGTCTCGGGATGCACCCGAGAACCATCCAAGACCTCGACATACGCCTCGGTGCTGTCGCCCAGCGAACTCGTATCGATCTTGATGAAGCCGCTGCAATTGATAAACACCTTCGGTCCCAGATGGCACACCGTCACCAGCTGTGTGCGATTCTCCAACCGTTGATTGCTCTGCTTCAGCAGCTTGAGCAACGCTTGCCCCTTGCGCGGTCCCAGGCCGCAGATGTATTGCAGTAAATTCACCGTACGTGAATTCTGCACCATCATATTGATATCGAGTCCCACTTCGCTCGTCCGATTGATAAACTCCAAACTGAGTTGCTCCAGCAGCAGTTCCCGGGGCACTCGCTCCTGCAGCGGATGATAGCGCAGACAGAGGATCTCATCGTCTGCATCGCACAGTTGCGAATATTCGACGAGGGGATCTTGCATTTTACGGGCCAGCGATGCGGCCTGCTTCAACAGCGGCGGATACTCTTTAAAGTCCGCCTCACCCTTCTTCGAGTTGGCATAGATCTTGGCCAGCTCGTTGTCAACGATCTCCACCTCGATGGGGGGAAATTGTTCGTTCACCTCCAGATCCTTGAGTATCTCCCGTATGTCCGTCTGCAGCATTTGCGCGTCCCGCGACTCGGCGCCAATCACCACAATGTGCGGTTTCTTCGCTTTGATGAAATCACTCAATTTCCTCAAGTCGGCAATCTTTTGCGCCTTCTCCTCGGCATTGTGTGAACTCTTGCGCTTGAGAATGCTCGGCAAACGCAGATAATCGCTAATATCGCCCTCAACGCTGGCCACAGCACAAAATGCGGCCACAGCCGGATCCGGATCGTAGGCTAAACCGAGAGCTCGTATGCCACGCAATGTGCTCCATTCCTCGGAGTTGTGATGCTGGGGCAATTCGGGTTTATACGGCGCCACTTTCAACCACTTGTAGAGCTTGGCGATGCACGATCGCAGCACAAACTGTTGCGCCTCCTCGTGCAACGTGGCGCGCAGCTCCTTAATCAGATCGGGTATAACCCATTTCTTGAGCGCCAACTCAACGCATTCCGCACGCAATGCGTTCCACTCGAGCACATTCTTGGAGAACTGATCGAGGTGATACAATTGCGTGGCATCCGTCACATAATCCGACGGCTGACCATTCGCATTCGCATTGCCCTCGAACTCATCGAGAAACTTCAGTTCCAACAGTTTCTCCTCCTCGGCCATTAGGAGCTTAATGAACTGATCGCCAAAGAGATCACCAACGGGTTTCTTCGCCACATACTTCATCGAATAGACGGGGGAATTCTCATCGATTAGGACCATGCCATTTTTGGTTGGTCGAATGTTGAGACGCGCCCGATCAAAGTACACCTCACGCATCGTTTTGCGCAAGAGCGGCTCCTGGGCCAATTGGCGGGCAACGACATATTTGGCAGCGTGCAGCACCTCGTCGACGGTCATGAAGCGGGTGGAGAGATACTGTTTGGCCAGCTCGGTGGGACTGAGACTCTCCTGATTCACCTCGTTCCGCTGATAATTGTCACGCAAATTCTCCGCAAATTGTTCGGGCGTCAATCCTACGTGCTTGGCAAAGCCACAAATGCCCGCTTTCCGAAACACGGCATACGGACTGCTGTTGGGCGCCTGTTTCAGCTGCTCGTCGGCGGCGGCGAGTTGCAGCTGTTCGGCCTCCTCGAGTTCGAGGAGAGCATCGCTATTGAGCTGTTCACCACCATCGGTGCCATCGGCGCCATCGCCACTGTTGTTGTTGGCCGCCCTTTTGCGTGCCTCGCGACGCTCTTGCAACTGCTTGCGACGGTGTTCCGCTTGCATTTTGGGCAACTCATGCGAATAGTTGAGCAGAAAATACATATGCACATCCTTGAGCTCCTCCATCGATTGCACATCGTTCAAACGCTCAAAATCGCTGTCGAGCATCAGTCGCACATCGTCCGGCAGCGGTTTCTCCGGATCATCATCGCACAGCGTTTCCAATTGAAATTGTCGCATCTTCTCGAACAGCAATTTCAGTTTGCGCTTCCGCTCGTTGAGCTGACACCAACGTTCGTCGTAGTAATACACCTTCCACAGATCATCGATATTTAGCTCGGGTTTTACGTACTCCTTGCGATAGAACGCTATGAACGGCACCTCCAACTGTTGATTGCGCATAAACTCGAGCGTTTGCTTGATTTTACCCACTGCCGATGGCGGTTTGCGCATCTTCTCACGATTATCGGATTTCTCTTGCTCCGACACGGTTTGTTTGCAGAACGCAAAGCGATATATCCAATTCGCCTCGTCGATTAGCTCATGCGAATCCTCTGGCACCGATGTCACCGGCACTTGACGCAACTGCATCCGTTCGGGAATATCGGTTTTACGTATCTCATTGTCGAGATCGGTGAAATGGCCGCGCTTGAGTTCGCTCGGCTCGTAAATGTCGAAGATGGTCTTTTTGGTCGCCTTCTTTTTGGGTGCCTTCTTCTTTTTCGCCGCACGAAAATCATCGCCGGGCAAATCCTCGTCGTACTCATCGCCCTCGGACTCCTCCTCGTATTCATCCTCCTCGGGCTTGTAGAAATCATCGTAGTCAAAGTCAACGCCAAAGATATCCTGACCCTCCTGCAGCGAGCTGTGTGGCGATGACAATGAAGCAAAATTACATGTGAATTAAAGTGTATTAAAGAAAGTCTTTTTGAATAAAGGTGTATAGGAATTTCCTTTCTAATCTTGGGAGATAAATTGTCATTTCATCAAAAGTGTGTAGGAATTTCCTTACGAATCTTGGAGATAAATTGTAACTTCAATAGAAGTGTTTAAGAATTTCCTTTCTAAACTAAACTAAACAAATTATTACTAGCATAAAAATGTGTAAGAAAAAAACCTTTCGAATCTAAGAGATAAATTGTCACTTGCATAAAGTTGCGTAGGAATTTCAAATAAATTTACAATTGAATAAAAATTTGTACCAAATTTCTTTCTAATCTTGGAGACAAATTGTCACTTGAATAAAAGTTTATAAGAATTTCCTTTTGAATCTAGAATACAAATTGACTTTATGTGAAATATTATTAGAATTTCTTTTCGGATCTTGAGAGACAAATTAGCACTTCAATAAATGTGTAAGAAATATCTTTCGAGAAGTAACTTCCTGACAAGCAACGTGAATTTTTAACAAAAGTACATTCCAAACTTGCCACAAACTTCTTTAAAACTAAGACAAAACATTTGAGAACGTTTGAAAAACAATTTATGTGCTAATTTCTCTTATTTGGACGTTAATTAACCAACTTCAATATCAAGTGGTCGAGCAAAATGCATTTTTGAACAGGATGCATTAATCGTAAACCATGAGAAATTAAAAAGACATTGGACAACTTTTGAAATAAACTGGTAATAGAAAAATATATGCTATACTGATATAAAAAAGAAAAATGTATCTTCAACTATATAGATATTGTAATATACAATATATTGCAATTATAGATTGTATCAGATTGTATATGGACTAATGTTAAAGCTACTTTCGATAGACAAGGTGACGGTTTAAGGCATCTACAATAGACAAACACATCTCATAAATAACAATCTATAGGACTAGAAATTGTATTGCACAATAAACTGGACAACTCATTAATAAAGCTTTCATGTAAAACGCTTTTAACAAGAAAAAATGCTAAGCAAAAACGAACTAAATGCTATAAAAGATAATCGAGTCAACGATAAACTGTATTTTACTACAGGTTGCTTGAAAATTAAATGTTTTTTTCAGCCTGACTCACACTATACAATGTAATGCGCATTGAACGAAGCTCAAAACTGCTGTAGAAAAAAGCCCAACTATAATTATTCGACTCTCCACTTGAATACATTATATCGTAAACTTTTTTGACTCATCAACTATTTCATCGTAACACTAAATGCTACTTACGCATCGGTAAAGATGGGTTTGCGTTTCTTTTTCTTTTCAGCAATGGGACGTCCATTGTCGTCCACAATAAAATCATCGGCATCGGACTCGCTGTCCTCGTCATCAAAGGCATCCGCCTCACGAATACTTCGCTCACTGCGTCGCTCGATGCTCTGCTATACAATGAATTTATTATTAATCTTTTGCCTTTTGAGTTTTGCTTTGTTTTGCAGCTTACATCATCGTTCTCATCGAAGAGCTGCTCGGCGATTTGTTCACGTGCCAATCCCTCATCCACGTGCTGTTCCTCGCCATCGCTTTCGTTGTCATGAATGCGTCGCAGGCGCTTGAAACGTTTCTACACAAAGTAACCAAAAATACAATTCTATTAACTGAATAAATGTGTTCTCTCTTCACACTTACCCGACGTTCGACTTTGACGCCCAAATTCTCCTCAATCAGATCGTAATCATCGTCCTCTAAACGATCATCCAAATCATCATCTTCGTGTTTTTTACGCTTCTTGCCGCTACCGCCGCCGCCGCCCTCTTCATCGCCCCCACTTGCCGTATCCGAGTCATTGTCGCTGCCATCGTCCTCCTCAATGGGATTGTCATCGATCAGATCCTTGAGTTCTTCGCGCAAGCGTTCGTCATCATCTAAACAAAACAGAAAATTTTATATAAATACAAGCTTTCTAGTTATAAGTAATTCTTAATTATCGACTGTCTGCCCGTCAATATAAATTCCTACAACTATAGTATTAAAAAACGTTAAGCGTTTCCCGACAATACTCCATTATTTTAAAAAGCAATGAATAATTTGAGTTTAATATTTTTACTTTTACTTGAATTTCGTAAAAATCGTTTGTATATTTCACTACTTTCTAAAAAGAAAATTTGAGTTTGATTAAAAACTTTCAAATTATGCAAAAAGTAAATATAAAAGAAAAATCCAGTGCTATCGGATTAAAACTTACAAGATAGTATAGTATCTCATAGTTCAGCACACTCGACAATCTTTTAGTTTTCGTTTCTGCTTTTTTCTTTCTTTTCTTTTTGCCTTTCTCAACACGGGCTGTCAAACATAACCTCAAAGTGGTAAACAAAACGTCGACACCTGCGCGGCCCCCAAAATGCATATGATGTGTTTATATACATAACTAGACATATATACATATATTCGATAGTGCAATACTGGGAAATGTTTCTTCTGTTTTTTTTTTGTTGTTTAAGCAAAAGCGAAGGGGAAAGGTAAATTGATTAAGCTGCTTGCAGGCGAGAGATTTATTGCGATTGCGAAATTAGGCGGGAGTTGTTTGTAGTGCACAGACAAAAAAAAAACACACACACACACACCCACGAAACAAATACATACCTTCTTCCTCCTCACTGCTGTCGGAGACTGCGGCTTTTAACTTTTTCAGCTTTTTGCGTTCATGCACATCCAATTCTTCCTCGTCCTGTTAAAATGCAAAGAAAGAAGAAAAAATGCAATATATATATGTATGTCCTCACACATACACTCGTACACACACGCGCAGCAACACACGCAAACCGTCGAGAGCAAGCGAAATAATTTAGCATTTAGCGCGGCGGCGGGGCGCTAATGAAAAAATGATGCAAACAAACATACCTCGGATTCTGAGGCTTCAGAGTCCAGAAATTCAGCCATTGTAATAAATTAAATAACTAAATTATATGCTAAAAACGAATTTAACTAAAATGAATACACAATAAACGTCGCTTGCAGTGTCACAATAAAAAAAAATTTGCTGATCAAGAAGCAGAAACGTCAAAACGTTGTGTGCACAGCCATCAGTGTTGGAAAAGGGCATGCCGCTGCTCTCTCGAAAACACCGCATTCTATACGATAGTAATCGATTGTAATCATAATGTACAGCAATGTTATTAAGCAGAACAGCGTGCCACCAACCGGCACAATTCAGTACTAATAGTAATTAGTGCGACCATGTTTTTATATATTTTTGAAGTTTTTGTTAGTGGAATTTCTCTAATTTTGTTTTTAGTAATAAAAATAGCAACAACAGGCCGTTCAAAAGAATGCGCATTTTGTGCAAGCGAAATACCAGCATAACTTATCAAGTGTGACCAGCTACAGACTTTTTCGCTTAGTATATTATCGACGTAAAATAGCGTATTTTTAAATAGGACTTGTGGTCACGCAACAAGCACACGACTCTCGAGCGATAATAAAAATAAAAAAGCGGTTCGTGTGTGCGGCGCGCTCGCTTGTTAAATAGTTATAAACACTGCTACTACCTATTACTATACTATATTAAAATAAATAAAATTAATTTTTTTTGTTATTTATCGTTCGCTCTCAACGCGTTACGTTTTAATACAAAATCGGCTTACGCTCAAATTTGATGTGTATTCCCATTACTGCTTCCAAATAGTTCTATCCTGTGGCGGCCTCTGGTGTTTGTAATAAAAATATTTTTTTTTCGGCGCGTTTATAGTGCGTAGGTGTGTGTGTGTGTCTTTCTCGCAACTCGTGTTGTGGTTCAGTGTCTGTGTGTTTTTTTTTTGTTTTTCTGCCGCTTTGCTCCAGAATTCCATGAAACCACAAAAATATGCAAAACATTAACTAAAAATTCACAATAGGAGAAAGCACAACCAATTGTTAAAAAAAAAAATAACAAAATTATTCAAGCCAGTCTAAACCAAAAAAAAAAAATACCAAATAGAGAACAGGCTGTCATCATAAAATAAAAGAAACTCCGCACAGTATGGACATAATCAATAAATTCAGCGGTGCATTCTGGAGCACGCACATTTGGCTGCCGCCAAATACAACATGGGCAGATATTGCGCCCGGTTCGCGTCCCGATGTCGTTCATGCCGACTATCGGCATTTAATTTGGCCAATTCCGCTGGCCGCTGTCGTTATGCTTGTGCGTTACACATTGGAGCGGTAAGTGCAATGAGTTTCTCATTCATCATTCACCAAATATCGACATTACTTTTATCGAAAAATACATACGCCCTTTTTTTTCATTCCTTCTTTTTCCCCATTAAACTTATGCGGCGTCTGTTTGTGTGTGTGTGTTGGTGTGTGTGCTAGTTCCCATTGACCGCATCACTTCGCTTTCCAGCACACGGGCACACCTACACTCCACTCACACTCACACACACACACATACGCAATTGTTTGTTTGTGTGTGCATTGTGTGTGCAAGACGCCGTCACACACACACACACACACGCAAGCGTGCATATTTTTTTTGTAAACCAAACATAACCTCACGTGGAAACGCCCAACATTGTATGTATGAGTGTGTGTGTGTGTTTGTGTTGTTGCCTTGCCTTTACTTTGCAACTTTATGTTTTCCTTCATCCACTTCTTCAATTTCAATTCCACAAACAAATAGCAACAACAAGAGCAGCATTAATAGGGTCACACTGTGCGCTACGATCCAATACGAGCGAATCTCAATTTCCCACAATGTACACAAAGTACATATACGGCTACATACCCCCTCCTCTCCCTCCACTCACTCTGCTTAGTTACAATGCTGACTAATTGTTTAGTTAAACAAAAAAAAAAAAAAAAAAAAGAGAGAACAAAAAAATGCTATTTGTTTATTCTTGTATGCATTATACGAACACTAGCATTAACAGTAAGAACACTAAAAACAGCAGCGGACGCGACGGCTGCATGTGATTTTTGTTTTATGTGTGCCGCACACTGGGCCGCAACTATGCGAAAACTAAGAGAAGCATAGGTTTGGGAAAGTTAAAGGAATTGATCTTTTTACCATGAAAACAACGCCTTCAAATATTTAAGCAAATTATTGATCTTTCTGACTAAAAATGTATATTCAATGTTACTCAATTTGTAATATGTATTTTCAATTTACAATTTTGAATCCTCTAACATATACATTGTCTTCTGGTATCTTGAGTAAAATGCAATTGAAATTGTTTTCCACAGTTCCTTCCTAATTTGTAAAAACGAAGCAGCTAAGCACGCCATGTAAACTGTTCTGCTTATCATCATTACCTATGCTTTTTTAATTGAACGAATTCGAAGATAAAGAAATTAGTTCAATTCAATTGCACTTATTTGAAATCCAATTTCTCAACAATTCGAATTCTTTAGCACAAACTTTTTGAACATACATATTTCCAAAATTAGTATATTATTTATATCGCTTCCTGTAATTGTGTAAACGGTTGTACTTATCATCATTTTAGTTAATCACCCAATGAATGAACTGAAAGATAAAGAAATTCTTTGTAGTTGGAAATCAAATTCGAATTTGGTTGCATCTGAATACTATTTGTAATTGTTTTAAAATAGCATTGTTATTCAGTTTTTTTTATGTTGGGGACTTTCTAAATGGTTGGGCTGCCATATCAATAGAGAAGAGTTTGTGTTGGCTTTTTATTTTCGTTGTCTTTTTGGCCAATTAGTCATTTGGTTGGCTTATCATAAACATTTGCTATATGAATGATGGGACTAATTTGTGGCTTGATGACAATGGCATTCGGTGTCAATGTGCAGCAGACCATTTGTCGCTTTTTGGGCCACCACTCTTAGCGTTTGTTTAGCATACAACACACACTTATACACACACACACACACACATGCAAAGATCTACATACGTGTGTTGCGTGTTAAGTCGCCTGCATTTTGCATGTAATTAACATAATTACAAGTGTTCACGTGAGTTTTTCGCTAACCACCACACAAACACACACACATGCATACATACATACGCTGTTAATACGAATGTACATATGTCATTGCTTTCCAGTGTTTCCACACCTGGAGATTAAATGTCAAATGGCGCCAACTTGAACTTAAATTAAAACCCTATTTAAATTTGGCGTCGAAACAGCGTCTAACACTTAAGTTTTTTTTTTATCTTGGCAGTCTGGTTTTTGATTTTTAAATTCATTTTTTTGTTTTTCACATTTTTACTGATTTTTCTAAGACTTAAACGAGAATTGACTTTCAGGGTCGTTAAGCAAGCATTAATTGTGAATGTATGTGTGTGTGTGTGTTTCTTTGGGTGTGTGTGTGGCATCGACAGAAATTGAATAAAACTTTGGCGCCTTCGTTGTTTCTTCTTCGCTTCTCTCTTTTAAACGCAAGTTGTTGTTTTATTGATAAGATTTGTGAGCAAGATTTACGTAAAAGTGAAATAAATTTGATAATGCTCGCTATCGCGATTACGTTATGACCATGTTGTATGTGTGTATATGTGTATGTTTATGTGTATTTGTGGGTGGTGAGAGAGTGTGAGTGTGTGTGTGTGAGTCAGCAGTGACTCAGCTTTCGTTGTATTCCATTCTTGGATTCTTGTATCCGAAAATTGTCGCACACTGGAATGTTGCAAACCTAATCGAAAAGAAAAAAGCAGGCCAGCAAACACATAAAAACACCAACACAAACACACGCAGTTTACTTTGTGTGTGTGTGGGTATAAAGCGATTACGTATCACACACAAAGTGCGATATAAATTTTAAAGTTCGCTATTAAAATTGGCCTACCTAACATACACACACACACACACACAGACAGACAGAGACAGACACATGCTCAGCCGCAGTCGCAGTCGCATCATTTTAACAGCTAAATCTAATCAGGGTCAGTGAGCCGGCAACAACAATTCCCCCCCATATATGCGCTTGTATGCGTGTGTGTGTGTGTGTGTGTGTGGGCTCGCTTTGGTTTGTAAGTGTGGCTGCACTTTTTGTATAGTATTTGGCGCATCTTGTCACTTCAAATTTCCAAGAATACAAACAACAAACACATAAATCACACATATGTATGTATGTAAGTATGTACGCATACATGTGCAAACATGACACTTGTAGTTAAAGTGTTGTTGCCTGTGCCTTTGGCTTTTGCTTTTGGTCTTGCTCTCTGCTTGCTGTTCTCGTCGTTAGTCTAAATCCAAACTTGTTTTACTGTGCCGCTTTATTTTATTTTCATTTTTATTATTTTTTTTTTTTTTGTGTTTATCGCTCTTGCCGATTGCTCAACAACAGCAATAGCAACAGCAAAAGGCCAAAAAGTGCACGTGCTTTACGCATTTAGAAGGTCACACATACACACACACACACACACATCGAGCATAGTGATGTGGAGTGAGGGGTGCTTTAGAGTGCAATATGTTAAATGTCCAATTAGCATACATATCATTCATCTTTTGTCTGCTTGCTCGTTTTCTTTTATTTCTATTTTTTTTGAGTATCAGCTGTTGTGTCCGCGGCCTTTGAACAGCGCAATCGATAACGAAAAAACGTTGATTCGAAATGATGTTATTATCGCTAAAGTTGAGCGTATTATTTTGGCTGGAGATGTTAACGTCGCCCCAAGACGACTAAGGCATGACTCATACATATCAAAATGAATAACACCAAAAACATACATACGTAAATATGTATGTTTCCTTTTTTTTGTTTTTTAATGCAATCGTCCAATCGCTTGCGTGTGGAATTATCGCCGGGCAAAAACAAAACAGAAATTAAGGGCATGAGTCTCCCTGTGTAATTCGCCAAAAAAAAACAACAATGAAATAACCACTGCATGTTGCTTGCTGCGCCTGATAAGAGCGGGCAATTGCTCACTCGCCTTGCAGTTAGCTTGGCTCGTTAAAGCTATGTAATAATGTGTGTGTACACACTTTTGCCGCAGTTGCTGCAGGGTCCAGTGTTGCTCTACTCGCTTTTTTACCCGCTAGAATTTTAGCCTTTTTTCTTGATAGCCATTTTAAGAGATTTAGAGTGCTTGGAAAATGAAATTCAAAATGTGATATTCTTTTTTAAATCCCACTAGAATTCTAGCCTTTTTCTTGATTGGCGATAGCCATTTTTAGAGATTTAGAATGCTTGAAAATTGGAATTCAAAAAGTGATTTTCTTTTTTAAATCCCACCAGAATTCCAACCTTTTTCTTGATTACAAAAAGTGATTCCTTTTTGAATCCCAAATTTTTTTAGCCAGAACCAGATATGTTGTTTTCCACAAATTACTTACTTTTTTTGATCGGATAAACTAAGCGACAACAAAATCATTGTCTGAAGTATAGATTTGCTTCTATTTGAGATATATAAGAGCGCATTTCTTTTAAAGAGATAAAGCAATCGTTGTTTGAGATATAGCTTCACTTATATTTTAGCGATATAAGATTGCATTTCTTTTAAAAAGCTTCGCTTCTATTTTAGCCTTATAAGAGCTTTTTTTATAGATAAACAAATCATTAGTTGAGATACAGCTTTGCTTCTATATTAGCTTTTTGTTTATTAGCTGTTACAGCTACAATTTGAAGCATCGCTTGTCAATAGGTATGGTTAAATAATTGTAGCATTTATCGCTAATTGCTAATCGAGTAATCGCACTTACACAAACAGTCATAGAGGTAACGTAACTATTATTAACTGCACGCACATCGATAAACGATAAACGCCGACTGGGACAGACCGTCTGATTGTGTATTAGTAACATTATTATGTATTCGCTATAAACAGAAAGGAAAGATGAGGATGAGGATGCGTATTTTTATATGATTTTAGCCAAAGACGCTTATCAGACACTTCGCATCGCTCACTCGCTCGACCATGTGCACTGAATTATCTTTATTGGCCAGCAATTTATTGCGTAGAAACGTATTTGATAAATTTGCTGATCACCGCCATGGAATTCGAATTGTATTAGATATTCACTATAGATCGGAAGCCAACCCAAAGATAGCCTCCATATTCAGATGGCTGGGATCCCGACTAGGGCCACCTGGTGTTCATGGTAGATCACCAGATCATCGTTCAAATGTGATCAGTATTTTTTGTTCAGTACTCATTTCCTTATAGCAAAGAATTGCTACTTGTATTGAATTTCGTTAAAAATCATATTTTCAAGGTTGCTTTGTTGTAATTATGTATTTGTATTTGCGGTTGTATTGATTGATTGATTGATTTAATGACAGCTGCAGGAGCTGAAGCACGCACCCATAATGCTTCCTAGAAGTGGGTATTACGAATTCGAAACATGTCGCTACAAACAAAAAATGTACAGAATTATTTATGTATAAGCGGGCTTTCATTAGCAAACACGCCCCAATACAAATGCTCATATATTTATTCGTGTATTTATTTATGTTGGATTATGCGGGTTGCCAGAGTAAATTCAATGCATCATATACACTCTGAGTCAATTGGATACATTTGCAATTGCAAACCAATTGGTAATCCAATATCACTGTAGTGAGAATGTCCAATTGGTTGAGGTTTATGTTGCAGTTCAGTGACTTGGAATGAAATGCGATCAAAGCTGCCAAGCAATGCTTGTGCACGCTGTTGCCAAAATTCAGCCCCCACTTCGCACTGTTGCCAGATTTCAACAACTTTCTTTACAACACAATGTAATCGATAGATTCTTAGCAATTAGAGTAACTGATATGCTAACTTCAAAATATAAATGAATTTAATATTCTCTACATATAGAAGAGCATCTGTTAGTCGAATTATAGCTACTATTGTATCATTTCCTGAACTTGAACTTGATTCAAACTCTTGTGAGCTATGCGATATGAGTCATGGGCTGTGTAATGAACTTAAATGTGCAGCAAATCAAAATTAAATTCAAAATTAATTGGAAATTAGCGTGAAACCAGAACCAGCGCTAACTGACTGCTGACCCTTTGACCTGCCCCCATCCCATCTCCATGTGCCACCACCATGAAATGGAGTTGTATCGATGAGTGCTTCCTTAATTGCAACTATGGTTACGACTCGCGTCTGCTTTGCATGTGAAATTAGTTAGAAAACAGCAATCGAGTGAGTGCCCGACTATGAAATACCCCGCACCCAGCTCTGATATGTAGAGGAATATAAAATATAGAATTATATATATTATAAGCAAACGTTTATTATGCGTAGCGAGATTATAATTCCAGCTTGAGCTTCTTGAATTTGTGTCTGAGATTTTGAAACGTCGTTTAAATGCTTCAACCCAATTGAGTGCTGGGTATAGGAAAAGGGGGAAAACCGAACAAATGAAGCTGAAGCTGAAACTGATTTGAAATGCCAAACGCGCAAGCTGGCAAGCTCTGGATGTAAGGGATTGTGATATTGAGGGAGCGTTTCGAGTATTGAGACGACGACTATTGTTATATATTGGGGACTGGCCAATTTCGTTTTCATTAGCAAATTAACTTCCGAAATGCGTCGCAGCTGCTGCTGCTATAGTACATAGTGGAAAAGTTTGAGATGTGGCTCCGGCACACACTTGATTATGCATGGGCGCTAGCATTCGAGCTGTCAACGACATCAACGACATCGAGACTTCGACAATAGACGCGGGCATCACATCAAAGTCTTCTTCTTTTCTCCATCCAGCAGCTGCCGGTTGTCATGGAATTCGTGTTGAATTCCAATGGGCACACAAACTAAAAAAAAAAACAAAAAGAAAGAAAATCCCATAAAAAACAATGTCCGCAATTTATAGGCACAAATTTTGCAATTTTTGGCCATATTATAATTCTTGCTTAACCAAATTTCGACTCTTTCCACTGTGCGTTGTTGCCAAATTTCAGCATTATGCCTCAATATGCGTTGTTGCCAAACTTCAGCACAAGCATGAGCTTTAAGCTGTGCTGTATAAGTAATGAAGTTGGCAAAAGCATATTGTTGAAGAACATAAAGTATTTAATGTAAAAGACTGCAAAACTTAAAGAGTTCAGGGGCGTCTATTAAAGAGAATTTTAGTACTTACATAAATGAGTATAAAAAGTTGATATTGTCAGTTCTTTCTTTAGCTAAAACAAAAAACTATTTTTAATTGATATTACGAATCCGACTTGACAAGTTAAACTCTGCATGACAAGTAATTCTCTTTTTTTTTTTTGTATAGTATATTATCTTTCACTGCCGTGTGTCTGCAACAAAACTTAATGGTTTGCCTAGTTTTATGATAGTTGATAGCACCATGAAATTTTGGCTAATGCTTATGGGGTGGTTCTGGTATTTCACAAATTACCATGTGTATTACTTTTTACGATCGTCGGTTGATAAAATTTGTGCAAGTCAATCGCCCATAACTGAATATGCCATAAATAACTATCGAATGATGTTGATACTTATTTTTGTTTTTTTTTTATGTTGTACCTCGTTTCAGCTTTTGGATATCGCCAGTGGGTAAATCGCTGGGCATACGTAGCTCTAGACCTAAGAAAGCGGCAAATGTTCCTGCATTAGAGTCGGCATATGCCAAGTCAACACGCTTGGATCACAAATGCGTATGTGTATACTATCGCATAACAATCGATAAAATCGATAACTAACTTTTGTATTTTGTAGCTGGCTCCGCTGGCGAAGCAGGCGGACATGAGCGAACGCCAAATCGAACGCTGGTGGCGTTTGCGTCGTGCTCAGGATAAGCCATCGACTCTGGTCAAGTTCTGTGAGAACACATGGCGATGCATCTACTATCTGTATAGCTTCATCTTTGGCGTCATTGTGCTGTGGGACAAGCCCTGGTTCTGGGATGTCAAGAGCTGTTGGTATGGCTATCCTCATCAGGTGAGTTGGAAGAGCGTTTCAGTTGTGCTTGTGGCAGATAGAAATATCAAGTTTTAGGTAGAAAAAAACTAGTTAATAGTTTACAAACTGAATAGCATTTAAATTTAATCAAAAATGTTCTTCATAGGAAAAATAAATTTAAAATTTTTGGAATACATTTTTCGGAGTAAGAAAATCTCTAGTTAATTAGGAGAGTACAAACTAAATAGCATTTAAATTTAATCAAAAATACTTTTTCAAATCAAATGAATTTGGATTTTTAGAGTATATTTCATTCAGGAACAAAAATCTAGTTAATTTAAAAATTGCATTTAAAATTAACCGAAATAAATTCAATTAAAATTAAAATTAAAAAGAGAAACTCCTAAGCAGACGCTCTTATTGCTTGTGCCAGCGTTGCCACCTCGTCACAACTTTAAATGGCGTCGCATTCTCGTTATTCTTGTATCTGATTACTTTTATTATTTCAATTTGCAGTCCGTGAGCAATGATATCTGGTGGTATTATATGATATCAATGTCCTTCTACTGGTCGCTAACTGCCACGCAGTTCTTCGATGTGAAGCGCAAGGACTTCTGGCAGATGTTCATCCATCACATGGTCACACTGCTCTTGATGTCCCTCAGCTGGGTGTGCAATCTGCATCGCGTTGGCTCCCTCGTTCTCGTCGTGCACGATTGTGCCGACATCTTCCTGGAGGCGGCCAAGCTAACCAAATATGCCAACTATCAGAAGGTCTGCGATGCCATTTTCGCCATCTTCACCGTCGTCTGGATCGTCACTCGTCTCGGCTTCTATCCGCGCATCATCTACAGGTGCAATTCATTGCATTTCTTGCTTTTGGAACCAATCATCCTAATTATCCTCTTTCATTTCATGCAGCTCATCCGTTGAGGCACCACGAATTTTGCCCATGTTCCCAGCCTATTACATTTTCAATACGCTGCTCTTGATGCTGCTCGTGCTGCACGTCATCTGGACCTATATGATTCTCAAGATTGTGGTCGACTCATTGCAGAAGGGACTGGTAGGTTTACACTCTTAGAAGTTCTGCCTTTGCTTAAGCTTTTCGAAATAGTTGTATAATGGTGCAGTCTTTTTTGTGTTTGTATTCTTTGTAAAGAACCTGTACGACTTAATAAGTATTTTAACAACACAAGGATAGTAAATGAAAGTTAACCTAGAAGAATATTAATAAGCAAGTGATTGTAATGTCCGAGAATAACTTACAAGCTGTAATTAACAATTTTAAATGTTATTCATGATAGATAGTGCAACAAAGTAGTAGAATATCATAGACTAAAGTTCATAAATGGTATTCGTCAATAGTTGAGTTACAAAGATATAGAGAAGTCATTAATTAAAAGAGCTTCTGTTCTTTATATATTACATTTAAGTTGATTAACTTACTTTACATAACTCAAATATCGCGAAATTCATAAGTGATTGTAATGCGCGTTGTAGCCAAATTTCAGCTTTGCCCCACTTCACGTTGTTGCCAAACTTCAGCATTTTGCTCCACTCCACGTTGTTGCCAAACTTCAGCATTTTGCCCCACTCCACGCTGTTGCCAAATTTCATTTTTATTTCATTTAGTTAACTTGCAATGATCAATAGCAATCGTAATACACAGCGCAATAAAGTAGTAGAAAATCAAACTACTTCGTAAATAGTATTCGTTAATAGTTAAAAGGACAGGTAGAGAGAGGGTATCAAATAACAGAGCTTTTGATCTATATATCGGTAAATTTTTGATAAAATTTGTAAAAAAAAGACAAAAAAAAAGCAATAACTGAAAAAATTTAAAAAATAAGTTTAATAGGAACCTCTCCTGTTTTACGATAAATTATATAGATTCATTAATTTTTTGGTTTGAGTACGAATTCGCTAATTTTGGCAGTTATCTTAAAACAGAAATATAGTTCCAAAATCATTCTTTGCTCTAATTAAAGTGCTAATCTTAAAAGCTTTAAGATTCAACTTTACTTTAAATAAAATAACAAATGTTTTGGCACGCGACATCAATTATATATACCTATATACTAAACTCACATATTATATATCATAAAAGTTGATTAATTTGGTTTGAATAACTAAACGAATATAATTTTCCCGTTTCGTAACGTATATTTAAGAGGTACATTAAAATTAATGATATAGAGTAGGTAAAACACAAAGTGTGCATTCACAAGTTAGAAAGAGAGGCACTGATTATAGAACTTTGTTCTCTTATTAGTAGTTTCTTTATTTATTTTTTTTATTATGCAAGTTGAGGCGGATGTGGAAATTCAATAACTAGTCTTTATTATGAATGCTAATTTTAGCATGATTTAAAACAACTATTTTGCCAAGTTCAAGTTTAATGTCTTAGCTTATAAAAGTGAAAAAAAAATGTATATGCATATTTATAAATAAATTTCCATTGCAGATGTCCGGCGACATTCGGTCCAGCGATAGCGAGGATGTCACAGATAGCTCAGAGAATGTGCGCGTTGCCAATGGAGGCTCAACGCGTTCCAAGTCAAAGGCAGCAGCAGCAGCAGCTGCAGCTGGAGGAGGCGGAGGAGGAGCCGCAGGATCGGGAGGCGTTACTCAGAGGAAGGTGAACAATCACACGGCTGAGGGAGCGACGGCGACGGCAAAGTAAAAAATAAACTTTCCAACTTTGACCGAGGAAGAGGAGTCAAGCAGGAGAAGGAGGCGGAGGAGGAGAAGGGAAGCAGGAGGAGCAGGACTAACAGACAAAAACCGAGACCAGTAAACAAGCATAAAACAAGCGAAACACACAAGGCAAAGGATTAAACAACAACAACAACCATCATCAACACAGCTAAAGAAGAAACAACAAACAAACAAAATTACAAAAAAACAGAAACAAAAACAAACAAAAACCAAACCAGTTGAGAACGTTTTTTTTATGTTAATTATTATTTTTTATATATATTATAAAAAAAAGTATATAGTATATTTTTTTTTATGAAAAAAAAAGAAAACAAAACCAACTAAATTTGAATAAATGCGAGCAAATAAAACGCAATTAGCATTTCAAATTATTTATTAAAACCAAAAAAAAGAAGAAAACAAAAAAATGAAAAGCCTAAAAAATAACGAATACAAAATGAAAAATGCTAGGAGTTAAATTAATCAAATTAGTTCGAGGCAAAAGGGCAACAACAACAACAACAACAACGGAAAAACACCAATTCTACAATACGAATTATTGAATTAAAACTCTTAAATCGCTTAGTCAACTACTATACAAAAAAAACAAAACAAGAAAAAACAACGTAAATAAAATTAAATTTAAATAAATTCAATTGAAGAAAGAAAAAGAGAAAAACACACACAAAAAACCAAATACATTCAAATTCTATTGTAAATATTTTAAACTGTACGTTTCCAAAGCAAAATAAATAAATGTATGCCAAGAAAATTTGTAATTGAATTTCAAAAGAAGCTGGTACAAGTGAAAGAGACAATTGTAATGCTGAAATTCTTCTGATTCTTATATAAATCTTAACAGAGACTCTTCCAATTGATTTTGCCTAGCCTTAATATAAACATTCTATCGATAAGGCAACTATTACATTTGTTGCTTAAAAAGAATGAGAATATTCTATCTTGAAAAATACTTTTAACTTTGCTGCTTAAGTAAAAGTTGTCGTATTTAAGATCCTTCACTAACCACTAAAAGTTCTTTAGATGAAAATCGGAAAGCGGAACATCTTAACTTGTAAGAAAATTTTAGCTGAATTTCAAAAGATTTAAAAATTTGAAAATTGGATTTTCGTATCTAGGAAAAACATTAATAGAGACTCTTAAAATTCTATTTCTTTTACTTTTGTTCAAGCTTTATATGAACATTCTTATTGTTAAGGAAACTATTTGCTTTGCTGCTCGAAAATAAGATGTTCTATTCAAGATCCATTAAAAATAACCAAAAGTTCTTTAAAAGAAAAATCTTCAGAATACTTTAAACCCAAATATGTACGAAATGATTTAGGAAACTATTTATTATTATTTTGTAGAAATGGCGAATACATTTATTTCCTTATTTCAATGAGTTGAGCCAAAACGATTAAGAACTTCAGTTCTCCAAGTTAATCCCCAGTTATCCTTGTGATCCAAAAATGAATATATAGAAAACTAAGCAGATTCTTTATAAGATTATTATTCGAGATTATTCAAGTGCATAGAAATTCTGGGGTTCTTCTTTTAATCGTTTTATTAGATTGCCAAAAATTGTATAATTACATACAACATGCCTATCGATAAGGAAACTATTTCCTTTGCTGCTTAACAAGAATCTGACTTGGTAAAGATCCCTTAAAGAGAACTAAAAGTTCTTCAAAATGAGAATTTTCAAGACACTTCAATCCAAATATATGTACAAAGTGCTTTAGGAGACAAATTCAGAGAAATGTGTACATATGTTGTATCCAAAGAAGGATCTCTTAGATTTATATTGGAGATTAAGAAATTTTGTCTGGTTTGTTGTTGTTTTCATCTTTTTATTGGATCGTCTAAAATTGTATAACTACATGCTAGGCGCGCGTCTGTGATTAGTGGGCGATGACCAGGGTGTGAGGGATTTTAGTACTGATAGCCATCGGGTTGATAGGGACGTGCATAGGGCGCTGGCGCAAAGGGAACGGGCGGAGGGCGCCAATTCGTTGGCGGCGGACGCGGCGGCGGCGCTGGCATGCCGGGTGGCGCCCATGCATTTGGTGGCTGCATCATGCGTGGCGGCGGCGGAATGCCCATCGCTGGCGGCAGCGGCGGTTGTCCACCGCCCATGGGCGGCAACGGAGGTGGCGGTATGGTTGCTGGAAACGGTGTCGGTTGTGGCACAGGCGGCGGTGGCGCAATCATGCTCATGTTTGTCGTCGACACGGGCACCACGGGCGGCGGTGGTGCCATCATTGGTGGCGGCATCATTTGACCCGGCATTACGGGCATCATGTTTTGCACGGGAGCATCGGCGAACAATTGATGCGGACGATCCGCATGCGCTGAGGGATTTTGTGCGGCCAACAGACGCTCCGCCGCCGAGCCGTGACGTTCGCCCTTGTGATCCTTTTTGAAGGCATACGATACGGAGATGGGACGATTGCATAGATATTGGCCATTCATGGCATCCATGGCCGCATCGCTGGCCTCGAAGCTGGCGAAATTGATGAAGGCGAAACCCTTGGATTTGCCCGTCTCCGGGTCACGCATAATTTTCGGTGTCTGCAGTATCACACCGAAGGCGGAGAATGTATCGTAGAGCAGTTTCTCATCCACTTCAACGTCCAGATTGCCAATGAATATGTTGGCGCCGACGTCGAGATTCTTTTGATGCGCCGACGCCTTATTCACACGTATCGGTTTGCCATACAACTTGATCATGTTCATTATTTTGATCGCATAGTCGGCATCCTCCTCGCTCAGAAATTCCACAAAGCCGTAGCCTTGATGCATCTGTGTGACGCGATCTTTCGGCATGTGTACGTTGACTGAAAGTCGTAAAAAACAAAAGATTAAGCTTCTGTCTTGATATGGTGTGTTTTGGTTTTGCTTACCCACTGGACCCGCCTGTACAAACAGTTCCCAAAGCAATGTCTCGGACACTTTGTCGTCCAGGCCACCGGCATAAATGGTGGCATCTGTTAAAAATGGGAGGGAAACGCGGCATGTTAACTATAACGTCTAGCTTTGGCTAATAGTTATATATGTGCGTTTGCTTACCTTGATTGCGTTCGGCAATGGGACCTGCAGCCATTTTGCAAGTCAAAATAATAAATAACAATTGGAAATTATTTCTACTATTCAGTCGTGTGCCGACAAAATCCAAACACGGCGTTTCAATGTTATCGCCTACAGGGTTGCAATATATCGCTCACAAAAAAAATATACTAATAACAAAAAAGTGCAAATAACTCTACGGTCACGTTAGCGCTATCAGCAAGGCGACAACAGTGTGGCCACAGACTGCTCTCAAATACTCATTGTGCGAGGCCACATAACGCAACAATTAACGAAAATCAGTTAATAATTCTAAGATCACATTTGTGTGGCGTAGTAAAAGTACAAAAGTGAATTATTGAATTGGTTGCTTGCTTGTGTGCAAGTTGGCACAGCGTAGTATATTCGTTGTGTGAGTGCAAAATTAGTACATTTCGTACAAGCGCGCGCGCTGGTCACGCTGGCTAGCGTCCATCTGGCCTACATTTTTTATGTAATGTCACTCCACTTTGTTGTCGTTTTTACAAAGAAAAAATCGTGCTAGTAACCAAACCAAAGAACCCAAGAATATTACTTTGTGCGCTGTGATGTGATATCCAATTAGAACACAATAATGAATTGTCATCAAATACTGAGCGGTGCCTGCAATGCAGGTGACCGGTGCTTCGCAATTGGCTCCGTGGAAGGCATACCTTTTACAGTAAGAATTCAATATTACGATTTTACACACACTCTCTACTCTACTCTATACCTGAACGAGTCAACCAAGTATTCAATTTTTCTTGTTCGTTCTATCATTTCTATTTGATTTTAACGTTTTTCGTTGTACGTTTTCGTTTTTATCACGCATCTATCATACACACGCATACTATGGAAAATAGTGGCGACACAGTCATGCAAAAGTATATAATGTACGTACAAATACATATGTACAGAGTTATGTATGTATGTGGGCGACTAACGACGTTAGGTACTATAAGGGTACCCACAAACTATGTGTGTGAGTGTGTGTGTGTGTAGTATGTACCACATTTTCCAACATTGGTTGGCATTTTGGTGTTCCGCAAAAAAAAAACAATACCAATTGGAATATCCAATTCCGATCAGAGAGCACAGCCACTGGGGGATTTTTAATGTTTTTATTTACATATTCGTACTTGTACATTTATACTGAGTATGTGTGCGAGTGTGCGAATGTGTGAGTGTGAGCACATATAAATAAATGTGATGCTTGGCTGTCTCTGCTACTGCTGCTGCTGTGTGGTCAATTAAATCAAAAGCAAAAGGCGAATGATGAGTTTGAGAACTTTTGTTTTTTTTTTCATTTGCACTTTTGTGCTTTGTATTATTTAGTAAGGGTAAATTTGTTTGTTTCTTACAACAATTTTCCATTTGAAATCGAATGTGTTTTTAACATGTTTTTTTTTGTGGGCTATTAATTACATTTAAAGGTCAAGTGCCTGGCTGTTGTTGTGTGCGTGCGTGTGTGTGAGTGGCTGTAAACAAGCCTCTCACGTTGCTTTTACGCACTCACACACATACACACGCGCATGCATTGCGATACATATGAATTTATGTGTGTGTGTGTGTGTGTGTGTAGCATTCGATTGGTCAAATGGCCTTTGATGCCCTAAATTCGATAAACATACTAACACACTTATACACGATTGATGCAGGTGTGTGTGTGTGTGTGTGTGGATTATTTATTGCCTGCAGCAAAAATCCTATTCCTAACAAGCAGAGGAGACAAATTATTATTTGTTGCTGGGAAAGACGAACCAAACGTCAATAACAAATAAATTATATACGGCCCATAAAATGCTGCAAAAAAACAAAAAAAAATGTTTTTTTGTCGTGAGCACGCATTTATAATGTGCTCGCGAGGAGGGAATGTGGGCGGGGGGGTGGTGCTTATTGGGTGTACTGGAGTCGTTTATTTTTATGATCGCATACATGCTGTATATGCAAGTGCCTGTGTGTATGTGTATGTGTGTGTGTACATACATATCAAATATTAATTACTAACCGCCAACATCCCCCCACCCACTCCCCTATCGCATTCGCAGTCACAGTTTTTGTGTTTGCGTTGATATTTGTTTACCGCTATAGCGCCTGAGGTCTGTTTTCTTCTTCTTCTCGTGAAGCGTCTCTGTGTGTGTGTGCGTGTGTGTAATTTACCAAAGCCACAAGCATAATTAACTTATAGTACAAAAGTGTCCCGTGTTCCCTGCACACACACACATACACCCTTTGGTGAAAAATTCATTTGCAAAGCCAACAGCTGTGTGTAGGTGTGTGTGTATGTATCTGCATTATTTTCTGTAATGAGCTGCTTCTTCTTGCTGCCGCCCCGCTGTGTTGACATTATTGCCACCCCATCAGTTTTCATTTAACTAAAATGCTATCATTTCAATTGTTATATTATTTAGTATGACTTCGAGTGTATGTATTATTTGCATATAATATTTATAAACACGTTGCGACATGTTCTATCTGCCCGCTAACAGCAGCCACAACAACAACAACAACAACAACTAGCTGAAATAGGCACGGGCGTAGTTTGAACTTGAAAATAGACAAACACACACACACACACACACACAAGTACATTGGCAAACAGATACAAACACACACACATTCACACGTACGCAGACACTGTGGCGCCATCTGGCCATGACGTGCTGCTGCTGCTGCTGGTGGTTGGGAGTCGCATGTCCCCAAGTTTAGTCCAATAGAGTATCATAGCAATCAGCTCTGCGTCACCCACAAATAAGAAATGTCCGCAGCCATATCGTTGTTCTTGTTGTTGTTGTTTTTGCTGTTGTCGCCTTTTAATCGCCTTCGTCGCCATCTCACACACACACTTGAGATAATGTGCATATCAGAGAAAACCAGAACTAGCAAAAAAAAAAAAAAATGTGTACCTTAATTTTTCTAGTTAAAACTAACGAAATCAAAGCACACAAAATCAAGCAATACCCTGCAACGGCAATAAATATTATGACAGCAGCAAAGCGGAATTTAGTGTTGACATTTTTGTGCACTGTGCACTGACAAAAGCTCAACGTCCTGCATACCCTACAAATTGCTTTAAAAATTCTATGAATTCTATGAAATTTCTCACGACAAAGAAATCTGGATTAAATCTGAATCTGTATCTAAGCTTTATTCATAGCTTGCTCAACTATCAACATACCCTATATTATATTTGTTTCATTTTCATTTGTAGATAGTAGAAATTGTCAATGGTGATTGATGGATTAGGAAATAATACTATATCTATAAAATGCAGCTATTTTTAATTTCTTTAATTATTAATCTCTTCAATGTCAATTTATAGTTGACAAAAGAACAGAAAGTAGAATTATCAATTGTGATTGATGGATTATAGTAAATAATACTATATCAACGTGACTAGTCCGCTTTAGCATGACCCATTTGTCTCTCCCTATGGGGTACAGGGTATATTTGATTTCTGTGAAGAAATTAACCGCACAATTGGGCAAATGTTTTTTTGCACACACTTTTCACTTAGAGATAAGAACTCGGGTTCTCGTTGATAGGCGTCAGCATTGCGATAGCTGAAAGACATAGTACTTCAGGTATGGGAAAGAAAAGTAGAAGAATGTACGGAAGAAGAAGACCGAGAAAACTAAGTGAGGAAGAGAGAGCAGGTTATTATGTGTTTAAAGCCTTTCATTCCTGTGCAATCCGGAATCAATTCAAAATTCCTAAACTAAGTGATAGCTTTGTAATTAACGTCTACATTGTAGTGGGTTATTTAATCTACATATATACAAATATACGTATGCCCCAATCTGTGACTCAGAAAGCTCGTTCCCTTTGGGGGTGGTCCTCTCTATAAAATACCTTTCTAACTTATAGCTTGACCTAGGTCCCTCATGTTTACTTTAGCAATTATCATAACTTCATGATGTGTGCTTTACCTTTTCATTTATATATCTTTTACCTATTCTATTCTCTCTTGATTTCATTTCACTCAATATATATTACTGCCCTTATGCAGTTTGTGATAAAAATGTTCATAATCCTTTGGGGTAGATAAGTAATTCCTGCCCAATTGCCCAACTAAAAGCCCATCAACTGATGACTGCAGATTACCGTTGTCATCACAATAATTCCTCACCTATTTTTATGTGTTTTATGAACTAATCAATAACTGCACAATCACAGATAGCATATTATAAATATATACGTAATAATTATTATTATATTATGCAATCTTTATTCGATTCTTCGTAGGTAATTCCATTAAATATGGCTAATGAATTAATGTGCCAATAATATGAAAATTCCTCAATTGACATTTGATTTTTTGTGAGCTTATCGCATTTAAAGCAACTCCATGGTTAATTTTTATTGTATAATCATAATTATAATGACACATTTTGGTTTTTATTATGCCACTGCCCACCCCGATAATATTATTAAATCAGCTGACAAGGTGTAGATTAAGATGGGTCTAATCATTATTGAATCCTCCCTCCCAACACACATTATTGCCAAATCATAAGCGTAATCGAAACAGATAAGCAAGTGAAGTGAAGTGAATGAATTGATAAGATTTAATTGAGGACGTTTTTTGTTTTTCTAGGCATACGCGGCTGGCTGCAATGTGGTCATCCTGGCGAGCACATTCGAACGCGTCCAAATCATACCGGGCGCCAATCATGGCTATGTGAAGATCTCCGCCTTGGACTGCAGCACCGATACGGGCAAAATCGCCGCTGCCTATGAGAATAAGATATGCATTTTTGAGCCAACGCCGGTGATTGAGTCGAGCAAGCACAACACACACTTTCTCGACTACAGGTGAGCACGAATGACGAATGATGTCGGGGCAGAATTTATCACCCACCTCGGGCATAAGTGCAAAGAAAGCTGATGGGGGGAATTTAAACCCCCTCGGGAATTAGCTGCAAAGATGACGACACAATGTAACCGACTTTGGGAATTAGGTGCATCGAAATTAATAGTCTGAGTCGCCTTATAATGAAACTAATAACATTATTGTTGAGTCTAAAAAAATCATTTAAGAAGTCATTATTATTAATAGTTTTCAAATGATGTCAGGAAATTCAAATATATTAGAATACCGCATTCCTCATTTTTCAGCAACCCTTATAAAATATTTGTATTAATAATACTCATTTGATTAGGTGGCTCAACATTAAAAACAAATATTCCTGATATACATAATAGATGTTAGGTAACTCAGGTCAGGGTAACTTCTATGATAAATACTAATATTTCTAAGTGCTAAACTAAAACCCGAACAATAAAAGCTCTTAGATAGAACTCAGGGTAGCTCCTAAGAGGAGGAAAGCAAAGACTTTTGAAGATCCGTAGCTGTACCGATATAAGTTAGCTTTGTCTCGGAAGTCACACAGTATGGATGAACTTTACGAAAATCGTTTAGACACAGCGATTCAAGGTGTTTCAGCCGAAGTCGGGATAACACTCCAGTGTTTCCTTAACTCCCGACTCGCCATATTTCCTGTCCTGATCACTATTCCTGATGATCAACCTTACCGCATAAGCAGCCTACAAACTGTGACCAGTCATTATAAATAGTTTATTGAATTTTGTACCCAATTCGTTATTATGACCAAGCGAGGAAATTCAAAAATAAATAATAGAATTCCGCTTTCCTAAAAACGGTATTAACAATAATACTTTTTTGATTATATAGCTTAATATTAAAAACCAATATTCCTTTGTCGAAAAAGTCGAAGAACTAAAAACTTGGCTAAAAATGCCACTTTATATGTTAGTTATTATATGTATGAGAATTAATTTGATTTATGATTATCATAACCATCATAAAGTGCACATTATTTTAATGAAAATTGAGTGAGTCATTTTGAAAATAATCGTAAAGAAACACGAGTGATAAAACTACACTCATAATTCGATTTTAAGAGTAGGTTATGCAATTCGAAAACGAATTTAATTTGCGTGTTATATCGAGTATCGAGCTGTAAATACTTGTTGAGATCGAGACTAATAAAGCTTGCTATTGACATCAAAATTTAGGTAGGTAGTTAGGTTAGGTAGGTAACGCTTATTAAGTATAATTGCCTTAGAAATGACAAAGCGTGTTTATAGGGGCAGAGTCAAGTGCTTGAGGCAGCTAAACAACAACATGTTAAATGTTGTACTTTCGAAATACTTTTGATATGTCGTTGTCGATAACATTTTGGAAGCAATTAGAATGCAAAACGATGAAATTGCAATTTTTTTTAAGAAAGATTCTGTTATAATACGAGATTGTTATACTGTTGAAATACTTTGGGGAAAGAGTAGAAATGTTTGTAAAAAAAATCTTTATTAATTCTTCTAAATTAATTTCCCTTTAAAGTAATTCCCTTCAGATAGAACACACTTATGTTAATGTTTTTTTTTTATATTTCTGAAACATATCCAATAATCCTCCTATTCCCATCTTATCGGTAAGATCTTTTAACAATCAACCGATGACTTTTGAGCACTAATTCCTTTGCTCCAAGTCTTTATTCTGTTTCCGACGCCCTTTGAAGTCCTGGTACCCTTTATAAACATTTTTGTGCGACACGATAGAATCATTAAAAACCTTTCGCAGCCGAAATCTCATTCCGTAAACAAAATTTTATAAATATATTACTGATAATGATATGAAATTTCGCTAGCTCAAGAAAAAGAAAACTAGCCTTTAATCTATTACTTCCCAATTACTTCCTACTTTTTGCACTTTAAATACATCTCCATCAATCTCATGTAAAATTGCTCCCTTGCTCCTTTTAGATGGGTGCAGACGGGCTCGTTTACCAGCCACTCGAATGTGGTGACATTGTCGTGGAATCTGGAGGGCACGCGTCTGCTCACCGGCGGCACCAACATACAGCTCTGGAAGAGCAAATCGCCCACACATCAGCCCGAAGAGGAGCACACTGGTAAGCTGTCGCCTTCTTAAATACCAAACTACATATATACAAATGAAAATAACTAACACTCTTTTGGACAGGCGTCAAGTTCGAGATTGGGGAGAGCAAGGAGCCCAAAACGCCGGCGGCGGGGCAAGCGGATGATGTGTCGACGTGGGAGAACATTTGGTCGTGCCAGACAGCGATACCCATTTACCACATGGCATTTAGTCCCGATGGCACGCTCTTTGCCACCTGCGGACGCAACGATCGTCTAGTCAAGATCTGGTACGAGAACAAGCAGGTGCTTTTCCCAGCCAAAAGCACCAGCAGTGCAACAACAGCGGGAGCTTCCCAGGGAGCTCCGACAAGTGCAAACGATGGCAGCGCGATCGCTGGCGGTGAGCTCAACTTTACGTACGTGTACATCGCACATCCGCGCGCCGTATCGAACATTGTGTGGCGCAAGACGAGCAAGTATATGCCCAAGGGATCGGTGGCCAATATGCTGGTGACCTCGTGTCTGGACAACATTTGCCGCATCTGGATCGAGACGGTGCTCCCAGACGATGGCATGGTCAATATGACCCAATACGATCCGTTGGCCTCCCAGAATCCCAAATTCCGTACGCATCGGCACAAGCATCGCTTTATGCAGCGCCTCAAGCACATGAAGACCTGCTTCCATTTGCGTCGTCACATCAAGGCTGGCGCCAATGCGAATATCGGTGGACCCGGTGGACCACATGGACCCGGCTCTGCGGGCGGTGGTCCCGGCAGTGGTGGCGGCGGCGCTGCGGGCGGCGGTCAAGGGATGGCCGGTGGTCTGGGTAGTTCACCGGCGAGTTTCAGCAACTATCAGGGACCGATCCCTTCGCTGCCGTCGTCGTGCAGCGTGCATGACTTCCATTCGTATGGCTTTCAGGGATCGGGCGTTACGCCGGGCATGCATTTTCATTTGGCGGCATCGATCAATGCGGAGACGGACATACCGCTGGTGCCGTCGATGCAGACATCGGATCCAACCAATCAGAATGTGTTTATATTGCACTGGCTGAACAACAAGGAGATGCATTTCACACTGCAAGCGGAGGCCATACTCCAGGAGCTAACCAAAAAGGTCATTGACGAGGAGAATGGCAATGCCAACGAACGATCGACAGCAGCGGCGGCGGCGGGTGTTGATCTGCCCGATGATGCAGCCGGCGGTGGCGGACATCATAAGAAACAATTTATGCGTAATTCAAAATCGGTTTCGGTCGATGACAGCGGCGAAGAGTTTAGCAAGTATTCACAGCATACGGCTGCGACAGCGGCCGGACTTCAGTTGAATTCCATGTCGAATACCACATCACAGAATTCGCTGAACAACGATCAGCAGCAGCAGCAGCAGCAACAGCATCCGATCACCCAACTGGTCGATTCCCTGGACAATAAGATCGAGTGTCTGCTACGCGATTGGCATCAGAGTCCCGATCTTCTGTTTGCCATCCATCCCGTTGATGGCAGCTATTTGATTTGGGTGATCGAGTGGCTCGATGATTACTATCCGGGATCGTATCGTCAGGCGCAGGTGTCGTTCTCAACGCGCATACCATCGGCGTTTCCGTTGGGCGATGCCATGTCGATGTCAACAACTGTCAGTCTCTTCAATACGGGCACACATCCGTTGGCGTTCCGCGACATTGCGAACAATGTGCGCAGCAAGGATGAGTTCCACAAGGGTGGCGGCGGCGGCGGCAGCAGCGATCAGAATTCGTTGCGCAGCGATCAACAGCATTTCGATAAACACGACGAACACGACGAGGATGGCTGCGAACAGCAGCCGGACATCGACAATCAACCGGATGAGGATAACGATGGCGATAACGGCGGCGATGCCAATGAACGCAGCGCTGCAGCGAGTAGCTCACAGGATTCGGGTGCCGCTGGCAATGGCGCCACAGCGGCACAGTCCGCACTTCCGCTGAATGTGTCGCCATCGGTGTCGATGGTCACAAAGCATTCGAACGGCACGCTCAATCTCTGGCAGCTGACGTTCGCCTTCAAGACAAAGTTCACACAAGTATTAAGCATTGGTCATGTGAGCCGTGCGTCGGGACATCGTTTCCGTGTCAATGACATCACCTGTCATCCGGTATTGCCGCTGCTCGTCTCCACATCGCATCACAATCTGCCCGACTCCGAGGCCAAGTCACCGATGTCACCCTTCGAACAACCCCTGGCCGGCAACTCGGGCATGGGTGGCATTTCTGGGGGCCTGGCCGGTTCACCAACGGGCTCGTCTTCGGGCAATGGCGGTGACAACAAGGATGTCTTTACACCCACGGGCTTTTGCTCGGAGCTCATATTGTGGCGTGTCGACTCCGTTGGACCGTTGTGTCATTCGGGCGGTGTCAGTGAGCTGGCACGCATCAATTCGCCGGAGATATCGGCGTTCAGCAACGTCGCCTGGATACCCACGCTGTTGCCCAGCACCACGTTGGGCAGCTACAGCAACTCGCCGTCGGCGTGCTTTGTGGCCAGCGATGGGGAGAATTTGCGCGTCTATCAGGCGGTGATCGATGCACGCACCCTGCTGGCGGAGATTAGTTGCTCGGAGAACTTGAATACGTTGCACAAATCGCATTCGTTGTCCTCGATGATCTCGAATGCCTCGTCCACGCTGAAAGGGCAACGTTCGGCGCTGCATGACAAGCTCAAGGTGGTCTCCCAACAGTCGACCGCACGTCCCGGTTGCATTCTGCAATTGGATGCCATATCGGATGCCAAACACGATTGGCAGAACACACAATTCCTGCATGTGTTCCAGGCGCAATTGATCACAGGCGGACAGCGTGCCGTCTCCATTGATGCGCACGATTTGGAGGAACCGAAGATGAATGCACTGCTCGAATCGGATATGGATGCCATTGTCGATTTGCAACGGAATGTGGACTTTGAGGAACCGTTCTACATTGTGAACATCGAGAAGACGCTGCGCGGCAGCACCATCCATATGTGGCGCATTGTTATCAGCTCGAAGCAACAGAGTTCGTTCCTCTCCGAGACCGCAATGTATGTGCCGGACAGTAATCTGACGCAGGAGACCGAGGAGCAAGACCAGCAGCAGCCGCGTCGCATGTCTCAGGGAGCGGAAACGTTGACGGGAGCCGAGCACTTTGGTCCCCAAGTGGAGGCACCGCACATTTCGATCACCACCAAGAAGGTGTGCACCCAAGAGTTGCCGCTACCCGAGGGTGTCGATGTGATACACGCCTCGCCCGCTGCGGGTCACTTGAGCAGCTCGAGCATTTATCCCGCGTGCTTTGCGCCTTACATCATTGTGACCGCGTGCTCGGATTCGATATCGCGCTTCTGGAAATGCGAACCCATTGGCACCGATGCCTATCACTGGTCCGAATGGAAGATGTTCAGTCGCATCCAACAGTCGGCAATCGAGATACCCGGCCAGCCGTTGAACATCAGTGCCGCGTACTCCGGTCGCATTGCGTGCGCCTACAAGTATGGCAAGAGTTTTACGCGTCCGAATCGCGGTGATCCCGACTCGCGTTACGTCAACCTCTGTGTCGCGATCTACGAGTGCGAAAGCTCCGGCGGCAGTGAATGGGTACTGGAGGATACCATCCATCTGAAGAACGTCCATTTGCCGCGCATCAACATCGGGCACGGCATCGATCTGAGCTATCTGCACGATAGCCGATTGCTCGCCAAGAAGCAACGCTTGAATCAGGTGCTGCACAATTTCGCCCACGATCCGGAGAGTCGTTCAACGCGCAGTGGCGATACAACACCGGAGTTGACAACCGGCGGCGGCGTCGGCGGCGTCGGCATCGGCGTCGGTGGCGGTAAACAGTCGACGAATGTCTCGGGTCTGCTGACGGTGCCCAGCTTTAGTACGTTGCAATCGTTGCGCAAGAGCATCGCGGAGAATGGCAACACGTGTCCGCTAACGCAAAAGCATCTCGTCCAATTGGATTGGGTGTCCAAGGAGGATGGTTCGCACATCCTAACGGTCGCCGTCGGTAGCAAAATACTGCTCTATACGCCGGTTAGCTCGGACATTGCACAGGCCAACATTAAGGCGATGAAGGAATCCCGTTCGGTCAATCGTCCCATACTGCGGAAGGCGAGCAGTCTCGCCCAGCCGAATTTCGTCGATGAGATACGTTGGATGAAGTTGCGACAGATTGATTTGCAGACCGCCGACGGTTTGCCGCCGCTGCCAATGCAAATCAGTTGGGTGCGCGATGGCATACTTGTGGTCGCCATGGACTCGGAGATGCACGTCTATTCGCAGTGGAAGCCCCATTATGGCGCCCACTTTATGTCCGTCTCGGGTTCGAACCCAATGGGCGATGATGTGCCCGATACGCGGAATTTACGCGACGAGGATTTGCGTTCGCTGGCCAACGAGTCGACGCAACTGCGTCTGAAGAATGTCGCCTCGATGCCGCTCATTAGCAAGGTGAGCACCGCTAATCTGCAGCTCTTGTCGCACGACAAGAAACGTCGCTTGGCCGCCAACAGCAGCATGGCCAACATGAACGGTGGCGGAGGGCAGCATGCACAGGATGGCTTCGGTGGCGGTGGCAATGAGGCGCCCCCCAATGATGATTATATGACCGATTTCGGGTTGTTCCAAGCGTCGCGCATTGCGTGTCCCGTGCTGCCGCAATATCATCCCAAGCAGCTGATGGAGCTGCTCAATTGCGGCAAGATCCGTTGGGTCAAGGCGATCTTGGCGCATCTGGTGCGTTGCATGAGCGGCACTGGGAACAGTGCGATCAGCGGATTGCCCCACGAGGATGATGGCAGCTCCGGCGGTGGAGCTGGCGGCGGCGGTGGAGGAGGAGGTGCGGCTGGCGCCAGGCAACGCAGCTGGTCGCGATCACGTACGCTAAGCATTAGCTATACGGCGGACACAAGCAATATTCAGGCCGAGCATCGGGGCAGCACAACGCAAATACCCGAAGAGCTGATGTTGGACTATGCGGAGATTAATTCGATACCGCCGCTGCCGTTGTGGGTGCTCCTCAATGCCGATCGCGAGCAGTTGGGTGGCAAGGCACCGCATGCGGCCGAGAGTGATAAGGATTACGATGAACTGTTCGATATGCACAACTCGGATGACAATCTGGATGATCTGCTCAGCGATGGCGAACAGAAGCGTCAGGAGCGACGTCTCTCGCTGCCGGAGAAGCAATCGATATCGCATTTCGGTCCACGGCAGGGACAACTCTTGTCCCGCCTCCTGACGCACACCCATCTGCCCGGCTTGTCGTCGCTGGATCAGATGCATCTGCTGGCCCTGGCCGATACGGTGGCCACCTGCAATACGGACTTTAGTGATAAGTTCGCCGCCGATCTTGGCAAGAGTCAGGCAGCTGCCGGCGGCGGTGTCGTCGGTGTGGGGGGCAAGGCTCAGGCCACCGATTCATTGGATGATTGTGGACTGCGCTTTTTGCTCGCTATGAAGCACTTTACGTACTTGTTGCGTTGCCTGCCGCTGGCGCAGCGGGCGCAATTCCAACGCCAGGGCGTCGGCACTGCGAACATTGTGTGGGCCTATCACTCGGAGAGTGAGGAGGAGCTCCTGAATCTGATACCCAGCTACACCAAGGGCGATTTGCGTTGGGGCACGTTGCGTGACCTGGGCGTCGGCTATTGGCTGAAGAACATCAATACGCTGCGGCGTTGCGTCGAGAAGCTGGCCAAGTGTGCGTATCAGCTGAAACAGGATCCCCTCGATGCGGCCATCTATTATCTGGCCATGAAGAAGAAATCCCTGGTCTGGGGTCTGTTCCGTTCGAAGCGGGACGAGAAGATGACGACGTTCTTTGGCAACAATTTCGCCGAGGATCGTTGGCGCAAGGCGGCGTTAAAGAACGCTTTTGTGCTGCTCGGTAAGCAGCGATTCGAGCATGCGGTCGCCTTCTTTCTGCTGGCCAATTCACTCAACGATGCCATCGAGGTGTGCATGAATAAGCTCGAGGATTTCCAGCTGGCCTTGATCATTGCCCGGCTGTATGAGGGCGATGCCGAGGGTTGTTACTATCATCGGCTGCTCAACGATCACATTTTGGGCACCGATGTCGATACCGGACGTTGCGATTTGACGCGTGCCCATCCCGATCCGTTCTTGCGCTCCATGACGTACTGGAACCTGAAGAAGTATCAGGACAGCTTGAATACGCTGCTCCTGAATGGCGTCGGCAATCTGCATAGCAGTTATCGCGAGGAGGATCTGTTGCGACCCGAAATGCCGCATGCCACCAATCCGAATGTATTCAATTTCTACATCTATTTGCGCACACATCCGTTGCTCATCCGGCAGAACATTGCGATATCGGCGCAGGAGAAACGCATCGCACATGTGGTGCTCTCCGGCTTTAGCTATGCCGGTGAGTCGAGGAATGCGACAGCAGCGAATGCGGCTAGCGATAAGCAACTGCAGCTGGAGGACTCGATCACACCGATCGAGCGGCAATTGTACTTTACCACAGCGCACGGACACTTCAAGTCCGGTTGTCCGGCACTGGCGCTTGAGGTGCTCAACAAGCTGCCGATGAAGATTAGCGACAACGATGGCGCCGCCTCGAGCATGGCCGGCAGCCAGGCGCCCGATTCGGAGCATCAGGTGGGCGCCAAGGATGAGCTGATCAACTCGGGCATTATGGATCAGTGGCAAACGTCGTCGCCCAGTCAGGCGGATCAATTCGATTGGAGTGCGCCTGTCGCTTCGAGCAGTGCCAACGAGGCCAAGTTTGAGATCAAATGGGATGACGACGAGGACGAGGATGAAGAAGAAGATGCTGATCTTGATCGGAATAATGATGTTGCAACACCGCAACCGGCAGCTGCGGCAGCAGCAGGAACGGAGCATTTGGGTAAATCATCGGGTGGCGATTGTAAAATGGATATTATGGCGCAACAGCTGAAGTTTGTCGCCTGCCTAAAGATCCTCATGGAGGAGCTGTCAACGCTGGCCACCGGCTTCGAGGTGGATGGCGGACAGTTGCGCTATCAGCTCTACATGTGGCTGGAGCGTGAGGTGGAGGCTCTGAAGCAGCTGTGCAACTATTGCAGCTCGGAGCAAACGAACGATGCCAACGATCCGGATGCGGGCGATGCCAAGGATAAGGACATGAATGCCAGCATATATCCGAGCACGGAGCGACCCACGCTCCACGAGATCCTCATGCAGGACAAACAGGACTTTGAGGCCAAGGTGATGCGTGCGGCCAAACGCAAGCGTTGGCTCAAAGGTGAGTTGGGATTGGGACTGGGGAATTGGGATTTAAGGTGGGAATAGAATGAAGCTAGATAGGGTATTCTTTTGTCTGTGTGTCTGTCATCAACTTTCACCTAAACGTGATTATTTCGAATGTGTGCAGCTAAATCGATTTTGTTTTTGAATCGTTACAAAGCTTTAGCATCATGTACATCATTATTAGACTGTCACATTTGCTTGTCCCGTTCATAGAAACTACAATAGATTCTCAGTAAGTAAATATTTCAGCTCATATGATTACAAATGAGTCATTTTAAACTTTTTCCCCATAATTATCCAAGTAACTTTTCGAAGGCGGATTCGCACAAGTACAGTCAGTAAATCATTAAATATGATGACTTTTGCAACACCTACACGTATTTACAGTTCATTGTTTAGACACATTGAATGCGGTTTTTTCTTTTACATAACTTAGCTTATGAGATTTGTTGGTGTCATTTAAAACAACAAATTTAAATTCGTATGGCAAGCAGTAAAGTTGTGTTGTAGCTTTTAGCTTTTGTGTGTGCATACATAGTCCTGTCGATTACCATAGCTGTGGCCACTGGCCAGCTGTGACGCAAGCAGTGCGGCACAAGCAGTGCATTTCTGTGAGGGAAGAGTTTGAATTCATCATCGGACTTCATTTTGAATGAGTATATAATAACTTCTCTATTATTTGCAGCCAACGAGACATTGCTGCGAACACTGCTGAGCTACTGTTCGCTGCACGGCGCCAGCGGCGGCGGCTTGGCCTCGGTGCGCATGGAATTAGTATTATTGCTGCAGGAGCTGCAGCAGGAGAAGACGCAACAGCAGCTGCTCAGCCCGTTGCCCTTCCCCACCACACTGCCGCTGCTGAGTGCATGTGTGGCGGGCAACAAGACGGTGATTGCGGATCCCATCAAGTACCTGCAATCGCAGACCGTCGACATGCTGCAGAGCATCATCAAACTGCTGCCATTCCCCGGCATCGAAACGAGTGCGTTGAGCGAAATCTTTGTGCTGCGCGATTTGGCCGTTGCGTTGTCCAGTTGCATCTATCAATCGCTGTGCGATTCGGAGAGCTTTGTGGTGAACAACAATGCCAGCTTCAATGGCTATCCCAGTCCGGGCATTGAGAACATTGCCAAGATCAATTCATCGTTCGAGTGCAGCTATCTCGTTGGCAGTCGCAATGCGTTCAATCGCCGACGCAAGTATTCCACCGATGAGCCTGCGGGCATTTGCACCACGCCATCCAAGTGGCCCGGTGTCACCAATTTGCGTGCGCTGTTGGCACGCGAAAAGGACGAAGATGTGCCCAAGCTGAATGTGCTGTTGCTCGAGTCCTTTGTGTCCACCTATATGGCGCTGTTCATCTACTCGCTGTCCACATGTGACAGTCGTCTGTTGTATCGCCTGAGTGGCCAGCAGTTCTCCAACGACACGTGGTCCACGCTCTTTGGCGGCGGCATGAAGAAGCTGCTGATCAAGCCAGCGACACAGGCGCCACAGCAAACGCAGGTTCAGTCACAGGCGTTGGTCGCTGCAGGTGGCGGCGGCGGCGAGACCGAGGATGAGAACAGTGTGTGGAATACGGTGACATCGATAACGAAGCAACGCATGAAGTTGAACATGAAGATACTGGGCAGCTTTAGTCAGAACAGCACGTCGAGCAACATGAAGGAGGACAAGCCGACGTATCGCGAACAATTCATGCCCCCAGAGACATCGATGCTCTCCTATTTCCTGGCCAAGCCCACCAATACAGGTAACTACTACCGATCTTTCTCCCACTTCCTTTTTTATACTAACGTGCTCTGCTTTGATCTCTGACAGATTGCGATGAATACGATACGGATGATTCGCATGAATCGGACGGCGAGGAGGAGGAGGATGATGATGATGATGTCAATGTGAGTCGCTCACAATTGAAATCCAAAGACAATACCGAGCACGCCAATCCCATGTCCTACTCGTGGAGTATTTTGCGCTTGGCGCTCATCAAGAACAGCACACACAAGATTCAAGAGTTTGTCAAAGTCGCCGGCATCGAGTTGCAAGGTAACGAAGACAGAACAACGAGTTTTGAGCTAACAAATGAATAATCATCAATTCGTAATAGATTTGCCTGTGATCAGTCCACTGTCGCATGAGGTGCTGCGCACTTTGAATCGCTGGCAGGAGTTTGCGTTGAACGATCTGATCAGTCGTGGTCCGCCATCGCGGCATTATATACCCGGCTGCTATGCGGAGAGCGGCATTAATGGCCTCGCCATACACAAGTATCGATCGCTGCTGAACAAGGATAACACACCGTTCATTTCGGGCTCGGCAGCGGGTCCAATTCGTCGGCTGTGGAACTATTTGGTGCGCCAGGAGCCCACGCAGGAGGTCTTCATCAAGAGCATCTTTGGCAAGAGCTCGGACGCGAGCACACGCAGCTCGCATCATAATAGCCAGCATCATCAGCACGACAACGAGACCGATGAAGGTCGGTATTCATTTTTCATTCTTATTTGTTGCTGTTGCAATTGAGTTTATTTTTTTTTTCTTGTTTGTATGATTCGTCGCGTTTTTTGCCCGTTTATTTTTTTCTTTCCTTAATTAGTTTTATATGATTTGCAAGTATTTTTTTTTTATTATTTTTTGGTTGTTGTTTTCTTGATTTTTTTTTATGTATTGTATGAGATAAGTAGCATAACTTGCATCTTAGTTGTTCGCCATTATGGTATTTTCTTAATTAGTTTTAATTTCGTTTTTATTTTGGTTTGGACACTTTACACACACACGCAAACACACAACACAACACACGCATATATATATACTTAGTTTTTTTTTTAGAACAATTTTTGAAATGGCGCGGGCAAGTGAAAGCAGTGTTGCACCGCTTGACAGTGCTGTAGCACTGCTTAACGCAGTGCTGTTGGCCAGTGTGACCCATCCCAGCACTGACTTTGCCGCACTGCTTTGCTTTTGCTTGCTTGGCGCCTGCTTGTTTGAAAGCAATGTAAATACGTATGTATGTACAATTTGATATATGTATGTATGTATATATATGAGATTGCAATTGCAAACAAAACAAGTTGTATTATTTTCTAAGTCAAACACGAAAATTGTCAATGTCAATGTGAACGTAATGTTAGCAGTTAAACACGAGCCGTAGCTGTAGCTGTACATGCAATACACACACACACGCGCGCTATACACAGCACACAGAGAACACACGCACACACGCACACAAATGCAATGCTCACACACTAGTTAACATGCACAAAACAACAACAACAACTACAGTAACAGTAACAATAACAGTATGCAACACAGTTGAACAGTTTTTAAGTTTAAGCTTAAGAAAGAAACAAAAAGTATAAAAGAATAAAGTATTCTGCCTGCGACAGCGAAGAAACACACACTAATGGAATTTATTTAATTTGTATACTGCACCTCACACACACACACGCATAATATACAAACACAAGCACACACATACATTGCATGCACCCATACAAACATATTTATTTAATTTGGTCACACTTGCTAGCGAAACAACAACAACAACTACAACAACAAATTGCCTTCATTTCTAACTCACACACACACACACAAGAACAATAATTAGAGTAGTGGAAATGAAATTGTTTGCAAGAAAACTGCATGCTAATGATTGCCTATATCTCTCTCTCTCCCTCTCCCTCTCTTTATGTGTTTCGCTCGCACTCGCTCGCTCTCGTTCTCTCTCACACTATATTGTGCATTTTGTCGCACTTCACACTCTCTTTCCCCCTCTCTCTCGCTCTGTCTCTATCAATATCGCTCGTCTCTGTCTTTTTGATATTTGCTTTTAGGTCAATCGCATTCAACGAACGAGAATACCGATCACATTCGCATCATCCACAAGGATCATGAATCGATACTCACGTTCTGCCTGAAGAACAACAGCTCCTCGATGATAGCGTTTGCGAATCCGCGCGAGATTCAGGAGTTCGATATCTCGCTGCTGCTGGAATCGCCCAATTGGTATGAGGATGAGTGTGACTATGATATGATGAATCTGTCCAAGGATGCGGACACCAACAGTTCCGCCTTCCTCATCATCCAGTCGCAGGAGCAGTGAGTGTTCTCCATTCCCCCGCCCTTTTTCTACACCCCTCTCTTTTGTTATCAACGTATTTGCTTTTATTGAAATTGCTAATCTTTTACTTTTCCCATCTAGAGCTCAATTTGGTGCTGGCTCCACGTACAGTGAAGCTACGGTGAGCACACAGAGCGCTTCGCAATCGGGACGCGGCACATCTATGGTGAGTTTTACCGACTTTCCCGGGTTTTTTTTCTCACGGTATAACTTTGCTTTTCCCTTCCCCCTTTCAGGTGCTGCGCCACAAGGTGGACAATGTGAAGCGAATGAGTGCGCATCCCTTGATGCCGCTGTACTTGACGGGCGGCCAAGATGGCTCGGTTCAGATCTGGGAATGGGGACATCAGCAGCCGGTTTGCTGTCCCCGCACCTCCGGCACCTTTGCCAAGGTGACGCGCTGTCGCTTCTCCGAGCAGGGCAACAAATTCGGCGTCGGCGATGGCGATGGCAATCTGAGTTTGTGGCAGGCGGGCATCGCCTCCCAAAACAATCGACCCTTCATTGTGAGTATTACATGAGTAGTAGCATCTCCCCCCATCTTCTAATGCATTCGATCCATTTTACCTTTGCAGACCTATCAGTGCCACAATAAAGCGCTCTCCGATTTCGTATTCCTTGGCTCTTGCAGTTTGCTAGCCAGCGGTAAGTTTTTCATCGATGTTTTGTGCCACTTAATGCCTTTGATTAATGTGAGTTCATTTCGCTGCGCAGCTGGTCAAAGTTCTGAGAACAAGAACATCAATATTTGGGACACACTGTTGCCGCACAAAAAGTCCTGTGTGTCTGGTAAGTTTAGTTGTGCTCTGAGCTCTTCTTCAATTCTAATTCACTTTCTCTCTCTCTCTCTCTCTCTCTCTGTGCAGCCTTCACCTGTCATGATCAGGGCTCTTCGTGTTTGGTCTTTGCGCCACAGCATCAGGTGCTCATTTCATGTGGCAAACGCGGCGATGTTTGTGTCTTTGATGTGCGTCAACGCACGTTGCGACATCGCTATCAGGTGAGTCTGCTTGAAATTTGCACAAATCTCTGACAAGAAATGTTCTAAACTGTAACAACTTTGGAAAATAAGTAAAGTTTATTGATATAGCTTTAGATTAGCAACATATTTAGAGCTAAGATTGAGCAACGTTGTTCTGTTTTACTTTACAATTTATAAATTCCTTAATTGTTTGATTTTCGTACAAATACGTTAGCTTTTACAATTAAACAGAAAACAGAAATTATTTCAAAATTTCATTCTTAACTCTAATTAAAAAGCTAATCAGAGCTATATATTAGCTGCCTCTTTAGTCAAGATACAAAAAAGTATATAATATTTTACAATGAAAGTTAATCTACTTAAACGAATTTGTTAGATATGATCGAAAACAATTTGGAAATTGTCGAGCAAAGCAGTTTTGTATTATTCTTAAAATATACTAAATATTATGCCGCACAAAGACTGAAAAAATAAATACAGAAGGCAATATTTGGTACGTCAATGAAGTACTATATTCCAAAATATACCATAGGAGTATGCATGTGCTAAACAATATACCACAAAAATACTAAAATACACCAACATCTATATTTTTGGTATATTGTTACCATAGTATTATATTCAAAATATGCCACAGATCAGAGAATTAGCCATATAGACAAAAATATATTTTAAAAAAATATACGGCTAAAATACTAAAATATGCCAAAGACTTTATTTGGTATATTGATAACGTAGTGCTACATTCAAAATATACCACAGATTATCAGCCAAAGCAACTAAGACCCGATTGTCAGAGAATTACTCATATATTACAAAATATGCCGAATAATAAACCGCAAAAATACAAAAAATATACCAAAGACTATATTTGGTATATTGATAACGTAGTACTACATTCGAAATATACCACAGATTATCAGCGAATCAGAGAATTACCCATACATACAAAAGCATATTTAAAAATATGCCGAATATTCAAACGCAAAAATACTAAAATATGCCATATATTTGGTATTCTTATACTTAGTAGTGTTTACATTCAAAATAGAGGTCAAAATACACCAGATTGTTAGCCAAGCCAGTTAGAATCTGATTGCAGATTATCGCCAGAGAAAAATCTTCTTATTTATAGAATAAATAAATTTTGTATACCTATTACAAAAATGTAAATTTCTGTCAACAGGCTCACGATAGCACGATCAAGTGCATTGCGCTTGATCCGCACGAGGAATTCTTTGTCACCGGCTCCATTGAAGGCGACATCAAGGTGAGTTCTTCTTTATATATATTTTCTATATTACTTAGTGAATCATTTGTTATTACAGATCTGGGATATGAATCAGTTTATGCTAATCAATACGTTCCCCCATGAACATGCCAAAAATGGTTTCTTCAAGCACACCGGCCAAGGCGTCAGTCAGGTGTATGTGGATCCATTTGGACGTCTCTTCTCCTGCGGCTCCGATGGCTGCATGAAGGTTCGTCTGCTCGTCGAGAAGGATAACATTGTGCACTCGGTGTATTAAAGAAAGCAGCAGCAGCTACAAAATGAGAAAAAAACATTATGATGTAACTAATTAAGCATTAATTCTGTGTGTGTGTCAGTGTGTGTATTTTGTTTTTTTTTTTTTGTTCCGCGTCTCCGTTTGCCACGTCTCTCGTTGTCCTGATTGTCCCCGAACATTATGTAAATTGTAGCACGTGTGCCAGAAAGAGAGAGAGAGAGAGTGTAAAGTGTGTGTGCGAGTGTGTGTTGTGTGTGTGTGTGTGTGCACACGTGTGTGTATTTTATTACTCCATATATAATATATACATATATATATATTTTTTTTTGTTTGTTAAACGTTGATTATTATATTTCATTATTATATGCATACATGCGATATATATATATATATATATAGTTATATATATATCTTATCTTTATCTTATATAAATTCTTTCGTCGCCTTTTCCAAACAAGAAGCAACCAGAAACGAAATGCAAACAAAACGAATTCGTTTATATTCTATGAGTATTTCCTAAACAGACTATATACAAATACAAATACTACTTATATGATTACTATATACCTATACATATAAAGAAAAATACATACATATACTTGGATCGGTGCATATATGTATGTATATCTGCACAGATCTAGCGATGTATACATACTACTTATATATATATATGCTTTAAATCAATTATTAATTATTACATACATATATACAAGACATTCTGCAGTATGAGATATAAATGATATGATATGATGCTTATTCGGAATACATATTCTATATATATTCTATATACAACACACACACACATGTTGTGTTAAATATATATACATATATATATATACATACTTTGTGCAACTATTTTGTCTGTTAAATCAATCAAGATCTATGTATACCTAAATCAATTACCTAAATAAAGTGCAAAAATAAACAACAAAACGAAAAGTATTACAAACAAACAAATCGAATACTACGTATTTAATAGGTCTGATAAACGGAAATATTAAAGGTAGGTATATTTATTTATTTTACTTTTAAGCTAACTAATTAGTTTTTATTTATTTCAATTTTAAACTTAGTTTATGTGTATGATATATCTTTATATTTTCAGTATAGAGTAGCACTTTAAATAGAGCTAACAATGATTTTGCAATTATTTTTCTGTTAATTAACTAATTTATAACAGAAAAGTTCGATAAATTAATCTTAGTTCTGAATTTAGTGCTAATCCATAGCTATAAGAATAACTTTGTTTTATTTTTAAAATTGTTTCAGTTTATGTTTTTTTTTTCTCACTATAAATAGAGTGAATTACCCATATATCATTCTTTTTAAGTATTTCATTCTGATATTTTCATCAATTTCAAAAAAGAAAACTAAAATACATTAATAATGAATTCTCCAAAATTTTAGTTACATGTTTGTAAAAAAATGTTTATTAATTAATTAAAAATTACAATTTTATTACAAGTTACATTTAAATGTATGCAAGAGGAAATGAGCTAATGCTTATACAGAACGGAAACTGTATTCAAATTTGAAATTATAATTGTGTTTGTGTTTCTGATTTATGTTAAGCTAGATTTTTGTTGTTGTTGTATTATATCATCTTTTATTTCGTTTCATTTGTTCTTATTGTTGTCTTAACGCCTGTTTCTTTTTAGAGCAATCATAAACACGATTCTATTAAATCATTTAACACAAAAACATGTGAAAGAAAATCATGCTTAAACATTTAACACATAAATGAATTTGAATTCACATGGAAATCAATATTCAACATTTAACACAAATACGTTCCCAAAAAGAATTTCAATACACATAAACATCATCAAGTTTCATCACATCACTAAATCATCCAAGGAAATTACTTTATATAGTATATAGATTGGAATAATAAAAGCAACAGCGGTAAGTACTTTTCGTTAATACCTTTTTTCTATCAAAGAAACTCTAATACGATCATCTTTATGTATCTGAATAATCCTTGATCGTCTTCATTGAAACTTTGAAATAGCAGCAGTGTTGCCAACTCTTCTAATCATAAAAAAGCTAAAGTAACATATAAAAAAAAAAAGCTAGAAACCGTCAGAAAATTTTTATGATAGCTAAAACATAAAGCTAAGTAAGTGAAACGATATTTTTATTCATTTAATTTATTTATTTAGTAAAAGCTTCATATAGCTTTTAAAGCACCACCACGAAGCGACCAGATTTTTAAAATAGCTATAATTTCCGCTAGCCGCTAGTTTTAAATATATCCCGCATTAAGCTTTTGAAAAAACGCCAGATCTAGCAGGGAAAGAGCTAAATTGGCAACGCTGAATAGCAGTGCAATAAAAGCAGCACTATATACATAACAGTTTTTTTCGCATATTCCATTTTGTTAGTTGTTCGCTGTCACATTGTTGTTGTAAAATGGCGCATAGAGAAAAGAAACCAGCAAAAGTCCCGTTGTTCTTCACTGAAATAGCAGTATTTTATTTGCATCCATGTATTTTGCGTTTTCTTCCACTGCTTCACACACATTTTTCATACGCCCCGTGCGCCCGAAGCCCGCCCCCAGCCAAAATCAAATATCTCTTTGGATATATATTTTCAATTCGTTTCCATATATATATGTATGTGGGTATGAGAAGCGTGGGTGGGATTACATAGATAGTTGTTGTTTTTTTTTTTGGGGGTTAAGGCTTGAAAACGATTTAATTGAATTAGTTTTTTGACGGTTCATTTCCGTTTGCCGTTTTGAAAAGTGTTTTTCTTATTTCATTTCATTTTTATAGTATTTGTTTTTTGTTTTTATTATTGTTAGACAATCAAACAAATTAAACGCTAAGCCTTTTATGGGCTTTAATGATAAAAAAAAGAGTTTGGAAAATGGAATTATTTTGTTTGTTTTTGTTTAGCCAAAAGAGGAATTATTATTATATGATTATAGATGTAGTTGTTGTTGTTGTTGTTGTCGATTCCATTCGTCTACAGAATTTTTGTTTTTTTTGCTTAGCTAGCCGGAACATGTGGGGTTGTCATCATCATCATCATCATTATCATCTTCAACGTCGTCGTCGTTGGTTTTTTTTGCCGTTTTGACTTATGACCTCGGTGGCTTAATTAGCTTGCTTGTGGGCGGTGGCAGCTTGCAGAAGCCAGCTGCATCGAATACGGGCAAAAGTTCGCGCACACGCCCCGGTATCGAGCCATCAAGCATGCTGCCCAAAGACAGAGGTAGAAATAGAAATCGAGTAGAGTGTAGAAAGAGAAAACGAGAAAGAGAATGGAAGTATTGAGCTTACCGACGCTTGTAGTCGATCTTGGCGCCTTTTAGGGAGATGTTCGCCTCGGTGGGAAAGAATGTGGCATCATAGAAATTGAGACCGTTCTGCAGCAGTATGTTGTACTCATCCATCGAGGCCAGTGTGATGCGTATTACAGCTGGCGGCAGCTCACGACGCTCCGGACGCTCCGATTTCTCAATCGCATCCGATACAATGCCACCTCCGACACCGCCACCGCCGCCTCCGATCACGCTCTTGGCACTGCTGCCTAGCCACCGGAAATGTACATAATACAATTTTCAAATCAAATTCATATAGATTTTAAATGTGTGCATGTCTGTGTTTTGTACTATATCGATTAACCTATTAGCCAAAAAGCGAATGTTGCGCACAAGCAAATAAATAGGTGAGAGTTTAGAATAGGAATCGATAGTAGCTACATCGATAGTATAGAAATCAATAGTAGAGATATCGATAGTAGAGAAATCAATGGTAGAGATATCAATAGTAGAGATATCGATAATAGATAAATTGATAGTAGAGAAATTAATAGTAAAGTCATCGATAGTAAAGGCATCGATAGTAGAGAAAAGTAAAATACAGAAAAGTTCTAATACTGCTTACAAGCATATAAATAGGTGAGAGTTTAGAATTTCAGTTTTCGGGGGCAAATAGGAATCGATATTAGAGAAATCAATAGTAGAGATATCGATAGTAGAGATACTTATAGTAGAGAAATCTATAGTAAAGATATTTATAGTATAGAAATCAATAGTAGAGAAATCAATAGCAGAGAAATCAATAGTAGATATATCGATAGTAGAGGCATCGATAGTAACGGAAAGTAAAATACAGTGTGTTAATTATATATCGACGTCTATTAGCGAAAAGTTCAAATACTGCAATACATGCAAATATGTATTCGGGAATAAATAGGAATCATTAAAGGAAAACATATTATTATGCTCAATATATTGAAATCTATAAATGAAGAATCAAATCAATATAATTAAGCAAATAAATCGAGAGTTTGAGCTAGGAATAGAAATCGAGATATAGGGAAGCAAAGAAAAACATATTATATAGTGAAACCGATCGAAATTGCTGACACAAAGAAATCAGGCATTGTGAGTTTAAGTTAGAGTATAGAGCAAAGAACTCTTCAGGGCCAAATAGGGGAATCGATATATAGTAAAGGAATGGAAATGTGTATTGTGTATACTATATCGAAACTTATAATGTGATAGTTTAGAGTTTTAGATATCGGGAACAAATAGTAAAGCGATAGTGAAGGAAGCGACAGTAAAGGAAAGGGAAAATAGAAATCGATGTATAGTGTAGTAAAGGAAAGAAAAATATATTATCACAATGGATATTAGGCAGTTTTTTTGGAAAATAATAATCTATTATATAGGATATATAGTATATGGAAGTAAAATAGAAATCAAGCAGTTTTTTTTTTGGAAAGTAGGAATCGATATATAGTAAAGGAAAGGATATAATATTATCACAATAGAAATCAAGCAGTTTTTTGGGAAAGTAGGAATCGATATAGAGTATATGAAAGTAAAATATATTATCACAATATAAATCAAGCAGTTTTTTTTGGGAAAATAAGAATCTATTATATAGGATATATAGTATATAAAAGGAAAATAGAAATCAAGGAATCGTTATAGAATAAAGGAAAGGATAAAATAGAAATAGAACAATAGAAATCAAGCAGTTTTTTTTTTGGGGAAAATAGGAATCGATATAGAGTATATGAGAAGAGGATTGTTTTGGATGTGGAATATTGGTAGTTGGTAATTGGGATATTACTTCGTAAGGCGGCGCGACGTAGTGTTTGCATTTGAGTCTGGCTGCTGCTGCTGATGCCCGTCAGCAGCTGCTGCTCACCTTCAACGCCACCTTTGTCGAGGCCGACGCTGCTGGAGATGCCTCCGCTGCTGCTGGCCAAGCTGGGACTCGAATAGATGTGCAATCGGACAACTTCGACAACCGAATCGAACTTGTACATCGCATGCCTGATGTCCTCCACTGGCAAATCTTCGGGCACATCGAGCACATAGAGCGTAAATGTTTTCCTTGGTCGACATGGGATGGCAATCTATGCGGAAAATTATGAAAATATTGGAAAATAAACTCAGTAAATCAAAGAGAGAGAGAGAGAGAGAGAGGAAGAAAGAGAGAGAGAGATTAGTGTACACAATCACATTGGAGCGAGCTCTCTACTAGATGATTTTTGGTTACAGTTGAATGAATTGCAATTTTGTTTATTTTTTGGGATAGTGATGATGATGTTGGCGATAGCGATATTCTCGGTTTATGTCTTTGCCAATATTGTACTCACACTGCGCGAGAATGTTTGCTGCAAAAATGTGGGAAAGATTCAAGTTTCAGATTTCAGAAGACAATCTCGTACTAAACACACATATGCAAAAGTTGGATGAGTTGGATGCCTGGACAGAATGAGATTGAGCTACTACTACAAGGAGTGTTAGACTAGAGGACTTAAACAGCTACAACAACTTGATTATATATATATATATGTATACAGTTATTTTACACAGACATAGATCGTTCATTTACCTTATAGCTTATGGGGTAGGGTTTGGATTAAATTTGAATTTCTTTTTGAGCAACAAAATTTTCCCTACTTTAATTCGTTAATCCTTTTTTGGAATCTTGGAATGAATTCTATTCTATGATTTTCTAATAATATGAAGATTGTTGATCTTATTTTTTTTTTGATATTAGAAAGAATTTTGTCCTATAAATATGTGGGAAATCTATACGAAGTTTTTGGTAAAATTGTTGCTCTTATTTTTTTAAATCTTAGAATTCTATCCTATGATTATAAATAAATCTATACGTCATTTTTGGTAAGACTATTAATCTTATTTTTTGAAATGATGATTACAAATAAATCTATATGACTTTTGTGGTAAGATTGTTGGTGTTAACTTTCTTTATTCAGTTTCAACCAATAACTATTTAAATTCTTTTATATCTTAGAAAGAATATACAAAATTTTTTGATAATCTTTTTTATCGTTTTTTTTTTAATTCAATTTCCTTTAAAATCTTTAAAAATAATTCTATTCTACGATTCTAGACAAATTTCAATTCTATATGAATCTATTTTAATAAAATTTCCAATTGAAACCTCACTAATTTTTTAATTAATAGCTAGCGCTATTTCCAACTTTTTTTTCTTGAAGTCTTGAAGCTCTAAATTTGTTTATTATATTAGGATACTATTTATTTCTTGACTCAAGCTATGCTTAATTGAAGCCGGGAAAACTACACAAATCTAACTCTACTAAATGAAAATTTCGTACTCAATTTAAGAGCGACTTTCAGATATTTGGAAATGATTTGTGTGAGAGGTGGAGAATAATGAACTTACTTTGCGATAGAAACGTGCACCGGTCACTTTGTGGAATCCCTTCTTGAACACCGCCTGATAGTCATCTGGATGTGAGAATTTAAACAGAATTCCTGTAGCCGTTTTCGTCAAGCTGAAACATCCCTTGAAACTCATTTTTTCACAAATTAGAGCAGCTCGTTCCATCGATAGTTCATAGGATGGTGTCAGTAGAAAGGCGCCTGTAAGTTTGCGATGAAGTTTGTTTTTGTTATGTTTGATTTTAATACAGTTAGTATTAGAATATGATATGGTTTTTCTAGTTCTAGTTGATGAGACTTGATATAGTTACTTTTCTATTTTACACTTTAACCATGCAATTATTGAAAGTATCTTGGAAAATATTGTAAATTTGCCTTGAACTCTTTAGTGAATTTTAATTACAATGGATTAAGCTACTTGTTAAGCTTTATTTCGTTGCTGTAGCTTAATCCATTGTCGAGTTCAAAAAGATAGTACTTGGAATTTGTTACTCGACTGGGTTAGAAAATTATTGGGTGAGGAGACTTCGGAAACGGAATCTTCCTTCCACTTTTCTATTTTACACTTTAGCCATGCTATTATTAGAATTAGACAGATTCTAATCTGTAGATAACTTGGAAAATTTTTTAAACTCCCCATGAAGTCTTTTGTGAATTTCAATTACAATTGATTAAACTACTTGTTAAGCTAAATTTGATAACTGTAGCTCAATCCAATGCTGAGTTCAAAAAGATAGTACTTAGAATTGGATAATCTGTAGTTTGGATAATATTGTAAATTTCCCATGAACTCTTTAGTCAATTTCAAATGCAATTGATTAAGCTACTAGTTAAGCTAAATTTGGTAGCTGTAGCTCAATCCAATGCTGAGTTCAAAAAGATAGTTATTGGATATTCGAGTGGGCACCTTTGGTTAGGAAATTATCGGGCGAGGAGACCTCGGAATCGGAATCATCCTCCCGTTTGTCGGCCCACTTCGGCTCCGAAGATAGCTTGTGGGCGGCCATTTTGGTGACGATGCCCGTCGGACGCTGTGGCCTCGGGAATTCGTTCTTTTCACACTCCAAATCCGATGCGTTGCCGATATAAGACATCTTTGCGTCGTTCCGATTTCTCTCTCTCTATATATATATTGTATATATCTTTTAACGATTCACACACACACACACAACAAAAAAAAAAAACAAATTGTTAGCAAACAAAAAAAAAACCGAAGTCGACTTGAAGAGTGCACGAAAATTTGGAAGCAACTGAAACATGGAAACGCTTCTGCCATGGCTTTTATATGCTTCGCTGAGTCGCTCGATCACACACCGATCGCAGATAGAAATGAAAGTCGAATCAAACACACACACACACACACTTAGATGAGAGATCTTTTGGTGTGGCAAAATGTCGGTTTTTTTTTTGCTCAAATTGGAAGTTCTAACAATTGGAATTAGTTGTTGTTGGGTTCTCAAATGTTGTTTTTCATTTTGTATTGATCCTCGGTTTTAAGTGGGCGGACATGGCCATTGCTGTTTGTGCTAGAAAGGGGCGTGGGCGATCATCGGATCCGGTGTCGAAGATCTGTGGGAGGAGGAAGAGGAAGAGGAGATAACGATGCAGGTTGACGCCATCATCGACAACGACGACGATCGATCAAGAAACGATCCGATCGCCAACAATCGTCGTCAAGATCACGCGTCAAAAGAAGCGCCAAATGTTGCGTAAATTTCAAGAACACGACTTTATAAGGGCAATTGGCAAAATATATATTGTATATTGTATATAGCGAAACGCATCTGAAGCTTACGAACAAATACACAGCTTGTATATATGGGCGATAAACATTCTCATATAAGCTCATTTCTTGTTATAGTTATAATTGGGCCTTTAATCAAGCCACTAAAACTCAACTCGATTAAACATTGAACATGTGCTTAGCTTATTTCGTATCATCTGCTCAGCTAATCATTCAATTCTTACGGCATAGTTGATATTAGATTCTTTTTAAAATCATTTTCAATTGCTATGAAATTGAATTTATTGTTTATGCCGAAACAGCAACTATATTATATTTTTTACTTCGTTTTTTCGATATTCGGTATGCATATTTTCGCTTTCATTTAATTAGCTGCACAACTAGTTTCAGAATTTTATCTTTGCTAATCTCCGAGATGCTTCAGGATAGTTGAAGTTCATTACTTCTTATGAGATCAATTTTAAGTGCTATAGAATTTAATTTATTTTGTATTCAACCAAGTAAATTCTAAAGCAGCGGTTGCTATACTTTAATCTCTTTTGTACTTCAATGTAGCTTTTCCTATTTATCATTTTTCTTTAATATTCTCATTACATTGTTTCGCTTTCGATACAAACCTTTAATGTTTTCATTAAATTAGCTCCACAACAAATTTTAGAACTCTAACTTTACTAATCTCCGAGTTCTTTAAGGATAGTTGAAGTTTATCTGGTCTGCTTATCTTTCAATTCCTATGTTTTGAGATCAATTTTAAGTGCTATAAAATTGAATTTATTTTGTATACCGAAGCAGCAGCTGTTATACTCATTGGATTTCTCTTTTATATTTCAATTGCAGCTTTTCTTATTGCTGATTTTTTTTCGTTATAAACTTTGCATAGTCTTGCTTTCCATACAAACCTTTAATATTTCATATATTGTAACTGCACAACAAATTTCATAACTCTAACTTTGCTAATCTCCGAGATCCTTGAGACTAGCTGGATGTTCTCTGTAATGTGGGCAGTAAATAATAATACAACATGGTTTTGGTTTTATGTCATTTCATAATATGTGGTTTATTAATAAATTATTTTATTTAAATTAATATTTCAGTTTTTGAATATTTATAGTATTTTTTATCTTTCAATTTTTGTGTTGTTTTTTTTTGCATTTTTTGTTGTTGTTTTTTTTTAATGGTTTTTCTTCTTGCTTCAAATTGATTTGAATCGTTTAAACAAAATGTGTGTGTGTGTTGTTCCACTTAATAATATTATAATAAGTATAATAAACTACTAAAGTGTTTACATGGCAACTATAATTTCATTTTTTCATCTGTTTTGTATACATCTTTTGCAGTTTTTTTTTTCGCTTTTTTTAAGGTATTTCTTTTTTTGTGTTTTTACTATTTTTTCATATAGATAACAGAATTGTAAATCAAAAACAAAAATATATATGTATAGATATATATATGTATATATATATAGAGAATCATGTTTAGATACTATATTATAAAGAAGCCAAAAACAAACGGAATCCGATGAGCAACACTTAAGAACTGAGTACAGTTTTAGTTTAGGCGCAAAAGGCAAGCGGTTGGTGCTTAAGTCAAGGGGCGTGGACGTGGGCGGGGGGCGAGGGGAATGAAAAACGGGGGCTGAGTGTGAAGTGTGTTTAAGGAGGAAGTACATGTTTGTATGTATGTATTACGATTGATATACATTTATCTATATAGTATATATATAAAGATATATATATATATATATATTTAGGTTCCTTATATATGCTGTATATACCTTATATAGTTATATTTAGAAGCTTTGCAGCAATTGCTTAAGGGGGCGGGGAGCAGGCGTAACATTGAGAGAAAAGATGAAACACGGGAATCAAAAGAATGGAAAACGAAAAAATATATACTTAAATACTACTACCAATCATACAAAAAAAAAAAAGAATACGTATTGTATATAAACAGATGAAGAATTATCGTATTAATCGAACGATCGATTTATCGATGAATTCGAAGCACACATTTACACATACCTTACATACAAATACATACATACACAACAACTACGTAATAACTGATACAATGTTAACAATTATGCGGCGGTGGCTCTTCATCTTCATCTTCATCTCTTCTTTTGCATTCTTCTTCCCCATATATTTCTTATTATCATATATTTTTGTTTTCTTTTTTTTTCGTTTTCTTGTTTTTGGTGTCTTACATTTTGAGGCAAAGGTGCAAATTAGCAGCAGCGAGGGAAAAAGGCAAAGGCGAAGGATTTTTTCTTTGATTTGTTTTTGGGTTTCACGTGAGAGAGAGAGAGAGAGAGAGAGACGATAATAAGCGTGGGTGGCGAGGGGGGGATGGCCAGGCAGGTGGGACATTCATGGAACTTACATACTTAACGAATTTCGATAATTACTAATCGATGCAAGCATCGATAAATGTGTGTGTGTATGCATATCGAGACGTTTAACATCGATATTTTACACATCAGTAGCAATACTATATCGATGACATTGCTCAATGCTTATCGATAGATTCTTTTTGTTTTTTTATATATATTTTACTGCTGTTTTTTTTTTTATCATATAGAGGGAGGACTCGTAGTACTTTTTTTCTTTTTAGTAGTCTCGTGTGCCAAGCGAATTATTTTCTTACGCGTTTGTTTTTGTCTATGCGTCTGTGTGTGTATGCGTGTGTGTGTGTATCGTATACATCTCATACACACACACATACATCAATGTGTATGTATATGTAAGCAGCTTAAACAATTTGCATTTGCAATTCTTTCGTATATATGATTGATAATTTATAGATGTATTACGATATTTTGTTGTTGTTGCCTCTCTTTATCGATACACACACATATACATATATATATATTGAGTTGTTATCGATATATTTTTGTTTTTCTTTCTTTTCTGTTTATTAACTATATTCTTTTTTATTTTTGCTTATTACGATTTTAGCCAAGGAAAATATAAGAAGGGAAACACAAATAGAAAAAATTAAACAGAAAATGGAATCATTCATCTTCGCGTTTCAATTTCTGTTTTCCTCTTTCTTTTTGTTTTTGATAATACAAATAGTACATTCATATATGTATATATATATATATATTTATATATAGCTTAGCCTTAGGATTGTGTGTGGTTTCATTTTCTTTGTTTGAGTTTTGTTTTTGGGCCTGGTAAAAAGCATGGCAAAAAATAATGATTGATTGATTGATACTACAAGTACAAGTACATATATGTATGTATATATGTGATGTATATAATGAATATATGAGTGTGATGTAACAAAACGCGATTTGTACGCTTCGAACTGACTAGAAATTCGAAAAAATTCTTATCATATCATAAAATTCTGAGATATAAACAAAAAAAATTAAAAAAAAGACTACATAATTTATTTAAATAATTGTTTATAAAATATATATATTACTAAACATAATAATAATAATAAAAAGTCTTTGTATTGGAATCGTTACACAACTTAAGTGTGTGCTTTGTGTGTGTGTGTGTTTGTATGTGTGTGTGTGTGTGTAAATTTGCTAAGTTGATCGATTGATCAATCATCGATCGTCTTGGACGCGATTGAATGGTGTGCCGATGTGACTGTATTTCTTTTTCATTGTTTGTATTCATTTGTTTGCTTTACTATACGCGAATAATCAATGCGTGATTGATCAATCATAGCTTCTTACATCAAATAACATAGAATGATGGATGCTTGCAATACGTTTCGATTCGTTACGCTTCGTTATATATACAAATATGGCTATTTTGTTGTTGTTTGTTTGTTTGTTTGTGTTATTTTGGCTACCATCATCAATCATACACATCAATCAGCCAGTCAGTCAGTAGCTCGGCGTTTCTCTATTCATATTTCATATTTTTCTTTTATGTTATTTTGTTTAAATGATTTAATTCTACGCATATAAAGTATGGAGGGAGAGAACAAGCGTTTTAGCTCGTGTTAAGCTCTAGGCACATACAAAAATATGCCAAATGATTGACGTCCTCTACGAATGATTGATTTTCTCTTTTTTTGTTTGTTTTTTTAATATGGCACTAGCACATAGCACTGGGGGATGGGGTCACGGACATAGCAAGCACTACTGCATTGGTGTGTGTGAGTGAGTGTGTGTATTCTCTGGATGTGTGTGTGTCCCAAGTCTGTGCAGAATTTGAGATACGATAAGTTTGAAAACATATATACTAAAGATTGAACAACATTATATCATATATATACGTTTATTATTATAATACTCTGTAGTCCTTAATCTGTTTGAAAGCGATATAGAGTGAGAGATATAGATTCGATTCTAGAGATCTTTTGCTGTTCGTTTTGGGTTAGACTCTTAACAATTTTTATATTGTCTCTGTCTTCGAGTATTCATTGTGATGCCCTTTTTATATATTAACTAGATTTCACAGATCGATTCCTCAGGCTTCGCAATTTTCAATTACTGAAAATGTTTTTCGCTTTTTGCTTTTTTCATATTATAATTAAACGTTCCTTATATAGGGAGATATTTGTGTATGGCGATGTCTTAATGTCTAAAAGTGCAGCGGAATACTCAAAGAAATTTCATTGTGACATTTTTACAGATCTCTTTAATTACTTGAGAGAAAAATCCACTCAGATTTTTTCCAATTTCAGTTTGTAATTCTTTTCCTGCCCTGTGATTATTTAAAAATTGAAGGGGGAAATAGGAAAACATATTTTATACATTTTGTGAAAGGATTTTGGACTACAGAGTTCTATAAGAATAAACATATATATAGTAGATATATAGTTAAATAATTCTAAATAGATATTAATAAATGATTTTTGATGTATGTGTGTGTTGTTAATTTCGATGCTGAGTTGTTTTTCTAGTTTTTTTTTATGTGTATACAAAAAACGTCAATTGCTTTACTTAAATTGTTGTTTTTTTTTTTTGCTTTGCTTTGCGCTTATTTAGATTTTTGTTTTAGTTATTTAATGATTTTCTTTAGTTTTTTTCATTTTTGTTTCGTTTTTTTTTTTTTGTTTTGTTTTTCGTTTGTTGGACGGAACAATTTACAACATATGATTATGAAATAATGTTTAAAATGATGTAATGATGTAACACAAAGTAATACTTTAACTTGATAATAAAAAAAAAGAAGTCAACATATATATAAAAATGGATATTGGCTCACAATACATATATATATATATATCGAGATTATCCACGATGAGTTAATGTGCAAGTTAGAAAAACGAAAAAAAGAAAATTTTTGCTAATGGAATGAATTAGCTCTCGGGTTGTTCTATATATCGAAACGATAAATGACACAAATCATATATAGCTTTAGCATTTTGTTATACAGTTATACACACACATATATATATATATATCTATATATATATAAGGATATGCGTATCTTTGTATATATATAGAGCGTGAGTGAGTTACACATACAGTTAGTTTATATATACATATACATATATATATATATTTATATATATATGGCGAAAATGTGGCATATATATATTTTCGTATTCTTCTTTTTTTGCATCAGCATTCGAAACTGTTTTTTTTTCTGATTCTTTCATTTTTCATTTCTCTTCTTTTCTTTTTGTTGTATAATAATTGATTTATGTTTTTTCTTTTTAAAAAGTATTTCTGTTCAATAATCATAATCCAAGTATAATAATAATAATAATAATTAAGTAATCATCAATGATAATCATAATAATAATAATAATAAATACGCATACGTATACCCTAGAAATAGTTTAATATTAATATTATATAAAGCTTAAACGCTCGGTAATATCATATAATATTTTTGGTTACACATTTCCCATTTTGCTTTATCGTCGCTTCGGTTATGCAAATCGTTCAAATAAAGCTCATAAGCGTCTATATACTTTTCTGCTCTCTCTCGATTCTTTTCCTTCTCTTGTGGATTATCATTTGAATAATATTTTTTCTGTAATTTTCTTCTTTTTTTTGTGATTGCGTCAACTTATATAGTTATATAAAGCGATCGATATTTTTTTTGTTTTTTTTTGTATTATAAATATTCATATCATATTTTTCGTGTGTGTGAAATACCCCCGAGAGATATACATACAGTGTTTTTTTTTTGTTTTTCATTTGGGAATTACTTTTTTTTTTTTTTTGGGGGGGGGGGACATACACAGACATAGCACAAGTGGGGGGGGGGGGGATGTCATACAATACAATACATATATAATATTCGATTTTTTTGTTTGTATTCGTTTTTGTTTGATTTTGAAAAAGAAACACGAGAGTTACACAATAACAAATACAAATACACAAATGCAAAAATTCAGCTTGAATGGTTTTTTGTTGGATTTTCTTCTGGGATTTGCACCAGAGTTCTAATAAGAGTTTAGAGATATGCATTTGAGGCCGAAATCTCGTACAAAATATGTAATTTTTTTTCTTTCTTAACACTTGTCCGTTTCTTGTTTTTTTGTTTTGTTTTTGGGTATAAGTTAAGTTATTCATTAAATTTGTTCTTTATATATATATATAGTATTTTGTTTTTGGGGTTTTATTTTTTTATATCATTTGCAAAAAGCATTTTCATAAGCAATAATTGTGTGTTGAAGCAATTTGGAACAAGCTATGCTTTCAGATGCTTTCATTTCAAGCACTATATACTATATATACTGCACATATACCATATTTAGTATATGGTATATAAGTAGTACAGTGTTTCAAAGGTGTGACACCCACTTGTGCTAGGTGTGTGTGCGATATTTTGTTATCGGTTTTATAACTATACGTACAGATATATATATATATCTATATGAACTTAGTCTAGGCAATAAATACCTTTTTGTTGTTGCTATAATTTTGTTTGCTTTTTCTTTTTGTTTTGTTTGACTTGATTTCAGCGTCGAGAGAGTATTTTTCTTGTTCTTATATTCATATTTTCATAATTTGTTGCTTGCTTTTTAAACATTTTGGATTGCTAGAATTGCATTGAGAGAGATAGATAGAGAGATAGTGTTGTGTGTGTTTTCTGTCTGTGTATGTGTGTGAGTGTGTGTGTATTTTAGTTACCCTTTTGGACACCTGCAACGGCCACCTCGACGAGCTGATCAAGCATCTGCATCTGCTTGCGCGTCGGCGTTGTCATCGGCGTAACGACATTCTGATATCGTTGATGAAATGTTGACAATATCTCGCGAATTTTAGCAATTATCTCTTGTACTCAGGCATTTGATTCCTACAAAAAAGATAATACGTTATTGTTATTAGTATTATCATTGTCATTATCTTTATCATTATTATTATCATTATCATTATCATTGTCATTGTTATGATCATTATCATTGTCATTGTCATTGTCATGATCATGATCATTACCATTATCATTATCATTATCTTTATCATTATCATTATCATTATCATTATCATTATCATTATCATTATCATTATCATTATCATTATCATTATCATCATTGTCATTGTCATTGTCATGGTCATCACCATTGTCATTGTCATTGTCATTGTCATTGTCATTGTCATTGTCATTGTCATTATCATCATTATTATCATAACTATTATTATTATTTCTCAATATCTTTAAAGGGTAACACCACTCTAGAATGATGTAATATAATATCAAAACTTTGAACGCGTTTGACTCGATGTTCTTATACCCCCTACCTTTAAAAAAAAAGCATTTGAGTTAGTGTCTCTCTCTCTCTGTGCTTACCTTTAGGTTGTCGAAATAGTGCATGATTTGCTCGTAGTCCATGTCGAGATCATCGAGTCCCAGACGCTCGCCAGGTGGCAATGTGTCATCGACGGTGGCCGAGAACATCGGATTGCCCACAACTGTGGCCCTCTTCACACGCGATGATTTTGTTGTTGGCTCGCTGCTGACTGTCGAACCTCCTCCACCGGCTGAGGTCAATGTGCCCGGCGGTGTCGGCAGCCGTACAATTTTATCCGTGGCATTCGAATTGGCCGCATCGGCAACGGTGCTCAATATGCTGTGGTTGTGGTTCTCTGTAAACCCCAAAAAACAAAAAGAGATTTCTTAGCAATACAAATCGATTAATATTATGCGCTTGCAAAGCTATCAGCTTTACCTTAACAATTGGCAACTTAAAGTCAATTCAATCAAATTACTATTTTAAATAGTCTAAGAAATTGCGAAAGTCAAAGTTAGTTTAATCAAATTACTATTTCAAAGACTAAACCTCTCTAAGCTCTCAACTAATACGCTAAAAAGCAAGCTCAAATATCCTTTTGATATACATAGCTCTCTATCAGTTCTCCAACTAAAGTGTTACATATCAAACCCTAATATCCTTTTTATATACATAGCTTTCTCTTTGGTGTTCCAACTAAAGTGTCAAATATGCTTTGTATATAGCTCTCTTTTAGTTCTCAAACTAATACGCTATAAAGCAATCTCTTTCAGTTCTCCAACTAAAGTGTTACGAATCGAGCTCAAATATGCTTTTCATATCAACTTTCGCTTGCTTCGTTTCGTTTTACCTTTAATTTGTGTTATGGCTGGCGATGTTGGTGCCACAATTGTTGCTGCCGCTGCTGAGTTGGCTGCTGCTGCGGCGGCTGCTGCTGCTGCCTGAGCAGCCTGAGCGACGGCCGCTGCTTTGGTAACTCTCTTTGGTGTCAGCGAATCGAATTGAAATGCATTCTTCTGATGCGGATTTGTGTACTCCACCAGCTTCTCAGCATTATGCAGTTCCTCGTGCTGTTGTTGTTGTTGTTGTTGCAGCTGCTGCTGTTGTTGCTGCTGCTGTTGTTGTTGCTGCTGTTGTTGTTGTTGCTTCATCTTCAAGTGAGCTGAACGCAGCACAGGCTCATGCATAAAATTGTGGCTATGACTGTGACTGCGTTGATGCTGATGATGACGTTCCGGTTGCTGCTGCTGCTGCTGATGATGATGCAAATGTTGCTGCTGCTGCTGCTGTTGATGTTGCAACTGCTGCTGCTGCTGTGGCAACGACTGCGCAGCATTGTTGTTCTCATTAAGCATATGCTCACGTTTAAAGTGCTGACTGTGTCGCTTGTTCAGCAATTCCTTGTCCTATCGAAATGATGAGTTTGGTGTAAAGATGTTGGTTGCAACTGTTAAACTGTCACTCACCTTGATGGATGCTGTCTGCGGTGGCAATTGCGGTGGCAACATGGCACGCGTTCCCACATTGCGATGCGGCGGCACCGGCGGCTTATACTCCAACGCTGTCTCCTTATTGCGCTCGTTGGCCAGATAACTAAACAGAAAAAAGTGATAATTGCTTTAGTAGAATTGGTTGCAAGTGGCTGCTGCTGTTGCAACTTACTGTTGCTCCTGGTGCAGTTTGTTCAAATTGGAGGCGGGCACAATATGCGTCTGCAGCTTGGGCTGCGGCTGATCAAACGAGCTGATGCGTCGTCCATTGTCGTACGTGATGATCGGATTGCTGGTGATGCGCATCCGAGAATCTAGAAGAAAAAACAAATGACGAAATCATTGAAAAGACAAATATAGGCATAGTCAAGTGTGCTTAAATAAAAGCAAAAGCAGTGTGGAATTGATTGTAAAAGATACAAATGTAATATACCACAAAAATACTAAAAATATAATACCAAAATCTATATTTGGTACATTGTTGAGAAACCTGCTTGCCATTGTAAATAGAAACAGAACAGTGCGGTATTGATTTTAAGAGATACAAAATGAATATACCAGAAAATACTCCAAAAATATAACAAAAGCCATATTTGGTGTATTTATCTAGTACTATTTACAAAATATACCAAAAATAGCACCCAAATATGCCAGATTGCATATACCAAACGGTATAATTTGGTATATTGATATAATACTGAATTCAACATATACCAGAATGCTTATACCAAAGTCTATATTTGGTATACTGATACAGTATTGCATTAAAAATATACCACGTAGTATATACTAAAGCCTATACTTGATATATTGATGTAGAACTACATTAAAAACATAAATATATGGCAGATTGCATAAAAACCATGATATATTTGGCATATTGATTCATTCAAAATATACCATAGAGTGCCAAATATACCAGATCCTCAGCCGAAACAACTAAGACCCATGTAAAAGTATTTCTTACACAACTTTTACACTTTTTAACGCAACAAAATTTGCAGGCATCGTAGAAACTATAGTTATTATTGCATATACCCAAATTTGCGACTCTAGTTACTTGGAAACTTTCTCATACTTTATTCGTTTTCCCATTCTGATATGAGCGACGAAGCAGAAACTTATGTATAATTTCGTTCAGGAGTGAGAATGTCGTAGGGATTTTTAAAAATATTGATTTTTTATCATTTTGGTAAACGCTTGAACAAAAAAGTAAAAATTTCATTAAAAAATTTGGGCATATAAAATCCTTAGAAAATTGGCGTTTTTGCACACACAAAAGTATTTCCTTAAAAACTTTGAAAATTTGTATCGGATCGTAACCAAATTTTCAGTAATCACAACGACTTTAGTTAGTATTGTAAATACCAAAATTCTCGACTCTAGCTTTGAAATTACGCTTCTAATTCCATTTTAATTGATTTTCGGGGGCGGAAAAGGGCGTGGCAAAAGTTTTAAACAAACTTGCAACTGCGTGTAAACATAAAAAATGCTGTCAAAAAAGAATGATAGCTCTAGCTCTTATAGTTTTTAAGATCTAGGTGTTCATATTGACGGACGGACAGACAGACAGACAGACGGATGGACATGGTTATATTGACTCGCTGAACAAGAATATATACTCATGCCTTCTTCTGCCTGTTACAAACACATGCTGGAGACACAAAGTTATAATATTTGATTGTGCTTTCTGTGCTTACCACGCGCATTGATGTGCTGCTGCTGTTGCTGTGGCACTGGTTGCTGCTGTTGTTGTTGTTGCTGCTGCTGTGGTGGTGGTGCATCCACAGCCACCGACTGTCGATCGATTGTAGACCGTCCCAGCCAGACCCAGTCATGGGCATTTGTCGTCGACTCCTTGAGACGCACATCACGAAAACCGCCACCGGCTGCAGCATTGTTACCGGCATTTGCCTTGCCACCGCTGGACAAAGGATCGAGGCCCGATTCAATCATGGCCGGTCGGAATTTGGATGCGTAAACGACGCACGAGATGACAAAGACAATGATGGCAAAGCAGAAGGCGGTCAAGAGGACATACATGCCCAGCTCCATGGAGGACATGTTGCCACCGCCGCCGCCGGCGATGAGTCCACGATTGCCATAGTGTGATTTGTGCACCGCCTGAATGCTGGCGCGATGTTGACGCGCCTGCACCGTGGGCTCATACTGTTGACTGGAGTCACGCAATGGAATGCCAACTGTTGAGAGAAAAGTAAGTAAGAAAGAAGAAAGATTTTTCTGGGGGAAGACTCACCAATAATGTCAGCTAGATCGCCGGTGTTGCGATAGTTTTTGCGTTCGCGTCCCACGGTGCCATCGTTCTGTATCGATTCCTGTTTGCTCACAATATCCACGTTGTTAAAGTCCACCTCAATGGAGGCCAAAGCGCTTGCCAGCGGCGCCGCATTATTTGGTTTATTCTGCTTGACAACTCCGCCAACGGATGCACTCGATGCGGAACTGGAGCCGGCTCCAGAGCCGCGACGCAAGCGACATTCCTCCGAGAGCAGGAGAGTGACACGCAACAAATTTCCGTTGCCCTCGCCGACGGCAATAACCCGAGGATGATGCGATGCAAGCATGGGAGCAAAGGCCACCACTTCAGTGTCCAGACTCTCCACGAGCAGGAAATAATCCTCGACAGCAATGTCACTAAGGGATATACAATTGCCAATTATTACAAATCTTATAAAATCACTCAATTCTTCGACCTACCGCAAGGGAGTTTTGGAGCCATCGCTAAACTCTAAATCAATGTCGAGCAATCCCTCTTGATACTGTGCCGTTAGTTTGTGTGTGACCGATGTCTCGGCTAGATAACCATTCTCGATGGCATTCTCCGGTGTTATGGTCAACTGCAGTCCCGAAATCACGCGCACAATCAACTTGGATAGATTGACTTTGTCGCTACCGACGCGTATCTCCTTGGTGCCAATCACGCGTCCAGTGATCGGTGACAACACTTGGACATCGGTGCGTCCCATCGATTTGCCCTGCAGTATGCGACCCTTGAGCGAGGCTATCTTCGGATCTGCCACACGAAGCAGCGGCTGCACCAAATCTGTCACACGGAGTCCGGTGCGACGTGATATAAAGTAGCTAATGCGGCCAGAGTTCTGAAAAAAACGTGTATTTGAGTATTTAAGTATTTGTTTGTTGCTTGTCCCTCCCGTAAGCTCACCTGATCGATGGCCAAGAATTTGGCGTACACCTCGACGGGACTCTGCTGGTAGCGTGCTCGACAGATGCTCTTGTCGGCGCCCACGTTGTTGTTGTAGTAGCTGGTGCCGTGCTGACTCCACATGTACGATCGCTTCTTGCGACGACGCGATTGTTTGTTGTGGCTAATTAATTGAGAGAGGGAAAGACAGAGACAGAGAAGGATAAAAAACGTCATTCTCATCGTTTCTTACTTTGTGTTAATCCCCAATCACTCGTTGACTTTTTCTAATCGTTACTCGTTAATTTATACGAAATGAATTCATATTTCTCATTTACTTAATTTCAGGTTTTATTACTGTTAAGTTTAAATTGTGATTTTTTAATAACCCCCTCAATTCAGTTTCTTTCGTTCTTCGGTTCATATTTTAATCGTTACTCGTTGCTTTATTACTCTTTTTTTCGGTTCCTTTTTATTGTCGATACGCTCTATATCATTGAATTATCAACTGTTATTGAACGATAGAAAAAGAGTATGGGGCATAAAGAGGAGCAAATTCAAAAAAAAGTAACGAGAACCCTTCATCGCTACTCGTTAGTTATTCATATTTGAACCGTTACTCGTTAGCTTCTTATTCTTGCTCTTCTGTTTCTCGTTAAGATCTTTCGACTCGCACCTTTTTTAATTCGCTACTCTTTTTATCATTAAATAATAGTTGGTATACTTTTTATCTTTTTACTGGTCCTTCATTGCTACTCGTTAGTTATTATCTAATCACTTTCTAGTCAGCTTGTTTTGTGTTCTTCTCTCACTTGCCTAACTTTTGCTACTCGTCAGTAATTTGCTATTAGCTTATTCGTTAATTAGTTCTGCCTTCTCGTTTACTTATTAGTTAGTATTAGTTGAGCTTGTTATTTTGGTTTACCCTTTCAATTGAGTTTCCTGCGTTCTTCAGTTCATATTTGAACCGTTACTCGTTAGTTTATTCTCAGTAAGAGCTTTCGACTCGTTACTTCTTTTTAATTCGCTCTTTTTTATTATTAAATAATAGTTGGTATACTTTTTATCTTTTGACTGACCCTTTCATTGCTACTCGTTAGTTATTATCTAATCACTTTCTAGTCAGCTTCTCAGCTACTCGTCAGTTAGTTTGCTATTAGCTTTCTCGTTACTCTCTCTACTCACATGTAGTGATTGTCGTCGGTCACCTTCCAACCCTTGATCTGGGACAAACGGAAATCGGATATGTAGACTTCGAGTGGAAACTCGGGCATCCAGACAATAAACTTGGCCACGCCCACATAGGTGCCATACTTGACAATGACCGAGGCATTCGATGAACCACGCTGCTCGGAGCCATCCACATAAACGGAGCTGCACGACGATGAAACCTGCAAGTGCCAAGGGTGTTGCAAGTGAATTATGAAATGCTAACTTAGAGAGAGATTCTCATCAATGGGTTTGGGACGCACCTTGATGACGCTCTCGTCTTCGGCATGGCACGAACTCTGGAGCGTAACGTCCGCCACTTTGCCGGCCTGCGAGACAATGAAGACCTTCATGGCCTGGGCAACTTGTCGGCCGGTCAGCACCGCAGTGTTCATCACCTCCCAGATCTTGGCCATCGGCAGCACGGCCTGAATGTCATCCTTGTTGATCTCGAGCTTGGCAATTAAACGCTTCTTGGTATCATCCGGTGCTATCAGCTCCGATGAGTCCTTATCCTTGGGCGCATCATACACATGGGTGACGGACCAAACGATCTTGCCCCCATCAAGTATATCGTTGCTATCATCGGCCACCTCCAGCAGCCACGAGAAGACCTCATAGACTTCGTTGCCACTGTTGTTGCTGCCACTGTTGCTACTGCTGCTGCTATAATTGGAGCGACTCTCCATGCTGGAAGTGCTGCTGCTGCCGCTGGCTGAGGAGTCAATGTCCTTGCGAAATGCTGTGACACGTGCGGTGGTATGCTTGGGATTCTCCTTCTCAATGCTAATGCTCCACAAATCACTCGACGCACTCGCACCCATAATTCTCAGTCCGGCCTTAACACGAGCACGCACCGTAAATGCGGCCACGCGTTGCTCCTGCTCGGCATATTGATGCAGAAAGACGGGCACATGGAGCTTGGACATGGGATATAACGGATGCTGGGGCAATAGGAATGTGACCGAATCATCGGCACGCAATTCCTTGAACGCCGTCTTGGCGGCCAACAGCGGCACCTGAGCGAATGTGGTCAACGGTTGGATTTGCACCTTCGGTTCGCATTGCTCCGGATTGCGCAGCGGCGGCTCAAAGACACTGTACGACACCTGGGCGTAACGTTGCGGCGCCTTCGGCGGTGGCAGCAACGGTGTTTGTGCCGCATTCCCGCCGTGACGTGGCGCTGGCAATGCCGGCCACCAGCTGAGGGGTATAACGACCTCGGCCACACAGACACCATCCTCACCCTCGGGCATGCAACGACCCTTCAGCGGTTGCTCATTGGCCATGGCCACGTGGAGGAGCACGCAAACCTTTTGACGTTGCAGATGGCCGCCAGGATCGGCGCCCGCATGGAAGAGGACACGCAACACGGGCGAATCCTGGGAGACGGTGTTGCGCACCAAATGCGCCGAGATGTCCAAATGCATATTCGGTTGCTGCAGCTCCAGCAGCGTCGCCGTCGAGTTCTGCAGAGTAAAATGATTGATGGATGGTTGGAAGTTGAATGGAGTTCGGGACTTACGTTCACATAGTCGCCAGCCTGATTTGCGGCATCCATGGTGTCGGGCACAATGTAGCGAGCGGGCACCGTTTGCTTGGTCGAGAAGGGTCCGTAGCTGGCGCGGATTGAGACGGGCTGTGTGGTCTCGACGACGGTGAAACGATCCAGGGACAGCACCGAGTCATAGTTGGAGCGCGTCTTCAGCGGTGGCAGCGACGATGAGGTCTGTTGTTGCACGTTCGCGATCTCCGGTGTCACAGGTGGTTGGCGAGCGTGCTTCAGAAAGAAGCCGCTGTCCGGTGCCTCGAAGTGCACTTCAACGCAGGCGCCGAGCTCTAAGAGGTGGCAAGGATGATGACGATGGGGGGGGCAGCAATTTAAAGGAAACGTCGAGAAAAAGCATTTCAATCAAGGTGTCAATCAAAAAGGGGCACCACACCCTCTGGGGAGCGACAAAGATGATGCAGGGGTAGGGGGAGGGGGGTAGGTAGCAGGTGTAGTGGAAGGGGGGGGACTGGACACTTACCTGCAGCAATCGCCAGCAGCATCCACGCAATTATTACGCAGCACTTCATATTGTGCACTGCTTATTCGACTGCTTGCTTCTTCACTGATTGATTGATTGATTGGTTGATGAAGTTACCACTGCTTCTCTTTCTTCTTCTTCTTCTACTTCGTCTCCTGCCACTTGCAGTTTTTTTCTGCTCAACGTTTTTCCTTTTTCTTCTGCCTTTAGTTTTTTTAGTGTGGCGTTTTTTTTCGTTTTTAACTTTTGTGTTTTTTCTTTTTTTGTTTTTTATATTTTTGAATACACAAAATCGTTTTTGAAAATTACATTGCGAACGCACAAAATAGAATGCACAATATTTTGTTGCACCTGCAGCTGCTAAATTGAAGCAGTTGTTGTTGCTGCTTTTGCTGTTGCTCTTTTCCCTTTTGCTTCACAGTTGCAAAAATCTCCAGCACATCCTTTATTGATTCTTTCAGTGTGCAGGCGCTCACACCAACACACACACACACTCCAACTACGTATTCAGGCAAATACGCATGCACATACACAAACACCAACACTCACGCGCGCTCGGTTGGTCGCCTGCCTTGCCTTGCCTTACATATACACACACACTTTTCACATTTCATTCATTTAGGCCGTAGTATAGACACATCTTCCTTCCCGAGAGTCTCTTTTTCTTTTCTTTGGTATAGCTCGCTCTCACGCACACACAATACTGCTGCTTAATGCTTTGCTCTCGTATCGCAATGCGCTTATTAATTTTGTCGTATTTGGTGTGCACTATTTGAAATGGTTGCGGCCACTTCACTTAGTACTAATTAAACTAAGCGTTTAATACATAGTTAGTTTCGTTTAACTTTGAATTTTTTACGCAAATATCGAACATTTCCAAACACCCCAAAACCAGCGTGACCGCACGTTGGAATTTTAAATATACCACCGAATTGTATGCGATGAGGTGCAAAACATCGCATCGAACTATCGATGCAACTGTGCAACATTGAAAGCATTCGACTTGTTTTTGCTTTGAGGAACCAATTAATATACTTCATTATAATGCATAATTATAGTTCTTGTTCAATTTAGTATTTTCGAATTGCTATTTTTGTTTATATACGAAATCAAGCTTTCGATTATTCTCCTTATATGGGAAACGAGTGTTTTTATACCATAAATGGTCACACTGCTTGTAACTCCACTTGCATTAGCGCTATCGATACACATGGTTGCCATACCAACAAATGTTGTGCCACTCGATGATGCACACAGGCGCCACCGTCATTTTCATTGCTTCAGTTGACACATAGAGGGCGCCACCGGTACTGCAATGAAGTTGGCGCGTAATTGGAAAATTTTTGAAATGTGTATGCACATTGATAAGCAGTTGTGTACACCGTAGAGCATTTTTCCTGAGATCGGTTGCAGTTGCTTCTACTGAAGTTGTTTTATTTCAAGACAGCAAAATTAGCAAATAAATTGCAAGGAACGTGGGAAGCATATTTAAAATTTGCAAAACCAAATATATGCACTTTATATACATAACTGTAAATCTGAGAGCAACCGTATTGAATATCCCACAGAAAGAGAAAGAAAATAATCATATCAGGCATTACCTTAAAATGCACGCCATTTTGTTGGTGCATAGTGCAGAAGGCAAGCAGGCAGACACGGGCACCCATACGTACATACATATGTATGTAGGCGTAAGTGCGAGTGAGCTAGCAGGCTGCACAGCATCCGATGTGTTTAGTGTATGCGCCGTTGCATTCTCATTGGGTGCAGCGCGCATTGATTTCTTGCAACAAAACTTGTTATGACAACAAAATGAGAGAAAATATGCAGAGCTGTGTGTGTGCGTGTGTGTGCAATGCAATCTGTTGTTGTCGCTAACGCTCAACAGGCAACAACAAAACATGCATATTATTAAATGAAACTTTGGCAAATATTCAATTTAAACATGTGTATGCATGTATGTATGTGTGTGTGTGTGTTTGTCGAAAAGTGTACGCATGAATTAATTAAAAATTCCGTTGGTGCCCGCTACGCGAAAGTGGCTGGCAGCAATAACAACAACAACAACAATAATAACCAATTCAAGTCTTCGTGCTGTTTCATCACCTTTTTTTTTTGCCCATTGATCTCGCAATATTAATGAAAGTTCTTGTGAATTTATGTTTTCTTGCCTTTCCATCTCTCTCTTTCTATTTTTTTTTTACACTGAACCTGTCAATCGCTGCCAATCGATAATTGCACGTTAATCGATAATTGCATGCATAGAAAAGTGTTTGCGAAAAAAGTGCGTGCAGTTGTGAAAAAAGTTTTGCAAATCGCATAAAATGCGTGATTTACGGCATCTAATTAAAGTGAATTGTATTACTTACGTTTGTGGCATGCAGCATAGATCGTGGCATGCGCGTCAAACTAGAATTGAAATAAAAACCAGACATTTGTGCTTATATTCAATGCAAGTACGCGTGCGTGTGTGTGTGTGTGAGTGAAGTGCAAGACTAGCTGTATGTGTATGGGTAAGTTTGTATGTCTGTGGCCTATTGCCCGCCTACCTTTTTTCTTTGCCTTTGCATGGTCATGCGTGTGTGTGTGTGTGAGCGACACTGATACTTACACACACATTAAACAGAGATACGATCGAGAAAAGTTGCGCGCTGTGGTTGTTGTTGTTGTTACTTTTCGTTGCTGCTGCTGCTGCTGTTTTTTGTTGCATGTCTGCACGCGCAACGCACTTGACTTGAAGTTTTGTAGCTGGGGCCAGTTGAATGACGAGCATAGCGACACCTTTTCCATACCAAATCAACTCGAATGTGGCTGCGACGCCAATAGAAGCTGCTGCTGCTTCTTCTTCTTCTTTTTTGTCCGTTGCCTTCTTCTTCTTCTGCTTGCTGAAGATGTTTGTAATTTAATGGCCTCCTTTTGTTGTTGCTGTTGCTGTTGTGTGTGTGGTTGCCAGTGTGCACAACAATTATTATTCAAGTGTTGCGCAGCCGCCGCAACATTTCTCTCTGTCAATTGATCTTTTGTTCACTTTTCTTGATAAAAATGGGCCTCTTTACACCTACCTCCCCCACTTCATTCGCTGCCTCTCCCTCTCTCTCTCTCTTTTTCTCACTTTTGCGCTGCCCCTTCTGCATTGATCTCGCTGCCAACTCTAGCAGCAAAGCAGCGTTTAGCGCTGAAGACACCCAACTGTATAAAATGCGAGGAATTACTGCAGGACATGGCATCTACGTTGAGATTTGAGCTGTAGTTTGCCAGAATGGCGCTTTTACACAATGTTCCTCAAATTTTAAGTATTTTAAATAATTATTTATATTATTTTTAATATTACTTTATTATGATAACAATTTAAATGAAGGAAGACATAATTTAAATTTATTGTAGAGGTTAATAATATTTAAAACGCACTTTTTACGCATTTAAAAATAAAAGAACTTTATACAATCGCGATCAGTTTTCACTGTTAAGCAGCTACGTTGTCCGCTGATCAAATACAATTGGGACAATTGGCAGTTTTGGGCTCGTCCACACATTATAGTACATAGAGGGCTTCTTCTCTGTAAATTTATGATGTTTCATTAGCATGCAAAAAGAGTGGACAGCCAAATGGCCAACGACAAACGAGCCATGTTCTTGATGATGGCTAAATCGATGAGAGGGGAGGGGGGAACTAAATGGTAGGGCGGGATGGGATAGCACTTGACCAAATTCAAATCTTGGGCTGGGTCTCGTTCGGTTTGTGGTTGTGGTTGGGGTCAAAACTTGGCGGCATTTGTGCCCTGATTTATGTTTCTATTTTGGGCTTAATCTTTACAAAATCCGATTTACATATTCCGATCCGATGTAACCTCCATTCACATAGTACAGTATTTTTTTTTTTTGTTTTTGTGCGTCGCTTCATTGTTTTATAGACAATAAATTTGTTGTTTTGTGTTGGTAGAAATCTTTTAATATTGCTTTTTTATTCGCTGTCATAGGTCAAATTCGCTTTCCTTCTACCACTACCATGATAAATATACCCTGTAGGCATAGAATTGTGACAAATCGGGTAGTTGAAAATTTAAAGTTCAAAGTTATTTCACTTCTTTCTTTAAGTTCTCCAAAGTTTTTATAATTTTTGCCAGTTTTGTTACCACTAAAAATATAAATTAAAATGATCTACTCGATTGTTCTTAATTTTATAGGGAATCAGCTCGTTTAGCAGCCTTGTTTAGTCGCTGCTTAATGACTTGACTCAGCGAATGCTGCAGGGTCGCAATTATAATTAATTTCTAGCACCTCGGGCGCCCAATATGGGGCGCCTAAGAATCAGCATATAAGATTGGGTAAATCACAAAATTTCATTCTTTTTTTTGCGTGCTAGCTAATTAAGAATTATTGGAAAAATTAAACGATTTATTGAATTGGACTTTTAAATGAATAGTAAAACTGTGAGATATAAATTAATAACATATTATTCATATTAAAAGTGAAAGTTTTCGTAATATATCGAAAATGTTGTGGATATTATGAAAGTACAAAAGTCTATTAAAACTTAGGCTAACAACTTTTTTACTGGAAATTTAAGCTATTATCCTGCATTCAAAATATGTTTGCTATGTATATTAAAAAAGAGTTCACTTTTATTTTGACTTACCAAAGCGCCCAAATTGGGGCTTCTTTGTGTCGATTCCGAATCGATTCCGGCCTATAGCGAGATAAGCAAAGCGGGGCATGTAGAAAACTTTCGATGTTTGGGCTTAATGTATTTCCCAGCCGATCGATGGTTTTTGCGCATAGATTAGCGAATATGACAAAGCGACACATGCCGCAGCCTAGACAAAAGAAGCTCAAAAAAAAAGAGAAAAAAAAAGAAAGAAAGAGACGATCGGGTCGAGAGCTATTTTAGCCCTTTGACCAAAAAACTTTCTTCCGCTTTATGTGGCCCCAGCACTTTTTTGGGGTTATTAATTGACCATTGACCCCGGCATATACAAAAAAAAAAAAGACGATCGCAGCGATCGATCGATCGGGCCGAAAGGCTGAAAGTGTGGTTGGCGAAAACGAGTTCTTACAAAGAAATTATGAATATTTATCTCTGTGCACATTCTATGCGTGTATAGAGTGACTGACTCGACTGTTTGTTGGCCTGATGAATAATTCAGATCGCAGCGTTTTTCTATTTTTCTATTTTTTGTGTTGTGCTTTTTTTGGCAATTAGCTGTGGGTCAATAGGTCCAACGGCGGCGAGCTAATATAAGTGGCAGCCACAGCAGCTTCGGTTCAGTTTAGTTTTCAGTTAAGACGAGATGAGGCAACACTGCTTCTTAACGCTATTTGTGGTTAGCATTGTGTGGCTGGCATTGGCCAACAATGCGGCAGGCGAGACAAGGATCGAGGTGGACGAGAATGGAGATGAATACGAACTGAAGCGTTTCTACATCCAGGGCCGACAACTGAGCGGCACCGGGAGCAAATCCCAATGCGTTGTGACGCGTCGCAAGCGCGCCAGTCGCTCCATGGCATTGCCTGCCGCTGGAGTGAGTGTCAGCTCCCAGCCATTGAGCTTGAGTGCTGCGCTCCCGAATGGAGCGCCCGAGCATCGGGAGGTCGTAACGGACAATAATGGCAAGCGTCGCTATGTGGCACTGACTGCGTTGCAATTGGAGAATGCCGAGGACGATGACGAGGAAGAGGATGACGACGATGATGATGAGCAGGAACTGGATGATGACCAGACTCAGCATGATGATGATGAAGAGGAGGAGGAGGACGAAGAAGATGTCCAGCAGCTGCCACAGATTGTGCCAATCAAGGTGGTTGAACAGTCGTCGCCACCACAAACGAATCTATTGGCTGCCACCTTTGCTCTGCCCGCCGCCGCCGCCGCCTCGCAATCGAGTGCCGCCCACTTGCCACAAGGCGTCAGCGTCGTGGCCAATGCGGCTACGCATGCCAATGTTGGCGGCGATGCGGGCATTGTGGTCATCGAGTCAGAGCAGCCACCCAAGGTCAATCCCAGCACACATGCGGTCTTCGAGCTGAAGCCCCTGAAGCAACAGTTGGCCCCACCACAGCCCCTTGAGCTCCAGTATTGGCCGCAGGATATGCGAGAATTTGTCAACGATGCCGATGTCGACGATGATGATGATGAAGACGATGAGCTGTTCTATTATGGACCGGGTTACTATGATGAGTACGATCATTTTGTCACCGAGGACAGTCCAGTGAGCACCTCGGCCATTTGGAGCACCGATAATAGCGATATTCATCCGGTGATCAATGAGGTCAATCAGCATGTGGATGAGAACAAAAAGAAACCGAATCAGAAGCGCAGAAAACCCAGCCAGGGGGCAACGGGAGTCAAGCGCAAGTCACAACAGCAGCAGCAGCAGCAGCAGAAGAAGAAGCGTCCCACTCAGCAGCAGCTGGATGAAGAGCAGCCCGTCAAGGAGTCATCGCAGAAGCGTAAGAAGCAACAGCAGCAGAGCAACAGCGTCAGCAGCGGTGTCCGTCGCAAGCCAAGCAAGAAGCCAGCTAGCTCCTCAGTCGGTTCTTCCTCCGCTTCCTCGGCTGTGAGTGCCGCCTCCAGCTCCGATTCCGAAAGCTCCTCAGCTGTCTCCAACTCAAACAAGCGCAAGCGTCCCTCGAGCAGCGGCGGCAGCGGCAACAACAAGCGCAAGACGAGCACAACGAGTCAACGTCAGAAGCCAAAGAAGAAGAAGTCGAAGAATCCCAGACCCAGCAACGGCGTCTCCAACTCCAATCCGAACAAGCGCAGACGTCCCAGCGGTTCTTCCTCCGTCTCCTCCTCGGCCGCTATCGGTGGCTACAAGCGTCGTCGTCCCCAATCGGGAGCCGCTCTTGGAGCGGGCGCAAATTTGACCCCGGCGCAGCGTCGTCGTCGCAAGCAGAAGCAGCAGGAGAAGCGTCGTCGCCAGGAGCTGCAGCGTCGTCGTCGTCGTCGCAACAAGAACCGTCAGAATGGCGGCGGAAATCGTCGTCGGTATTACGGCGATGAGCCCATCATCAATTGCATCTACATCAACAAGGATCCACCGGCGACCACAACGACCACAGCGCGTCCCTTCTGGAACATTCTCGGACGCGATGCAGCCAATCCGGCCAAGGCAGCACCAGCTGGAGAAGCGGGAGTCGATGTTGCCGGTCCAGTTGCTGGCGACTTTGGACTTCGCAAGCGCACAAATCTGCGCTTTGTTGCCTAAGCGGGGGATAACGAGAGAAAGTGACGGGGGAGAAAGTCTTTTCTGTCCCCCATACACATAATTTATTTATTTATTTTTTTTTTCGGAATTTTTTTTTTATCATATTTATTAATTAATTTATTTGCGAGCAAACTGAGTTTTTTGTTTTGTCGACCTAAGTTTGAATGGGGAGAGGGGAAAGTATTGATTATTTTTGGAGTGAAGCTCATCTAAAATGTGCAACGCTTCCCCCCCGCCACAGTTCTCCCCTTGACACGCGCAGGTGTGTAACTTGAATCCTCCCAATTCTCGGCTCAGCCTTGTGACGTGTCCACCCCGAAAAGGATAACGGAACGGTGAAGCGGGGAAGCGGGGGGGAGGGGTCCCTCACAGGATATATGCATGAGTGCGCGCACACAACAATCAAACAGACATAGAAAGAGAGTGTAAGAGAGAGAGCAAGTTTGTTTACGATTTCCGACGCTAGATGGCGCCACGGCTATTGAATCGCAAATGTCATCGGACAATGGACAAAAATGCGCTCGCTGCCTGACGCTGCGGCATTTCCGTTGAGCTCCATTCCATTTCTTTTTGCCCCCTCCAACCTTTTTATAGGTGTCCTTGCTATGCTCTACAGTGCGTGCCAAAAGTGTGTGAACACATAACTATTTTTTGCTTTACTTTCTATTCAGATTTCGGCTTATGAATATTTCAAAAATATCTGCAAATGATTTACATATTTTGGGCCGAAAAGTAAAAGTTTAGCTTGTTTTGGGTTTTTATATGAATCATCACTTTTCTAGCTGATAACTCATAGCATACTGCTGGCCATCACTGTAGGTGAGACTAGTATATACATATATATTTAAACACACACACTGTTGTAGGTGGGAATGGATCGATATTCGTGTCCAGCAGCAGCAGCAGCCAGGCAGCTGTACATTTCGTGCTAGTTGCGGTTGGCAAAAGTATCTATAAGATACTAACACACACACACACACACACACACACACACACACACACACACACACACTCTCTCCTAGTTTTGGGGCGTTTTTGGTTAGGCTTCCGCCCCAAAGGCAAAAGTTTCCGTTCTCGTGTTTTGTTGTTGTTGTTGTTATTTGTTTTGTTTCTGTCATTTTCGACGTTGCTGTTGTTGTTTTTGTTGTTGTTGCGCGCTCTGCAAATAAAAAGCGTGTGTGCACACACACACAGGACACAAAAACGCGCAGAAGGAGTCACCTTAGCGGGGTTAAAGGTGCTCTCAGATAACGGGAATGACATGGAATTGGAGCGTCATGACTGCATTGTAATAGTATCAAGTGAAGGAAGCCCTACAAAATCATTGCGCCTAACTTAAATGCTTCAAATGCAGTTGTTTTCGGGGTGTTTCTTGTCTCCCTCTACTAAAGAAATACAAGTTGAATAAATCCCCAAGGAAAGAATTGTAAAGAATTCAAGAATACTTGAGCAAGTTTTGTTCATTGTCTGTCATCATCAAATATCATAAATCCAACTCCTACCCTGATTTTTTAACATACAAAAATAGCTTAAATTATTAAGATTTTGTTGCATTGAGATGAGCATAAAAAGAGATGAGACTAAAATTTGCTGACAATTATGTTAGCTATAAGTTCTTTGAAACGTATTATTCATATTTACAATCTCTACTCGATATCCTTTCTTCTAAGTATATATCGCAACTATTAATGTTGTTCAATCTCTTCTTAAATATCCTTTCATAAAAGTATATCAAGACTATTCATTTTTGTTCAACTTCTTTTTGAGCTTTACTCGATATGTTTTCCAATTTTGGATCCTATAATTCATATTTACAATCTCTACTCGATATCCCTTCTTACAAGTCGAAACTATTAATTTTGTGCAACTCCTTTTCCTGAGCTTTAATCGAACTTATCGTATTTCCCAAGTTTGGGTACTTTATCATATTACACTTGCGGAATAATTTATATCTCATGCAGTCTCATTATCTTAACTGTATCGTGGGGCAGACAATTGTGTAAACAATTTCGAGGTTATGTTACAATTATTTGAGGTTAGTTTAGGCTTTCTCACGCTTGCCTTCTCCGTGGGGGTGTGCAGTCAAGGAATAGGGAAGGGAATAGGAAAGGGGGGTTGAGTCATTGATATCGTGCGATGATTGTTACTTTTGCTATTGGCACGCTTTTTTATGGCGTGTATTTTTTGTCGTTGCTTTTTTTTTTGTAAATATTGACGCGACAGCGAACGCTCTTTTGCGGTATTTGTTTGCTGCTCGCACATGAGTGGGAAGAAGGTCCTGTGAGAAGGTTCTGAGACTGAGAGCGAAACTGTCGAGGACGAAGAAGACGTTGAGCTGTATGCTGTCGCTTAATGCGACTAGTTTGTTGTTAGTTTATGGCTTTGTTTGGCTACTTGGCTACTCGTCTCGCTACTTTATGTAATTAATAACTCAAAAGAGGTCCTTGCACTTCACTTCGAAACAGGAGCCGTAGGAATTGTAAGGAATTGAGCCGGGCGATCGCAGCTGCGCTGCAGCAAGGAAGCAGGTCATTGGCCACACAAAACTGGTCCTAATTTGTTTTTGCGGTCACTCAGATGTGCCCCACTTTGTGTGGCACGAGCGAAAGACAGACAGACAAAGGCCAAAGAATAATACGCTACAGTCGAGTGTGCTTGACTGTAAAATACTCGTTAAAGTAAAAAATAGCATGAAATGCAAAAATCATGTGATGTTGAAGTTCTTGAATTGAGCATTCTTACAACTAAATATTCTTTAGGAATGAATTTTAATACGAGAATTTCAGCTTAAAACAAAAATTCTTATCAGAGAATTTGAGTTTCGTTTAGAAGTATAGAACCCTATCTCATCTGAAGATGAGTTTAAAATTAAAAAGCATTTTCTTTAAGACAAAACGAAGAAATTATTAAGTTCTTGAATTTAGAGAAGTTTTCAGTCTAACAACAAAATATTCTTTAAGTACGAAATTAAAACTTATCTAAAGAATTGGAATTAGAATTTTCGTTTAGAAATTGAGTACATCTTATTTCTTCGAAAAAAAGGTTAAAGATGAGTTTAAAACTAGAAAGAAACAATTTTGTTAATGATTTTAAAACCTTTCTTTTCGTTCTGTTTAAAACAAAAATTTATATCAGATAATTGGAGTTTCGTTGAGAACCTTATCTTATTTCAAAATGAGTTTTTTTAAGCTCTTGAATTAAGAGAAGTTTTCATTCTTACGAAAAAATGCTCTTTAAGTATGATGTTAATATAAGAATTTCAGCTTAAACCAAAAAGTCTTATGAGCAAATTTGAGTTTCGTTTAGAAGTTAAGAACCCTATCTCATCTGAAGATTAGCTTAAAATTATAAAGCATTTTCTTTAAGGCAAAACGAAGAATTAAGCAAAGTTTTCATTCTTTTGACAAAATATTCTTAAAGTATGATTTTAATACGAGAATTTTAGTTAAATCATAAATACGTATAAGAAGAATTGGAATTAGGACTTTTCATTTAGAAATTGAGAACATTTTAGTGAAGATAGGTTTCAAGTTTTAAAGATGAAGATGAGTTTAAAGAAGCTGAAAATTGGAAAGAATAAATTTGTTTTAGCATCTTGCGATTCAATATTTTGTTCATGATTTGTAGAACCTTTTCTTTTCGCTCAGTGTATTGAGAAGGGGAGAAAGCAATTGGAATTGTGGAGCAGACTTCGACCGCGTTTCGACACACTCGGTTAGTCCCTACTGATTTATGGCAGCGTATTGATTAAGTCTCGAGCAGCGACTCTTTAACTGCGAGTGCGCGTCTCGCGAGAGGTTTCTTGCCCCGTGTCCGTGCCCCGTGCCCCCTTCTAGTTGCCTCAAGGTGTGAGCTCAACCCTCGCAGCGTATTTTTATTTTTTTTTTTTGTGTATGCCAGTTGCTGTCGACAGATTGCCCAAGGGTTCTTCGATCCCTTTGGCAGTTTCGGTTGCCTCGGCAGATGTTTCACGAGCTGCTCCTTTTTTTCTCCGTCTGTCTGTCTGTCTGTCTGTCCGTCTGTCTGTTCTTCTTCCTCCTCCAACTCCTCTTTTGGCTTGTTCTCGTTCCTGCTGCTCTTGGCTTGTGCCTAGTTACGCAATGATTTGAGCAAAGTCAAGAGCAAACGCCGCGTGGGCGTTGTCCCAAAAAAAAAACCCGAGAAAGAAAAAAAAAGGTGCGTCTATTTAGTCATAATTGGATGCGTAATTGGGCAACTACTGACGTCTGCGATGCCTTTTTGCCTTGCCTGTCTGTCTGTCTGTCTGTCTGATGATGATGATGCCTCACATTAAATGCACATCGTAAAGATCAAAAGGTGTGAAAAATCAGCAATTTATTAAAGTTTGAATGAGTGACACCGTTAGGGATCAGCTGTCAGTAGCTTGAACTAATTAGTGGGAAAAACTAACTAAGTAATAAAATGCTAAATGGTTAGACCGGCTATTCGACCCTATAAATGATATATATTCTTGATCAGCATCAAAAACAGCCGAGACGATAAATCCGTTAAAAAATTGTAGAAGTTATTTAAGAAATACTTACTACTTGTCTAAGTTGCTTTGGTATATTTTGCACTCTATGGTAAATTATGGATGTGGAACTACATTAATATACTAAATATAGCCTTGGTATATAGGTATATATATTTATATTTAAATATTTTATATTTATTTCCTCAATCTAGAACACTTTATTGTAGCATTCTTACTTGTTTGAATGCAGTATTGTATTCTTAAATATCCTTTGGTATATTTTAAGTACTTTTGTGGTATATTAATTTGGTATTGTAGCTTAAATATCCTTTGGTATATTTGAAGTACTTTTGTGGTATACTAATTTGGTATATTTTAAAATGAATACCGCACTATTTTGCTTCAAAAATCCAGTAGCTTTTTCACTTGTTTTATATTTCAATTGTTAAGCAGGAATTTTTACGATACAGGATTTACTGAAGTCTTTTATAATGATAAACCCAATTAACTTTGTGCTTCGAATAACAACAGTTTTAACTACAAAATATGTAAGTGAATATCTGCAGTATTTTAGCTTATGACTAGATTCAGCTTCAGATCAATTTAAGATCTAAAATTCTTTCCTTTAAGCAGCAGCTCTTAATGTTTCAACTGCATTGAGTTGCATCAATTCGATGCTTGCCTAGTGCGAGATTGACATTGATAAGTTAGTTAGAAAATAAAACGATCGTCAGTGTTTGGCGCGAAGATCAGCTGCTTGTTAAACCTTGGAAGATCAAGGCGCAAGGCGCAAGCCAAAGGAGCAGCTGCTTTTCTGGGGCTCTTCTGCTGGATGCTGGCAAAAGGCGATCGAGGCAGAGCCGCAAAACAACCGATCGTCAAGTTAATTATAAAGCAACGGCAGCAGACTATAACCACTCAGTGCTGTTGTCCTTGCCACGCGCTAACTTGGAGCCTCTCACGAGGCAAGCGGTGAAAGGATGAGGATGAGGAGGAGGAGGAGGAGCAGGAGAAGGAAACGAAACCAAAGATCAGGGAACTTGGTAAACGGGAATTGGGAATTGTGAATTGGGCACGAGCCAAGAGCGGATAAAATGCAGCTTGCATTTGGTCAACGGTCAACACAACAGGTAAACATGAATGCTGCCTGCTTGCCTCACTGCCTGCAACATGATGTTGCAGTTGCCCAAGATGTTGTTCATCACGAAGATGATGGAGCAGGGGCAGAGGCAGAGTGGCAAGTGCCGACTGTAGACAACGGTTTAGGGGCAACTTTAGATGATGATGATGATGATGACGAGTAGAACAAAAGGGGCACGTGGCCCGTGTCTCGTTTTATTTACGATACGACGATGCAAGGATGCCAAAAGGACGCTGAACGCTGAATGCAACATCCGCGCACAAAAGGGTCTGTCTGTCTGTCTGTCTGGCAGCCAAACCAACCAACTGCACCTGTTATAGCCCTATTAACTGGGCTGGGGTCCAAAGTGAGCAGCAAATAATGCAGTCTGCCGTGTCTTCTTCTCCTCCTCTTCTGTTGCACGACGCTGCACGCTGCTGCACTCGTTGCTAGGTTCATTGCACCGAGCATCAGCGAGCATGTTGAATGCTGCCCCCGTTGCGACTATCGCCAAGATCAACTGTTGCAGGCTGCTGTTGTTGTTGCAGCGGCGTCCGTTGTCCTGCGGGAATAGTGCGTGCTATTTTTTTATTTTTTTAGATCCTTTTGCAGATAATTTCGATCTCAAGGCTAACAGAGAAACTCAACATTTCAGCCTCGATATCCTCAATAGTCATAGCTTTGTCTTTTGAATATTTTGCTAGTCTTTTCTTTCTCGAAATTCCTTTCCCTTTTTCCTTTTTCTGCCATCTTCATTGTTAGTCCTAATTTGTAAGTTACTTGAGAGATTTTTAGCAATTACTTTATAAAAGTTCTGTTACTTTTCTTACTTTTTCTGAACAGAAAAATTATCAGTAAACTTAAGATTGAACTCATATTATATTAATTTCAAAAGGACTGAAAGAACATTGCATATAAATATGCCATTTATATACAAAAGGTTCGTTATTGTATTACGTAAATTTTAGAAGCATTGCTAGAACATTGAATAGAAATATGCTCAGTAAATCCGAATTGCAGTTCAAATTTTGCTGAGCATATTTCTGTGCAATGATGTTCTAGCAATCCTTTTCGATTTATATAATGCAAAAACGAAACTTTTATTTTATTTTCTTAAAGATTTTTAAGGAAATATACCTTAGACTTGCTCTCAAGACAATCCTTTACAAAGTGTTTGAGATATCTGTGATTGTTTTCCACTTTCTTGTTTAAGTTGGCATCAATAGCAGTACATTATTATTCAGTTTATTCCGATTGTTTAATTTAGCAAACAGTTTGATCTCTTTATATATTAACAACTTTCGCATATTGACTATATTGTAACATCAAATAGAGGGACTAGCAACTAGTCAGGATTAGATTTACAATACATATGGAGTATTTCATAGATATTCACAGTTAGATTAGGTTATAAGCCTAACAGAGAGTTCAGGCGGCTTATCTAACGAGACGTTGATCAAGTACATTTGGGTGTTAAAATAAAGCTTGACTTCCAAGTGCAAAATAACTTCAACTATCGAAACGTCCAAATCAATTCCTAGGCCTCATCAGCCATGGGGCATAGCATATTTATCTTAGGATCTCTTCAACCGTTTTGTGATTCATATTCTTTGAGAATATGTTTCAATTTTAAATATGAGATAAAGTCGTTGGCTCCAGTTGGTTAATGGAGCTTCTTTCAGCAACAGCTGGACAATGTCTATGATTATCAATTAGAGAACCGATGTTCTTCTCCCCTCTCCCTCCTATTTAGCTGCCGTCTGTTTTGTTTTTTAGCCATGGCTCAAAGTGTCCCCATTGCGGCTCAAAGGCAACTGGAGACATGTGCATGACTGCTTAATCTAATTTAGCTGCAGTTCGGGGTTCGTTTTAATAGGAATACGAGAAAAAAATACACTTCGTTGTAATAAAGGAAAAGAGCGGGAAACGTAAGAAAATAAGGGAAAACCTGCGGGACAGGATAGTTGCTCTTTGTGTGTGTGTGCGGAGTGTAGAGAGCAATTAAAGAAAACAAAGTCAAGAATGACAAAGAAGATGATGACGATGATGAAGTCAAGGAACGGGTAGAAGGGAGATAACAGTCAACCGCAGCGCCGGAAGTGCGCAGGTTACGCGACACACAGCTACCAGAGGGAGCGAAAAAAAAAAGAGGGAGTTTGCAAATGAAATGTGTACACTGAGAGAAAAAGTCTGGCAGAGGCTTAGACTTGAGGAAAGTTAGAGAAGTGGAGAGAGACTTAGACTAAATGAAAGTTAGAGAAGTGAAGAGACTTGAATTTAAAGGGAGAAAAGAGGAGAGACCTAGACTTGACGAAAGGGAAAGAAGAGGAGCGACTAGGACTTAAAGAAAGGGGGAAAAGAGGAAAGACTTGGGCTTAAAGAAAGGGAGAAAAGAGGAGAAACTTGGACTTAAAGAAAGGGAGAAAAGAGGAGCGACTAGGACTTAAAGAAAGGGAGAGAAGAGGAGAAACTTGGACTTAAAGAAAGGGAGAAAAGAGGAGCGACTAGGACTTAAAGAAAGGGAGAAAAGAGGAACGACTAGGACTTAAAGAAAGGGAGAAAAGAGGAGCGACTAGGACTTAAAGAAAGGGAGAGAAGAGGAGCGACTAGGACTTAAAGAAAGGGAGAGAAGAGGATCGACTTGAACTTAATGAAAGGGATTTAGAGTGAAGCAAAGGATGATTTGAGTTAGGCTGAGTTATTAGATTTGATTTAAAGAAAACAACAGATTAGATTAATCGCAGATCTTCAATATAGTATTCAAAAGAAAAGTGCAGTCGGATATTAGGAATTGATGAGTGAGGATACTTCATATTGTATTAAAAAGAAAAGTGAAGTCAGATACTTTAAATTGTGGAGTCGCCATATTTGATACTGCATTGGAAAGAAAAGTGAATTCGGATGTTAGAAATTGCGTTTCAAATTGTAAGAATGTTTATAAAAGTGAGCGGATCAAGGATTGACCTAAATTTTGATACGATTGATTGGCAAGAAATCCTAACTAAATGTTTCTTGAGGATGTTTCATAGTATGTATGTAGGTCTTTTTGCGCAGTGTACAGGTACAACCAGGGACTGGAAGTTGAAACAGGCATTTCGAAAGAAAGAACCAGATGAAGAAGCGCTCATAAAGATAGAGAGAAAGAGAGGGAGTCATGGAGTGAGGTAGCGCTGGAGGTTGCATCGAACAGTGTCGAGTTGTTCTTGTTGTTCTTGTTGTTGTTGTGGCATCTTCGCGTGGCATCAACGACTTGCATTTCGCTCGTCATTCGGTTCGCTTAGCGTTTCGCGCTTCGCTTCAGAGGGCACGTGCCCCTCTTGACTGGTGCCCTCGATGAACCCACATGACATTTTTTCCTTCTGCTCTTCTTTGTCGATCGTTGTTGTTGATCTACCCTGAAGTTGAAGCTGAAGTCAAACCGTCAGATGTTCTGACTCGGAGTCTTTGAACTCGGGGGCTGCTGCGTTATGGCCATTGCACAATATCTTCCATGTAAGCTCTCATCTAAAGGTAGCATAAAAAAGAGTGTAAGAGAGCAAGAAAGGTCAGGTGAAGTTAAGCAGCTTTATTGGCAAAAAAAGAAAAGAAAAGCGAGTGCAGCGACCCTCTAATTTGGGGTGACACTCGCCAGCAACCCACATGCAGCAGCTATCAAGATGACAAGTTGCACGTTGCACGTTGCAAGCGCCTTTTGCAGCTGCTCAATTTTGTGGTGCTTCTTGACGAGTTCAAAGTGTCGAACGCTTGAGTGATCCAGTTGATTCTAGCTCTAATCTCTGTGGCTTGGTACGCGCCAAGCGTCAGCTGTGGAAGTGTCATAAAGAAACCAGGAAGAGTTGTGACATGTCCTGGCGTTCCTTCATTTAATAAGCCACAGGCCGTTACATGAGACGCAGCAGGCCATGTCAGACAAAGAGAGAGACAGATAGAGAGAGAGAGAGAGTGAGACCTCACTCGGACTCTTATCGCAGGCACAAGGCACAAGAAACAACTGTGACGGTTTTTTTTTTGTGTCTTGGCGGTTTTGTCTTCGCTTCGCTGAGCAAATGGCGGGAAAAATCCACGCAGCAGTCGGAGAAACAAAAACGAACTCATCGAGGCTACCTTTATGAGCCTCGCTCGCTTCTTATCAGCCAAGCAGTTAGTCGCTGTGGTGCTTGGGAACACACAGTACTCATCACTTGGTATTCCCTATTCAGTATTCCCGCACTTCAATGCGGGTCTGCAAAGCTCCAACCAGATAAAGTTTGCTCTACTTGCGTGGGAAAATCAAGACGCCCAATTGTGGGAAATTCCATATCAATGTTTTGGGGCTATAAATGCGCTGAGGTGATCAGCTCCTTAGCCAACCCTAAACGAAAGTCAAGCTACAATACCGTACCGAAAAAGTCTTGGGATCTTATTCCTTAAAGAATTCAGCTTAGCGTTTACTGATTTCATTTCAATCTCATTCACTTTATCACTATTAATTTGCGTTTATATTTCGGGTATATATATTGGTGGCTGTATTTTCCTTGCTTTGTATTTAATATAGTATCTGTAGTAACTACTCGTAATCGTTTGACATTTGCTTTCGATGTTCTAAGGGGATCAGCTCCTCAGTGAGCCTAATGAATGTCGAGATATTGAATCGAGTTTCACAGTCAAAGTTTCGGGTTCTAATTCTTAGCTGAGCTTCTGAATTGAGTTGAGTGCAAAATTTACTAATTTCATTTTAAACTCATTCACTTTATCCCTATCAATTTCACTATTCTACTACGGGTATAGTAAATATTAATTGTATTTTCGTTGCTTTGTTGACTTTATGTATATATTTATAGTATAGTAGTATATGTAATAACTACTCGTAACACATAATAAATCGTTTGTAATTCGCCTTTGAACGTTGCGTTTTCGATGAGCTCAACTCAGCTCAGCTCCGACACCTTGAGATATTGTTATGTGATTTGGTAATCTGCTCATTGCGATTACCTCTTACTTTTTTGTTTTTGTTTTTGTTTTTTGCTACTGCAGCTGCTACTGCTTCTTTTTCTCCTTTACTTTACTATACTGCTTTGCGCCTCTCTCTGCGCTTCTCACAACACGCTTCTCTTGTTCATGGCATGCACGTGATAATTGCGTTTGCATTTTATGTGATTTTTGTATTACATTTATTTCTCATTTCTCATTTCTTGATGTTTCTCCCGCTTGCTGCAGTTTTTATCTCGATTTCGTTTTATGTATTATTATTTCCATTTTCATTTTCATTATACACGTAGATGGATTATAATATAATATATATATGTGGGGAATGCTTTGTAGCGTAAAAAATGTGAAGAGGAAGCCGTTTGCTGAAGTTCCTGGTCGAGTTGTGGGTTTATCGGCTGAACGGAAGATGGATGCCACTTCCCCAATGTTGTTGTTAACGTTGTTGCTGTTGCAACTGCTGCATGCCCCGAAAATGCCAGTCTCAGTCTGGCACTAAGGCGCCAGAATACAACTTTGTGTATGCGCCGTGCCAAATGCAATCAGATGAGAGAGAGAGGGGGAGAAGGGAAAGTGAGCGCAGTCTGCAGTCAAATGCCAGAGCCTCTGGGATTAGTCAGCGAGTCAATCCCAGACTCTGCGCTCTGACTTCAGTCTCATTCATTTTGCAGTTGCAGATGCTTTTTTTTCGGTTGTCTGCCACACCCTGACCCCAGACTTGCCCCCGCCGCCGCTTCCTCTCAGTGTCTGACTCTGTGTTGGACACCCTAATGTCAGGCATTCAACTTTACCCCTTAACGCAGCGTTAAAAGTCACGATTAAGCGTCGCCTGCTGTTTTCACCTTTTTTTTTGTTTGTGCTTTGCCACTCCCCCACTTATCCTCTTTTAATGTGGCAGCACCCTCCCCCGCTTCATCGTAATGCTGCACATCCCACAAGTTTACATCCCGCCCCAGAAGAGTTTCAGTTTCAGTTTCAGTTCAGCGCTCCCTGCGCTCTAATCCTTGAGGGATGGTTGCTGGCTTTCGGGTTCTGGGCTTGGCTTTCGTTCGACACATAAACTGCGTGAAATTAAGTAATTAAATGTGTGTAAAGTTCAGGTCACCATCATCATCATCTGTATGCTGATCATCCTGCGGCGAAAGCCCATTAAATTGATGAATGCTCTTAGATTTATCAACTAAACTCTAATTGCTCTCTCTCTCGATTATTCATTGAATATTTAGTTGTCAAACAAGCAGATGCTGCAATTAGTTAAAAAAATTACAATAGTAAAAACAAAAGGCAATAAGTAATAGCGAGTGAGTTCGACTTAGAGATACCTGCTAATCAATTTTAAAATATACCAAACTAATATACCCTTAGATTTATCAACTAAACTCTAATTGCTACACTTTTGGTTCTCTCTCGATAATTCATTGAATATTTAGTTGTCAAACAAGCAGATGCTGCAATTAGTTCATAAGATTAGTTAAAACAAAAAGTAACAATAGTAAACAATAGTAAAAACAAAAAAATCCTGCTAATTAATTTTAAAATATACCAAACTAATATGCCCTAAAAGGAATCAAATTATACCGAAGACAATATTTGCTTTATTGATTGATTAGTATATTTATACTATACCATATTATAAAAAAAGTAGTGCGGTATAAATCTTAAAATATACCACAAAAATACTAAAAATATACCTAAGGCTATATTTGGTATATTGAAATAGAAAAAAACATTTCAAATATGCATAATATACCAGATTGTTAGCTAAAATAACTTTTTCTGCCATGCAATAAAATTTCTTACATAACTTGTAACAATTTTTTTTTCCTCGTAACTAAATCAAGAATCATAAATACTGTAGTTGTTATTGTATGTACTAAAAATTCGGGACTCTAGCTTTAAAATTCCGCTTGTTCTTCGATTTTTACTACTTATTAAGCTCAGAAATAAATTTTATGACTAGCAGCAGCTCTGAATATTATTTTCATGTACTCGTATTCGTATTTGTTTTGCAACTGTAGTTAAACAGTTCAAATGTTTTTATACCCGCTACCCATAGGGTAGAAGGGTATTATAACTTTGTGCCGGCAGGAAATGTATGTAACAGGTAGAAGGAGGCATCTCCGACCCTATAAAGTATATATATTCTTGATCAGCGTCAACAGCCGAGACGATCTAGCCATGTCCGTCTGTCCGTCTGTCTGTCTGTGTGTCTGTCCGTCTGTCCGTCTGTCCGTCTGTCCGTATGAAACACTGGATCTCAGAGACTATAAGAGATAGAGCTATAATTATTTTTCGATAGCATTTGTTATGTTTGCACGCAGATCAAGTTTGTTTCAAATTTTTGCCACGCCCACTTCCGCCCCCGCAAATCAAAAAAATCGAATAACAAGCGTAATTTTAAAGTTAAAGCTGCGAATTTTGGTATATATAATAATAACAATAGTATTTATGATTCCTGAAAATTTGCTTGCGATCAGATAAAAATTGTGGAAGTTATTGAAGAAATACTTTTGTATGGGCCAAAACGCCCACTTACGGGGGGTCTCAAATGCTTTGGCCGACAATCTGGTGTATTGTGCCGTCTATGGTATATTTTAAATGTTAGTATCACATCGTTATACCAAATATACCATTTGGTATATTTTTAGTATTTTGCAGTATTTTTTGGTATATTTTGAAAATAATACCGCAATATTTTGCTTTTATTCAAAAGGGGTAGCGGGTATCTCACAGTCGAGCACACTCGACTGTAGTTTTCTTACTTGTTTTTAATGGGATTTTTTGTTTATTCAATTAAATTTGTATTACAATAACACATAGAATTCCTTATTGCAATGAAATGAGCCAGTCTTAATTTATAATTTTAGTGTTGAAAACATTTCACAATTAAAATCTCAACTCTTTAGTTATCAACATGCTATAAGAGCTGTAGTAAATGATGTCAAAGTTTTTCATGGTTGTAGACAACTTTCAATACTTTAATAGTTAATGATTAAATGGCTTTCGACTCTGACAATATTGTAGACATTTTATATTCTAGATTGCACTCTATAATGAATTCGTTTAGAGTTTGGCGCCAAAATCGAATCAAAGCATATAATTAGTGTGTGGCCGAGCAGGAAAGGGAACAAGGATTGAAAATGGGATTGCGATTGGGTTTGGCACTGGGATCTACAGCTGTGTGACTGTTGATTGCCGCGAAATATGTCTTATTTTTTCTTGTGGGCCAGCCAAACTAGTTTCCTCTTGCGAGTGTTTGCTTTGTTTCGTCTTGTCTAGTATGCAGTATCCCAGAGCCGAGTGTCCAGTGTCCCATGTCCTGTGTTCTGTGTTCTGAGTCCTCTCTAGCTTTGGTGTCCGACATGACATAAGAAAACAAAAGACAGCGTCTAAACAATAGGCCCAAAAAAAAGAAAAACTGCAGCTAGAGAGAGAGTGCGAGTATTGAAAATGTAGTTGACCAACGGTCAGTTCCCATCGCGTAAATAAATAAAAAGCTGAGAAGGCGCCAAATGCAAATGAGAAGCGAGAAACGAGAACGAGGCCGCTAAACAAAAATGAACTCGAAGACCTTAGCAGCACTCTCTCTCTCTCTCTCTCTCACTCTTTCTCTGCCTCTCTCTCGCTCTTTTGGGTGCCACTAAGTAGCCGAAGGAGGGTCGCGGGTCGCGGACTCGCTGACCACTGTCCAGTTTTGCTCCGAAGGGTTGCTCGATGCAATTTTCTTACGCAATGTCCTTTGCCCCTTGAACCCCTTCCCTTAACTTCTTGCTGCCTAGCTGATGTCCTGTGCTGTGCTACTTTTGCTCCCATTGTAATGAGTTGCGCTTGTTTCACCCTTTGGGCTGCTGGTCAGTTGGCCTGTTAATTTACGGACTCCTGCCCCTGCCCCTGTCGCTGCCCCTTGGCTCTGGCCCTGGAACTGATCCGGTCGACCTCATTTGAATATTAGTTGGGTTGGTCAAATGATCCTTGATTTGCTCGCTGTGAAATTGCCCTAGAGTCTTTGGTGTTGGTCTTCGTCTTCGTCTTCGTCTTGATCTCGGACAACTTGCAACTAGAACGCATTCTCACATCCTTTGGCATTACACGCTTGACCAAGCCTCTTGCCTCCTGGCCCCTACCCCTACCCTTGCCCCTGGCTCTTGCGACCTGAACTCATATTTCATGCAGCGAGGTCCAGTTTAGAAGATCTCGACCATCGCCGCCTTGGGAGGGACATGCGTATTACAATTTGATCCTCGATCCTCCTGCAGTTAATTCAAATTTGTTTTATGACTGCGTAATTTCTCGACCGTGTGGTGTCCGTTAAAATGATAATTTATGGATTGATCCGGTCAGCAACGGTCTTTTCCTTTACTTTTCGGGTTAATGAGAGTTTGAACCTTTGCCCAAGTTTTATCTCTGGTTTATCGCCTTAATTCCACTTCATTAGCTCAAGGTTCAAGGCGTTGGCAATTGTGTTATTTATGAATCCATATTAACTTGTCATCTATTTGAAAACATCGACTATAATTTGATACTATTGATAAGTGTAGAGCTTTTTCTTTATTGGAATGCTTACTGCAAAATTAAATCAACTATTTTTAAAATATTCCTGAATGTTGTAGCTTATTTTCCTCATTACTATTATTTGGAGTTAAGCCAAACCTTATTTACTTAGCATTTATACAACTGTCTCTGAGTTTCTTAAGATTTTAAGTCATTTTCGTGGATTTCAGTTACTTGTTAAACCTATTGCTAAATTTTGAATTTAGTTTAAAATAATTTACATTGGATTTTGCGGGTTTTCGATTAAGTTTCAGCAGCGAAGCTAAACAATTTTCGTTTTTTTTTAAGAAACTCTATTTTATTGAAGCTTAATTATTCCCTAAAGTAAGCATAACTATTTTCAAAAGTATTTTCCTTCCGTTTCTATCTCATGTGTTGCTCAGCGAAGCTAAAAAATTAACATTTTCCATATAATTGGAACAAAGAAATTCAGTTGTATTGAAGCTTACTCTTATTCTCTAAAGTAAGCATAAAGTGAGCATTACTATTTCCAAAAGAATATCTACATATTAAAATATTGCACTTTTCCTCCCTCTTCTAACTCATCTGTTGCTCAGCGTAGCTAAAAAATTACATTATGTATATAATTGCAATAGAAAAACTCTGCTTTAGAAGGGTATTATAACTTTGTGCCGGCAGGAAATGTATGTAACAGATAGAAGGAAGCATCTCCGACCCTATAAAGTATATATATTCTTAATCTTAGCCATGTCTGTCTGTCTGTCCGTCTGTCCGTATGAAACACTGGATCTCAGAGACTATAAGAGATAGAGCTCTAATTTTTTTTCGACAGCATTTCCTATGTTTGTACGCAAATCAAGTTTGTTTCAAATTTTGACCACGCCCACTTCCGCCTCCGCAAATTTGAAAAAAATCAAGTAACAAGTGTAATTTGAAAGCTAGAGTTGCGAATACAATAAAAATATAATAATAATATAGTATATATCTAGTGTAGTTCCATATCAATATACCAAATATACAATTCAGTATATTTTCGGTATTTTTATGGTACATTAATTTAGTATATTTTGAAAAAATACCGCAATATTTTGCTTTTACTCGACTGTAGCTTTCCTACTTGTTTTTAAATCATACTTATTCTCTAAAGCATAAACTAAAATACTACACATTGACATCATCTTTTGAATACCTCAATTTTCCTCCCTCTTCTATCTCATCTGTTGCCCTTTTCCCAAAGGACTTTGCGCAAAGGGCAAATCTAAGGACGAACTCGATTGAAATGAGGTCAGTGACTGCGCGAAATACGGATAGTCCTGTCTCTCTCTCTCTGTCTGATGTCCTGATGATCTGCCTGCGTGTCTGTTAGGGTCAGTTTCTCGGGGCGCTGAAGTAACGGTTTTCTTTTCTCAGCGTTCTGCTAAAACGGGACGTGTCCAATAAAAAAGAAATGAATGAAAATTAGAGCAAGGCACATAAGACAGGTTTGCCCTGAGATTAAAAACAAGCTAATACCTAACGGTCAGTCGAACAGAGAGAATAAATTAGCAAGACAGCGAGAGGGGAAACAAGTAGACAGAAAATAAGACACAGAAGGGAAGACAGACTTTAGAAATTATAGAGCACAAAAGGAACTTTGGAAATAATATGCGGAAAAGTAACGCAATTAAAATAAGTTTAGTAAGAAGTAGCGTCAAAGCTTGGAAAGTAATATTAAATAGAAACATTAATATATCGCATTAAATCAATCAAACTTTTCATCTCTTCATTACAGTTCAAGTGAACGCCATTTTGGGTGAGCTCAGTTTTCTAATTGGTCCAAGGCTATCATGACATCAACATCATCATCAACATCATCAACATCGAGGGCCATCAAAATGTGCCTAGAAAAACTGACATTTTCTAACCCAAAAAGCCATGTTTAATTGCCTTGATTCGCAACCCTGCTTGACTTAGGTCACACATCCGGAAATTGGGATGCCACACCCCAGAAGCGCAAAAGGTAAAGAGGCACACAAAATGGGACATTTTTAATGAAAAATGTCGAGATCAAGATCAAGATCAGGTTCAAGATTCAGAGATCAGAGTTCTAAAAGCAGCAGCATATTCAATTAACTTTTTTTCATTTTCATTTCAGCTAAAAACATTATCATTTGCGCACTGGACATTGGTCAGCACAGTGTCCATGGGATCGCTCTAGCGTGACGAAAAAAGGACATGCGGAAAAGAAAAGAAAAGAAAAAAAGAATACCTCAAAGGTGAGCAACAACCCTTATAAGCAAAAAAGTGACCTAAGTCGATAAACTGGTTTATATATTTATTTGTTGATTTATGGGTTCTAGCGCAACCCTTTTGTCGATGGAGTTTGGCCCCTGTTTTCGTTTCGTACGGCATTGAGAAGCCTGCGGCGAAAGTAGAGCGAACATTTCACAGCATCCCATTAAGATGATGTTCAAGATGATGCAGATGATGTGACATTGGCCGCAAGATCTTTGCGTGTTAAAATTCCTTGTTTGGGGTGGCAGCTTAAGACGGATTGTCCGTGCGATTAATTGGGTTAGATTTCAGGTCAGCTTCAGTTTTAGGTTCAGCTGTCGCCTAATTAGTCAAGAGGTTCTTTCGCCGCCTCGTAAAAGAAACTGTTTCCATTTGGGAAACTGTGAAACAAGAATTTCATATTTCCCAAAAAAAAAAAGAGAACAGAAGTAAGCTCCCAAATGTGAAACAAGTTTTCGTTGGGGTTTGGGGCACAAAATTTCAGCATCATTGTCATCATCATCATCATCATAATTTTATTTATTTCATTTTTTTTTTTTTGTGGACATCGCTCTTGGGGTCTTTCTTTCGTCTTTCGGGTTCTTTCTCAGCACCTTTTGACCCGTGTCGTTGGATTTTCGGTTTTGGTTTTTTTTTCATTCGCTTTTTTTTTTGTCTGTTTAACTGCGCCCCAGACTAACAAATGAAGCGACAAACTCCACATGTTTTATAGCCATAAAAGATACTACACACACACAACATACTTATGCACTAACATTTTAGATGAAAGCTAGCCGAGCTGCTCCGCAACTGGGAAACTGACCAACTGTTTACAACTGTTTTCGGCTACACTGGGCAAAAAAAAAAAAAAATGACGATAGTTGTTGCTGTCACAAAATATATTATTCGGGAAAATGTTATTTAAAATACTTTCTATAGTAATTCATTATTCATTACTTTGGAATTCTGCACTAGTTTATTTTTCTTAAATTTTTAATTTTCTCTTGGAACTAATTGCAAAATAACTTATTTATTTTACTATAATTTCCTATCTTTTCCCTCTTTATATCATACGCAATCTTGAGTTTTCATCAAATACTCTCAAAACTTTCTTATTCTTAAATATCAAAAAGAACCTATTATATAATAATTGACATATTTTACTTAAATTTCCCATACCTCAAAGATTTCTTCTCATCATAGCACACACAATTTTAAGTATTAGTCATAATATGAAGTGTTAACACACTCTCGAGACTTTCCTATTCTTAGCTTTTTAATTTGATATTCTAACTTATTATAAAAAACCAATTTATTTTACTAGAATTTACTATGTTTCCAAAACTTCTCTTTACACTCTCAAGAGTTACTTTTACTTATCTTTTGTATATCAAATTAGAACTGCTTATAAAATAAGTGACTTATTTTACTTCAATTTCCTATACCTCAAAGAGTTCTTCTATTCATAGCATACACAATCTTAAGTATTAGTCATAATATGAAGTGTTAACGGGTCTTGCTTATTCTTAACTGTTCAATTTGAAATTCTAACTTAAATTTATTACGTTTCTAAAACTTCTGTTTATATTCTCAAGTCTAGCTGTTTCTTAAATTTTAAATATCACATTAGAACTAATAAGTTATTTAATTTGCTTATATTTCCTTCATATCACAGACTTTTTCTCTTCTTATTAGTTAAAATACGAAATTTTAACACACTCTCAAGTTTTTCTTAACTTTTGAATTTCGCATTACAATTAATTATAATAAACCTTATGTATTTTATTAGAATTTGCAATATTTCGAAGGCTTCACTCCAAGTCTTTCTTCTTATTCCTAAATTTTGAAATTCAAATCACAATTGACTATAAAATAAATGACTTTACTTCTTTTGATAGCATACGCAATCATAGTTACAAATACGTAATGTTAACACGCTTTTTCGCTCAGTGCACCAATTGCCAACTACCGATTGTTGTCAACTTAGCTCAACTGGGCGGTCGCTTGGTCGGTCAACAGTTTCCGTTAGCCCTCTGCAACTTGTCCAGCTTGTAGCTCCAGCTTTGCTTTGCTTTGGTATCTGGTCTTTGGTCTCTTGTCTCTTTGCTGTAGCTGTAGCTGTAGCTCGTCTCGTTGCGTTCATTTGTCATAACTCAAACGACACAACACACATTTTGTTTTTTAGTTTTTTTTTTGGTCTGCTGACAAAATCACAAAGAAACTTAATTATGTCTTACATGTCTGTCGCATTGTCTCTTTGCCTGTCTGTCTGTCTGTCCGTCTGTCTGCGTTTTCCATTTGCCAGGCACTTGAACTTGCGCCCATGCTGGGAACACATCGGATAACAAAATCTTTAACTCCGTCAATGAAAGTCATCGAAATTGAAGGTCAACACATCAGAGCAGAGCTGAACGATGTTGTTATGCATTTTTCAGCTTAGTTTTGCAACAATTGCAACTATGTATTAGTATTTTAAACTAAAAGATAATATTGTAGACAGAGTTTTGAGTAACAATCTGAATTAAAGAAATTGTGAATATTTCAAGTTATTTCACTTTGTCATGCCAACAACAACTTAATTCTAGTATTTTATATAAATTTCTTTTAATATTGCATAACATTAAATAAATAACATTTTCTTTATTTACAATTCATGAAAATTTGATTGCGATGGTATAAACATTGTCAAAGTTATTTAAGAAATACGTTTGTATGACTTTCGATATCAATCTGGTATATTTTGAATGTTGTACTATATCAATATACCAAATATATGGTCTACTGCATATTTTAGAATTTTCACAGTATGTTTTTGGCTTATTTGTACACTTTTTCAAGCACTCTATGGCATATTTTGAATGTACTTTTACCATATCAATATACCATATATAGGGTTTGGTATATTTGCAGTATTTTCGCAATATATTTTTGAATAGTTTGTTACCCGTTTTGTACTCTATGGTTTATTTTGAATGTAGTACCACAGCAATATACCATATATGGTGTTTGGTATATTTTAAGTATTTTCGCAATATATTTGTGTATAATTTGTATACCCATTTTTACCCTCTATGGTATATTTGAAATGCAACAGCGTATCAATATACCAAAGATTGTGTTCGGCATGCTTTAGTATTTTTTCGGTACATTAATTTGGTCTATGTCAAAATTAATACCGCATTGTTTTTGCTTTGATTTAAAATGGGTAGCGGGTATCTCGCAGTCGAGCACACTGTAGATTTCTTACCTTACTTATTATTGATTGTTAAGCCTCTACCAAGGAATATTTATGAAATCTTTATCAAATGAGCTTGAACATATTACAAATCATATTTTAGAGAGACAAAAGAAATATTATTATTATATTGTCAATCAAAGCCAGACTTGAAAGATGGATTGCGATTGAGCTGATCCATTGGTCAGCTCGTTAATGTGGCATGCGGCATGTGGCATGCGGCATGTGGCGTCGAGCTGGACCGGTAGACTTTTCAAGCATTGAAGCGCAGTCTGCACAATTTGCCCAGTTTTGCAGTATACTTCCTCTTGAGTTGCATTTTTGTGTGTGTGTTTAATTACAACAGAGGCAACAAGATGCCGCATTGCATTATTAACGAAAAATCAAACATGCAACACACAGACGAACAGACAGACGGACAGACAGACAGATGGACAGAGCTACAGTCAAAGGGGGATGAATGGATGGATGGATGGATAAGTGACGCGAGTTGCTGTTGAAGTTGAGCTGCCTCCATCACAAAACATAAACTCAAAAACAAAAAAAAAGAGCAGCCAAATAGTTGCGCCATTTTTCAATTATGAAATTGTTTTGTTGTTTTATTATTTTGGTTGCACTTGTTGTTGTTGCTGTTGTTGTTGCTGTTGCTGCTGTTGCTGTTGCTGCTTTCGCGAATTGAGTTTTGAGCTGGTTGTGTTTGTGTTTGTGTGTCTTGGCAAAGTGCGCCCATGTGCAGTGATTGCGGATTATATAAAACGAAACGCGAGCGTAAATCATAAAATATATAACTATTTGACAGGCAAACAACTGGCAGATACCCTGTAAAGCAGAGGCAAAAGTTGAAGATGCTCTAAGAGAAATTTAAAATACTTTCACAGAAGAGTTTATCAAGTATGCCACGAAAAGGTGATGATTATATTACATTATTATATATAGTAATATTAACAACTACTGATTGATTGTGGTAATTGCTTCTTATCTTGTGTGCCTATAGTATTTAAATTTCTGTAAAAGAAAAATCTCAAAAATTCATATATAGTAGTTAATAATAATTACATGTAGATTGGTTTGGTAGATTGACTTGAGCAAGGTTACTATTTGCAATACAATCAAAATACCGCAAAAATACTAAAATATACAGAAAGTTATATTTGGTATATAGATATTTTACTACAGTACATATTTTAAATAAAACCATTATCTTCAAATATACCAAAAATATGCCAGAGCCTATATTTGGTATAACAATTTTATACTCTAATACCCATTTTCAATAAAGCCATAATATGCAAATATACCAAAAATATACCAGAGCCTATATCTAATACCAATTTTCAATTATACCATAATATGCAAATATACCAAAAATATATCGCAAAAAATACTAAAGCATATCAAAGACTGTTTGGTATATCGAACTGTACTTGCTACATTGCCTATTTTCAATTAAAACATAATCAAAAAATATACCAAAAATATACCGCAAAAAATACTAAAGCATGTCAAAGGCTCATTGGTATATATACCACTGTACATACTACATTGTCTATTTTCAATTAAAACATAATAAAAAAAAATACCACAAAATATACCAAAGGTTATATTTAGTAAATTAATGTCAATTTACTACATTCAAAGTATGCCATATATGCCAAATATTGTCAGCCAAAGCAACTAAATATTTCTTAAATAATTTCTCCATTTTGTATCTCTTCGCAATTAAATCATAAACATTAAAGTTGGGCTAGGCAAAATTTGTATCTTTAGCTGCTGCAACACTTTGTTATGGAATTGCAGGGTATAACAAGTGCTGCAAATCTCTGCTGTGTTGTGTTGTGCTGAGCGTTTGTTGTTTGCGCCAGGCAGCATTTGTATCTTGCAGATACGAAAATTGCATCGCAGCCTTTAGCGCGTGCCGGCGGCCGTTAAAACAAAAAGCTGCAAAAAACTGCATAAAAACAAAAGCAACAACAAAATGAAAATGAAAATGAAAATTGTTAGCTCATCGCCAGGCAACAGCAGCAGCAGCTGAGGCAGAGGCAACTGTGGCTGTGGCGGCTGCGAAGGCGGCAACAATGTGGCACGACATCAACGGGGTGGGCGGGCGTCATTAGGGGGCGGGGCAATGCAACTGCCTGTTGTTTTTATTAATTACACGGCACACAGTAGCTACTGCAGAGGAGGGGAAGATGGGGGTAGGGAGGAGGTTGGAGGTAGGGAAGTGGATTGCGGGATGGCAGCAGCTTCGTTTTTTTTTGGCTTTGGTTTTGGTTTTGGTTGCGCATGCGCCACAAATTTGTTGCATTTACGCGAGATTTTTATTATGATTTCATTTTCATTTTTGATTTTACATTTTCCCTTTTTTCATGTTTGTTTCTGCTGCTGTTGCTTCTGCTTTTGTGTATCGCGTTGTGCAGCCAAAAAGATTGCATTGCATTGCTTGTGTGATCACTCTGAGTGATCAGAGTTAAGCACTGAAGTGACGCCAATTAATTTGAAAGCGAAAAACCAAAAGAATCGAGAGATTTACTAACGTAGTGCAAAGTTAATGTTTTAGTCATTGGACGTTCCCATCATAATTTAGGCCTTTCTATGCCCTCTTAGCATTATCATAATGCCAATCAATCATTTGAGCCATCGATAAAGATTTCAACAGCACTTGAAGATTGCAATTTATTATATTGCAGCATTTACTACACTGGAAACAAAAGTGCTGAGAATTTTGATCTAAAAAGAAGATGAAAAGAACTTTTCATTAATAAAAGAAAAAAACCGTATACTTTTAAGACCACAAATATTACATTATATTAGTTTTATTGTGTTTTTTCTTTTAGTATTTTTTTTTTTGTTTTTTATATCTACGATATACTTAAATTAGCAAATTTTTCATTATTTAATTGTAATACTACATTATCTTTATTTTATTGTTTTTTTCTTTTAGTATTTTTTTTGTTATCTACGATATTATTAAATTAGCAAATTTTCATTATTTAATTGTACATACAGTATAACAATATCGATCACTTTCACAGTAAAGAATAATTAGCGACAGTTTTAGTTTTAGTTTTAAAGATTTTATTCTTATTTTAAGAACACAATTTTTAAAGCTAATGTTCTTGATTTTAGTAACTGACATTTTTTCAGTGTAGAGTCAAATATTAAAGCAGCAAAAGTCAGTAAATGTGCAAAGTGAAATGCAAATTGTTAAAGACAAAGTCAAAGACAAAGATTACAAATTAACGCAAATCAAACTCAGCAGCTTTAAAAGCTGAAATCATTTATAAATCTCAATTGATTTACGTAATGCACTTCCTCAAATAATGAACACTGAGAGATCAACTTACAACCGGATAGACCTTGAGAATCTGTCAAAGTGATCCATATCGCTTTTCATACACGCTTTGAGAGTGTTTCCTCTGCAGACCACAAAAGTCGCTGCCAATGCAATTCTCAAAGACAGAAGAGACTCATGCTCAGATTACCAGCTCAGAGTTCTTTTGGTAAGACGATGCTTTTCCTTACGTGTCAGGAAGCTGTAAATTAGCTTAGCTGGCGCACGACTTTAGCAATTTAAGTATTTAAGTTACAAACTGAAAGAGATTAGCTAAAACATTAGGCAAAATTACTTAAGAGTAAGTTGTTGTATTCTTTTTTCTAAGGTTTTTTATACCCGCTACCCATAGGGTAGAAGGGTATTATAACTTTGTGCCGGCAGGAAATGTATGTAACAGGTAGAAGAAGGCCTTTGTAATCGAATCTTAGCTGCTTTGGTTTGACAATCTATACTTAAAAAAAAATACCAAAGCTCATATTTGATATATTGCTGAAATACTGCATTCAAAATATACCGAAGAGTAGTAAACATTCCGATTCTATGGTATATTTTGAGCGTAGTATTTCATCGATATATTAGTGTTTTACTTTATATACTCTACGGTATATTTTTAATTTAATATTTCATCTATATACTAAACATGACATTATGTATTTTTTGTTAGTGTTTCACCGTATATACTCTATGGTATATTTGTAATTTAGTATTTCATCGATATACCAAAAGTGGTATTCTGTATAGTTTTAGTATTTTCACGGTTTATATTATTCGGTATATATTTAGAAAAATACCGCACTGGTTTGATCCTATTCCAAAATGGGTATCAGGTATCTCACAGTCGAAGTTCTCTCACTAGTTTGTCAAAGGTTTTAAATAGCGTGCCACGGCAATCGCTTTACAGGGTGTCTAATAGTCGCAATTCGAGTGTTGAAAATTAAATGTATAACTTTTTTCCTTTGACATATTATTCAAAGTGATTACAGGGTAACTGACTCGTTAAATACTTCTCGATTAATTACAGGGTAACTGCTAGTCAAGCAGATTATGCAGCATGCAGTTGTGATTATCAACTTTCAATTGCCGCTGCCAAATTGTGCTGAGTGTGTCTGAGTTTGGTTTTCGTAATCGAATGAGAAAAAAAAGAGTGAGAGAGAGAAGGAGAAGGAGCGAAAGAAAGCAGAAGAAGGCGACAAAGTGTGGGATGGAAAATGCACACGAGGTGAGTTTTACAGTTAATCGTAGTTTATCAAGATTGCCGCCTCCCTCTTTCACACTCTGTTCGCGCGCGCGCGTGTGTGTGTGTGTGTGTGTGTGTGTGTGTGTGATATTAGATATTTGTGTGGGTGAGGATTTCCTGCAAGACGAAATTAAAAATCGCCTGGCGTTCACCAACAAGAAGAAGAAGAACAACAACAACAAAAGAATTGACAGCAACTCTTTTTGAAAAAAGTTCTTCAGAGTCTTTTTAACTAAACGTTTTGAACGTTTTCAGTTACTGCTGCTGTTGCTGTTGTTGTTGCTGTTGTTGTTGTTGTGGTTCTTCTTGTTGTTATTATTTTCGAGTGTATTATTTTCGAGTGTGTGTGTTGACGACTGTCACGTTCCCTACATAAATATCCATAAAAAGTAATGCTCACATCCGTCCGGATGAAATGCGTTCGTGTTCGGGATGATAGACAGAGAGAGACAGAGAATGAGGGAGAACGCAAGCGAGATGGCAAAGATTTTGTTTTTTTGAAAAAGATTCTTCAACACTTTCGTTCGGTCAACTCTCAATTCTCAGCTCTCGAGAAAGGCATTGCACAGTGTCATAAATACAAGTAATAAACGATAAGATAACGTACCATAAACAGCAACAACGAACGCGTCAAGGAAGCATTGAATTGACAATTTGAAGCATCTGCTAGTCGACTGATCAAATACCCTTACCAGCTAGAAGAGCCTCACGACTTTTCAATCTCTGATTTATTTTTGTTTATAATAAGTTTGCTATCAATAGCAAGCTTAATTTTGTTTTAAAAATAATTTAGCTCACACTAATATCAATAAATTGTAATAACACAGAGAAAAACAAGTACGAACGAGTGTGCTAGACTGTAAGATACCTGCTATCTAACGCCAATACAATCATATTCAAAGGGAATACGCGCTTCCAAGATTTTGAGATTATAGTTTTAAGAGAGAAGAACAAAAATTCGCATGTTCAAGATAACAGATTCTTGTTTTAAGAAACAAGAACAACATTTATAGGACCTTTTTTAAAAAGATGATTTTTAAATCTGAAAAAAGAGATAGCTTAAAGTAGAATATAAATCGTTATTCATAAAAAATCTTCGTTTTGAAAGAAAAATTTTGAAAAATTTGATCTAAAAAACAATTGTTTTCAACAAGACATTGTTTTAAAATTGTTTCAATATTTTTCTTTTTAAGAACGAAGAGTATTTATAAATTTAGATTTGTAACCCAATTTTCAATTAAGATATATTCTTTCCCACTGTTATAAGTTTGAGGGAAACTCATAGTTTTACTCATTTACTTAATTTAATGTTAATATTTTAACTATTAACAAAATGGTCGGGGTCAAACTGTTTATATAAGTTAGCATACCCGCTCTCTAAGTGGAGTGCAATAACAATTTGGTTTTGCGGCATTCACACGATCTGTGAGCAAATTCAAATAGAGAGATACTATAATCACAAACACTATTTACCTGGGATGCCGATGCCGATGACGATGGTAATGATGATGTCAACGTTGATGCCCCATGGTTACAGATAGATAATCATACTGCGTATGGGGAGGGGAGAAGACCGAGAGAGAGGGAGAGGGAGAGAGAGTAACGGACAGTTAGATACGAACGTTCTTTAGCTCAATTTTTGAGTCAAGACAAACAAATTCGATTGACTTTGCTAACTGATAACGACACATGCAGGTGTCCGTCTTGTGCAATGGAAATAGTTTCGAGAGAGAGATCCCAGTTTAGTCCCTCATCGCTTCATTCAGTTGATTCAATATTTGGCCAGCTTATCGAGCACCCACATAGACCAGACCAAGAGAAAAAGAGTACCAGAGTTCTGTGTGATGTGTCAATAAAGCAAACTCGATTTCTATTCCTATCATAGATCAACAAATTCTGTGTGTGCTTGCGCTTGTGGGAAATTGTGGTGTTGGGATTGTTAAGCCTTTTCTAACTGGATGCCACGCAAATAGGGAAATGGGTGTAAATGAGCAGATGGCCGATGGATTGGATAGAAGTAACTGATTTATCTAGCGATATACATATATAGTAAAAAGAATGCCACCTCTTTGTAATTATGAGTATTCTATATTATTTTAGAGAGACAACAATTGTTTTTACTATTATTGTATATCCGTTTAAAGCTTGAGACGTACTGTATTAACTTTAGTGTTTATAGTCCCTGAAAATTTGGTTATGATCGGATACAAATTGGAAAAGTTGTTTATGAAATACTTAGACGCCTACTGCAATCGGTATATTTTATGTCCTATGGTATATTTTTTAATGCAGTATTGTATCAGTATACCAAATGTAGCCTTTGGCACATTTCAGTATTTTTGCCATATATTTTTTAGTATTTTTATGCAATGTATTGTTTTGCTTTTATTCAAAATGAACCTGACTTTAGCTTTCTTGTTTGGTATATTTTTGAATGTACATATTTCTATATCGATATAGAAAATTTAGCTTTTAGTATATGTTAGTATAAATACTTCCTTTATTTTCTTATATATATATATGTATATATAATAACTATTGCTCTAATAATATATAGAATACAATTTGTTTATATAACTATGATAGGTAGTTGTCTCTTCTTTTTCCCAATTCTCGTTCAATATTTCCAATGTATTTCTATATCGATGTACAAAATATAGCTTTTGGTATAATTTTAGTATAATTTCTTCCATTATCTCGTTATTAATTTTGATTTAATAGAACACAATTTGTTTGCATTTGAAATAATATCGTGATGTGCACTTTATAATTAAGTAGTTGTCTCTTCTTCTTTTCTTTCAATTCTCGTTTCCAATATTTCCAATGAGTTGTAAAACTTTCAAGGTTGTCAATAGATGGCGCCAACTTCAATTGACTATGTATAATACATATATTTAATATTGAATCTCGTTCGCATAACTCGACTAATTAACTGCAGCGAAGGTTCTGTCTTGGTTGGCTTTTGGTTCTTGAACGCGTTTCGCATTCGTGTTAGCCACATGCAATGCCAAATTGCAAGTCAAGCCAAGTTAAACTGTGCACATCCGCCCACCCACTAAACAACACCCGAACACCCCTTAACACATTAAAGACTTTGAAAGACTGAAAGACTAAAGTGAAGACTCGTCTCCCAGCCCGATTGATGATGATGGTTGATGACTCATTTGGCGATGCCTTGAGAAATCAGCGAAGCAATCGAACAGCTCAAGTCAAGGGGAGTTAACATCCTCCTAAAGAGCAATTATACGTACGGTATTATTGTATTGTACAAGTATTATTATTGTTTATGTTATTGGATTCTTTGGCTTTAGTTTAATTCAATTAAAAGTCGATTCGCAATGAATCAATGTTGAAGTTATTAGAGCGCTGAGAGTTGCAAGCGCAGCTAAAACGAAGTCATTGCTAAAACTCTAAAAGACAATTAAATTAAACAATTATTTTTAAATTTAATTATCGATATTACAGTGAAGCTATGTTTATGAAGAACTAGAATTAGAACTAGACTGATTTCTCATTCACTTTATAAAGCAGAGTAATCAAATTTGGTGTGCATATTTCTACAACTATTAATAAGGAATTTATGAAGAAGAGTGTAATACATTTATGCCATTCTGTCCGTCTGTCCGTCCACGCTTTTGAAGCCTGATATCTCAGTCTCTTTATAAAGCAGATTAATCAATTTCTGGTATATTATAGTTAAGCTACGTTTATAAAGAACTAGCTAGCTACATTTATTCCATTCCGTCTGTCTGTCCGTCTGTGCCTATAAAGATTGATTTCTCAGTGTTCTCTTAAAGCAGAGCCATCAAATTTAGCATGCACATTTCTACAAAAAGGACACAACTAATTGCATAGTCAAAAGTTCATAAATCGTAGCTATATTTAATTTATGCGTTTATCTCTGCCACAAACATAAGGTTTCACTGTACCGCGTGTCAGTCTGCGTTAGCGTTAGGCACAACATCATATAATATAAATTGTATGCCCATTGGGCCGGGGCCAACAAACCCATTTAACCTACAAGTGGCCAATGTCTTGAGCTGCGTCCGTTTAATTATGGAAAATGATCGCGGCAAAGAGCATTTCCTGTCGCATTGTCATTGCCTCGATATCTCGCTCTCTCTCTCTCTCTCTCTCTGCTATATACAAAGTCCATTTTAAGAGGTAGTCGTCTCCCCCTCCCCACACACACCCAACTACTTACTTACCTACTCCTACTCCTACTCTCCACCCATATGGCACACACACACACAGAGAGACAGAGAGACATCGCTTATCTTTTACGAGTACGAGTATTTCTTCATTTGGCCCGTCGTCTTTGGGGTCTCGCGTCTTTCACTTTGATAATTTCTCCGCACTTTGGCGGCAAGCCATAGCCACAGTGAATAGAGTACTCAATGTACTCACGGTGCCCATTGCCCATTGCCCATCGCCCATTGTCCGATGTCCGATGTCGAATGCCTTTGTCTGGGTTTGTCTGATTTGCTCTTAGAATTTTAAATAGGCTGCTCAGATCGGTCTATTGAACAGAAAATCTGGCTGCCTGCCCAACACAGTCCAAATTTGTGTGTGTGCCTAGAGTAAATGGCTTTTTTCTACTTTTCTTCTTCTTCTACTACCACTACTATTTCTGCTTCTTCTTCTTTTGTTAACGCTTCAGACAGGAAACTTTGCGTTGAGATCTTCAAGTGATAACCAACTACAGAAGCTAAGAGATCTCAATCAAAATCAGAAAATGTAGTTTTGTTCTGTAATGTGCCAGATCACTTTTTAAAAGGGTTATTTCGATTTCAAGGAAACTGCGATCTAATTCTTCAAATTCGGTATTCAAAATTTGAACAGAATATCTCTTAACTTTATAACAATTTTGATTTCATTTATTGATTTAAGTAATGATTTAGTATTTTTCTCTTTGTTTCAGAAATTTGAGGAATCACTGATTAACTATTTGGAACTCATTCATCGGTAAGTCGGGGGTGATTTCGGATCTAATTTCCGAAATGTATTAAAATACACTTTCGGGATACAACATTTGAAAGAAATATAAACTTTGATTTCATTTATTTATTTAAGTAATAGTAAAGTGTTTTTGTCTTTTTTGTTTCAGGAATTTTGGGAATCACTGAAAAACTATTTGGAACTCATTCATTGGTAAGTCGGGGATGATTTCGGATCTTTTTCTTCAAATTGAAGAGTATTAAAATATGAAGAGTAATTCCAAATAAAAAATCTCTTAGCTTAACAGCTTTGATTTCATTTATTAATTTAAGTACTGATTAGGTGTTTTTCCCTTTGTTTTTATTTCAGGATTTTAAGGAATCAATTTATTGCTACATTGAATAACTATTTGCTACCCATTGATCGGTAAGTCGATTACAATCTCTCTATACTGGGGTTCTTTAGAATCACTTGATCAACTCGAAAAGTTTGAAACATTGTTGACAATATTTACGACGCTGCAGATTTGTTCGTCTGGACAATAAAATGCAACGACTCGGGATGGTTATAGTCATAAGTAGAAAGAAGAAGAAGAAGCAGAAGAAGCTGTAGAATATTAGAGGCAAAAGGTAGTTAAAGCAAACGAATCGTCAAACGTGTCAAGACTTGCTTAGATCAAAGGTAAAGACAGAAAGGCGTGGGCGTGCGCAATGCGAAAGATAAAAAGAGAGAGAGGTAGAGGGAGAGAGGGAGTGAGAGAGGGAGCATCATTACGAGACAGAGAGAGAGAGAGCCATTTCCTTTTGTGGGGGAGCAAAGGGGGAATGGGAATGGCGTTGCTCTCTTGGCATACTAATTGGCCTTTGAAGCTGAGTCTGTGTGCCATTAAATTTGGTACTTGATGGCGGGAGCAGTAAAGTGAAGAGAGAGGGAGCAAAGAGAGAGAGAAGATGATGATCATGAGCATGATCATTCAACATGTTTGCTTGTCGTTGCCATTTTGAGGTCGTCTCTTGTCGCATCTCCGCACAATTTAATGGCCCCGTGTCAGTCCCGATGATCGTGCTGCATACTAATTGTATGATTTGGCTTTGCCGGATGATCTGTGCATCCGATTCCAAAACCAAAAACCGATGCGATGCGATGCGATGTGATGTGATGTGATGCGTTAGGCAAGCCTCAATGTGAGAGGCCTTCTCAACTTAACTCAACTCCGTCTCCGTCTTTTTTTCCTCCTTTTCTCTGCCACCGATCGCCTACACTTCAACTTCTCTTCGGTAGCTGCGTTGCGTGGGAATCACTTAAACAGGCAAAACAGCTACCAACAACAAATTTCAGTCGAAAATGGATTTTATGTGAAAAACGTGAGGATGCCTACTCGCTCCATCTCGCTCAAGCATCTCTCTCTCTCTCCCTCTCTCTCTCGTGCTCTCTGTGATTTTTCGGGCTTATTTATATGCCAGTCGAATCATCAATGGCCCTCATAATATGTACTCGCCTCAACTGACATTCACCGTCGACTTCGACTTCGACTTCCACTGCGATTTTTTTTTTTTTTCTTTATGCCGATTCCGATTTTAATTCCAATTCCGATTCCGATTTGGTTTCGGATTTGGATGCGGTATTCGGTATTCGAAGTTTTTGTTTTGTTTTTTCGACATTGTTGAGGTGACATAATGAAAACAAACAGCACTGATTATTATCGCTGAGTACTATCGACTTGCAGAGGACCCTGTACTAGAATTTTTTCGAATTTGGCATAAATGATTGTTTGTCAACTGTTGTTTTTAATTTAAGGCAGAAGTTTTCATCATTGTTGAGGTGACATAATGAACACAAACAACACTGAGTACCATCGACTTGCAGTGACCCTGTACTTGCGAGTTTTAGTTCTAGCATAATTTGGATTTTGCTTGATTTATTGTTTATGCCCATTTGATTTAATTGAAGATTACGTTGCTTTCAATTACTATTGTTTGGCAAATTAGTTTTGTTTTCAAATATTAAAGTAATACAAAGTAGATCATGATCATGATATTATATCATGATCATTATGCAGTCGCATCACTTTTTCGAAAAGTCCTTGGACTAGAATAGCCTTCGACTACAAACATTCCTCTGCGTTCAGCACTGAAGAGTTATAGTCAAAGTGTTTTAGCAAAGGGAATGCTCGAGTTTAAGATACCCTGTATAACATTTTTAAAGTTTGACTTTGTTTATGTTGTAAAGCTTGTTGAGAGAGCTGTTGTTATTGTTGTATTGTCACATACTGTGAAGTTTCTTAGATACCCTTTAAATTTTGAATACTTATTACTTTTGCCACATTGTTGTGTTCCCACACACTTGAGATACCCTGTTACATTAAATACTTATTACTTTTGGCATATTATTGTGTTCTCACATTCTTTAGATATTTATTACTTTTGTTACAATGTTGTGTTTTCACATACTGTAGATACCCTGTAAAATTAAATACTTCTTACTTTTGCCACAATGTTGTGTTCTCACATACTGGAACGTGTTTTAGATACCCTTTAATTTTGGCACAATGTTGTGTTCTTACACACTGTGAAGTTTTTTAGATACCCTGTACATTGAAATACCTATTACGATTTCGCAATGTTGTGTTCTCACATACTGTAATGTGTTTAGATACCCTATAAAATTAAATACTTTTTCTTTTTGCCACAATGTTGTGTTCTCACATACTCTAGATACCCTGTACATTGAAATACCTATTCTCACATACTGTAATGTGCTTTAGATACCCTGTAAATTTTTAATACCCTATAATTTTGGCAATAATTCTAAAGTGCCTTCATCTTTGAGCAACTTTAGATTGCTGATGCTTTGTTATGTTTGACACTAAACCACCCCATTGCGTTGGTGGTTATAGTCGAGGGTAGACACACGCTGTGTGACAGATAGCCAGAGATACGCACTTGAACCTCAGGCGCGTGAATGTGAGTACCGTTGTTGCTGCTGCTGTGGCAGAGCAACACAACACAACAGAGCAACAACAACAACAACAACACATCCTGAAAGAGGTCAAGTGATTGCCCAATGCTGTCTCAGTTTCTGTCGCAGTCTCTGCCTTGTTGTTGTACTTGTTGTACCACTCTTGTATCTCATTGTGTTTTCTCATCAGGTGCCGTTGCTGATGTTGATGTTGCTGTAGATGTTGCTGTAGTTGCTGTTGCCATCAGCATTGCCATCACCGTTGAAATATGATCCACATTGTGTATGCATGATCGTATGATCGTCCAATGTCCAATGTCCAATGTCCAATGTCCGTTGTCCATGTTGTCCCAATGTCCATGTTGTCCATTGTCATCTTGACACAACAACCGTTTCATATAGTTTCGCCTCGTTTCGTTTCGTTTCGTTTCGTTTCGTTTCGTTACGTTTCGGATCGATCAGCGAATCATCCCCCAACATGATCATCACCATCATCCCTATTTGAATCCCAGACTGTTTGGGATGCGGCGTGATCAGTTACCAATTTTGCTGTTGCTGTTGTTGGGGGCATCCTGAGGAAGTCAGGTGCCTAATTGTTTCCGTTTATTGTCGCCACAGTTCACAGTTTTTTCTCTTTTCTTTCTTGTTTGCTTGTTTTTTCAACACTTTTGTTGTTTTTTGTGTTGTCTTCTTATTGATTTCATTTGCCGCTTTGTGTGGTTTGTGTTAGCGACACCTGATCTCGATTGATAAGCTGGAGTCGAGACTCTTCTACTTGATCTCTGCTGCTCTGTGTTTTTTTTTTTTTCGTCAGCCACTTTTTCTGGCAGTGAGCGTGTAACCTTTTGACACTGATCAGAGAACTAACTGGCTTGGGAATCTGCAAGCGTAGGGTTTCTATTCTTTCCTTCTTCTTCTTCTTTTTCTTCAAGCTGTCCGTCGAGTTCAATGGAACTTTCCAAGGAATTTTTCAACTCTAGATGTTGTATATCATATGGTCAGCGCTTTGGAGTAGAATATAATTGAACTGTTGTCAAATTGAGTACACGCATTTTCCCAGAAATTCAACTCCAATTGTCACTGATCTATTTCTCTTTGCGGAAGATGCCACAAAAATGCGTTTAGGTCAAAGTTTTTCTTTCCTTAAGCATATTCTTCATGTGCCACTTTTCTTTGTAGTGGTGCTATAAGCAAATTTTCTTCAGAAGGAGTTTTAATCCACTTTTGCCCGATTTTTTATACCCGCTACCCATAGGAAATGTTTTCAATAGGCATAAGGAAGCATCTCCGACCCTAAAAAGTATATACAGCTGTGAACATGGAAATAGCAGTGCGACACAACAAAAAACAAAATAACGTATTTTAAGCATATTTCTTTGTTTTAGTTGATCCCTGGCACATTGTTTTTGTAAAATGGAACATAGAGAAAGGAAACAACCAAAAACCCCGTTAGATTTGTTCAGTTTTTCTGAAATCTTGATATTTTTACATAAGTGCACCACTTTTGGACTGCACATTGAAATAGCAGTTTTTTCTTTTCTTCCACGAAAAAAGCCGAAATTATTTTTAATTTAATGAAAAGTGAGTTTAATTTGGTTTATTATTGTAGTTTAAACGACAATACACTATAACTTTGAAAAAAAAATTAAATTTTAGTGTGTAAAGGACCTCACTGGTCCAAAGTGGAGAGGAGGTCCTTTCTTGAGCTTAAGAAGGAGCAAAATTGTATAAAAAAGTTCTGTTTCGCCTGAAATGTTTTACCAAAATGGTTTTCAATGAAATAAATTATGAATCGAGGCCTGAAAACCGTGGTGCGATACGAAAACCCACAATTTTAGTGGACCAATGCATAGTGCTTCTCAGCTAAACTACTCCTTTTGCATTCTCTAGGGATTTTAAAGCAGGGCTGAGTTGGGGAATCAGTGAAGTGGCTATTGGCCGAAGACTGGTGGATACAAATTTGAATACCCGAAGTCCAGGAAAGGTGCAATTCCTTGTTAAAGGACATCTCAAAACCAGGTGGGAGTTTGCCAAGCGCCACTTGAACTGGCCACTAACCAAATGGCGTAATATCCTTTGGACAAATGAGTCTAAACTGGTATTATTTAGTGGAAAGGTTCACGACAATATGTCTGTTGACCAAAAACAACGAAAACGACCTAGACCATACCCTTAAGACCGCTAGCCATGGTGGTCTCAAAATCATATTATGGGCATGTTTCTCATACAGTGGTGTGGGACCTATAAATATGATCGATGGTATCATACCCCAAGAAATCCTTAAAAATATATTGAGAAACATCATGTTGAAGTATTTTGAGCATGAAATGCCCCCTCAATATGGACTTTTCAGCAGAGCAACGAAACCTAAACACACCGGCCAACTGGTCACGGAGTGGTTTGGTCAAGAAAAACCTAACATAATGCCATGGTTAGCACAGTTCCCGGATTTAAATCCGATTGGGAACTGATGGGGTCTTTTAGCGTTATGTTGCCAAGAAATCCCCGACGTCTAAGCCACACCTTCGACAAGTTGTGCAGGAGGTATAGGGACAGAATCCCTGCAAGCGTTGCAAGGACTTGGTGGACTCCATGTCACGTAGCTGTGAGGCTCTAATAGCCAATAAAGGCTATAAACCAAATTATAAGGTCGTATTTAACTCGCAATGTAGTAGGATTAAGTTATTTATATTATTTTTTTGAATTTATTAAATTTTTTTTTTTGACACTGCTATTTCAATGTTATTCATAAAGCAAGCATTTTCATTTGTTATTATTCATATTCGCTGAAATATTGAGTTATCCAAATGGAAAAAAGTGTTTAATTATTAAAAATTAAATACTTTATAATGTTATAACTAAATTTTATCTGGAAGTTGTTTTTATAACAGTTTTTTTCAATGTTATACGCACAGGTCTCTAGCACTGCTATTTCCATGTTCACAGCTGTATATATTTTTCATTCTATGGTGTATTTTGAATACAGTACAGTATCAGTATATCAAATATAATATTTGGTATATGTGGTATATTAGTATTTTCGGTACATTTATATAAATATTTACATATTATGTACTATGTCAATATACCCAATCTAGCTTTTGGTATATTTGAAGTATTTTTGGTAACTTAATTCGGTATATTATAAGAATATTGTGTCCCATATCAATATACCAAATATAGGGTTTGGTGTATTTTCAGTATTTTTGGCGGCATATACATTTGATATATTTTACAATTAATACCGATTTTTTTGTTTTTACACTCACAATGATGGGAAATGTATAATAATATACAATATCAACCAACATACCAAATATGGCTTTTAGTATATTTTTGTATTTCTATGGTATATTAATTTGGTATATGTTTTGCTTTTAATCGCAATGTTGAGCACATTCTGTAGCTTTCTTATTTCCTTTGACGTCAATCGGTAATCGGTCTGTAAATCTCTCAACAAATACTAAAATCTATCTTAGATGATTCGCTAAAAGAAACTTTTCAACTTCTACTGCTCATCTGATAGCACAAAGTAATTGGAGGGGCGAAAAGCAGCAGCAGCAGAAATTGCTATTGAGGAGATTGAGATATTGGGAATTGCATTTGGGGAATGCGATATGTCAATGTGGGGATGTGTACATTAGAGTACATATGTGTGCTCATTAACGTGACCGAGAAGATAGTATTGCATAGATACTCGTAGTAATGGGGGAATTTGTTTTTTTTTTTTTGGGCGAAGCTTTTCCACTTGATATGCCACATTGGATTATTCAAATTAATACGCTAAGTGCTTGTGCTAGAAGAATATCTTTTACGAATTGGAGCAAAACCGACTGCGCTGACAAGTGCTTAGAGATAAGAGCATTCATTTGGAGGGGGAAGGAGGAGGAGGAGACGGGGGAGGAGGTCGCTTCAATTGCAGTTGCGACTTGGAACTTTTGTTTAGCCAGGTAGCCAAAGTACAATTTGGTCGATAAAACGGAGACGAAGACGAAGACGGGACAAGACAATTGACACGCTGCATGCTAATTGGAAAATGGAGGCGCGTTTCCATTTAATGAACTCAACTCAAAAAGCTAGACGCGAAAGCAAAGTAAAGGCAAAGCAAAAGCAAAGGCAATGGAAACCAATTCAATTCAATCCAAGTCAACTCAACTCGTTAATGTTGGGCGCTTTGTCTAATTAACATAAAATTAACTTATAATCATTGCGCCAATTGTCGCCACAGACTTCAAAAAACAAAACCACTCGCAACATGAAACCCACAAAAGCGGGTTAGAGTGAGAGAGAGCTAGAGTGAGAGAGCGAGAGAGCACGAATGAAAGATAAACAACGGAAAAACTGGAGCAAAATGGGCTGTGAGACCGTGGGAAACGGCGAGATTAATTTTATTTTAATTATTTTATCAAAAACGTTTGCGCGTCGCGTCTTTTTTTTCTCTCTCACTTTGTGACAGTGGCTGTGACTTTTGCATACTCTAACCTCATATCGAGCATAACGACTATTGCTCTTATCTTTCATGTAGAAATTATTCCCAAATTGGGTTCGAGGTCAGATCTTGACAACTATCAGCGTTGGTTTGCTGAAATTTGGCAATTGGGTTGATGAAACTATTATTTATACTTTTATAAAGCACCATTGATTGAAATACAAAAATTGTATGTAAAAAACGAAACGAAGATTGGGGAGATAATTTTGAGTTATGGTGTAAAGCATCGCCATATATATTTGGATTGTGTTTGGTTGCTGGTTTAAGAAAACGATAAAAGATTAAATGAAAGATGAAATGAATTCGGAATTCGAAAAATATATTTGGAATGCGTGTAGATTGCAACTGTTTAGAAAATATTAAAGAACTCAAAAGAGATTTCAGAGTTATTTTACAAATAAATGAAAAAATATATTATTAGCAGTGTAGTAAAAGTATTTAGAAAATATTTAAGAAAATTTTACTAGACAAGCTTCAATTTAGGTAAAGATAAAAGATTATTGTAGAGAGAAAATGCAGAGTTATTGTATAAAGCATCGTAGATTACACATTTTGTTTGTGTTTGGTTGGTATAATATTGAGTAAAAATATCAAAGAGCTGCTTGTTTTATAAAAACATAGTAAATTATATTTTGCAGAGAGTGCAGAGTTGCCGAGAAATATGTCTTAGAATGTGTGTAGATTGAAAAGTATTTTGAAAATATTAAAGAACAACTTAAGGTCTCAATGAAAACTAAACTAGATTATATTCAATTCAATTTTGGTAAATATTAAAGATTATTTTAAAGTTGAAAGCATTAAAAATTATATATTTTGGTTGTGTGTTTGCCTGTTTTAGAAAATTGAATATATTATTATAGAATATATTATATTATATATAGAAATTTAAGAGTTATACATAGTGTAACTTGCAATATATTTAAAAATGTGTGTAGACTGCAAAAAGTTTTAAAAATATTTAAGAAAATGAAACTAGTTCACCTTCAAATCAATTTAGCTAAATATTTTGTCTTTATATCACCTAGTTAGTGTATTTGCCACGTCGGTGTGTGAAATTTGCAGTGTTGTTTCATGTTTTCTTGGCATTTTATTACATGAGTTATTTGACTGGCGATGTATTATCAAGCGACTTGTGAGCTGTGAGCTGTTCAAAGTGATGAGTGAGAAGTGAGAAGTAGAGTAGGGAGAGGAAGGCAGAGGGGGAGGGGGGGAATCGAGAGTTGTCGGGCAGGTTGTGGGTAACCTCTGAATGGGGGTCTGCTCTGCTTTTTGTCACATAATGTGGCCCAGCAATTAAACGAAACGGCTTCGAATTAAGCCAAGTAGCTGTGACGGACTGCGCACTTTGCATACCAATTTGCTTCAGTTTCAGCTGCTGCGATTTGTCCACAAAACAACAACGAAATGAGGGCGAAATCGAAAACGAGAGTGCTACAAACATAAAACATAAGCAAAGACAGAGAAAGAGGCATGAATGGACCACCAAAGTCAACTGGGAACTGCAATTAAATGCGTTTAAAAGTAAATGTAAAGCATGGATTTGTAACAAGTTCCCCAAAAAACACATAAAACAAGAATGGGAAACATTCAACATAGTCATAAAGGATGAACAGTAGCGCACAGTTCAAAAAATGTTGTATAGCCTGTGTCATAAGTTTTATGAAGATGATTAGAGCCGTAAAACGAGAACTGCAGCGGCGACTTACAAAGACTCTGAGAGAACAACTTGGCCTAAACGGGTGGCCTAAAATCAGATATCTGATGAAAGAGAAGATCACTCGCTGCGCCGCCTGGGAGGAAATTGAGGCAAACCGAGAGGAACTGTCGCTGCCTCAGCTTATCGCATCTTGTGAGCAAATATTAAACATCTCTTGTGCCAGCTTTGACGCCGTTTAATATACTATCTCGCTCTCTCACACTCACATATTTTGGCATCTCAGTCGCTTTTTGTTGTTGACTCTTGGCGGCCTTTTGATCTTTGTGCTTTATCTGCTACACCGTCTGATGCTCCATATATGTTTACTATATATATGTATATGGAGATACAATGTGTATGTTCATCATTATGATCGTAAAGATGTTGGCAGGTTAATGTTGATCATCATTATGGCCGGAACTTGCCACATGCCAAGCTCATTGCGTGGCCAACATCTTTTTTATGGCCTGTTGGTTCCTGTTTAACTGTTAAGCACTCGCTCTCGTTGATAATGATGATCATGATCGCATTCGAAGAGACTGCAGATCACTTTTGTTTGGGTTTGGCAATGTCAAAAGATCAAATTGTGTGTGAGAAAATGAAGCTGACAATAACTTTAAACAAATAATAAGCTTCCAATTTGAAGATCGGAAAATGAAGTTAAGAAAAGCTGGCTTAAACAAATCAAGTTCATTTGTTTGATTAGCAATTTTCGGCTAAGCACAAATGGAGATCACTTTACAGAAGATTGATGATCGCGTTGAAATCGATGGAGAAAGCTCTCGAATATGAATATTGTATTCTGAAAGACTGCAGATTAGTTGAAAACAGATCAGACTACACAGCAGATTAAATTGTATGTGAGAAAATGATGCTGAAGATCACTTCATAAGATCACTTTAAACAAAACATAAGCTTGATATTTGAAGATCGGTAAAGTAAGTTAAGAAAATCAGCAATAAACAATTCAAGTTTGTTATTTTGATAAATCATTTTCGATTAAGCAATGAAGATCACTTCACAAAAGATCGGAGTCGATCGATTTAAATATATTAAATTGAGCCAATGAAAGAACAGATTCAATAGCCAGCAACAGCTCAGCTCTGTATATCACTTTAATAGACCTTAGAAACAAAGATCAGTACGAAAAAATAGAAACAAACAGTCAAAGATTAGGCATAAATAAATTGCTGATTTTCTTATGGATCTTTGTCATTCATGGATCATGGTGTGATCGAATGTCGCGTGTCGTTTAGCGATCATTGGCGTTAAAAAAAAAAACAACAACAAAAAGATCGGATAAGTACTTAGGCTGACGCATTACGTTGCGTATTAATCGGTTGACAACTTGCTTCGGGTTCAATTGGGTCAAAATCAGCATAAAAATCCGTATGTGATGTGCCGTTGATTTCAACGGATCGTATCGAATCCGATCGGATTGGATTCGATCGGATCGATTGCTTTGGGTGGAACTTGCTCTGTGGCAACTTATTGCAATTGTAATGCGTTGAATATTGATGAGTGACAGATATTCAGATAGACGAAAAGGTTGCAAAGTCGCCACACAGACAGACAAAAGCAAACAGAGAGAAAGAAGACTCATAAATGAGACAATGTTAGTAGCTTGTACTAAAATGTGAGCTGCATATATTTTATTGACTTGCCTTGAAATTACAACTAGCACAAGCCAACCTCTGATTTAGTATTTTCCTTTGTGTGTGTGTCTGATTTTCCACTTGAGGAAATTAAAACCAGAAGCCAGAAGACATGCCATTAAAAAGTGAAATGAATGCTTGCAAATTGCGACAAATTTCAACAGCAGATGCCTAGATTTTTGACTAGGCCTACAAAACAGACAGAAAATAATTAAACTAAATATAAAGTAAAGAGTGAAATTCTGTGAGTCTGACACAGCTAAAGATGGGGGCGTGAGCAGAACTATCGCCAAGGGCTTGACGGAGTAAAAACTACAAAAAAGTAGAAGAGAGGGAAATATTATAGATGACAAGGAGTCGAAATTAGTAGTAGTAAATGTTTGATAAGACAAAAACCTGGAGTATAACTAAAGGTGGGAACGAGAGTCAAACTATCGCAAAGTCGCGTGAGTAGAACTATCAAAAGGACAAATAAGTTTTAAAAAAGAATATAAACACAACTATCGTTTAGAATGTTAACTAAATTACAAATGGGAGGTGACAGCATCGTTTCTAATCATTTATTATGGAATTTCAGTGTGGAGTATTTTGAATTGTATTAATATACCAAGTATATAATTTGGTATATTTTCAGTATTTTTGCTGTGGTGCCATAATATGTATGCTATAGTAGTGCATCAATATACCAATTATAGCCTTTGGTATATGTTTGGTATTTTTGCGATATATTTAATTGGTATTTAGGAATAGTATCGCACTTTTTTTTGGTTTAATTAAAAATGGGTAGTAGTATGTCAATATATCAAATATAGCCTTTGGTATATAATTCAGTATTTTTTACGGTATATTACTTAGTATATTTTCAAAATAATACCGTTTTTCTTTTATTCAATTTGGGTAGCGAGTATCCCACAGTCGTGCACACTCGACTGTAGCTTGAATTTGTACATTTCAATAATTGATATTGAATTAGTTAAGTTCTTTGGTAAAATTGCATTTGCTAGTTCAATGCAATGATTAATTCAATACTTTCTTCTAGCAGTTTTCTTAGCTTGTTCCCACTGGCATTATCAAAAGAACTGAGATACTTTTCTATGTATATTTGGTTTGATCTTGAGGCGTAACCTTTTCGCTTTGGCTCCCCTTTCGCGTTCGTCTGTCTTTAGGCTACCTCTGAGCTGCCCCTCGTTGAGTGTGTTGTTCAACGCTGAATGTTTTGCGTGTGTTGTGGCTTGCTGCTGATCTATGCAAATTAATCGAATCGAATCGAGTTGAGTTGAGTCGAGTCATCGCAGGCGACACTTTGCCCTATGGAGATACAAGCAGAACCTTCGTGTGTTGTGTGTCCAGCTCCTCTATAACGATGTTATGTACTTTTAAAATATGCAGAGACAGAGCAGGGAGATAGCAAAGAGAGAGAAAGATATACAGCGATTCCAAATGACAATGACAAACCAAATGAAATAGAATTATAGAATTGCCAATTGTCCGTTGTTGAGGGCTAATCGAATTTCCGTTTCAGTTTTTCTGTTTTTTATCTGCTGCTGATGTTTTGGATGTTTCGATGTTGTTGTTGTTGTTTATGCCGAGTTCACTAAGTGCTCACAGTTTTACTCTAAAAAATCCATTGCGGGAAGTGCTTCCTGTTTGTCTGTCTGAAAATGTTGGTGGAAATGTCGTTAAATGTAAAATGTAAATGACATTGGCATCGGTCTGACCTTCAATAAAGATGTCAACCGCAAAATGGGCAACAACAGAACAGAAGCAACACAGGATCAAACTCAGTTCTCTCAGGTAGCTTCTTGTGTGCTGCTCATTAGGCAATCTCGGTTTAGCGATTTCCGCTACTGATCATTTTGATCATTGCATTTTATATGCACTTCTCTTTTTCTTGTCCGGTAGCTCTGACTCAGTTTCCTATCTTTTCCCTCTAAAATTGACCCACAACATGCGTAACGCAGCTCAGCTGGAGTTTGAACGCTGATTCATTTGTGTGTGTGCATATTCATTTCAACTACCTAAGTCCATTTGATAATTAGTCTCGTCATAATCAATATATATTATTGATCATACATATTTCAAGTGGAGGATAAAACACTTTAATGAAGCGAATATTTATTTAATTATAAATTTTTTCATTGAATTAAAATACATTTAACAAATTAAAGTCATCACAAAGAAATAAATGAATTACTTCAATAATAAAAGCCATTAAAATTAAATGTTTTGAAAATTGAAGAAAGCAAAGGCATGACATAGAAATTAATGAATTACTTTGAAAAGTCATTACAATTTAATTTTATTATTGTTTAACTAAAACTTTGCAATGCGTCTCTGATCATAGTTTTTATAACCGCTACACAATTTGTTAAATTTTTCACTCTCTATATATAATACATATATATTTATATATTGTATATTAGGAATATAGTACTGCATTAAATACAACAAGTATAGAATTTGGTATATTCGTAGTATTTTTGCGTTATATTAAAGTATGCGTTGACATCTTTTGCCTGTTACATACATTTTTTGATGGCACAAAGTTATATAAAAATACTTTCAATATAAAATATTACACTTTCTATATAAAATAGATAGTTACTTATATATTTTAAAATGCGTGTTTGCGTAATGCGAAATTAAGTATATATATATATTCATGATCAGCGCCAATAACCAATTCGATATACTTACATATAAAAATTTTTAGAAGTTGAGTATAAGAAATACTGACAATGTGGGATATTTTGAACTTCTTTGGTATATTTTGTATTCGTATGGTATATTTTGAACGTAGTATTTATCAATACAGCAAATATAGCATTTGGTATATTTTGAATGGAGTATATATCAATATAGCAATTATAGCATTTGGTATATTTTTCAGTATTTTTGCGGTATATATTTGCAGTATTTTAATATTATGTCGAATGTAGTTTATATAAATATAGCAAATATAGCATTTGGTATATTGTTCAGTATTTTTGGGGTATATTTTTGGAGTATTTTTATATAATATGTTGAATGTAGTATATATCAATATAGCAATTATAGCTTGCGATATATTTTTCAGTATTTTTTCGGTATATTTTTTAAGTATTTTTATACTCGCTTTTGTGCTCTACGATATATTTTTAATGTAGGCCTATATCAATAGACAAAATATTGCTTTTGGTATATTTTTAGTAGTTCTGCGGTATTTTAATTTGGTATTTTTTAAGAATACCGCACTCTTTTGCTTTATCTCATCATAATCGAGCTTTCTTACTTATTCATTCCTATAGTTGAATTAAGGCTCTTCCAAGTTCGAGTTCAAATCGACTGATTAATGCAATACGTTAAACAATGAGTTTTAGACTTTCTTCTACATAGCTTGTTGTAATTGAATACTACGAATATACGAATTATAGACAAACACTTCCTGCAGGGCTTTGAATATACTATACGATAGGTCTGTCTGTCTGTCATTCGTGTCACGACTGCTAAAGACAAACATTACGCGCTGTCATCTCTACGCTTAAGAGTGTTCACAGAGTCTTCGCTTCTCTCTGGCCATTTAACAATTATATATTCAGTGCGTTCAGTTAGGTAATGTAAGATCTACACAAGCACAAGATTTCCAAGACTACAACCTCAAGTTGTTAGTTGTGGTTGTTGCTGCTGTTGCTGTTGCTGCTGTTGTTGAGGCATGGCACAGCATTTTAATATAGAAATTTTCTTATTATTTTTAGGCCAACGGCCTACAACGGCCCCAAAGGCCTCCAACTGCGATGGCGATGGCGATGTTGATGGCGACGTTGTTGTTGTTGTTGTCTTCGTCTTCGTCTTTGTCGAGTGCCAACATCAACAACATCCAATACACAAATTCCAAATTGGAAACCAACGCCAAAGCCAATCAGACGAAAGCCAAACTATACAAAGAGCTCTTTGCAGAGCAGCCACAGCAACAATCAGCAGTCAAAGTCGAAGTCGCAGCCATTGAGCAGCCATCGACAATGCCACTGTCTGTCTCTGTCTCTCTCTCTCTCTTTCTCTCTCTCTCTCTGTCTCTCGCTTTTGCTTGCTTGCTGTCTCCCAACGGCAAGCACAGTCCATAGATGGGGAGCTGTCCCCCCTGCTGCCCCCCTGCATCAATCTTGACAGCCGGCGACAATTTGGTCAAAAAGAAAGTCGTTGTCGTTGTTGCTGCTGCTGCTGCTGTTGGCTATATACCCTATAAAAAGCTCCGTTCACTTAGTGAACAAGCTAAGCACTTGGTTGTGGAATTTGGGTTATACTTTGCTTTGAATGCGTTTGACTTATTTGAGTAAAGAATTTTATTTCATGCATCTTTTGTCTTTGAGTTTTATGCTTCAACTTTTCCTACCACCAAATCTTTTCTTTATAATACTTCTGTGTTTAATTCTACTTTTTAGTAAATAGCTTATCGATTTTAGCTGCTTTAATTTGTTAACAAATTTCAATTATTATATTTCATACTATAGTATATTATGGGCCGTTGGTATATTTTTGCTCGATCGCTGTCTTTTCCTTTAACAATTTTTGCATTCGGGATTATTTTCCAAAATAACTGAAAATGTTGTTGCAATCTTAAGAAATACTTTAGCATGACAAGTTCTCAGTGGTATATTATAAATGTAGTACTAAAGCCCTCGGTATATTTGGCGGTATATTTCAGTATATCATTCGACATATTTTCAACATTTTGTTGTGTGTTTTGGTATATTAAAATATACGCCCTGTATTTTTAGTATTTTGTGCTACAGTTTCACCGTATTTTAGTATATTATTTAGTAGAAATTTGTTAGTCGGTATATTTTCGGTAGAATTTTAGCCATATGTTAGTATTCTGCATTATATTTTCGGCATATTTTAGTATATTGTTCAATGCAAATTAGCGTGTTGGTATATTTTCGGTACATGTTAGTATTTTGTATTATATTATCGATATATTTTAGTATATTGTTTGATGCAAATTATATTTGTCGGTATATGATAGTATTTTGTATTATATTTTCGGTATAATTTTTAGTGTATACATTGGTATACTTTAGTATTTTGTGGTATATTTTTAGTATATTCATAGCATATAGTATTTGGAGGTATCTCACAGCCTGAGCACAGTCTAATGTAGCTTTGTTGCAATTTCATTGATTAGAAACCAAACATTTACTTAGCTCTTAGGGTATTTGCTAGTCGATGTAGCCTGCTGTGTTTTCCTTATGATTGGACCTTGGGCTTTTTGTGATTTTGGCTTTGGCTGTTGGCCCATCACTCATTGAAGATTGGCGTCGCAGCAGCAGCAGCCACAGCCACAGCTACAGCCACGAATCAACAGCGACATCGACAACGACAACAGCGACTTCGACTTGGACAGCAAACGAGACTGAGAGGGAGTGGAGAAGTGGGCGGGGTGGAGACTTATGCAGTTGGGAGAGCTGGTGGTTAATGGGGTACGACATCGACATCGCCATCGGTTTGAGCCATCGTTTGGGCCATCGGTTGTCATGGCGTACGTTTGGCTTAAAGAAAACACACATCATGAATCTTTAATGAAGAATCACCAAGTTTGGGGAGGCCGCCGGTTGGCGGGGACACGACCATATAAACGTTGCCGCACATTTTCTTTTATTGAGCCGTAAGATTCGAATTGTGTTTGTGCTGCTCTTTAACGAGTAGTGCGCAATACCCTGTATGCAGCCCGGCTATAGAGGGTAGTTAAGCTAAGCATCAGCTGAAAGACAGCTTTGAGAAGTTGAATGAAAGCTTAAAGTGGTTAGCGATCAATTGAAGAACTATGATCGACTACAGCTGAGTTCAACTAAAGTGCACTTTACAGGGTCACTGCAAGTCGAGTAGCCTTTGCTGTAGCATTCTTACATGTGTTTGGTTTTTGGATGTGATTTCGTATTTGGCGCGGCGTTTGGGACACCGGCTCAAGCTTAAGAGGCAGCCAAGACAGCAGCCATAGCCACTGTGATCGGTGATCGTGAAATTGCGGATCGCTATGTAGGTACATCTACGTAGGGCTAGGTATTGATACCTGTGCTTAGCTGTGCCCATGTCGATGCCCATCATCATCATCATCATCATCGTGCACCCATCGCAATGTTAATGTATTTGGAAATCGTGATCGGCGCATTGAAAAAAAAAACAGAATGGAGTGGAAAGCTAACACCCCATACTACGACACACACACACACTACGACACATACTACACTATGCTTTGCTTCCACAGTTAGCGATAAATATCGATAGTTATAGCAATCATGGAATTACATATCAAATAGCTAGAGTTTCATTATCACTCATTACTCATTCGATTATCTTTGCAGTTTCACGTTTTAATGATAATAATTAGCCTATCGATAGTAAGGCTTATCGATATTTCATTTTTGAAGTGAAGTTTGTCTAAAATAAAAAGCTAATATCGTTTTTATGATAATAATTATGTTATCGATAGTAAGGTTTATCAAGATTTTGTCTAAAAGGTTTATCAGTTCAAATTATGAAAAGCTAACACCTTTATGCTATCGATAGTAAGGCTTATCGATATTTTATTTTGTAAGTGAAGTTTGTCTAAAACGTTTATCAAATTATGAAAAGCTAACATCGTTTTAATGATAATAATTGTGTTATCGATAGTAAGGTTTATCGACATTTTGTCTAAAATATATATCACTTCATATAATGTAATCGTTATCCTATCGTTAGTAAAGTTTATCGATATTTCATTTTTGAAGTGAAGTTTGTCTAAAACGTTTATCAAATTATGAAAACTAACATCGTTATGCTACCGATAGTAAGCTTTATCGATATTTATTTTGAAGTAAAGTTTGAATCTCAGTTCAATTTAGGGATTTGTTGTTTACTTCGTAGTTTCAAAGTTTCAGTTATCGTATCGATATCTTTATACATTCTTAATTATTTGGACTTGCTCGCTATCTTTTGCAGTTTATCGATAGTAAGTCTTAACGATATTTGTTTGAATGTGAAGTTTGTGTAAAAAGTATTTCAATTCAAATTATAGATTTGTTGTGTTTTTAATATTACTTTCGTCTACCGACAATCGAAGTTCGAGTTATTGTTTTCGTTAACTTTATCGTTAAACTTTCTCATCTAGCAGACTTTGTAAACTATTTCTGAGAACAAGTTAGTTTCGCAGCATTATCGATTTCCTCACCTGCCGATTGTTTGTCAGTTAGTTGACAATCGTCAATAATCGATCAGTGATCTTTGATCGTTGATCGACTCGCAGAGACAGCAAGCGACAAAATCGTGTCTCTGCTGAGACGTGCGACAGCAAAAAAAGTGGCTGAGGAGGAGGAGGAGGAGGTGAAGGCATCATCATAAAAGAAATTTATTGACAAACTATGCATTATTAAAAAATTATATGTACATGTGGTGTGCGTTGTTCGATGTGTTCAATGTGTTCGTTGTTCAGCTGCGTTTGAGATTTGTTTAATAATAAATTCATTATGCGAGACGATGGCGGAGAAATTAAGCATGCATAGATATGTATGGGTTACGAGTATGCTTAAGTATGGTTATATGGGTTTGGGTTTGAGTTTGGATTTTGGATTTTGGATTTGGGAATGCGATATTCGATATTGGCGGTATGAACAAGAAGGTGGCGGTGGCCCAATGGTCAACGAACTGGTTGGTGGACCGTGAAAGTTGTCTGCCCACAAAACGCACACGATTCTGACCCAAAAAACATTGAAGACCACAAACATTAAATGTTCGTCGTCGTCGTCGTACGCAGCACTGACAATTCCAAGTGATTTCATTATGATAATTGTATTATTATTGATGACAACAAAATATTCAAAACTAGCCAAGAAAGCCAGCGATGAAGTGACATGAAATCATAAAGTGACAAGCTATCATTTTTTCACTTTATCTTTGGGAATTCTCTCTCTCTCTTCACTCAGGTGAAATTTCAGCATCCTTTAATAACTTAAAAGATCCCATAGTTGATTTGATTACTGTATCACAAACATCGGTGGAGATGAAATAGTTAAGCTATTATTTCACTTTATTTTTAGGAGTTGTCTCTCTCTCTTCACTCAGTTGAAATTCCAGCATCCTTTCAAAGCTTAACTAGCTAAAGATCCAGCTTAGTCGGCTGAGTTAATTTCTTTACCAAAAACATTCTTTAGCTTTCATTTCTCTTTATATTTGTGAATTAACTCCCTTGACTCAGGTGAAATTCCAGCATCCCTTCAAAGCTTAAAAGATCCCACTGAGTCTCCTGTTAAGTTGATTTCTTAACTAGAGATGAAATTGTTTAGCTATCATTTTACTTTATTTTGCTTCACTCTTGCGAAAGTTCAGCATCCCCTAAAGCTAAAGATCCCACTGAGTCTGCTGTTGAGTTGATTTCTTTATCAAAAACATTTCACTTTATCTCACTTCACTCTTGGGAAATTCCAGCATCCCTAAAGCTAAAGATTCCCCCTAAGTCTGTCGTTAGTTGATCCCTTTACCTAAAAATCGAAGCGGTTGAAATTGTTAAGCTATCTTTATCTTTAAGAGTTCTTTCTCTCTCTTCACTCGAGTGAAATTCCAGTATCCACTTTAAAGCTTAACTGACTGAAGATCCCATTGAGTCTCCTGTTGAGTTGACTTCTTTATCAATCTTTCACTCGGGCGAAAGTTCAGCATCGCTGAAACTAAAGATCCCACTGAATTTAATTTTGGAAATTCTCTCTCTTTCTTTACTCGGGTAATTTTCCAGCATCCACTTTAAAGCTTAACTAACTAAAGATCCCATAGGGTCTGATGAGTTGACTTCTTTATCAAAAACCTAGATGCAGTTGAAATTGTTTAGCTATCATTTCACTTTATCCCTCTTCACTCTTATGTAAGTTCAGCATCCCCTAAAGCTAAAGATACCACTGAGTCTGCTGTTAGTTGATTTCTTTGCAGATGCCTTTTCAGCTGCTGTGTGTGTGTGACATGTGGGATATTGTGCCTTGTAAAGCTTCCCAAAGCTGGTCGAAGGAAGCAGCGCAGCAGTCCCCACACAGAAGAGAGAGAGAGAGAGAGAGAGAGAGAGAGAGAGAGAGAGAGAGAGAGAGTGGGGCATCCAAGTGCAAAGTGCAATCAAGCATTACAACGCCACGTTTCCGACTTCCGATGTGAGTTTCATATTGCTGAAATGTGAGCAATGTCACAGAAAAAAAAAGAGTTGAGAGAGGGTCGCAGCAAGTGCAACTGGAAGTTCCCCCCTTTCTCTCTCTCTCTCTCTCTCTCGCTCTACTCTACAGTCTCAACTGAAGTTTAACTGCCGCCTTCCACTTGATTAAACACTTTTAGCCAGGTCTCTCTTTCCCTTTCTGTTGGCGATTCTGTGAAATGTGTCATTGTCCGAACATCTCTCTCTCTCTTTCTTCCTCCCTCTCTTCTTCCCTCCCTCTCCTGTGTAATTTGATGCCAGACAATGATCCGTTGACGCTTGATCTTCTTCGCTGTGTGTTCGGGGCCAAGCTGCGCTGAGTCAACTGGAGTCGGTTGGAAAAACGGTTACCGCAATGACAGGTGCACTACTTCAGCTACAGCTGATGATCATCATCATCATTGTGATCGTGATGATGCAAGGATGCACCTTTCTGCAACTGCACTTGCCAGGGGTTGCTCAACTCCTGTTGTCCTGTTGTTTGTGCGCTCGAGTGTAATGCAAAACGTGTGTCGGGCGTTAAAGAACTCAACTGAAAAAGGGCAGACAGCAGACGTAACTGAAAAAAAAAAAAAAACAGGTACAACGCAGAAAAACCGTTCAAAAGGAAGCACTCGGTCCGCACTAGGGGCAGGGGTAGAGTTCGGTGGCGTTTGGAGTCGGGGCTAAACAGCTTCTCTCTCTCTCTCTCTCATCCCTCATGCGTTCGTTCATTCAACTGCTGTCCTTTGGCTAGGATCCAGGATCAACGATCGCGTTGTTCAGTTTATTGAACTATAAAATGCAGAGTTGCCTTCATCATCATTATTATTAAAGTAGACTCCTTCAGCTGACACACAAACTAAAAGAAAAAACGCCCTCTGTTCGTCTCTTCGGTCGCTTGCCTTCAAAGGTCAAACAAATTTAACGTCTCTCAAATTGCTAAAAACTATTCCAAATTATCTACATATATTCCCATTCTCTTTCATTTACACAGCTTACTTGCTGCAATTCTACAATTGTAATCGGTTTATTTTGCAATTTCTTTTTGCAAAGTCGCACAACTTCTTGCTTCCTACACTGGAAAAAAAAGCGCTAAATCAAAATGTTGGTTTAAGTGCAAAGAATTTTAGTCTAAAAAGAACATAAAAATCTTAAATTCAGAAAACACTTTATTGATTTCAAGCACATTTGAACAAGTTTTTATTAACAAGAAGAAAAATTCTTATTATTTTCATTTTTATTTTATTTTATGATACAAAAATCGTATTATAAGATCAAAAAAATATTACATTGAATTACTATTTATTTATAATTTTACTAGTTTATTATTATATATTATATATATTATTGGTTCCAGAACCTTCTCTGTAAGTTTACAACGAAGAATGGTTTTAGATCAAATCTTTATTGAAATTTTCAATGGATTACAGAATTTTCTATCCTAAACTTTGTATTTTTGAACTCATTTACAGAATTAAGCACTTTTCAAACAAATGTTCTAAGTCTTAAGAACTTGTTCTTAAAGTAGACTTATTTTAAGAAAACGTTTTTTAAGACAAATGTTTTTGATTTTAGAAAATGTTCTTTTTTTTGTTAGTGTAGCTTAACTTTTTTTTAGTTCCTAAGAGGAATTTAGCATTTTATGTTTCACACACAAAAGAAAAATAAAGTGTTTAGTTTTAAATTTATATTATTATTTATATTATTTATATTACATTTTCGTTACCGAAAGGAGAAAGTTAAGATTAAGTATGACCATACAACAAAGTAATGGATTTATTTAAAACTTAATACGGTCACTTTTGTTATGCTAACAACTATGATATATTTAATATGATATTCTATTTATATACTTACAGATAAGACAGTTGCCTAATGCTGAAATCCTGATGATCACTGATCACTGATGAAATCCTTTGATCGTATTTAAATCCAGAAGATAGTTAGAGATATTTCTCATTTGGTTGGTAGGTTCGTTTTCATTTACATTCATTATAAACGCTTACTAATAAACATTTTTGTTTTTGTTATTTAGATGGATGACTGCTCTGAAATTTTTAGATCGTCCTTGCAGCAAAAAGGTTACTACTACTTTACATTCACATCCTGGACAATCAACGTGGCGTTATAATGCTTGATTCACATTCTGGACATCAATCAAATATATATAAATATTATGTACATCAATAATTCGGAATTGAACTCTAATCTAATTGCACAAATTGTTGATATAGAGTATAAATACGTTTTACCAAATAAGTAGTGATAAAACTAGCTTAATAACAAATATTTGTATATTGTCAAAATGTTGTAAACTAACTTATTAAATTTTGTAAAGTAACTCCGCTAACTTCTTACTCTAAAAAAAAATAAATAAACTGTATTAAAAACATTCCAAATTTATCCTAAAAATTGCGATTTCTATCAATAGCGTTGGTCCTTATCCTTAAGGATATACTGTTTTATAATCAGGTTAAGTATTACTAACGATCTGTATTCAAGGATTTTCATTATATTTGCAAAAAATACATTAGAAAATTTTACAAGGGGTAATATAGAAATATTGTCAAAATTTTGAAAAGGACCCCGTATCTCGGCCATTTGAAGGACTATTGGAGTGTCCTTTGGCACAAGGATAGCACCATGCAATACAAACCGATTGACAATCTAAAAAGGACGAATGTCCTGCAAACAACAAAGTTACAAGGACTTTTTTATAAACAGAAAATAGCTCATATCTCGGCTATATCCTGTCTGATCCTTGCCGGACTGGTGTCAAACGAAGTGTCTTGGGTAGTACTATCATCCTGCCAAATTTCACTCCGATCGTCCTTGCGGTTGTCGAGATATCCTGGAATTTGTGATTTCGGGCCGTTTTCCTTGGCCCCCAGACTGAAAAATTACAAGTGTTGGATCCTTAGATGACACCATCTTTTTTTGATGCCAATCGTTAGAAGAGGTCCTTGGGGTATTAGCAATATGTGTCCGTTTACTATGCGGCAGGATATGGCTGAGATATAGCTAGTTTTCTAAAAAGGACATTCGTTTTTTCACTATAACTCGATGGAATCAATAAGAATCTGGTCAGGACATACTTTTTTGTAATCAGGATAACGAGTAGCATCGATTTGCATTTAACGATTTTGATTATCCTTCAATAAATTACACCTGCAATTTTTTCAAGGGGTGAGTATAGAAATATTGCTAAAATTTTGAAAAAGTCGCTGTAACTCGGCCATTCCACGGCCGATCGGGATGTCCTTTGGCACAAGGATACAGCTAGTGAATACAAACCTATTGTCATTTTCAAAAGGACGAAAATCCTTACAGGACTCGAGATAAAAGGAATTTTTTGCATAGAAAAAATAAGCTCTAACTCGCGAGTGTCCTTGCGTATCCTGGCAAGCGATATGTCAAACGACGCGTATTAAGAAGGCCTATCGACTGGCCAAAGGACATTGCAATCGTCCTTGCGGTTCTCGAGATATCCTGCTTTTTGTGATTTTAGCCCATTTTTCGTGACCCAAGGACTGAAAAATTTCAAGTTTTGGATTCTTAGATGACCACACTTTTTTTGATGCAGATCGAAAGAGAAGGTCCTTGGGGTATTAGCAATATGTGTGCTTTGTATATGCGGCAGGATATGGCTGAGATATAGCTTGTTTTCTAAAAAGGATATGTGTTTTTTTTTGCTATAACTCGGCGGAATTCTTAAGGATTCCTAAATCATACTTTTTTGTAATTAGGAAAACGAGTAGCATCGATTTATCTTCAAGGATTTTATTATCTTTCAAAAAGTTACACCAAGTATGATTTTGCATTCAAGTATTTTAATTATACTTCGCTTTATAATTTATTTTATTCTTGCACCATTTAATTAACTGTTAACAACATTGTATAAATTTAATAGTATACATTTTAGAATATTAGAAACAAACATTACATAAGTTATATGGTATATATGAAGCTTCATTTAGTTTGATGTGATCCAAGACGATGCGTTATAAACACTTCACTGTAAGTACAAAAAGGAAACACACAAATTAGTTCAAAATGAATTCTACATAAATGATTTACTATTGATAAAATTCCATTTTTATGGCATAGATTATTTCCAAACTTATAAATCGTTCAATTTAGTCATCTTAATATAAAAAGAAGTAAGCAAATTACAGTCTGTGATGTACCCGCATTATTATTCATAAAATATACCAATTTAGTATACCAAAAACATGCTAAGAATTATACCAAAGTTAATATTTAGTACCTCATATTTTGTTGGTTTATTTTTTAACTTTTACTTTTGCGCATTTGTAATCAATATTTTTGTTCAATAGCTAGTTGGTATAGAAATTTGATAAACATGATTTTTATAAAATTACAAAATGTTTAATACATAAAAAATTTAATTGAAAAAATTGTTTAGCGAAAGTTGATATTTGTGCAAAATTGAAAAAAACGCAATATATCAATTTTACTGAGGTATATGGTTATAGTACTATATTTAAAATATACTAGATTGTCAGCCAAAGTAACTTTGATCTTTAAGAATGATATGTATATACTTTATAGAGTCGGATCTGCTTGTTACATACATTTTATGGAGTCATAAAGTTATAATAATATAATATAATAAAGTTTTGAACATTTGTTTAAAATTTCACTTTCAATTCTGTTTAACTTGCAAATAGTTAATGCAATTACCGTTAAATTTGAATGTTGTGAATATTTGAAGCGATGACATCGAACTATTTTGAGTAAAACTTTGCTTGGGATGTACCCAATAAAATAAAGTTGAAGCGAAGATAACAACTCATCTGTGTGCAAACAAAAGGTGCGTCAGAGTGTTGTGAGTGTATTGATTACAAGGGCAACCTTAACCCAAGCCAAAAAACAGAAAAAAACAAAAACAAATCTAAACAACATTGGCTAGAAGGTGTGTGTTTTTTGGGTCGCGAGCGTTGAGTCAATAGTTTAATCAGTTCAAAAACGAGAGATACAAGATACATCATCAGTCTTTGGCAAGTTTCGAGTTTAGATTTGAATATGGAATGCAGCCGGCGTCGCTTTTCCCCAGCTCCTTTTGTAACCAACTGCCTCTCTCTCAATTTTAGGGTTGTGAGTTGTTTTTTTGCCACGCTAAGTAAATATTTTAGTTGAATGATAAAAATGAAACGAAATGAGTGAGGAAAACCCGTTGCAGTTGCATTTGCAGTTGCTGCTGCAAGAGTAGGAGGAGGAGCGGTGGCAGGCGACGTGTGGCATGCCACACACAGGGTTAAAAAAAAAAAGCGCACGCAGATGCATTTGTCGAGTTCCGTGTTTATTTTGCTTGTCGCTTATTGCGTGGGACAGCGACATGTTCGACTTCAGATACAGATACAGATACATTTATAGATACAGATACGAATGGGAGATAGATAGATAGATACAACAACATGGCAGCTACTAAAAAGATAGTTGCCATGGCTATCGAGAAGTCGGAAGCAAACACACACACACATGAATATTCAATCAGTTTGTAATGAGGGTGGCTCGAATTCGACCGTTAACTTTACACCGACCAGAGGGTGAATTAACCCCCCAAGGGGTGAGTCCCACACAGTTGGCGGGGGAGGTGAAGAAGAAGACGAAGGGAGCAGAAAGCAGAGAGAAAAGGGAAAAAAGGAGTCACACGTTTGTCGTGAGCCGCAAAATTGAGCGAAACTAAGTAAATCCAGAGATAGAAGATATAGTATGGGGGTGAAATATCACTACGAAGTTGAAGGAGTTTGAAAACTGAAGACAGAAGAGTTGAAAAAGTAAAGATATATATAAAAAAAGTCACAACTTTTAGTGAATGATTCACGCAGAATGAGAAGGAAAAAGAAGAAATAGCTATCGACTTTACTTCGCCCTTACGAAATATCTATAAGCGATCCATTATCATTGTGTTCGTCCTCCCCTCGTCCGCCTCTCACCGTTCAATATATATTTTGATCTTGATCCAAAGCGAATCGGGGTTTCCGTCTCGTTTGTCATTTGTCCCAAGGCAAAGTCAACGCGTTTCGCGTATCGAACATCAGGCAAAATAAGCCAAAGTCGAAACCTATCTTCACATATTATTATATACTACTCTATACACGCTAAACTTTACTCTGCTCATACTTTATTATTATATATGTACATATACTTATATAAGTTGTGTATCTGTATCTGTAAGTCGGTAAGAACACACTATCAAGAGAATAGATAACGTGTGAGCAAACGTCTCTTAGCTGCAGCTCTAGCCTCGTTTCAATTTGACTCTTAAAAGAAAAACCCCAAAGTATTTTAGCTTATCGAGAATGCACAACTGATTGCATACCCTATATTCATTCGGAATAAAGTATTGAATTCGATTAACCAGTACTTTAAGTAAACTTAAGTTATAAACCCCATTTTGAGTTAGGAATAAAAGATTCATTTCATTTGCTTTTAAATTTGAAAAATATAAATCAGAAAAAAAAAGTTTAAATGTTTATGGTTTGCAAGTTTAAAGTTTATCGAAGAACTCTTGCAAATATAATTAACTTGAATTGATGATTGTCTTTTTTAAAAT